>CANXME010000106.1:3600000-4242500 GCA_948144175.1 Closterium sp. NIES-65 | reverse complement strand
CCCCAATGCTATCCACTGCCATCCCCAATGCCATCCCCGTCTCTCCCAAACCTCCTCTCCCCTCCTTCCCTCGCTCCACTCACTTACCCCTTGCCATCCCTCACCTCCTTCCTGTTCGCCTCCCCTCAGCCTCTCACCTCCCTTCCACCTTGTCTCGCCCATCACCTTTCCCCCCTGCGCTCCATCCACCGCTCTTCGCCCTGCTCCCAGTTTCCCCCTTACCTCCCTTTCCCCCCCTACTTCACCCCTTGTTCCCCCTTAATCCCTATTCCCCTGCTCGTCCCCGACCCGCTCCTCCCTGTTCTCCCTCACACACACCCTCACCTTCCGCCCTTCGCCCCCACACGACCCACTCCCACCCCCCACTCAGTCACCTGGGGTGGCGCTAATCCGGCCCGCCTACCGCCGCCAGCAAGGGGACAGAAGAAGCCGCCCCACAGCCGCCCCACAGCCTCACCAACTCAAGGTCTGTCCCGCCCACCTTCGCCCACTGCAGCGGTCCCCCCGGTAGGGCTCTCAACTCCCACTCCTTCTCCCCTCCCTTCCCCCCTCTCCTCGCACCCCTCGTGGTAAGTGGCGCTGGCTAATGATACTGGCTGTGCACATAGGGATCACTTGTAAGAATTCTCACAAGGGACAATGCCCGGGCAGCACCAGCACGGGCAGGGAGGGCATTGCTGCTGTGGCACCACGCTGCTTCTCTCATCCCACACACGCTCCTCCACTCATCCCACACACGCTCCTCCGCTCATCCCACACACGCTCCTCCCCCCATCCCCGCATCTTCCCCCATCCCTGCACACGCTCCTCCCTCCATCCCCACACCGTGTGCAGCGTCGACATGCAGCAGCTGCCAGCCCAGGGGCCGATGTGGCGGCATTTCCGTCTAATACCCCACACCCGCTCCCCGCCTTCTCCCCTCCGCTTCCTTACCCCACCCCCCCACCTTGCGTGGCGTTGACACGCGCGGATACCAGCCCAGGGGCCACGGTAGCAGAGCTTCCCCTACTATCCCCGACACCTTTCCCCGCATTCCCAACCCCCCCTCCCCCCGCTCCTCCTTCCCCCCCATTATTTCCCCGCACCTTGCGTGGCATTGACAGGTGGCGGCTCCCAGGTCCGGCAGGAAGGACATTGCACCCGACCTTTCTTCCCCTCCCCAAACCCGCTTCTCCCCACACCAGCTCCTCGTCTCCCCCATTTCTCCCCACGCCCGCTCCCCGTCTCCCCCATTTCTCCCCACACCCGCTCCCCGTCTCCCCCATTTCTCCCCACGCCCGCTCCCCGTCTCCCCCATTTCTCCCCACACCCGCTCCCCGTCTCCCCCATTTCTCCCCACAACCGCTCCCCTTTCTCCCCCCTCCCCACACCCGCTCCCCTTTCTCCCCCCTCCCCACACCCGCTCCTCCGCACCTTGCGTGGCGTTGACAGGCTGCAATTCCGAGCCCGCCCGGCAGGGAGGGCACTGCAGCAGCAGCAGCAGCAGTAGGAGAGGCAGCGGTGGTAGCAGCAGAGAGCGGGGGGCTGCGGGGGCGACGACGCGGACGTGGCGACTCCGCTGCGCCGCGGCGCGCTCCATTCCTTCCGCGTGGGCTCGGGGAACGACGCGGTTCAGGAAGTCGGAAACAGCGTTTTTATTATCGAGTGAGAGGAATTAGAGATGTTCTATTATCGAGTGAGAGGGAGCGGTTTTACTATTGAGGGAGGTGTTCTATTATCGAGGGGAAAGTGCTATTATCGACGGATAGGTTTCTATTATCGAGAGCGCCGACGTTTCCGCCACCAAAGGGAGATTGACGTGCGGCCGAGGAGTAGTACACGTAAGTTAGGTTCATCTTCATGCACTCGGTTGTAATAATTGTACGCGATACAAGGTGGATGCAAGTCGCGGAAGGGCAATGACACGCAAAACAATACTTCACGAGCGACCGTGCACCTGGCGCCGCGCCATGTCAGCAACTGGAGCACTGAGGGTGTGTCTCGGAAGTACGTATTTCTGCTAAATACCCTACCTGACCATTCTAAATCTCAAAAAGACCGCTCTAAATCATACAAAGCCCCATTCAGCCGCATTCAGACGCACTCTTGGCACACGCCCTAATGCACACATGTCGTTCACCCTGCATGAAGTGAAGCATGCCTTGATGCCAGCAGGGTGAGAACAATAGAGTAAGCGACGCGCGTCGACTGCGAACAGGAAGTGGAGAGAGAAAACTCAAAGAGGCTCAACGTAGTGCGATGCAATATGGTGCAAGTTGTTCTCGTTCCGGTACATTACGGTACGACTCTAAACCCTTTACTTCCTGCTGCGGCGAGGCACGAGGTTGAGGCAGGGACGTGGGGAGGCTCGGTGGAAACTGAGGTTCGTGGTTCTCGTTGAAGGTTAGGCTCGGTGGCAGCCTACGTTGTTTTCCCTCCACGACCTGTCAGAACCAGGGCGGTGTGCGGTGCGACCGAACAAAGTTGCGCTGTTGAGCACCCGATCAGAACAACATGGGATTGTCATCTCGCAAATGTTCCCGTCAACTTTCCATTCAACAGTCAATTGGTTGACGAGCGCCTTGGTGAAGTCGTAGGTGCCTACCGTTATAAATCGCAGGGTGTCGCCACAAGTCGTCTGTTACCAGATGCTGTTTGTGACAACAGCGTAGTATATCTCAACGGAACGTAGCAGGCGCGCTAACGACAAAGTCGTTTCGACAAAACGACAAACTGCCCGGGGCAAAAAAAATAAACCCCTAGCAAAACGGAGCGTCACCCCCGATTCCGTTGAGAGATACAGCTTGGCCTCAGTGAGCGGAAAAGGGAAAAATTGTAATGAATACACAATTCATTACTGTAGAGGCTGCTCCTAGCGAGGACAGCCCAAGCACTTCGCGTCAGGTGGCTCGGCCTACACTTCCGCGCCGAACCAATGCCGAGTCGCCCCGCACCAATCGCGACACATCCAACCCATCCACGTCCCGAGGTCCTCGCCTAGCACGGTCTCGACCCTATAAATGCGTGCTCCTTTATCATTCTGTAATTAATTCTCTTTATAGAAGTCTTCCGCGCACTCTGTCTAGTAAAACTCATAACACTTGGTATCAGAGCTATTTTCATAGCTTCCCCGTTTTTTAGAGTGTACCGTCACCCCCCGGATATACCCCCATGGGGGGCTATAATATAACATGTTTTTTTGAGGGGGTGGGCTTATAATATAGTAAATTTATAAGCGCCGGCGTTTATAATTTGTCAAATTTGAAATTTGTTTTTTAATATACCAAATCGAAGCATTCTCAAACGCGGATTCACCTGGGTCGAGAACGTTTGAAACTGTGCATGCATTGCGTGTGAAACAGCCAACAAGGCGTGGCTTCACGCCTTCCACGCCTTGTTGGCCAGGCCAGGTTCATCGAACGTGAACCTGGCCCATGCCAGTGCACACGTACCTCGCATCACAGCGGCCCAATCAGGGTTGCATGCGATCGTGGGCACGTCGTGGTTCAGCCACGGTGTGCCCATCAACAGCAAAATTCCCCGCCACCGAGGCAAGGAGCTGCCCAGCTCAGCTCCTCTGCGGGGAATCTTGACTGGGGCCACCCTTTTCCCGCAGAGGAGGCCGGGCCGCGAAAATGAAGGGGTCTCGGGCGAGGGCTTCATACAGCCCTCATTCTCGACTTTTGCCTTCAGTTTCTTTGTTCGTTTGGCCTGCCGTGGCCATGGCGGGCCTTCCAGGCACGCATTTCTTGTTCCGCCGCCATCCTGCTGCCAGAGAAAACACCCGCCGAGACACCTGTGACTACTCTCAATGGCAGTCGCGCCCTGCGCCCGTCCCTCCGTGTCAACCAGTAGCTCCTCCCGTTCCTCCCACTCCCCCAACTCCTCCTGCACCTCCCGCTCCCCCGGCGCCTCCGGTTCCTCCAGCTCCTCCGTCCCCTCCTGACCCGCCTGTGTTTTGTGCTCCACGTCAGGGGGTCCTGCAGCTTCTCCTCCCTCCTGGCTACTCGGCGTTTGACGCGTACCTGTCCGAGCCCGACCGCGCCGGTGGCGCATCGTCTTCCTCCGCACCGTCGCCACGCTGGGGAGCCCCGGCTGATTGCCCGTTGGACGAATCCGCGACTGGTGCGGAGGATGACGTGGAGTTTTGGGCTGCCGACGGTCTTCCAGAGCACCTGCCTATTCCCACCTTCCCCCCCCCCAATAAGAAACGGCCCCACCCTTCTCGCGAGAATCGCGATGCCCGTCCTCCCTCCCCCAGGCACAAGCCTTCAAGTCACAAGCGGCACTCTTACACATCGCAGGAGAAACTGCAGTGGATTCTCAAGCTTGAGTCCGGGCACATGAGCGTGCGGCAGATGTCTCGCCAAACCGGCATCTCCCGAAGGTCACTCGCAGAATGGAAGACCCGGAAGGCTGACCTGGAGGGCGCGCATGCTGCTCGCAAGCGTCTTCATGGGCGCGGAAGGAGCTCGTGGTATCGCGACATGGAAGCTGAAGTCTACAGGAGGTTTCTTGCCCACCGTAAAAAATGTCTCGCGGTCTCGATTGCTCGCCTACAGAAGTGGTCGCATGAGGTGATGAAAGAATTGCACCCACAGGTAAAGTGGTCCGGCTCGCAGCGGTGGACTGAGCGGTTTCGCCGCCGTTGGAATCTGACAACCCGAGCGAAGACCAGGGTCGGCCAGAAGCTTGCTGCCAGTGAGTTTTGTGGGAAATGGTTGCAGTTTAATGTGTACTGCTTTGTGTTGTTTGTCTCTTTATGTTTCACGGTTGAATTTTAACGCGTCATTAATACTCTCTTCTCTCTTTCCCTCCCACCCGTACTCCCAGACTGCGAGACTGACGTCAGGAATTTCTGGAAGTTCGTGCGTCACACCCGCCGCCAATACAAGATTGACCCGCAGTGGATAATAAACGCGGACCAGACACCACTGTGGCTCGAGATGCCTGCCGAACGCACAGTCGAGGAGGTGGGTCTGCGCTCTGTGCCTATCCGCAGCGGCGGCTATCAGAAGGAGCGAGTTACGGTGATGCTCGCCTGCACTGCCAGCGGTGAGAAGCTGAAGCCGTGGGTCTTCTTCAAACGGAAGACCCTGCCTAAAGGGGATTTCCCTTCAGGTGAGCATTAACACCCACTGCTGCATGTTTTTTTTTTTTCTATGTCTACTGATGTTGTACGTGCGTTTATGGCTGTGCAGATGTTACGGTGTCCGTCCATCCCAACGGTTGGATGGACGCGGACGGAGTCATCGAGTGGCTCGACGGGGCAGTGAAGCCGTTCGTCCACCCCAAGTTCGGAGTGAGGCCCCGCAAAGCGATGCTCGTCTTGGATTCGTACCGCGGGCACCTGACTGCGGAGGTGAAGAAGAAGTTCGGGGAGCTGAACATCGTCCCTGCCGTTATCCCAGCTGGCTGCACCTCGGAGATTCAACCTCTGGACGTCGCGGTGAATCGCTCCTTCAAGGCATCCGTTCGCCAGCTCTACCAGGAGTGGTTCGAGAGCGAGGGGGTCGACACCTTGACAAAGAAAGGTGAGAGAGGCAGGCCATGCGTGTGCTGCTTTAACAGTTTGTAGCGGTGGCTGACTTTTGATTGTTTAAATTTTATGGCAGGCAACATCAAGAAGCCACCACCCGAGCTAACGCTCAAGTGGATATCAGCGGCTTGGAAGGCCGTGCCCAGGGACTTGATTCAACGGGCTTTCCTCACCTGTGGCATTAGTAACGCCCTGGATGGGTCCCAGGACAAGATGTGCCTGCAACACAGGCGCGACGAGCTTGAGGGCGACGAAATAGACATCGACGACGACATTGCAGCAGATGGCTTTTTCTGCAACAACGTAGAAGAACCAGAGTCGGACTCTGAGGCCGACCCGGATGATCCTACCGCAGCTGATGACTAGATTACGTAGATCTAGAAATTGTTGTAGCCTGTGAGACTCGTAGGTAGATTTAGAACTGTAATTAGAAAAAACTTTAGACAAATTGACTTTGTAATTAATTAGATGAAAATATACAATGTTAATGTGGTTAGTGAAGCGTGTAGAATTTTTTTTTTTTTTTAAAAAGTGGCAGTTATAATGTGTAAGGTACAGGTATGCGGCTATAATCCGTACGACTCTAGGGTATGCGCTTATAATCGAGGAGGGGATATAAGCGCCATATGCCAATTAGAAGCGCCAGGCGCTTATCCTAGGGTGGCGCTTATATCCGGGGGGTGACGGTATTACCTCTCGGGGGGGGGATAGGGAAGGATGCCGTGGTGATAGGAGCAGCGCATGCGAAGAGTCACTCTACAACGGTAGTGAGCTAGACTACGGGGGTTGGCACGAACTACTAGAGGTGATCATAGCTTTGCTTGGTTCCTTAGTGCTTGCACATTCACGGGAGAAATCAGCAAGAGTTTCCACTAGCAAAGTTGGAATTACATAATAATTGAACAAGAAATAACAGGATGACTACATCAGGCACCTAGCAACCCTGCAGCTAGCCTGGTCGACCGCCAGCACAGCTCGGTCGACTGCCTGCCAGCGTTGCGTAGAGGAGCCGCGCCAGCACTGCGAAAAGGCGACCTGCCAACAGAGCAGGTCGACAGCGTGCCAACGCTGCAGCAGAGCAGCTGTCCAGCGTTGCCCCGTAGAACACATCAGTGCGCACGCTCGCAGGTGCGCGCAGACAATTGGCCCGACTTGCCTCGTTGGGCATACGTCGGCTCTTGTCTGCGCCTAACGAGCCACATCGACTTTGGGATACCAGCCCGCAGTCGCCTTCGCCATCGCGATCTCGACGACGTTCGCATGCCTCCGCAGAACTCGTCGAGCAGGTTACCCGGTCGATCCGGACGACCACCAGGTGCTTCCGGTCGACCACCACTGCTTCTGGTCGACCTCAGGTCCCTCTGGTCGACCTCAGGTCCCTCTGGTCGACCACAACTCCCGTCGAGCTACTCCCTGGTCGACGAACCCCTTCTGTCGACCAGAACCGTCAGCAGTTGTCGCTGAGCTTCCCTCGTCAACCGCTGCTCACTTGTCAGGTCGACGGACTGCTCCGTCGACCTCCCGGTCGAACGGCAGGTCGACGGGATGCTCCGGAGACCTCCCGGTCGAGCTGTAGGTCCTGGTCGACGTCCCAACCGTCGCCCAGACCAGTCAGTTGCAGCTGTCGAGCTTCCTGGTCGACAGCAACACCACAGCGGTGTTAAGGCGAAGCCCTGCACGCGCCTGGTTTCGCGTGTAGCAGCCCTATGCGGAGTAGCGAGGCTTCGCATACCGCATACCGGTTTTACCAGTATTGCGGTATTCACCAAGTACACTCCAATCTGTGCGCTTCGGTATGCACATTTCGACATTGGACCAGGGAAGTGACGACATTGCACAAACGCGTATGTGCAACTGTCAGTGTTGCAAGAACCTGCGCAACTACTCCTGGGCAAGTAGAAATACACCTGACGGTATTTTCACCTGATGGTATTTTCACCTGGCGGTGCCAGCCTGGAACCGCATTCTAGAGTAGGTGCTTGCACGTTCTCCTTGAACAACGTTCTTCATGAACAACGTTCTCGTAGAACGTTCTTGCACACGTCACTATGTTTCTCTATAAGGTTCATGTTGTTTTTGTTGTAATCTATCAATATAATCAATTGATCAATTTCGTTCCTTCAGTTACTGCATACCAACCTTGGCATGAGTATTCGGTTTCCAACAAGTCCGTATTCGGTTTACAAGCATCCGCTTTGCAACTCTGCGCCTAGGCTCTCCCATAATCGCCTATTCTCCGCATGGTGCGGTGAGCGTGGACGCATACGCGAACTTCAGATAGCCTCGAGTACGATTGACGAAGTTGTCAACCTTGGGCCAGCAGCCACATTGATTCCGTATGGCTGGCGAGGGCGCTGCTACGGAAGTCATGGACCTGGAAGCGCAGGTCGCTGCTTTGCGGGAGCGCCACAGTGGTGGCGAAATCAGCGACGCGGATCTGGAGCTGATGATCGAAGGAGCTCGTGCGAAATGGGCTCGCGATCACCCACCTCCTCGTGCTGATGCGGAAATTGAGTCCGCTTCTCCCCGTGCTGAAGGCAACAACGTCAACATCGATGGCATTGAAGGCGCAAGAGTTACGCGCAGTGAACTGCGTGGGGCCGTCAGAGTGAACACCGCGAGCGTCGGTGGAATGCAAGCGCAAGTCCTTCGGTCTGCAGCTGCAGCGAGTGCGCGTAGTGACGCGCATGGTAATCGCAACTCTGTGCGACGAAGTGGTGGCGGACCCTCGTGGACAGCAAAAGCGTCTACTGTACGCGATGGTGGCATCGCTCCAGAATACGGATACTTCAAGTTTTCACCCGACAAGATTGTCGTGCCGAGGCTACTTGAAGGGCGTCACGACTTGACAACGTGGGTCGAGTCCATTGTGTCAAACTCATATGCTGTAGTCTGTGTAGGCTGTAGTGGGGTAGACAATATGGGGTACAACACTTTTAGGTTTTCCTACTTGTACCCACCTCGTTCTTTCACACATTGAGCCGCAGTTGGAAATCGCACAGTTGAAGAAGTTGGTTGACGGAACGGTGGAGGTGCCGCCTGAGGAAGATGCGGAACGGCGCGCACAGTTCCATTCTACACAGCTGTTGACGTTTATGGTCATCTCAAGGTGTTGCTCGCCGGTCGTCCAAGTTGCATTGAAGCCATGCCGTCTTCGTGTTGACGCATGTTTTTAAGCTTGGCAATTCATAATGAAGACTTACAAGGCAACGGATGACCTTTACATCGGCCAGCTAGAGCAACGGTTGACAAATTTGGAGATGGGGGAGCACGAAAGCGCAACCGCATACTGCAATCACGCACAAAAGATACTTGCAGATCTGCGCATGGCCGACGTCGACTACGCAATGTCCTCGTACATTACGCATGTCATCAAAGGTCTTCCTGCAAGCTACAGTCTCCTTCGTCGCATGGTGAAACTCCCGGGTGTACGCGAAGAGCTCGACGAGGATACACTTTCAAGCTACATCATTGAAGAGGGGTTCACTCTTGAAACTGAGCGGCGCAAAGATCATTTTCTCCCTCAAGTCAACTATGTTGCATCGAAGCAGAAGCATCCGCAACAGAAGTGGGAAAAATCGCGTGGAGGAAGCGGCAATGATAAACAAGTCAACCGCACAAAGACGACCAAGGGCGACGAGCGTTCCGGTGGCGGAAAGCGCAACTCCCAACGATACTGTTTTGTTTGTGGAGATCTCGACCACTTCTCGAACCAGTGCCCCGACCGCGTCATCAAGGAGGATGGTGATGGCCAGGAAGCTCCACGCGGACGATCGCAAAACCGTCAACCTCGTCGCGAAACCGCATACCGCGAGGACAACCAGTACTCTGATTCCGAGGACGAGCAACCGTCGGATGTCGGAACCTCCCACGGAAAGGGTGTGAAGGACGCCCCAAGTGACGATCTGGAGCAAATAGGGCAAGCATCGTGTTCGATGGCTGTCGTGGTGACGGACGCATCGGCAAAACCGACCATTTCAGTGGCTCCGGACGCTAGCGAGGATTCCCAGGCGGTAGCTGCAGCGGTGCAAGCCAATCCGACCGTGGTACTCTTCGATAGAGGCTGTTCTCATCACCTCATGGGGACGCGTGAGGCATTCGTGGAGATGAATGCGGAAGGCGACGTTCACCATGTGCGTGGATTCAGTGGCGATGTCCAGCTTTAAAAGGTCGCGGCACAATTGCTCTTCAAGGGGCGGTGGGCACACAGGTTCTCATTCCTGATGTGCTGTAGGCGCCTAGCGTACAGGCAAATCTGCTGTCAGTCGAACAGCTAAAAGACAGTGGTGTGCAGTTTCAGGACACAGGTGCCGAGACACTTCTCGTGTCTGCTGAGGGATATATTCTCGGTCGTGCGAGCTACACCAGCCGCGTCCTCTGCACGGACCTTCTGTCAGAATGAGAAACGAGAATGGTGTGACTAACAGGAACAAGAGTACAAATTTGAAACCCTAATCTGGTGTACCCCCTAAGGTGTAACCCACTACAGCCTAGAACCACATAAACCTATAATGTTTGACACACCCCCATAGGCAAAGTGGGGCAGACCTAGGGGTCACAAAACCAGTCAAGGTAAAACAAGGCAAACAAGCTCAGGGTGGATCTCGAGGATTCCACACAAATTCCGAGCACAAGCAAGCGGTCACAAGACCAATTCACATGCAGATTTATAATAGAGCAAGAAGTACAATGATCACAACCTAGCAAGAGTAAACATGCAGGTATATATATAAAGTGATCACAGTACAGACAAAGTCAAGAAGTAAGCAAGTGAGGTCCAGTCGGCACAAGGCCTAGAAGAGTGCAAAAACGCTGATGGTCAACAGGCGGAAGCGACTTGGTGAACACATCAGCAGTGTTGGCCTCAAAGGCCACGTAACGCAGACGAAGCTGACCACGCTGCTGTAGCTCTCGAGCTAGAAAGTAACGCAGAGCAATGTGCTTCGTCCTGTGCTCCAGTCTGTGCTCGTCACACAAGGCAATGGTTGCCTTGTTGTCGACGTACAGCACTGGAGGAGAACGAGGCTGCTCTCCAAGGTCCGTCAGCAGGTAGGTGAGCCAGCGAAGCTCCTGGGCAGCCATGGCCGTGGCGTAGATCTCAGCCTCACAGCAGGAGCTGAGAACAGAAGAAGAGCGAGTAGAACGCCAAGAGACAGAGCCAGAGCCAAGGCTGAAGGTGTAACCCTGAGACGACCGCTGAGTAGCCTGGTCGTCTGCCCAAGAAGCGTCTGAGTGCCCAGTGAGAACAGGCCGGTCTCGCCCTCCAAGCACTAGCCCCATGCCCGACGTACTGCACAAGTAGCGCAACACCCTCTTAGCTGCATCCATGTGCTCCTTCCGGTGACGGCCGGGAGCGACATAGCGTGCTAAGATGCTGAGAGGGTATGCAAGGTCAGGTCGCGTGCAGGTCATAAGGTACATGAGGCAGCCCACAAGCTCTGGATACGGACCACTCGGCTCTACGGACTCATCCGAAGGCAGAGCTGAGAGCGAGTGTCCCGTAGGCAGAGGAGTGGACTGAGGCGAGGAGTACGTGAAGCAGAAGCGCTGAAGGACCTGCTGCACCATGTGTGACTGAGTCAGGGTAATGGTGCGCCGTGCTCTGTCCCGGGTGATCTGGAAGCCAAGATAGCTTGTCAGTTCACCCAGGTCTGTGCACGTGTGTCTCTTCTGCAGCTCGGACTTCACGTGAACGAGACCAGCTGTGTCAGAAGTGGCAAAGACCAAGTCATCGACACACACGAGGATGTAGAACGGCGGCAGTGAGGTGTCGGAGCGTAGAAACAGCGACGGGTCAGCAGTAGAAGGAGCAAACCCAAGAGCCGCAAGAGTAGTCCTCAGTGTGTCGTGCCACTCACGTGGCGCCTGGCGGAGACTGTAGACTGGCCGCCGGAGGCTCCACTGGGTACCAGGAGGTAACAACCCAGTGAAGCCAGGTGGGCGGCGCAGCCAGATCTCCTCGTGCAGGCTGCCCTGCAAGAAAGCTGTGCTGAAGTCAAGCGAGTGGAGCTCGTAGTCACGCTGAGCAGCGACGTGCAGCAGAACCCGAAGAGTGGTCATCTTCGGGGTCGGGGAGAAGGTCTGGAAGAAGTCAACTCCCTGCCGCTGACTGAAACCTCGCGCAACGTAACGCGCCTTGAAGACAGGCGGAGAGCCCGGTGGCCGCTTCACCCTGAAAATCCACATGCCACTGACGATGTTCGCCCCAGGTGGGGGAACCTCGTCGACGTAGGTGCCTGTGGACTTCCAAGAAGCCATCTCTGCGTCCATGGCTGTCTGCCACTGAGAGGAGTAGGGACCGGCCATCGCCTCTGCGTAAGAGCGTGGGGTCGGGATGTCTGGTGCATCCGGGTCTCCCTCAGGGGCAACAAGCATGGACACGAGATGGGGCAAAGAAGCAGCAAGGCAACCAAACTCCTCCTGCCTGTCCTCAAGGACGTCCGTGCTAAGAGCACACTCACCCCCGACGGACGGAGGACAGACAGACTCAGACTCAGCAACAAGACTGGCAGCGTAGTCTAAACGACACGCAGCTGCAAAGTCGACCAGCTCAGCAACGAAGGCAGACGCAGCAGCAGACTCAAAGGAAGGGTCAGTGACAACCGTAGCTAGAAGACGTGTGACATTAGGACTGGCAGCGCGAAGGGAGTCGGACGCCGGGTCAGCAAGAGCAGGAAGAGAGGACGCAGGAGGCGACGGGAGAGAGACACGCTGTGGAGCAGTGGACTGACGAAGTGCCATCTGGTGAGTGCCTGGAACAGTAGGAGGACGCTGACGCTGGACACTACGACCAGAGGTAGCAGCACGAACAGGCGACGCTCGACGAGACGCAGGCGACACAGGACGTGAGGCAGGCTCACGACGTCAGCAAGACCTCCAGTCGGACCAGTATAAGGAGCAGGCACAGGGAGAGGGGAGGCAGGCGGTAACTGTGGCTGTGACTGGACAGACGGCGGACACTCTAAGGCGGGAGGAGGAGGCTGACCAAGAACCTGCTGAAGGAGTGGAACGAAGTACGGCCGAGGCCGTGCAGCAACTCCCGAACCAGCAGCGTCACCAGCGGCAGGGTCCTCAGCACCAGCAGCAGCACCTCCAGCAGCACCTCCAGCTGCACCAGCAGTACCGTCAGCTGCAGCAGCACCTCCAGGACCAGGGTCAGCAGCACCCGCAGCAGCTCCAACGCCCGGGTCCTCAGCACCAGCGTCACCTCCAGCAGCACCAGCAGCACCGCCAGCAGTAACAGCACCTCCAGTAGTACCGTCAGCAGCAGTAGTATCTCCAGCTCCAGGGTCCGCAGTACCAGTAGTAGTGTCAACCCCGGGGACCCCAGCACCAGCAGTCCCACTACAAAGACTGATGTGCCGAGCGTACCACTCCCGGAGCTGTGGGGAAGAGGGCGGCTCCCGCCGCGGCGGGGAAACACGAGCACCAACTCCAGCAACACCGCGAGCCCGAGACGCACCCCGCCGAAGGTTGCAGTACCGCGAGTACCACTCACGCAGCTGCTGCGAAGAGGGAGCTCCTCCAGGCGTCTCACAGTCAGCTGCAGTACCCCTAGACTCAGCAACTCCAGGCTCAGCACCCCCAGACTCAGTAACCCCAGGCTCAGCACCCCCAGACTCAGCACCCCCAGACTCAGCACCCCCACGCTCAGTACCCCCAGACTCAGCACCCCCAAGCTCCGCACGCTCAGGCTCCGCACGCTCAGGCTCACAACCCCTAGCCGGACGCGAGTCGACAGCTACCTCGGCAGGCTCAACCGGGTCTACCTGGGAGACACCCGAAGGAGTGGCACCCTGAGGGGGGAGGGGGTCTACCATTGCAGCACCTGGCGTGAGGAAGAGAGGCGGGGGAGGGAGCGGGGCAGTGCGGTAGGGGAAGAGGCGGTAGAAGGGCACGGACTCGTCAAAAGTGACGTCCTGAGAGGGGAAGACGCGGTGCGAGGCGGGGTGGTAAAACTGCCAGCCAGACGCATCCGGGACAAAGCCAAGAAAGACGCACGGAGCAGTGCGGGAGGAGAGCTTGTCCGCAGACGTGTCGCGAACAAAAGCTCGGGATCCCCAGACACGGAAGCGTGACGCATCGCCAACCTCCCCCGTCCACAGCAGTGTGGGCGAGGTCTCCGGAGCGGAGACACGGGGCCAGAGGTTGAGCTGATGCGCAGCGTACCGGACCGCAAACGGCCACAGAAAGTGGGGGGCAGCCGCGTGGACTAAGGAGGTACGAGCGACCTCCATGACCAAGCCAATGCGGCGCTCAGCAACCCCATTCTGCTGTGGAGAGGCCGGAAGCGTGAACGACTGGCGAATGCCGTGCTCGGCACAGTAGGCTGCCAAGAGGTCGGAGGAGAACTCACCACCTCTGTCAGAGTGCAAGCGCAGGACAGGAAACTCCGAGTGAAAACGCTCTCGCAGCTGAAGGCGTGCTCTGCTGATCCAAGGGATCAGAACATCAGGGACTTCACCCTTGGTGCGCAAGGGGAAGACCGTGGTGTAGCGCGAGTAGTCGTCAACGACGATCAAGAAGTACCTCTCCTGGCCCTGACCACGGACGCGGGCTGGGCCCCACACGTCCATGTGGAGCGTCGGCAAGGGAGCAGTCGTCGGGGGGAACGAGGAGGAGTGAGGGGCAGCGCGCTGCCGCCCCTCGACACAGGGAAGACAAGGAGGAGCAAGGGAGGGTGGGAGGGGAGGGAGTACCCGAGGAAGACCAGAGACAAGGTACCGGGCGTGCATGCCCCGAAGGCGCTGCACTGACGGGTGACCAAGTCGATGGTGCCAGAGGACTGTCTTGTGCGCCAGAGAGCGACACGAGCAGGGGGCTGACAGCTGACCTGACGCAGACGCAGACGCCGCTACCTGAGGAGACTCAGTGGTCAGTGTGTACAGGTCCGACCCCGGCTGCCGAGTGAAGGTAGCCAGGTGACGGCCCGTCCGAGCACACGTGCAGTGTGTCACGCGCTCGTAGGCAGGGGTGAACTGGTGAACACCCCCATCCTGAAGCGCACAACCCGCCACCAAGTTCGTAGAGAACGAGGGGAGGTGGAGACCTGACAGTGTGCCCGACGGGACAGCAGGACAAGGAAGGACAGTGGAGGAGGTCGCAACGACCGGACCCCCAGAGGGGTCAGCGAGCGAGACAGCGACTGGTCGAGCAAGGGGCTCAAGAGCAGTGCGGTCACGAAAGAAACAGCGCGAAGCGCCTGAGTCTAGAGTGAAGGTGTGTAGTGCCTCAGTGGACTCAGTAGTACCTGGGGTGGCGGACACACAAGCACCTAGAGCAGTAGCCTCACCAGCACATGGGGCAGCAGACACCCAAGCACCTAGGGCGGCAGCCCCACTCGTGCGGATGCCTGGGTCAGGCGGAACACACAGGTACTGGTCCTCCTCTCCACTAATAGTCAATGCATACATGGCTTTGAGAATAACATCAAAATCAAGAGCATAGATATCGATATCCTTCTTGAGGAGATCAGCCCACTGAGGGAGCTCAGGAGCGTCAGGAAACTGAGCACGCCAAGTGTCATCTAGGCGAGAGAAGCAGCGCTGCGCAGTGTGCGCCCTCCCGCACGTCTGTCCCTTGCGGCGACCAGTGCGGATGACGTACGTGCAGCTAAGGCTACCCCCCCCACCCCCGTGCTGTAAGTACCACTCACGAAGCTCCTGGGAGGACTGAGGGTGCTGCGTGCTCTGGCCAGTGCCAGAGCCTCCACGACCACCACCGCCGCCGCCACCACGACCACCACCGCCCCTGCCGCCGCCACGTCCTCCGCCGCCACCACCACCGCCCCCACCCTGGCGACCGCCGCCGCCGCTGCCTCCACCACCCCCACCGCTGCCACTAGCCCCTCCAGCCCCGCCACCGCCCCCACCGCCGCCACCACCCCCACCACCGCCTCCCCCGCCATCACCCCCACCGCCCTTGCCTCCCCTGCCCCTGCCGCTGCGGCGCCCGCTGGGAGCGGACGCAGACCCGACCTGCTCAGCACCAAGGAGGTCGACAGCAGCAGCAGAGGCGACAGAGGGGAGCAGGGGGGAGGGGGAACACCCCTCGAAGAAAGGGGTGCGGGGGTCACCACGAGAGGCACCTACAGCTACAATACTCTTCTCAGCTGTAAGGAGTTCCTTCTCGAGGGTGGCAATGGTGAGCTCAGTGGGGCAGCGGGCTAGGAAGCTGTCCCTGACTGTACGCAGAGTGTCAGGGAGGCGGGTAACTAGGTGGTAGAGAGTGAGCCAGAGCGGGGGAGGGTTGGAGGCAAGAAACTCAGCAGGCATAGCGGCACGGAAGCGGGCCTCACTAGTGCGGAGGTGCGTGATGAGGTCAGCAACTGTCTGGAAGGCGGACAGATCAGGGAACAGGTAAGGAAGCGAGAGACGGCCTAGCGCAGCAGAGGCTGGGGAGGAGTAGCGCGCAACTACAGCAGTGTACAGTGCCTGGGCAGTCCTGTGCTGGCCGAAGTGCTCGCGCTCATCTACAGGCAGGGAGTTGCGAATAGCGAAGCGAGCGTGGGCGTCACGAGTTTGCCACTGGGAACGGGTAGTGGCGTCAGCATCAGTAGCAGGGGCAGCAGCTTTGCCTAGTGCATGATCGTACAGCGAGACATCCTCCCTGGCAGTGAGCTGGAGGAACAGGTGCAGATCATCAAGCCAGGTCTCAAACTTAATCAGGCGGCCCTCAGCATCGAACGAGAGAACTGTAGGGCTAGCCATAGCTGAAGTAGCAGCAACAGTAGCAGTAGCAGTAGCGGTAGCAGTAGCAGTAGCAGTAGGAGCAGTTCAGTCCTGTACTGGCCCTGCTGCTCAGGTAAGGAGGGCGCAGCTCGGCTAGGACGGCGCGGCTCGGCTAGGGCGGCGCGGCTCGGCTAGGGCGGCGCGGCTCGGCTAGGGCGGTGCGGTTCGGTCGGGTCGCGCGGTTCGGCTTGGGTCGCGCGGTTCAGCTTGGGTCGCGCTGCGCGGCTCGGTCGTAGAGGGGCGAGCGCGGGGGGCCGTTCGAGGCGAGCGCGGGGGCCGTTCGGGGGCCGTTCGGGGCTAGTGCGGGGCCATTCGGGGGCCGTGAGAGGCTAGCGCGGGGCCTTAAGGGGCCGTGAGAGGCTAGCGCGGGGGCCGCAAGGGGCCGTTCGGGGCTAGCGCGGGGCCGTTCGGGGCCGTAGGAGGCTAGCGCGGGGCCGTAAGGGGCCGGGGGAGGCTAGCGCGGGGGGCCGCACGGGGCCGTTCGGGGCTAGCGCGGGGTCGTAAGGGGGGGCCGTGAGAGGCCTTAAGGGGCGACGCGAGAGGCCGTGAGGGGCCTTAAAGGGCGACGCGAGGAACGAGGCGCACGAGGGCGCTAGGAAAAGGCGGCGCACTAGGGCGCGGCTAGCGGAAACGGTGGGCCCTAACGTTTCGGTCCTAGGTGAAACCTAGGCTCGTAATACCATGTCAGAATGAGAAACGAGAATGGTGTGACTAACAGGAACAAGAGTACAAATATGAAACCCTAATCTGGTGTACCCCCTAAGGTGTAACCCACTACAGCCTAGAACCACATAAACATATAATGTTTGACACCTCCGTCCGTGTTCATCACTGCCAAACTCTACCCTCGCACCGTCTGTCAACAAACTGTCAACCTCCTCCTCGCCTACCGTCATCTCCTCTCCGTTACCGGCTGCGGGCACCCTCTCTCGTCCAACCGCCGACACCCCGTCCACGTCGGCCGCCGACGATGAGGGGAGACCTGACGCGCTACCTTCGGCGCCGCGCATCGGCATCGTCAACGGGCGACGTGTTGCATCTTCTAAGGAGTTTGGTATGGAGAAACCAGCGCCTGGTATGCAGAAACCGACACCTGGTAAGCAGAAACCGGCAGAGGAGCATGTGACTGGGGAGCAGGTGACAGGGGAGCAGGTGACAGGGGAGCACCTGATAGGGGAGCAGACCAGCGACAGCTCATTTAGCGATGTTGTGAAGGTCATCGGCGAAGCTGCAGGGGAGTCGTCTGGCGACTGTTCTTCGAGCGATGTGGTGGAAATCAAGTCGTCGACACGGCATTCTACCTGCTCCAACTTTGGTGTGCCCCCAAAGAAATGGGCTGATGTGTGCCCGGTATTCGCTAACACGCTTCTCGATGACGCCAATGCGGATACCGCGACGATGACCGTCAAGGAAGCGCTTACGTACAACCCGACAAGCGAGCAACCTGACTTCACGAAGGCTCTGCATTCCCCGGCATTCAAGCGCTGCTCTGTTGCCGTTGGGCAAGTTGATCTTGCAGACTACGCGCGTGAGAACGCGCAGGATTAGGTGCCATGTCCTTCAACATGGCTGGTGTGGTGAGTATGCGTGTGTGGAAAACACGCGGACGAGTATCAGGATCGTCACCCTGTTGTACTCTATTATTTCCTTTCGCTATGTGTGGTGTGCTAACTCCTCAGTTGCCCAGGCACGAGCAGGGCAGGGGAGTGTTAAGACGAAGCCCTACACGCGCCTGGTTTCGCGTGTAGCAACCCTATGCGGAGTAGCGAGGCTTCGCATACCGCATACCGGTTTTACCAGTATTGCGGTATTCGCCAAGTACACTCCAATCTGTGCGCTTCGGTATGCACATTTCGACATTGGACCAGGGAAGTGACGACATTGCACAAACGCGTATGTGCAACTGTAAGTATTGCAAGAACCTGCGCAACTACTCCTGGGCAGGTAGAAATACACCTGACGGTATTTTCACCTGATGGTATTTTCACCTGGCGGTGCCAGCCTGGAACCGCATTCTAGAGTAGGTGCTTGCACGTTCTCCTTGAACAACGTTCTTCATGAACAACGTTCTCGTAGAACGTTCTTGCATACGTCACTGTTTCTCTATAAGGTTCATGTTGTTTCTGTTGTAATCTATCAATATAATCAATTGATCGATTTCGTTCCTTCAGTTACTGCATACCAACCTTGGCATCAGTATTCGGTTTCCAACAAGTCCGTATTTGGTTTACAAGCATCCGCTTTGCAGCTCTGCGCCTAGGCTCTCCCATAATCGCCTATTCTCCGCAAGCGGTCCCCTGCAGCTTGACGAAGCCTGTCGAGCAGCTCTCCCACTGTGAACGGTCGGCTGCTACTCCCGTACATCCAACCAAGTCATCGGCTTTGCCCAAGCGAGGGCGGGGCCAACACCCCATTCCTGTTAACAGAATAGTAGCCAGCCAGGAGAACGGATAGTTGCTACTAGCGACCATGTTTTTTCGGGCGCTCCTGCTGCACCGACATATCCTTGCTTTCGACGGTCGAGATGGACCGTGGCCTCCCTCCCCCCGGATGGCGGACATCTTTGCTGTCGTCGCATTAATGGGTGAGTTAAGAGTGCTGGTTTTTGTCATTTTCGGAGTTGATTCTGTGAAGTGGCTGACGTCGGCAGGATCTTCGTCGGCGCAATGTCCAAAATTGACGAAAGCAACGTGGTGCGAGTTGCGTCGTCACGTGGTCGACAACTGCCCGCGACAATTTCGGAGCTAGCTGCGTGCGTTAAGTGGCGATGGGCGTCTCCGTCACGTTGCGCACGAGCTGGTGGAAGTCTTTGGCAGGTGGCGCGTCGTCACTGTGCGCGAAGATTTCGGGTAGCAGCACGTGGAAACGACTGCTGATCGAGCAGCCAGGCGCAATGTGTGATTTGCGTCGGAAAAACTGACGGCGAGGAAAGGCTGCGTGGCGACTGCCCGAAGAAAGCGGGGGTCTACCGTCGCCCCGCCCGGGTGCGGCAGGTGTTGCTGTAGGAGGGTGAATCGTGGGCGTTTTTCGGCAGAGCGGCACAGTGTGGGATGGAAGTTGTTCTTCAAACCACTGAAAAGTTCGGAAAAGGCCGCCTACAACCAGACTGTTCCGGCTTGGGTGACTACTGTTTCTGGCACAATAGCAATCGGCAAAAATTTCGGAAGCAACAGTGGCAGCCAATTCTGCACTTCAGGCGGCACAGTTCCCTCCGGCCAGAGGTACCTGTGTTTTCAGACAGCCCAGTACACTACGGAACAACGATTCGGCGCAGCGTTTAGACCCGCGATTTTCTAGGGTTCTACTGGCTACAATAAACGGAGTTGCGAGTAATACGGGTCCGGCGAGAGAAACGGGTTCCGACTTCAAGAGGCGAGAAAAACGACCTACAGAGAAGACTTTTTGCTGAGGCCGGGTTTCGCGGCTAAGCGGCGGTAGCTGAATTAGCTCCCTACCGGCCAAAGCCTTACGACGTTTCACATACCTCACACCAGGTACCTCGAAGGCGTTATAAGACATGTTGGTCCTGGACGAAAAAGGTGGGGCCCTGTCTTGTAGCCCTGTGCTGGCTAGAAAGGCGCGGGTGGCGCTAGTTCATCAGCAGGGCATACAAGAAAATTTCAGGATGCGACACTGTTTCGGCCCAGACAAAAAACGGACCATCGGAAACGTTTCCCCTGCCGAAAAAGTCAGAGTTGAAGAAATCGTGCCAGCTGTCGGAGTTTCTCCTGATTCAACGGTCTACCCAAGGACGGTGTAGCAGTGAAGATGGGCACGGTGGGCAGTGAAGCGGCCGGGCGGGCGTTCGATACGATAAACTCACCCCGGCTACGATAGCGATCGCGCCTTCATCGAACGCCGGAAAAATTGCGGGTCAACACGGAGAATACCTCATCCGACAAAAGCGGACGCTAGGTGAACGGCGGCAAGCGAAATTGTCGGGGGGTGAAAGCAAAAAATGGAGGGAAAGTTGTGGGTGCCGCTTCAAGCTACTTGAGTGATGGCCTGAGCCCGTACACCACTCCACCGCGAATTTCGGAGTCTATTCGGTAGACACCCGAAAGGGTTTGATATTGTTGCATGGAGGCGCGGCGAGGGGTGTATTGCCAAGGATGCCTGGGATTTGCAAAGTATTTTCGACAGGTACGAAGATGGGTGAACGTCGGAGTACCAGGGTTAACGGCGGAAATGTCGGGGCTATAAGGCAGAAAATACTTCGGGGCTTGATTCCTCAACCATGATTTTCGGGTGACATTTCGACGGTGGGAGACGGGTGAACGTCTGCTCGCCAGCTCGTTAAGCGATTTCCGGTGTACTTAAGGAGTTACCTGGGGGAGGTCAACGGCAAGATCTGCGGCGTTGATGCGGGCTAGGTTCCGTGAAATTCGGTTCTGGTAGACCCACAGTTCTGGGTTCCACACAGAAAAATGTGGTTAACCACAGGCGTTCAGAGTGGCGACGGGTGGGCACGCTAGATACACCAGTTCCTTCGGAGGACAACCTGCAGGCGACCAAGATTTTACGTGGTGTGGTTATTTCCGATATTTGCGGGTGGACCCGGCAGTTCCAAGAATGAGTCGTAACGGAGTCAGCGGGGTCGCTGACAGTATCTGTGCTGGCATGCGAGTTGCAGCGTTGCTTGATTAAGCACGCGAAGGCATTCATCGTCAAATGTGTAGCCCTACAATTCGGAAGCTGCTCGGGATACCAGCGACAACAAGGAAGATATTTTGCTTCAGAAGGGGGGAGAGGCGACAGCTGTTTTTCGCCACTGCCCGGAAGTTTTCGGCGAGTCACGACAACATCGCTGAGGCAGCTGACGTCATCGATAGTTTGTGTCCAACCTTGGGATAGTTGCGCGGTCAGGGGGAAGAGCAGCATCTGTTTTCGGGGCTGCATATGCTGGCAACCGAAGATTCTGCAGTAGCAGGGTGATTCGATGCTGCCACGCGGAGATTTTTGGGTGGCAGTCCTTTTCAAAGGGGGGGGGGGAGAGAGTGCTCTCGAACTGTACTGGTCAGTCATTTCTGACATCTCGTCTGACAGATCCTGCATGATGAACGCTTGCGATGGCCTTCTTCGACATCTACAGCTCTTGATTCACGGACCTCTAACAGCGTGTCAGAGAACTTCCACCATCGCCCTCGTCAACACCGTCCGATTTGCCTTTGCTAGATCAACGACCTCCATTCAATCGTGTATAGAGCTCGCAAGTTCCATCGCGACCTTCCGATCGACATCTGGGAAATTCGACGGCTAACATTCCAACTTTTCGAAATTTGCCTGGTCAACTGGTCAGCCTCGCGCCAGCTCGAAAGTCGACGGGCTTCTAAACCGTCAGATTAGCCTCGACCGAGATCTGCAGTTTTCAAGCTACTGCAAGACTCGTCTTCGTATAACGACACCTTATTTAGAAGGTGGGAGAGTGTAATGAATACACAATTCATTACGGTAGAGGCTGCTCCTAGCAAGGACAGCCTGAGCACTTCACGTCAGGTGGCTCGGCCTCCACTTCCGCGCCGAACCAATGCCGAGTCTCCCCGCACCAATCACGACACATCCAACCCATCCACGTCCCAAGGTCCTCGCCTAGCACGGTCTCGACCCTATAAATGCGTGCTCCTTTATCATTCTGTAATTCATTCTCTTTATAGAAGTCTTCCGCGCACTCAGTCTAGTAAAACTCATAACAAAATATGCCAAAAGTAACCACCTTGGGACTCGACAACGTAATGTGTGAAAGAACGAGGAATGAATGCACTGGCAAATAGGTGGGTACAAGTAGGCCAACCTAAAAGTGTTGTACCCCATATTGTCTACCCCATTACAGCCTACACAGACTATAGCATATGAGTTTGACACACCCCCATAGGCAAAGTGGGGGAGAACAAGAGGTCACAAGACCAGTCAAGCAAAGCAAAGCAAGCTCAGGGTGGATCACAACGTCACCACACATTCCGAGCACAAGTTCTAGGCCACAAGGCCAGTTCACATGCAAGATCATATATAAAGGTAAACAAGCAAGTGCAGGTAAAGAAAGATCACATTATAAGCAAGGTCAAGAAGTGAGCAAGTCAGGCCAAGTAGGCACAAGACCTAGCATCGTACAGAAGCGCTGATGATCACAAGGCGGAAGTGCCTTGGTAAAGATATCAGCAGTGTTGGCCTCAGAGGCCACGTAAGCAAGGCGCAGCTGACCACGCTGCTGCAGCTCACGAGCAAGGAAGTAGCGAAGAGCAATGTGCTTCGTTCTGTGCTCTAGTCTGTGCTCCCGACACAAGGCCAGCATGGCCTTGTTGTCTACGTACAGAACTGGAGGAGAACGAGGCGGCTCTCCTAGGTTAGTCAGCAGGTAGGTGAGCCAGCGTAGCTCCTATGCAGCCATGGCCCCCGCGTAGATCTCAGCCTCACAGCTGGAGCCGAGAACAGAAGACGAGCGGGTAGACCGCCACGAAACAGAGCCGGAACCAAGGCTGAAGGTGTAACCTTGTGACGACCGTTGCGTAGCCTGGTCGTCTGCCCAAGAAGCGTCTGCGTAATCTGTGAGGACCACTCGACGTCGCCCTCCAAGCACTAGCCCCATGCTCGACGTACTGCACAAGTAGCGCAACACCCTCTTCGCTGCAGCTGTGAGGATCTGGGATCGAGCTCAGAAAAGATGATTCAAATTGAATTGAATGTTCACCTGGGTACAACACGAGGCTATATATAGGCTCGACACAAGGCCCCGTAACCAGGTGTTACGCGAAGGTTCCGCGGGTCGCGAAGCGTCCCGAACAGATCCTTACCGAATTCGGTAGAAGGCAATTCGGTGGCAACCGAAAAGCCAGAATTCGGTGCACGCAACCTAGCTCGGTGCTATAACTATAATAAATTATAGGAAAGCACCTAGCCTAGGAAATCAAGCAATTCATGCATGCATATGATTATCCTATGCTAGAAATAGCATGATAAAGTAGAGGCAAGCAAGCATAGCTGGCATAAGCCGTCGTACTCTCACACGTCCCCCCCTCAAAGCTGGGTGGCGTGAGATACACCCTGCTTGACAAGATAGTCCTTGAGAGCACGGCGTGCGTTGCCCATATCAGCTTCTGCAACCCAACTGTCCTCAGTGGGGTCGTATCCCTTCCAGCGTATCAGGAACTCTCGAGTGTTGCCACCGCGGCGTCGATGAGAGAGAACGCGCTCGATCTCGTACTCGGGTTCATCCTGTATGAGAACAGGTGGTGGTGGCGGTAGTTGCCGTCCCTGGAACTGTTGGTTGGGGTCCTTGTAGGGCTTCAGTAGCTGGACATGGAAAGCGTTGTGAAGCTTCCATGTATCTGGTAAGCGCAAGCGGAATGTAACTGGTGTCACCTGTGCCTCAACGAGAAAAGGACCACAGAAGCGAGGCCGTAGTTTGGATGGGAGGTGAGACAGGTTCAAGTTGTGCGTGTCAAGAAGCACCTGATCTCCGACTGCTACTGAGTGATCACGTCGCTGACGATCGGCATACTGCTTCTGGGAGTTCTGCATCGTGGTGAGACATCGTTGAGTCTTCTCCCATAGCTGCTACATGGTGGTGACGAAGTCATGTGCGGCTTGGACGTATGCCGGTGTGGTTTGCTGCTGTGGTGTGAGTGGTTCGCGTCCGTAACACAGGAAGAAAGGAGTTTTCCCTGTGGCCGCATGTGATGCGTTGTTGTAAGCGAACTCTAGGGTTGGTAACTGTGTGTCCCAGTGGCTGACGTCGTCCTTGCAGCTGTGCGCAGTAACTGTTTAACCACTTGATTGAGTCGCTCTGTCTGTCCGTCAGTCTGGGGGTGGTATGCTGAAGACATGGCAAGCTTTGTCCCCAACAGTCCCATGAGCTCCTTCCAGAACTTACTCGTGAATTTGGGGTCTCTGTCTGAGATGAGTGTAGCGGGGATGCCGTGGATGGTGATGATGCGGTCGAAGAAGAGTCGAGCAGTTGCTTCAGCTGTAGCTGTGGCCTTGGTCGGTATGAAGTGACCCATTTTGGAGAACTTATCGATCACCACGAGGATGGAATCATGTCCCCGTGAGGTCGAAGGAAGCCCTGTGATGAAGTCGAGGCTAACGACCTGCCATGGCTGCTCCGGTACGGGTAGAGGTTGAAGTAACCCTGCTTTTTTCTGCTTGCTGCTCTTCATCCGCTGGCACGTGTCGCAAGAGGTGACGAACTGCTGCACGTCTGCTGCCATCCCGGGCCAGTAGTAATACTTTGCTATCCCTGCTAACGTCTTGTTGCTCCCGAAATGTCCCGCGTAAGGTACGTCGTGAAACTCCTCCAATAGGATCTGCCGTAGCGGGGCGTAATTCGGTACCCAAATCTTTTGTGAACCCTTCCTTACAGCTAAGTCCTTCTTCCACTGTAATAGCATCTTAGTGAGGTAGGCGATGGGCTGCAAACTGCGTTCGTGATGCTGCATCAGTACTGCTCCGACTGCTTGGTCACTAGCGTCTGCTTCCACCACGTAGTCTCTGTCTGGATCCGGTAGGATGAGTACTGGCGCTGTAGTCAGTGCTGTCTGTTTGTTCAGTGCGCGGTAGTCGATGCACATCCGTAAACTACCGTCTGGCTTTGGAGTGAAGAGAACTGGTGCACCGTAGGGAGAGGTGGATGGGCGGATCAGTTGTCTGTCAGTTCAGTCGGACTCAGTCGGTATGGTGCACGTGAGACGGGTTTCGCACCTGGTTCCTCCACGATCTCGTGCTTGTGGGTGCGTGCTGGAGGTACGCCCGCTGGTAGGTCGTCGGGCATTATATCCTTTTACTGCTCCAAGACCTCTTTCACTACTGCAGGTAGCTCGGAACTCGGCTTCTCCTCCTCTGCTGCTACCATAACCAGTGCTAGGTAACCCGTGTTACTCTCGTTCACCGTCTGTTCGAACCGTGCCAGTGTCGTTTTTGGTACGTCTCCTGTATCCGTCCAGCTTCGCAGCTCCACTCGTTTTCCGTTGTTGTAGATGCACGTTTTCTGGTTGACCCACTCGATCTTGGGGTTGAACCGCTTCAGAAAATCTTGCCCCAAGATGAAATCTAATCCCTTGATATTCGTGATCGGCAACGTCGGCTTCCACCTCAACGCCCCTATCTGCAGCTGCAGTGTTGTATTTCCGTGGATGGGAAGCTTCGTACCGTCCACCATCGTTGCTGTAAAATGGGTTTCTTCTTAGGATTCTCCAATTTTCTCCAACGTCCCGCGGTCGCACACCGAGTGGGACGCACCACTGTCCACCAGGGCCTGGAGGCGACGCCCGTTGCAGATCACCTTGAGTACTAATGGTTGCTGCTGCTCCGAGTATCCGTGGATGGTATCGCTTATAGGATCATAGGGTACATCGAATATGTTATCCCTAGGTCCTGCGCTCAAAGATGCAGCTTCAGTATCAGTTTTCAACTGAGAAAGGTTAGAAGGATTTCTCCGAGGCCGATTCGGCTTCTCTTGGGCCTGGAACCTTCCACTCAGCCTTTGCAGCTGTGTAGGCTTCGTCTGTGGGGAACAGGGAGCCTTTAAACAGTGCTGCTGGGAGAGAATATTAACTCCTCGGAACGCTCGACCCGTATTAGCGCTCTGGAGTAGGGTCCCCATAATACCCGGTACCGGTTTAATTTCTGACTCTCCCTTAATAAAGGCTTGAAACCCACGAGAAGTAATATTCTTACTTGTCGAGGTATACGGCTGGATTTTCCCGGTCGGTGCAGGGTCTTGTTTCGCGGATCCTCCATTAGTCTCGGCGATTTCCCCTGGTGCCGGCTGGTCGTGACGTTTTAAATTTGCGCCACCATATTCTCCTTTTTTCGCCCTCTCCGAAGTTGCCACGTTGTTCGTTTTCTGCTTCGGGGGTGCCGCACTGTTCTTGTCCTTCAGCTCCGCACACCTTCTCTTCATTTTCCAACACGCCAAGATACGATGTCCTGTAGCGCCGCAAAATTTGCACGTCTCATTATTTGCTAGCCGCTGCTCCACATCGCCCTCGTCGTTCTCCATCGGGTCGGCAGTCGTGGGTGGTGCCAATCGCCCCATGCCACTAGTTGGCTTGTTGCGTCGTGTTCCGTAGTAGCTACTGTTCAACGTGTCGAACTGTTTGATCAGTGCTGCCAGAACCTACGCCCACGTCCCCTCGCCTTGGACTATTCTGTTGTTGATCCACTCTAGAGCTGGGCCTCGTAACAGTGTTGCTGCGAGCCGTATGCGCATTGCATCTTTTGTCGGGGTCGTGCATCTAACGGCTTCGAAGTAAATTTCGAGTTCAGCTACAAATCGACGAACGTCGTTCCTTTTTACTGTATGATCGTACGCCTCCGGTAGCCTCAGCTTCACTGCTTCGAGGTTAACTGTAGCTGCAGCCGTTGTCGCATGTAGAATTGTCGGTGTAGCCCCTGCTGCTGCTGCTACTGTTGTCGCTGGTGCTGTGGCGGTTGCCGACTGGTTCACAAGGAGTTTTTTGAGTCGTGGGAGCGCTGCACGTATTTGCTTATGCTCAGCACGTAACTCCGCGATTTTCTGTACTGAAATATCTCCTTTTCCCTCCATTTGGTGATTTACAGGAAGATGCGCGACGAAAATAATCGAATTCTAGGTGCTGGTCGACTTACTGCGAGTCAAATTGACTGTAGAATCGACGAGCGCGAATTCTGTAGGTTGCGTAAATCTCCCTTAGACGAAATTCGCGTCCAATCTTGGCCGTTGAGGAGAAAATCGATCCGACGCTCCAAATTCCAAATTTTTTGGGTGAAATTCTCTGGGCCGTTGAGATGAAACTCGATCGAACGGTCGAAACTCCAACCTTTCCACCAGTAAATCTGAGGGGTGTTCGAAAACCGAATCGAGGGGGACTTAGAAAAATTGCGCGGAACTGGTTTTACATACCCGTATCGGCGCTTTCGTCGTCGCCCCCGCGGTTTTTAAAGGCCGGAACTAAGCGGTTGAAGACCTCGCGTGTAAACCCCCTCTGATTACCAAGTGTGAGGATCTGGGATCGAGCTCAGAAAAGATGATTCAAATTGAATTGAATCGAATGTCCACCTGGGTACAACACGAGGCTATATATAGGCTCGACACAAGGCCCCGTAACCAGGTGTTACGCGAAGGTTCCGCGGGTCGCAAAGCGTCCCAAACAGATCCTTACCGAATTCGGTAGAAGGCAATTCGGTGGCAACCGAAAAGCCAGAATTCGGTGCACGCAACCTAGCTCGGTGCTATAACTATAATAAAATATAGGAAAGCACCTAGCCTAGGAAATCAAGCAATTCATGCATGCATATGATTATCCTATGCTAGAAATAGCATGATAAAGTAGAGGCAAGCAAGCATAGCTGGCATAAGCCGTCGTACTCTCACAGCAGCGATGTGCTCTGGCCGGTGTCTCCAAGGAGCAACTGTCAAACAATATATATATTGTTGTAGTTGTTTAGGCTACAGTGGGTTACCCTATAGGGGGTACACACTTCTAGGTTTCCATGTTTGTACTCATTTCATTCTTAGTCATTTCATTCCTTGTTCAACATGGTATAGAGCAGGTCCTTCCAAGGACCGTTTTTCCTAAGGGCCCACCACTACCTACCTGCCTTTCTGCCTACCTGCCCTAGGGCGCCTCGACGTTCACGCCTCTAGAGGCCCTGTAGGCCCCGCGCTGTTGCACCTAGAGGCCCCGAATCGGCCCCGCGCCTAACCCTAACGGCCCGCGTCGGCCCCGAGCTCGTCCCCTAGAGGCCCGCGTCGGCCCCGCGCCTACCCTAGAGGCCCGCGTCGACCCCAAGCCTACCCCTAGAGGCCCGCGACGGCCCCGTCCTTACCCCTAGAGGCCCGCGACGGCCCCGTCCCTACCCCAAGAGGCCCGCGACGGCCCCGTCCCTACCCCTTACAGCCCGCGTCGGCCCCGTCCCTACCCCTTTCGGACCGCGCCGGCCCCGATCCTACCTCTTTCGGCCCGCGTCGGCCCCGTCCCCAACCCCACCCGCTCCCCGCGCTCCCCTTAGCCGCCTCGAACGGCCCCACCTGATGACCTGCACGCGACCTGACCTTGCATACCCTCTTAGCATTCTTGCGCGCTATGTTGCTCCTGGGAGACACCGACCAGAGCACATGGCTGCAGCGAAGAGGGTGTTGCGCTACTTGTGCAGTACGTCGGGCATGGGACTAGTGCTTGGAGGGCGGAGTCCAGTGGTCCTCACTGGTCACGCGGACGCTTCTTGGGCTGACGACCAGGCTACGCAGCGGTCGTCACAGGGTTACACCTTCACCCTTGGTTCAGGCTCTGTTTCGTGGCGGGCTACTCGCTCGTCTTCTGTTCTCGGCTCCAGTTATGAGGCTGAGATCTACGCTGGGGCCATGGCTACTCAGGAGCTTCGCTGGCTCACCTACCTGCTGACTGACCTTGGAGAGCCGCCTCGTTCTCCTCCAGTCCTATACGTTGACAACAAGGCCATGCTGGCCTTGTGTCGAGAGCAGAGACTGGAGCACAGAACAAAGCTCATTGCTCTCCGCTACTTCCTTGCTCGTGAGCTACAGCAGCGTGGTCAGTTGCGACTTGCGTACGTGGCCTCTGAGGCCAACACTGCTGATGTTTTCACCAAGGCACTTGCGCCTTGAGATCATCAGCGCTGCTGTACCCAGCTGGGTCTTGTGTCTGTCTTGCCTCACTTGCTCTCCTCTTGACCCTCTTTGTACTTTTACATATATATATCACTCCTCTGGCTTGTTTAGTCTTATATATATATATGTACTCCTGCATGTGAACAAGCCTTGTGGCCTTGAACTTGTGCTCGGATTATGTGGTGACATTGTGATCCACCCTGAGCTTGCTTTGCTTTACTTGACTGGTCTTGTGACCCCTAGTTCTCCCCCACTTCGCCTATGGGGGTGTGTCAAACAATATATATATTGTTGTAGTTGTTTAGGCTACAGTGGGTTAGCCTATAGGGGGTACACACTTCTAGGTTTCCATATTTGTACTCATTTCATTCTTAGTCATTTCATTCCTTGTTCAACAGCAACATAGCGTGCCAAGATGCTAAGAGGGTATGCAAGGTCAGGTCGTGTGCAGGTCATCAGGTACATGAGGCAGCCAACAAGCTCTGGGTACGGGCCACTCGGCTCTACGGACTCATCTAAAGGCAGAGCTGAGAGCGAGTGGCGAGTAGACAGAGGAGTGGCCTGAGGCGAGGAGTACGTGAAGTCGAAGCGCTGAAGGACCTGCTGCACCATGTGTGACTGAGTTAGGGTAATGGTGCGCTGTGCTCTGTCCCGAGTGATCTGGAAGCCAAGGTAGCTGCGCAGTTCACCCAGGTCTGTGCACGTGTGTCTCTTCTGCAGCTCCGACTTCACGTGGGCGAGTCCAGCAGTGTTTGCCGTGGCAAAGACCAAGTCGTCCACGTACACGAGGATGTAGAACGGCGGTAAAGAGGTGTCGTTGCACAGAATTAGCGATGGGTCGGCAGTAGAAGGAGCAAACCAAAGAGCCGCAAGTGTAGTCCTCAGTGTGTCGTGCCACTCACGAGGCGCCTGGCGGAGACCGTAGACTGGCCGCCGGAGGCTCCACTGGGTACCAGGGGGAAACGACCCAGTGAAGCCAGGTGGGAGGCGCAGCCAGATCT
The DNA here is from genome assembly GCA_948144175.1 of Closterium sp. NIES-65. Taxonomy (NCBI): domain Eukaryota; kingdom Viridiplantae; phylum Streptophyta; class Zygnematophyceae; order Desmidiales; family Closteriaceae; genus Closterium; species Closterium sp. NIES-65. Next base: position 4,212,650 of record CANXME010000106.1, on the reverse strand, counting down.
CTTCGTGCAGGCTGCCCTGCAGGAAAGCTGTGCTGAAGTCAAGAGAGTGAACCTCGTAGTCGCGCTGAGCGGCTATGTGCAGCAGCACCCAAAGAGTGGTCATCTTCGGGGTGGGAGAGAAGGTCTGAAAGTAGTGAACTCCCTGCCGCTGACTGAAGCCTCGAGCCACGTAACGCGCCTTGAAGACAGGCGGAGAACCAGATGGCTGCTTCACCCTGAAAATTCACATGCCACTGACAATGTTCGCCCCAGGTGGGGGAACCTCGTCAACGTAGGTGCATGTGGACTTCCACGAAGCCATCTCTGCGTCCATGGCTGACTGCCACTATGAGGAGTAGGAACCCTCGATCGCCTCAGCGTACGATCGAGGAGTCGGGATGTCTGGTGCATCCGGGTCTCCCTCAGGGGCAATCAGCGTGGACACGAGATGAGGCAAAGCAGCAGCAAAACACTGGAACTCCTCCTGCCTGTCCTCAAGGACGTCCGTGCTAAGAGCACACTCACCCCCGACGGACGGAGGACAGACAGACTCAGACTCAGCAACAAGACTAGTAGCGTAGTCTAGACGACAGCGAGCAGCAAAGTCGACAAGCTCAGCAACCAAGGCAGACGCAGCAGTGGACTCAAAGGAAGGGTCAGAGACAACAGTAGCCAGGAGACGCGTGTCAGCAGGACTGGCAGCACGAAGAGAGTCAGACTCAGGGTCAGCAAGGACAGGAAGAGAGGACTCCGGAGGAGACGGCAACAGGACACGTAGAGGAGTAGTAGAAGGACGCAGTGCCATGTGGAGTGTGCCTGGGACCGCAAGAGGACGCGGACGCGGAGCACGACTACTTGTGCGAGTAGCACGAACAGGCAACACAGGACGAGACGCAGGCTCACGACGCTCAACAAGACCTCCAGTAGTTCCAGTGTAGGGAGAAGGAGCAGGCAGGGGGGAGGCGGGCTGTAACTGTGACCGCGACTGGACAGGCTGTAGACACTCTAAGGGAGGAGCAGGACCAGTAGAGGGCGGGAGACCAAGAACCTGCTCAAGGAGCGGAACGAAGTACGGCCGCGGATGCACAGTGCCTTCAGAACCAGCAGGGACAGCACCAGTACCCCCAGCGGCAGCACCAGCGCCAGCAGCACCTCTAGCTCCAACAACGCCAACTCCAGCACCCACAGAAGCACCACTGCTAGCAGCACCACCAGCGCCAACACCCCTAGCAGCTCCAGCTGCAGCAGCACCAACTCCAACAGCTCGAGCAGGACCGTCAGCTCCAGTACCGCCAGCAGCTCCAGCAGTACCTCCAGCAGGACCAACTCCAGCAGCCCCAGCAGCACCCCCAGTCCCAGCAGCTCCTGTACCGCCAGTACGAGCACCTCCTGGACTAGTGGCTCCTGTAACTCCATTGCCGACCCCAGGGTCAGCAGTAACAGCAGCACCTCCAGCTCCAGCAGCACGGCTCTAGCGCCGGGCAAACCACTTGGCAACTCCTGTGGAGAGGGTAGCTCCCGCCTCGACGAAGCATCCGAAGGGGACCCAAACCCAGCACCGCCAGAGGCCACACGAGCAGACCCAGCACCCCCAGGCTCCGCACCCCTAGGCTCAGCACCCCCAGGCTCCGTACCCCAAGGCTCTGCACCCCCAGGCTCCGCACCCTCAGGCTCCGCACCCCCAGACTCAGCACCCCTAGGCTCAGCACCCCTAGCAGCAATAGAGTCAACAGCTACCTCGACAGGCTCGACTGCGTCTACCTGGGACACACCTGATGGGGCAGGACCCTGAACCGCAAACGGCCACAGAAAATGGGGAGCACCCACATGGATCATGGACGTACGAGCGACGTCCATGACCATGCCAATGCGGCGCTCAGCAATCCCATTTTGCTGTGGAGAGGCCGGAAGCGTGAAGGTCTGGCGGATGCCCTGTGCACGACAGAAGGCTCCCAGAAGGGCAGAGGAAAACTCCCCGCCTCTGTCAGAATGCAGACGCAGAACAGGTAAGTCCGAGCCGAAACTCTCTCTGAGCTGGAGACGAGCTGCGCGGATCCACTCGATCAACACCTCAGTGACGTCACCCTTGCTGCGCAAGAGGAACACCGTGGTGTAACGCGAATAGTTGTCAACCACCAACAGGAAGTAACGCTCGTGACCCTGGCCAAGGACGCGGGCGGGGCTCCACACTTCCATGTGAAGAGTCTGAAGCGGAGCCTCTGTCAGAGGAAACTCGGAGGAGTGAGGGGTGGCGCGCTGCCGCCCCTAGACGCAAGGAACGCAGGTAAGGGCAGGCCCCGGAGGGAGGGGAGGGAGGGACCGGGGGAGACCAGAGACAAGGACACGGGAGGCCATGCCTCGGAGACGAGGCAGGGAGGGGTGACCAAGGCGGTGGTGCGAGAGGAGAGTCTGGTGGGACAGGAGACGACACGAGCAGGGAGCAGACTCAGGACCAGACCTGGACGCTGCAGCAAACACCTGACCCGATGCAGCTACCTGACCAGACTGAGCGACCGGAGGAGACTCAGTAGTCAGTGTGTACAGGCTCGACCCCGGCTGTGGGGTAAACGTGGCCAAGTGTCGGCCCGTCCTAGCACATGTACAGTGGGTCACCCGCTGACTCGCAGGAGTGAACTGGTCTACCCCCCCATCCTGTAGATCAGCACCACTCACCAAGTTCGTAGAGAACGAGGGGAGGTAGAGACCTAACAGGGTGCCAGAGGGGGCTGCCGGACACGGCAAGACAGTGGAGAAGTGGGCAAGGACAGGACCCCCAGAGGGGTCCGCCAGGGAGACCGGAACTGGCCGAATAAGCGGCGTAAGCGTGGTGCTGTCTCGAAACAAGGAGCGGGAAGCACCCGAGTCAAGGGTGAAGGTGTGTAAGGCCTGAGCCGACGTGGTACGTGAGAGAGCAGACTCACCAGCACCTGGGGCAGCAGACGCACTAGCACCTAGAGCAGCAGCCTCACCAGCACCTAGAGCAGCAGCCTCAATGCCCGGGTCAGGCGGAACACACAGGTAACAGTCACCCTCATCACTAGTAGGCAATGCATACACTGCAGTGAGGATAGCGCGCCGCGGCGGGCAGGGGTGACGCCACGCGGGTCCCGCAGGGGCGTCGCGACGCACAGGAGCCGCGCCTTGCAGGTCCCGCAGGGGCGACGCGACGGGGCGGGGGCGACGCGGCGGGGCCGCGACTGGTGACGGGGCGAGGCTGCGAAGGGGCCGCGAAGGGAGCCGTGAGGGGGCCGCGAAGGGGCCGCGAAGGGGCCGCGAGGGGGGCCGCGAGGGGGCCGAGAAGGGGCCGCGAAGGGAGCCATGAGGGGGCCGCGAGGGGGGCCGTGAAGGGGCCGCGAAGGGGCTGCGAAGGGGCCGCGAAGGGGCCGCGAGGGGGCCGTGAGGGGGCCGCGAAGGGGCTGCGTAGGGGCCGTGATGGCGCCGCGAAGGGGCCGTGAAGGGGCCGTGAAGGGGCTGCGAAGGGGCCGTGAAGGGGCTGTGAAGGGGCCGTGAAGGTGCCGCGAAGGGGCCGTGAAGGGGCCGCAAAGGGGCCGCGAAGGGAGGCCGCGTAGGGGCCACGAGGGGCCTAAAGGGGCCGCGAAGGGCCGTGAGAGGGGCCGTGAGAGGCCATGAGAGGGGCCGCTACGGGGCCGTAGGGGAGCGCGACGGGCCACTAAGGGCAGGGGACGCGACGGGAGGGTAGGCACACGGGGCGCGTCTCGGGCAGGGGCGAAGCGCGCCTCGGGCAGGAAAAAAAAATCGATATTCGGTGGGCCCTAGAAAACGTTCCCACAAGGGAACCTGCTCTGATACCATGTGAAAGAACGGAGAATGAATGCACTGACAAACATGTGGGTACAAGTAGGAAAACCTAATAGTGTTGTACCCCATATTGTCTACCCCACTACAGCCTACACAGACTATAGCATATGAGTTTGAGAGACTGGTAGAAAAAAACCACGTACGGTCATTGTTTCGGGTTTTCTGATAGGTTTGGTAAGTAGGGTCACTGATTCAGTCACTAACAAAAGGTAAAAAATCACGCGAATGGTAACACACGTAACCGCCGCCAAAAAAACTTGAAACTCAACGCGCCCAACCAATCTGCTTTCTTGTAAAAAATCTAAAACCCAATCGGAATCGGACGCAGTTTGGGAACGGGTCAACCATAAATACCTGGCGAGTTACATGTTTAGGGTTGATACATCCGAAAATCCATCCAGATTCTTTTTGGGTTTCATTTCGTTTTGGCGGGAGTTTCATCTTTGACCATTCGAGTTTTTTCTAACCAGTTGATAGTGACTGATTACGTGAAATGTTTTATCAATCGCATGAAAACGACCTTTGTAGTGTCTGTGTGAAGAAATGAGGAAATGAATGAACTAGCAAGCAGGTGGGTACAAGTAGGAAAACCTAAAATTGTTGTACCCCATATTGTCTACCCCACTACAGCCTACACAAACTATAGCATATAAGTTTGACACACCCCCATAGGCAAAGTGGGGGAGAACAAGAGGTCACAAGACAAGTCAAGCAAAGCAAAGTAAGCTCTGGTTGGATCACAACGTCACCACACAGTCCGAGCACAAGTTCTAGGCCACAAGGTCACTTCACATGCAAGATCATATAGAAAGATAAACAAGCAAGTGGAGGTATAGAAAGATCACAGTACAAGCAAGGTCAAGAAATGAGCAAGTGAGGCCAAGTAGGCACTAGACCTAGCATCGTCAGTGACATCACCCTTGCTGCGCAAGGGGAAGACCGTGGTGTAACACGAGTAGTCGTCAACAACGAGCAAGAAGTAGCGCTCGTGACCCTGTCCACGGACGCGGGCTGGGTCCCACACGTCCATGTGAAGCGTCTGCAACGGGGCCTCTGTCGGAGGAAACTGGGAGGAGTGAGGGGCAGCCCGCTGGCGCCCCTCGACACAGGGGACACAGGCAGGGCCAGGGCCCTGAGGAAGGGGAGGGAGGGACCGGGGGAGACCAGACACAAGAAGACGGGAGGCCATGCCTCTGAGCCGAAGTAGAGAGGGGTGACCAAGACGGTGGTGCCAGAGGAGAGTCTCATGAGACAAGAGACGACACGAACAGGGGGCAGACTCAGGACCAGACCTAGACGCTGCAGCAAACACCTGACCGGACGAAGCGACTCTACTAGACTCAGTAACAGGAGGAGACGCAGTGGTCAGTGTGTACAGGCTCGACCCCGGCTGACGGGTAAACGTAGCCAGGTGCCGGTCTGTGCTAGCCTCTGTACAGTGCGTCACCCGCTGACGCGCAGGAGTGAACTGGTGTACTCCACCATCCTGTAGGTCAGCACCACTCACCAGGTTCGTCGAGAACGAGGGGAGGTAGAGACCAGACATGGTGCCAGAGGGAGCCGCCGGACACGGGAGGACTGTGGAGAAGCGAGACATCACAGGACCCCCGGAGGGGTCAGCCAGAGACACCGCAACCGGCCGACTAAGCGGCGTGAGTGTGGTGCGGTCCCGAAAGAAGGAGCGAGACGCCCCAGAGTCAAGGGTGAAGGTGAGGGAGGCCGAAGCCGACGTAGTACCTGAGAGCGCAGACTGACCAGTACCTGAGGACGCAGACACACTAGCACCTAGAGCAGCAGCGTCGCAAGCACCTAGGGCAGCAACCTCAATGCCCGGATCGGGCGGGAAACAGCGGTAGCAGTCACCCTCATCACTATGAGACACAGCATACATGGCAGAGAGAATAGCATCAAAGTCAAGATCAAAGATGGCAACACCCGCCCTAGACAGCTCGCCCCAGCGAGGAATCTCTGAGGCCTCCAGGAACTGGTGACGCCACGCGTCCGTCAGGCGGCCAAAGCAGCGCTGGGTGGGGTGCGGACCCCCACACTGCTCACCCGCACGGTCGCCGGTGTGCAGGACGTAGGTGCACGGACCAAAATTGTCACAGGATCGAATTCTCAATCGAAACTTGTCACTAAAACTGAATACAAGGCCTATTTATACTCAGAAAGTACAAGGATAAACGAGATAAAACGAACCTTCGGGAACACACCCTTCCCGATACTACAATCACAAGTGCGCATAAGCACGCAAGTCTATTGGCACTTGGGATTACGCCCAGATTACACCGTATACACCACTGTCGGCGCTGTCGGTGCCGTATAATAGGTATGTCGGTGGGAAAAGTAGGAAATAAGAGAAATAAATAGAAGGCTCTAGAAAATAGAATAGTAGGCCAATTGAGATGAGATAAAGACCAAAATAAAGAGGAGAAAAGGGAGAATGGGATAACGGAAAAATATAATAGTGAGAAAATATTATAACGGGGACGTCCTCTCACACTTCCCCCCCTCAAAGCTGGGTGGTAGAAGTAACACCCTGCTTGACAAGGTAGTCCTGTAGAGGACGGCGGGCGTTATCCATGTCGTGTTCAGGTACCCAGGTATCCTCGGAAGGACCATAGCCTTTCCAACGAATCAAGAACTCCAAGGTGCCGCTACGTCGTCGTCGGTGCGCCAGAACGGCTTCGACTTCGTACTCGGGTTCTCCATTAACGATCACTGGCAGTGGCGGCGGCGGCTGGCGACCTTTGAAGACAGTGTTTGGGTTCTGATAGGGCTTGAGAAGTTGAACATGGAAGGCATTGTGAATTCTCGAGGTAGCTGGTAAACGCAAGCGGAAGGTTACTGGAGTGACCTGCGCCTCGACGAGAAAAGGTCCGCAGAAGCGAGGTCGGAGCTTAGACGGAAGATGGCTAATGTCAAGATTGCGTGTATCCAGAAGCACTGGATCGCCAATCTTGATGGAATGATCGTTGCGACTCCGATCAGCGAGCTTCTTTTGTTGCTGCTAGATAGTCAGAAGACGTTTATGCGTGCGCTCCCACAATTGGTGCATAGTGGAAATGAAGTCATGTGCGGGTTGCACCGTGGCGGGTACTGTTGGTTTCTGAGGCGTGAGTGGGTTGCGACCGTAACAGAGGAAGAAAGGAGTTTGCCCTGTTGCGGCGTGCGTGGCGTTGTTATACGCAAACTCGAGAACCGGCAGATGTGCATCCCATGTAGAGATATCGTCCTTACACGCTGCTCGCAGAAGCTGTTCGACAATCTGGTTGAGGCGCTCTGTCTGACCATCCGTTTGGGGATGATAGGCTGATGACATGGCGAGTTTGGTCCCCATGAGCGACATGAGCTCCTTCCAGAACTTACTCATGAATTTCGGGTCTCTGTCGGAGATCAACGTGGTTGGAATGCCATGTTGCGAGATGACGTAGCGGAAGAATAATTGCGCTGTCTCCTCGGTGCGAGCCATTGTGTGTGTCGGAATGAAGTGTCCCATTTCGGAGAATTTGTCGATGACGACTAGAATGGCGTCGTAACCAGCTTTGGTAGGTGGTAACCCGGTGATGAAGTCGAGGCTAACCACTTGCCAAGGCTGTTCAGGGACTGGAAGAGGCTGTAGTAATCCTGCTTTCTTCTGTTTGCTGCTCTTCATCCGTTGGCATGTGTCGCACGAGGTGACGAATTTGTGTACGTCATCCGCCATGTGGGGCCAATAATAATGCTTCGCAATATCGGCAAGCGTCTTGTTACTACCGAAGTGGCCCGCGTAGAGAACATCATGATATTCTTCGAGTAGTAACTGGCGTAAGGGAGGGTAATTAGGTACCCATATTTTTGTAGAGCCCTTGCGGTATGCGATGTCTTGATCCCAATGTAGAAGATGGCGCTTTTCTGCTACAGAGACTTCGGGGTCGATGGTGTATCCATGCGTGAAGAGTCCCTTCAAAAGTGGGTTCATGCCATCGATTTGTAAGGCGGCAACGTGTGCAGGGCGACTCAGTGCATCTGCCTTGTTCTTGTGCCCCGGCTTATACACGATGTCGTAATGGAAGTGGGTTTCGAGAAAGTCAATCCACCGGACCTGCCGCCTGGAGAGTGTTGGTTGGGTCTTCAGGGACTTGAGGCTGCAGTGGTCGGTGTAGACGGTCGTTTTTCTTCCTTCGAGATAACACCTCCATGCCTTAAATGCGTTGACGATGGCGAGGGCCTCTTTGTCATGGATGGGGTAATTGAGTTCTGCCCCATGAAGTTTTTTACTGAGGTATGCAATGGGTTGCAGTCCCTTCCCTTGATCCTGCATGAGTACTGCGCCCACTGCTTGATCGCTCGCATCGGCCTCGATGACATAGTCAAGTTCAGGGTCTGGCAGGATAAGGACAGGTGCGGACGTGAGTGCGGTTTTAAGTTGTTCCACGGCTTCCTGGTGCTTCGCCTCCCATTGATATGGTGTATTCTTCTTCAACAGGTTCGTTAATGGTGCGGCAATCTTGGCGTAGTTCGGTACGAACCGGTTGTAGTAGTTGGCGAATCCAAGGAACTGTTGTAACTCCTTCACGTTCTCAGGGGTCTTCCACGTTCGCACTGCTTCGATCTTCTTAGGATCCACGTGAACTCCTTGAGCGCTCACCATATGTCCAAGGAACTGGACTTTTTTCAACGCAAACTCGCTCTTGGATAGTTTCACGTAGAAGCGTTCTCGTCGAAGAATTTCAAACACCCGTCGTACATGCTCAACGTGCTGCTTCATATCTTTCGAGTAGATCAGGATATCGTCCAAATATACCACCACGCACTCGTCCAGAAGGGGCTGAAGGATGTGGTTCATTTCCGCCTGAAATGTGGCTGGTGCGTTAGTGAGTCCGAATGGTATCACGAGATACTCGTATGACCCGTACCGAGTTCGAAAAGCGGTTTTGTGAATAGAGTTGTCCGCCATACGAATTTGCCAGTATCCCGATCTGAGGTCGAGCTTGGAGAATACTGTAGCACCGCGAAGTTGATCGAGTAAGTCGTCGATCCGTGGTATCGGGTATTTATTTTTTACAGTCTGCTTGTTCAAGGCTCGGTAGTCGATGCACATTCGCAGACTTCTGTCTGGCTTCGGAGTGAAGAGAACTGGGGCTCCGTACGGCGAAGTCGAAGGTCGAATCAGCCCTTTCTCCAGGAGATACTCTATTTGTTTTTTCATATCGGCAAGCTCTGTCGGGCTCAGCCGGTATGGTGCTCGGAACGTTGGCTTGGACCTCGGCACTTCTAGGATCTCGTGTTGATGTGTTCGGTATGGCGGTAGTTGATCAGGTAAATCGTCGGGGAGAACGTCTTGGAACTCTTCAAGATTTTTTTTGACTGCTGGAGGAAGTTCCTGGGTCTGCTTCTCTCCGTTGTCTGCCTCGTTGACTATCGCCATGAATCCCGCCGTGGTCCGTTTGACGTCCTTTTCAAAGCGTGCGAGTGTCTCGACTGGAATATTTCCCGTGTCGTCCCATTTGGGAAGGCTGATTTTCCTCCCGTTGTTGTAAATGTTGGCCGTCTGGTTAACCCAGTTGATCTCGGGGTTGAACTTTTTAAGAAATTCTCTCCCGAAGATTACGTCGAGTCCTTTGATATTTGTGACGGGGAGAGCAGGCTTCCATTGAAGGGGTCCAATCTGGAGTAGCAACCGTGTTTCCCCGTAGATAGGTAGCTTATTGCCATCCACCATCGTTGCAGAGAAGCTTGAGGACTTGATGTCACTTCCGAGTCGATCGATTGCCTTTTTGTCATAGACGCTGTGCGACGCCCCGCTGTCCACGAGTGCTTGGAGGCGCTGTCCGTTGCAGATCACCTCGAGCAGGAGTGGTGAGCGTTGCTCGGAGTACCCAAAAAGAGTCTCATTAATAGGATCATAGGGTACATCCCAATATTCAGTACACACCGTGGTTCCACTGCTTTCTTCTGGACAACTAGCTGGCCTGGGCAGCGTGGAGAAAGGCTCTTCTCCAATGCCAGGAGTAGAGGTAGCAACCGTACAAGTTGACCCTAAGGGGGTGGATCCGGTCGACGCCTGCGATCCACTGGATGCATCCTTGAGGGGTTTTCGGAGTTTCTGCAGCTTCTTTTGAACTCCCAGCTGCCTCTTCAGATGCTTCAGCTCCATAGACTTCTTCCCTGGGGAGTGGAGAGTCGTCTTGGGCTGGTTCCGGGAGAGGACGTTGACGCCGTGAAAAGGTCTACTCCTTTCCCCACTCCTTAATTTTTTCCCCAGCTCCGTAGGCACCGGTACCACTTCTTTAATTGTCTGCTTCCTCTGGAGTTCTTCCCAGAATTTGTTTATGGCTCCGGACCCGCGAAAAACGCCAGTCTTCATTAAAGCATCTTTGAAAGATAACTTTAACGAATTCTATTTTTTCCCGGGGTCGAATTGGAGAGTTCCCGTCTTGGTCGAGTCTGTTTTCGCGGAGGTTTTCTTTTCCTCGGCGAATTCCTCTGACAAATTTCGGTCAAGGGGCTTGGGATCTCGCCCTTGATTCTCCAAATCTCGCGCCCAACGCTATCCTTCAATTTCGATTCGGTCCAGATTGCGCTGACGCTTTCGGATCTGTTTTTTCTCGCCAGCACGATCCGCAATCACTGGCGAGATCCGTTTTTTGACTTTTTGTTTTTTGTTTCGCCACTCCCACGAGCTCGGAATGCCGCACATGCAGATTTCATGTGAAAACAGTCGACAATCCGATGTCTGTTTCCGCCGCAAAATTCGCAAAGTGTTTTGTTTTTTGCAGGACGTGAACTCGCGTCGAATTTGTCGACTTCCATGGGGTCGGCGAACGTGGTTGAAGCCGAGCGATCCCCTTGTCGTGATTCGACGACGTGGGGTCGTCGTGTCCCGGAGTTGACCAAGTCAAAACGCTCCGCGGCCGATACGATTTCGCTGTAGCTGCTGCAATTCGCTGCTCCAACCTGGCGCCGAATGTCGGTTTTCAGCCCCGCGATGTAGGACTGATTTTTTTCGCCCTCGGTAATGTCGGGAATGCGATTATAAAATTCCTCCATCTGCTGCGTGTATTGCGCGACACTCCCGTATTGCCTATGGTGATGTAATTTTTCGCGCGCAATATAAGTGGAATTAATTGGCTCAAAACGTTTGAGAAGGTCTGCCCGGAACTGCTGCCACGTGGCTTCGCCCTGGAAAATGCTACTGTTGCTTCCGAGCCACTCGAGAGCTGGACCGTGCATCAACGTTGTCGCGAGACGAATTTTCTCGCCGTCGTACTCCGTTGTCGTCCATCCGATCGCCGCGAAATAATTTTCCATCGTCGCGAGCCACCGCCTGACGTCGGATTTTCGATCGCTAGGGTCGAACGATTCCGGCGAGCGAAGTTTCGGAACCTCGAACTGATGCTGCGACTGCTGCGAAGTCGTCGAAGCAGGAATGTTCATGGTCGAGAGGAGCCGCGTAACGCGCTGCAGTTCGTTTCGCATCTGCTCGTTCTCCAATCGCGACCGTTCAGTCGTTGCTCGCATCTCCGCTTCCATCTTGGCGATTTGCGCGAAGAGCTGCTGCGTAACGTCGTTGGTCGCCGGCGAACCCATCCTGCTCAAAAACCACGCGAGGGGGTTGATTCGAAAAGCGCGGAACTGGTACTTACCAAAAATCGGCGTCAAATTGGTCGCCCCCGGCGGTTTTTCGAGGCGATTTTTTCCGCGACCGCTGCTTAGCCGAGAGTTGTCGAGTGAGAACGGCTCTGATACCAAGTGTCACAGGATCGAATTCTCAAACGAAACTTGTCACTAAAACTGAATACAAGGCCTATTTATACTCAGAAAGTACAAGGATAAACGAGATAAAACGAACCTTCGGGAACACACCCTTCCCGATACTATAATCACAAGTGCGCATAAGCACGCAAGTCTATTGGCACTTGGGATTACGCCCAGATTACACCGTATACACCACTGTCGGCGCTGTCGGTGCCGTATAATAGGTATGTCGGTGGGAGAAGTAGGAAATAAGAGAAATAAATAGAAGGCTCTAGAAAATAGAATAGTAGGCCGATTGAGATGAGATAAAGACCAAAATAAAGAGGAGAAAAGGGAGAATGGGATAACGGAAAAATGTAATAGTGAGAAAATAATATAACGGGGACGTCCTCTCACAAAAACCCTGACCACGCTGGCGTCCAGAGTACCACTCACGGAGCTGCTGAGGGGACAGGGTCTCACGAGCGCGCTGCTGCTGCTGGCGCGCGCCACTACCGGAGCCACTGACAAAATTAGAAGAAAGAAAGAGGAATGAACTAGCAGAAATGGGGATACAAATAGCAAACCCTAGAAGGGTTGTACTCGCTATAGAGCACCCCACTACAGGCTAGAACATAAGAATAATATTCTGACACACCCCCATAGCCAAAGTGGGGTGTAATCAGCAGAGCAGGCAAAGCAAAACAAGCTCAGGGTGGATCACAATGTCACCACACATTCTGAGCACAAGTTCAAGAAGAAATAGTTTAGAGTTCATAATTATAAGCAAAGCTAGTGGTAGTCACAACGGGCAAGTGAGGAGGAGGAGGGAGAGTGAGGGGAGAGGAGACAGGAGGCGACGGCTGAAGCTGCAGACACACGGGCAACAGGAGGCAGACTGGCACAGCGGCTACCGGACAGCGCCCGGACTACAGGAGTAACAGGCCCCGCGGCTCAAATAGCGGCGGACGGGCAACGGACCTACGGGCGGCTGGCACAGCTGGCTACGACTGAGCTACCGGGACAGCGCCCCGGACTACAGGTGCTGCGAACGACAAACTGACAACCTCCACTCAACCTCCCGCACACAGTCCCACCCCCCTGATGCACACCCACTGCTACACCGCTAGCTGCACTCCCACGCACCCCCCTTAAACCCTAAACCCCAGTCTCCCACACAACCACCCCCCTCAGCGACAGCTGCAGCAGTGGGAGACGAAGGAGGAGGAGGAGCAAAGGGAGGAAGGCACACCGAGCACCCCCATACCCGCCACCCCACAGCTCGCCCCTCAGGTCGCCTCGACGGACGACGGGAAATGGAAGGGGGAGGGGGGGGGGGGGGGGAGGCGGTGTGGTGAAAGGGGCCCACCACGGGCCTGGTTGGAGGGCGGGGCTGCGACGAGGGGCGGGGCCGCGACGAGGGGCGGGGCCGCGACGAGGGGCGGGGCCGCGACGGTCGGGCAGGGCCGCTTCGAGGGGCGGGGCCGCGACGTAGGGCGGGGCCGCGACGGTCGGGGCGGGGCCGCGACGTAGGGCAGGGCCGCTTCGAGGGGCGGGGCCGCGACGCAGGGCGGGGCCGCGACGTAGGGCGGACGCCCGCGAAGGTAGGGCAGACGCCCGCCGCGCGCCTCGGGGCGCACAGTGGGCAAAGAACCGCCGCGCGCCCCGGGGCGCACGGCAGGCAGAAAACCGCCGCGCGCCTCGGGGCGCACGGCGGGAAGAAAAACCGCCGCGCGCCTCGGGGCGCACGGCGGGAAGGATAGGTAGCAGCGGAAGCGAGGTGGAAACCCACCCACAGGATCGATCCAAGGGGATCGACCTGCTCTGATAGCATGACAAAATTAGAAGAAAGAAAGAGGAATGAACTAGCAGAAATGGGGATACAAATAGCAAACCCTAGAAGGGTTGTACTCGCTATAGAGCACCCCACTACAGGCTAGAACATAAGAATAATATTCTGACAGCCACTCCTCTGCGAAGGCCCGCGACCAGCTCCACCGCCACCCCCACCGCCTCTGCCGCCTCCTCCGCCACCTCCGCTCCCACCGCCACCGCCGCCGCCGCCTCCGCCTCCACCGCCGCCACCGACCCCCCCACCCGCACCTCCACTCCCACCGCCACCCCCACTACCCCCACCGCCTCCACCTCCACCGCCCGCTCCTCCATCTCCCTTGCCCCCCTTGCCCTTGCCAGGGCGGCGTCTCCCGCTAGGGGCAGACCGCGCACCGACCGACTCAAGACCAAGGAGGTCGGCCGTAGCAGCACAGGCAACAGAGGGCAGCAGGGGGGAGGGGGAACACCCCTCAAAGATGGGGGTGCGCGGGTCACCTCGAGAGGCTCCTACAGCGACTATACTCTTCTCCGCTGCTAAGAGGGCCTTCTCGAGGAGATCGACAGTGAGTGTGGTGGGACAGACTGAGAGGAAGTGGTCCCTGACTACTCGAAGGGAGTAAGGGAGGCGAGTGACTAGGAAGTACAGAGTGATGTACATGGGGGCGGGGGTTCGCGGTGCAGAAGTCAACAGGAAGTGCAGCGCGGTAGCGAGTGTCACTAGTGCGGAGGTGCGTAATGAGGTGAGCAACGGTGGGAAAGGCAGCAAGGTCAGGGAAGAGGTACGGCAGCATGAGACGGCTCAATGCAGCAGTGGAAGGGGAGGAGTAGCGTGTGACTACAGCGTCGTACAAGGTCTGAGCACTCTTGTACTGACTAAAGTGCGCACGCTCGGAGGTAGGGAGGTGGCGACGCACAGCAAGACGTGCAGCAGCATCGCGCGTGGCCCACTGGGAGCGAACAGTGGCGTCAGCATCAGCAGCAGGGGCAGGGGAAGCGCCAGAGGTGAGGTCAAAGAGAGAGAGGCCGTCCGCCCTATCGCACTGTAAGAACAACTGTAGGTCATCTACCCAGACCTCAAAGTCAATGGCCCGACCTCAGCGTCAAAAGCGAGGACACTAGGGGTAGCCATGACAGTAGGAGACCAGCACTGCAAGTAGTAGGGGAAGGGCACGCAGTGACAGAGGGTCTAGGCTCACTGGACAGGGCTGCTCGGGCGGCTCGGCTGCAGGGCGGCTCGGCAGCTGGGCGGCTCGGCGGCTGGGCGGCTCGGCAGCTGGGCGGCTCGGCGGCTGGGCGGTCGGCTGCACGGCGGCTCGGCTCGTGGGCGGCCGGGCGGCTCGGCTGCAGCGCGGCTCGGCGGCGGGGCGGCTCGGCTGCTCTGCTGCTGGGCGGCTCGGCTGGGCCGCTGAAGTAGGGCGGCGGGGCCGCTGCAGAGGAGCGGCGGGGCCGCTGCAGAGAGGGCGGCGGGGCCGCTAGATAGGGCGGCGGGGCCACTGCAGAGAGGCGGCGGGGCCGCTGCAGAAGGACGGCGGGGCCGCAGGGTAGGGCGGCGGGGCCGCTGCAGAGGAGCGGCGGGGCCGCTGCAGAAGGGCGGCGGGGCCGCTGGGTAGGTCAGCGAGGCCGCGAGAAAGGGCGGTGGGGCCGCGTGGTAGAGTGGCGGGGCCGCGAGGTAGAGCGGCGGGGCCGCGAGGTAGAGTGGCGGGGCCGCTGCAGAAGGACGGCGGGGCCGCTGGGTAGGGCGGCGGGGTCGCTGCACAGGAGCGGCAAGGCCGCTGCAAAAGGGCGGCGGGGTTGCTGGGTAGGTCAGCAAGGCCGCGAGAAAGGGCGGCGGGGCCGCAAGGTAGAGTGGCGGGGCCGCGCGATGGGGCGGCGGGGCCGCGAGGAAGGGCGGCGGGGCCGCTAGGTAGGGCGGCAGGGCCGCGCGATGGGGCGGCGGGGCCGCGAGGAAGGGCGGCGGGGCCGCTAGGTAGGGCAGCGGGGCCGCGCGATGGGGCGGCGGGGCCGCGATGGGGTGGCGGGGCCGCGCGATGGGGGGGACGGGGCCGTGAGTAAGGACGGCGGGGCCGCTAGGTAGGGCGGCGGGGCCGCGCAATGGGGCGGCGAGGCCGCGAGGTAGGGCGGCACGGCCGCGAGGGGGCCGCTAGGGCGGCTCGACGCGAACGTAAGGGCGGCACGACGGGCCGCTAGAAAAAATAAAAGGGAGAGCTTGACTCGAGGCGCGCTTCGGTGGGCCCTAGGAACAGTCCCTAGGAGGGGACCTGCTATGATTCCATGTGAAAATGAGAACGAGAGAATGGTATGAACTATGAATAAAGTGAGTACAAATATGAAACCCTAGTTGGGTTGTACCCCCTATGGGATACCCCACTATAGCCTACACAATAGCATGAACTATAATCATCTGACAGTCCTAGCATCGTACAAAAGCGCTGATGATCACAAGGCGGAAGTGCTTTGGTTAAGATATCCGCAGTGTTGGCCTCAGAGGCCACGTAAGCAAGGCGCAGCTGACCACGCTGCTGCAGCTCACGAGCAAGGAAGTAGCGAAGAGCAATGTGCTTCGTTCTGTGCTCCAGTCTGTGGTCCCGACATAAGGCCAGCATGGCCTTCTTGTGTACGTACAGAACTGGAGGAGAACGAGGCGGCTCTCCTAGGTCAGTCAGCAGGTAGGTGAGCCAGCGTAGCTCCTGTGCAGCCATGGCCCCCGCGTAGATCTCAGCCTCACAGCTGGAGCCGAGAATAGAAGACGAGCGGGTAGACCGCCACGAAACAGAACCGGAGCCAAGGCTGAAGGTGTAACCCTGTGACGACCGCTGCGTAGCCTGGTCGTTAGCCCAAGAAGCGTCTGCATGACCTGTGAGGACCACTGGACTCTGCCCTCCAAGCACTAGCCCCATGCCCGACGTACTGCACAAGTTGCGCAACACCCTCTTCGCTGCAGCCATGTGCTCTGGTCGGTGTCTCCTAGGAGCTGAGAGCAAGTGGCGAGTAGACAGAGGAGTGGCCTGAGGCGAGGAGTACGTGAAGTGGAAGCGCTGAAGGACCTGCTGCACCATGTGTGACGAAGTCAGGGTAATGGTGCGCTGTGCTCTGTCCCGGGTGATCTGCAAGCCCAGGTAGCTGCGCAGTTCACCCAGGTCTGTGCACGTGTGCCTCTTCTGCAGCTCGCACTTCACGTGGGCTAGTCCAGCAGTGTCAGCAGTGGCAAAGATCAAGTCGTCGACGTACGCGAGGATGTAGAACAGCGGCAAAGAGGTGTCGGTGCGCAGAAACACCGACGGGTCGGCAGTAGAAGGAGCAAACCCAAGAGCCGCAAGTGTAGTCCTCAATGTGTCGTGCCACTCACGGGGCGCCTGGCGGAGACCGTAGACTGGCCCTCGGAGGCTCCACTGGGTACTAGGGGGAAACGACCCAGTGAAGCCAGGTGGGCGGCGCAGCCAGATCTCCTCGTGCAGACTGCCCTGTAGGAAAGGTGTGCTGAGGTGAAGAGAGTGAAGCTCGTAGTCGCGCTAAGCGGCTATGTGCAGCAGCACCCGAAGAGTGGTCATCTTCGGGGTGGGAGAGAAGGTCTGAAAGTAGTCAACTCCCTGCCGCTGACTGAAGCCTCGAGCCACGTAACGCGCCTTGAAGACAGGCGGAGAACCAGATGGCTGCTTCACCCTGAAAATTCACATGCCACTGACAATGTTCGCCCCAGGTGGGGGAACCTCGTCAACGTAGGTGCATGTGGACTTCCACGAAGCCATCTCTGCGTCCATGGCTGACTGCCACTATGAGGAGTAGGAACCCTCGATCGCCTCAGCGTACGATCGAGGAGTCGGGATGTCTGGTGCATCCGGGTCTCCCTCAGGGGCAATCAGCGTGGACACGAGATGAGGCAAAGCAGCAGCAAAACACTGGAACTCCTCCTGCCTGTCCTCAAGGACGTCCGTGCTAAGAGCACACTCACCCCCGACGGACGGAGGACAGACAGACTCAGACTCAGCAACAAGACTAGTAGCGTAGTCTAGACGACAGCGAGCACCAAAGTCGACAAGCTCAGCAACCAAGGCAGACGCAGCAGTGGACTCAAAGGAAGGGTCAGAGACAACAGTAGCCAGGAGACGCGTGTCAGCAGGACTGGCAGCACGAAGAGAGTCAGACTCAGGGTCAGCAAGGACAGGAAGAGAGGACTCCGGAGGAGACGGCAACGGGACACGTAGAGGAGTAGTAGAAGGACGCAGTGCCATGTGGAGTGTGCCTGGGACCGCAAGAGGACGCGGACGCGGAGCACGACTACTTGTGCGAGTAGCACAAACAGGCAACACAGGACGAGACGCAGGCTCACGACGCTCAACAAGACCTCCAGTAGTTCCAGTGTAGGGAGAAGGAGCAGGCAGGGGGGAGGCGGGCTGTAACTGTGACCGCGACTGGACAGGCTGTGGACACTCTAAGGGAGGAGCAGGACCAGTAGAGGGCGGGAGACCAAGAACCTGCTCAAGGAGCGGAACGAAGTACGGCCGTGGCTGCACAGTGCCTTCAGAACCAGCAGGGACAGCACCAGTACCCCCAGCGGCAGCACCAGCGCCAGCAGCACCTCCAGCTCCAATAGCGCCAACTCCAGCACCCTCAGAAGCACCAACGCCAGCTGCACCACCAGTTCCAACAGGGCCAACTCCAGCACCCTCAGAAGCACCAGCGCCAGCACCACCACCAGCGCCAACACCCCCAGCAGCTCCAGCTCCAGCAGCTCCAACAGCTCCAGCAGCACCAACTCCAGCAGCTCTAGCTGCACCTACTCCAGCAGGACCGTCAGCCCCAGTACCGCCTGCATCTCTAGCAGTACCTCCAGCAGGACCAACTCCATCATCCCCAGCAGCAACCCAAGTCCGAGCAGCTCCAGTACCGCCAGTAGGAGCACCTCCAGGACTAGTGGCTCCTGTAACTCCAGTGCCGAGTCCAGGGTCAGCTGTAACAGCAGCACCTCGAGCTCCAGCAGCACGCCGCCAGCGCCGGGCAAACCACTCGCGCAGCTCTTGTGGAGAGGGTAGCTCCCGCCTCGACGAAGCACCCGAAGGGGCCCCAAACCCAGCACCGCCAGAGGCCACACGAGCAGACCCAACACCCTCAGGCTCCGCACCCCCAGGCTCAGCACCCCCAGGCTCCCTACCCCCAGGCTCCGCACCCCCAGGCTCAGCACCCCAAGGCTCCGCACCCCCAGGCCCAACACCCCCAGACTCAGCACCCCCATGCTCAGCACCCCCAGACTCAGCACCCCCATGCTCACCACCCCTAGCTGTACGAGAGTCAACAGCTACCTTGATGGGCTCGACTGCGTCTACGTGGGACACACCTGACGGGGCAGGACCCAGAGGGGGGAGGGCGTCTACCGGGGGGGACATGGCGCAAGGAAGAGTGACGGCGGGGGGAGGGGTGCAGTGCGGTAGGGGAAGAGACGATAGTAAGGAACCGACTCATTAAAAGTGACATCTTGGGAGGATAGAACACGGCGTGAGGTGGAGTGGTAAAACTGCCAACCAAGCGCGTCAGGGGGGAAGCCAAGGAAGACGCAGGGAATCGCATAGGGGGACAGCTTGTCCGCAGACAAGTCGCAGACAAACGCCCGAGATCCCCAGACACGAAACGCAGACGCATCGCCAACCTTCCCCGTCCACCGTAAGGTGGGGGAGGTCTATGGCAGGGAGACACGGGGCTGAAGGTTGATCTGATGCGCTGCGTACGGAACCGCGAACGGCCACATAAAATGGGGAGCAGCCGCATGGATCATGGACGTACGAGCGACGTCCATGACCATGCCAATGCGGCACTCAGCAATCCCATTTTGCTGTGGAGAGGCCGGAAGCGTGAAGGTCTGGCGGATGCCCTGTGCACGTCAGAATGCTCCCAGAAGGGCAGAGGAAAACTCCCCGCCTCTGTCAGAGTGCAGACGCAGAACAGGAAAGTCCGAGCCGAAACTCTCTCTGAGCTAGAGACGAGCCGCGCGGATCCAGTCGATCAACACCTCAGTGACGTCACCCTTGCTGCGCAAGGGGAACACCGTGGTGTAACGCGAGTAGTCATCAACCACCAACGGGAAGTAACGCTCGTGACCTTGGGCACGGACGCGGGCAGGGCCCCACACGTCCATGTGAAGAGTCTGCAATGGAGCCTCTGTCGGAGGAAACTCGGAGGAGTGAGGGGCGGCGTGCTGCCACCCCTCGACGCAGGGAACGCAGGTAGGGGCAGGCCCCGGAGGGAGGGGAGGGAGGGACCGGGGGAGACCAGAGACAAGGACACGGGAGGCCATGCCTCGGAGACGAGGCAGGGAGGGGTGACCAAGGCGGTGGTGCCAGAGGAGAGTCTGGTGGGACAGGAGACGACACGAGCAGGGAGCAGACTCAGGACCGGACCGAGACGCTGCAGCAAACACCTGACTCGACGCAGCTACTTGACCAGACTCAGCAACCGGAGGAGAGTCAGTAGTCAGTGTGTACAGGCTCGACCCCGGCCGGCGGGTAAACGTGGCCAAGTGTCGGCCTGTCCGAGCACACGTACAGTGGGTCACCCGCTGACTCGCAGGAGTGAACTGGTCAACCCCCCCATCATGTAGATCAGCACCACTCACCAAGTTCGTAGAGAACGAGGGGAGGTAGAGATCTGATAGGGTGCCAGAGGGGGCTACCAGACACGGTAAGACAGTGGAGAAGCGAGCAAGGACAGGACCCCCAGAGGGGTCCGCGAGGGAGACCGCAACCTGCCGACTAAGCGGCGTAAGTGTGGTGCGGTCTTGAAAGAAGGAGCGGGAAGCACCCGAGTCAAGAGTGAAGGTGTGTAAGGCCTGAGCCGGCGTGGTACCTGAGAGAGCAGACTCACCAGCACCTGGGGCAGCAGACGCACTAGCACCTAGAGCAGCAGCCTCACCAGTACCTAGAGCCGCAGCCTCAATGCCCGGGTCAGGCGGAACACACAGGTAACAGTCACCCTCATCACTAGTAGACACAGCATACATGGCAGCATGAATAGCATCATAGTCCAGATCAAAGATAGCAACCCCCGCCCTAGACAGCTCTCCCCAGCGTGGGATCTCAGTGGCGTCAGGGAACTGGTGACACTAAGCGTTCGTCTGGTGACCGAAGCAGCGCTGGGTGGAGTGCGAGCCCCCGGGCTGCTCACTAGCGCGGTCGCCGGTACGGAGGACGTAGGTGCAGGGACTAGTACCCCCACCTCCCTGACGCGCAGCGTACCACTCACGAAGGTGCTGGGAGGACGGGGTCTCACGAGTGCGCTGCTGCAGCTGGCGCGGACCACCACCGGAGCCACTCCTCTGCGCAAAGCCGCGACCAGCTCCACCGCTGCCGCCGCCGCCTCCGCCACCTCCGCCGCCTCCGCTCCCACCGCCACCGCCGCCGCCTCCTCCGCCTCCACTGCTGCCACCGACGCCTCCACCCCCGCCACCACTCCCACCACCACCCCCACCCCCTCCACTGCCTCCATCGCCACCTCCACCGCCCCCGCCAGCCTCTCCAGCGCCTTTGCCCCCCTTGCCCTTGCCGGTGCGGCGTCGCCAGCTAGGGGAAGACGCAGCGCCGACCGACTCGGTGCCAACGAAGTCGACGGCAGCAGCAGAGGCAACAGAGGGTAAAAGAGGGGAGGGGGAGCACCCCTACAGCGACTATACTCTTCTCAGCTGCCAGGAGGCGCTCCTCGAGGAGGTCAACGGTGAGTGTTGTGGGGCAAACAGAGAGAAAGTGGTCCTTGACCGAGCGAAGGGAGTCAGGGAGCCGGGTGACTATGTAGTAGAGAGTGATGTACATGGAGGGGGGGGGTTCTTGGCGCAGAACTTAGCAGGAAGCGTAGTGCGGTAGCGGGTGTCACTAGTGCAAAAGTGCGTAATGAGGTCAGCGACAGTGGGAAAGGCGGCGAGGTCAGGGAACAGGTACGGCAGCATGAGGCGGCTAAGAGCAGCAGTGGCAGGGGAAGAGTGGCATGCAACTACAGTGTCATACAAGGTCTTAGCACTCTTGTACTGACTAAAGTGCGCACGCTCAGTGGTCGGTAAGTGGCGACGCACAGCAACACGGGCAGCAGCATCGCGTGTGGCCCACTGTGAGCGAACAGTGCTGTCAGCAGTAGCAGGCGGGGCAGGAGAGGCACCAGAGGTGAGATCGAACAGGGACAGTTCGTCTGCCCTATCGCACTGTAGGAAGAGCTGTAGGTCATCGACCCAGACCTCGAAGTCAACAGCATGACCCTCAGCATCAAAGGTAAGGACACTGGGGGTAGCCATGACAGCAGTGGTCTAGCAGGGTGTGCTCTCAATAGTCCGGGTGGGTAGGGCCGGGGCGCGCCGGTAGGAACGGGGCTGCAACCGCGAAAGCAGCGGCTTGGCAGTGGCTCGCCGGCAGACTGAGTCTCTTCATGTCTTGTGGACCCTTACAGCAGACTGAGTGCAGAAAATGACATGAGTGTCTGAGGCAGGGAGCCCACGAACCAGTTGTTGTTGAGGCGCCTGGCAGGAGACGGAGAAAGGGAGAAGGGTTCAAGGCAAGAGAGGTGGAGCTGAATGCAAAGCACAAAGAGTAGCGGTATGCAATGCATGGCTGTGTGGGCAAGATGATTGCCCACGGTGTGTGTGTGTGCTGCAGCCCATGTAACTTGTGAGGGCACAAGCGAGAGCAATGCGAATGAGGAGAGCACCGAGTCGAGCAACATGTTCGAGAGCAGGGTGGATCGAAGCGGCATGGGTGAGGGCAGTGAGGGCGCTGTGGGTGAGGGTGGCAGCACTGACAGCTGCAGGAGCGTCTTGAGGCCCGAGAAGGTGACAAACTTGTCAAGGCTTCCGCGCAGGAAGTTATTGGACAGGTCGCTGAGGGGGTGGACGGGAGAGAGGGTGCATGGGGCAGGCGCAGGAGTGGGGAGGAAAGGCAGTGTTGAGGTGGAAGATGCTTGCTCAGTTGCTGCACGCATGTGAGGCGGGCAAGCAGGCAGAAAACATGCGAGGAGGGACATGGAAATGGAACGCAGAGGGTATCGGATAAGGCAGCAAGGTAGGGGAGGGGAAGACAGGTAGAAAGACAACGGCACTGACAGGTAGGTGAGGGCACTGACAGGTAGGTGAGGGCACTGACAGGTAGGTGAGGGCACTGACATGTAGGTGAGGGCTGTGAGCTTGGTGATGTCGGTGTGAATGGTGCCAGCGACGGCGGAGGACAGGTTGCTGCATGCATGGGGATGGGAATGACAGGGACCACGGACATGGGCAGGAAGGAGAGAGGGGAGGTTGATTGCATCTGAGATTGTCACCGCTAGAGCAGAGTGCAGAAACTACGCAGATCAGCAGAAAATCATAAGCAGTTTGAAGAGGAAAGAGTTGCATGCAGCAGCAAGGGGCGGGCAGCAGGGGTGGGGAGCACTGACACGCTGAGGACGTCGCCAGCGGAGGAGCAGAGCACGCCAGTCCAGGTGCCGGCGACGGCAATGGTGGAGTTGGCAATGGCGCAGGGCGATGCAGCCAGCCAGCTGGTGAACGTCACTCCCAGCGCTGACTTCACGTTCAGCAGCGCAAGCGCTGTGGGCGAGAGGGAGGGAGGGAGAGGAGGGAGCGTTGGGAATTTGGAAATGACACTCAAGAGGGCGATAGAAAGGGGAGATGGGGTAGGTCTGTGAAGGATGCGACACATAGAGGTTGGGAGATAAGAGGCAGTGAAGCATGTGAGCCATGAAGCATGAGGCCGCAATTTTTGCGTGCTGTGTGAACGCACCTGAGCCTGTATCCATCGGTGCGGCCGGATTGTCTGCAACGGGAGTGTCGGAAAAAGACAGAGAGAGGAGAAGGGCGTGAGGTGAGGCATTGCAGGAGGCATGGTGAGGGTCACAACGATGGTGACAAGCGGCGGAGCGATAAAAAAGGGATGCAAAGGTGTAAACCTGTGATTGACTAAGGGGAAAATTTTGACTGCCAGGCCTTGCAACACATGGCACACACACCGACCTGCACATGCCACACACCGACCTGCGCATGCCACGGGCAGAATAGGCTGGTTAGGCGAGTTGACAGTGCTGGCGGTGACAGCAGCAGAGGCGAGGGGAGCGCAGGAGCCGCCGAAGCAGAGGTCGCCCTGGCCGGCCACGGTGCCGCAGATGGCGCAGGCGCCGGCAGGGCGCTGCACGATGCCGTAGGTGCGGCAGGCGGTGGAGTTGAGGAAGCAGTCCCAAGGTATCTAGGAATGTGGCAAACACGATCGTGCTGGATGGTCCAGGATCCGAGTAACATTGCTTCACATTTTATACCGGTACGGATTTCGCAGCTTCCCGGGCTCACAAACGCCCTTATATGGGGACATTTTTCATGCGGCGGGCCCGTTTGAAGGAAAAAAGAGCTGGAATCTCGTCCCAAGGTATCTAGGAATGTGGCAAACACGATCGTGCTGGACGGTCCAGGATCCGAGTAACATTGCTTCACATTTTATACCGGTACGGATTTCGCAGCTTCCCGGGCTCACAAACGCCCTTATATGGGGACGGTTTTTCATGCGGCGGGCCCGTTTGAAGGCAAAAAGAGCTGGAATCTCGTCCCAAGGTATCTAGGAATGTGGCAAACACGATCGTGCTGGACGGTCCAGGATCCGAGTAACATTGCTTCACCGGCTCGGCGGCTTGGCTGCTTGGCGGCTCGGCAGCTCGGTGGTTCGGCGGCTCGGCGGCTCGGCGGCTCGGCGGCTCGGCGGTTTGGCGGCTCGGCGGCTCGGCGGTGCTGCTGCTTGGCGACTCGGCGGTGCAGCTGCTTGGCGGCCCGGCGGCTTGGTGGTGAAGGGGCCGGGGAGGGGCCGAAAGGGGCTGCGACGAGGCCGCAAGGGGCGGCGACGGGGCCGAAAGGGGCGGCGACGGGGCTGCAAAGGGGCTGCGAGGGGCCTCGAAAGGCGGCGACGGGGCCACTAGGGGCGGCGACGGGGCCGCTAGGGGCGGCGACGGGGCCGCAAAGGGGCCGCGAGGGGCCTCGAAGGGCGGCGACGGATCCGCTAGGGGCGGCGACGGGGCCGCAAAGGGGCCGCGAGGGGCCTCGAAGGGCGGCGACGGGGCCGCTAGGGTCGGCGACGGGGCCGCAAAGGGGCCGCGAGGGGCCTCGAGGGGCGGCAACTGGGCCGCTCAGGGTGGCGCGAGTGGCCGTGAGAGGGGCCTCTAGGAGGGCGCGACAGGCCGCTAAGGGCAGGGGACGCGACGAGAAGGCGGCCCACGGGGCGTGCCTCGGGCAGGGGCGACTCTAAGAAGCATTCCCACTAGGGAACCTGCTCTATACCATGTGAAGAAATGAGGAATGAATGAACTAGCAAGCAGGTGGGTACAAGTAGGAAAACCTAAAAGTGTTGTACCCCATATTGTCTGCCCCACTAGAGCTTACACAGACTATAGCATATAAGTTTGACCGTCTGTACCCTTATCGTTTTTACCAAACATGTTATCGAGTCCCATAAAGGTTACGAATGTCATATTTTCCCAGCGGAAAGTCATATCTCCATTTGGGATGCTTGGGCTCCAACCCATAGCTCCAAGTCACATATGTACGTTTCCCAACCATTCTATATGCCGTGAAACAAATCAAGTTGTTCCGTTCTTTGTTCCGAGACGCGCAGGACTAGCTCAGATTACCTTCGTTTAGATTCAAGCGTGGATTTTGGAACCAGCGGAAGTTGCAACTACGCCGATATGGGGAACGGGGGTGGATTTTTTCCCTGATTTGCATTTGGGATGCATATTGAGCGGGAAGTGTAATTGCGTCGGCTAGACTACACCAACGCGCCGCACATATGAAATGGTCTGGTTTCCTGAATGTCAAAGAAATCGTTTCAAGAAACCAAGCCTCGAAAACCCTGCATGAACCTTCGTTCTCATCCAATTCTCATCCAGTTCTCAGGCTTCCCATCGTCGGCAACAAACCCTCGTGAGAAGTGCAAGCGCCCAAGACATACGCATGTGAAACCGCCCCGTGTGCTCGTGAGTAAAATATTTTATGTCGCCTTGCTCATCGACTTGCGACGCGCTGGAGCCATGCCCCGTGCGTGCTCAGCGGGGCCAGCGCGCTGGCGGCTTGCGCTCCGGAGCCTTGTTGTCGCAGCGCACTGCGCGAAGGGGACACTGGCCACTTGCCTGACAATATCTCCTGTCAGAATATGTTGTTTGTGTAGCATGCAGTTGGGTACTCAATAGTGAGTACAGCCCCTTAGGGTTTGCTATTTGTATCCTGCTGCTTGCTAGTCTAATCATTCCTTCCTCAATTCTGTTCGTGCACACAACTGTCGCTCGTACTTGGCTCCTCGTTCTAGTCTTCCTGTGGCCTAGGCTACTAAGCCTAGGCCCGACTACATAGTATATGGGCCCACCACCTACTTCCGCTGCCGCCTCCCTGTATATGGGCCCACCACCTGCTTCCGCTGCCGTGCAATCTGCCGCGCGCTCTGTGGTGCGCGGCGCCGAAATTAGGGTTTCTGCCCGCCGCGCGCCCGGGGCGCGTGGCGATTTACCCTTCCGTGGCGCCCGTCGTGGTGCCCTTGGGGGGCATGCGCGGTCCCCTCCCGTCGCCCGTCGAGGCGCTCTCGGGGGCCCGCGCGGCCTCCCCTCTCGTCGCCTGTCGTGGCGACCACGGGGGCCCGCGCGCGGTCCCCTTCTGTCGCCCGTCGAGGCGCTCTCGGGGACCCGAGCGGCCTCCCCTCCCGTCGCCCGTCGTGGCGACCACGGGGGCCCGCGCGCGGTCCCCTCTTGTCGCCCGTCGAGGCCCTCTCGGGGGCCTGCGCGGCTTCCTCTCCCGTCGCCCGTCGTGGCGACCGCGGGGGCCCGCGCGCGGTCTTCTCTCGTTGCCCGTTGAGGCGCTCTCGGGGGCTTGCACGGCTCCCTTTCTCGTCGCACGTCGGGGCGCCCTGGGGGGCGCGCTCCTCCCCCCCCCCCCCCTCCCTCCTACCTTTCACCTGCAGCGGCCGCCCCTGGAGCAGCCCGCACCTGCAGCAGCCGCCCTTGGAGCAGCCCGCACCTGCAGCAGCCGCCCCTGGAGCAGCCCATGCCTGCAGCAGCCCATGGCCCGTACCTGCAGCCCATCCCGTCCCCCCCCGTGCTGCCCATTGCTCCCATTCCGCCGTGCGTTCCGCGGTGGTGGGGGTGTGGGGTGGCGAGCATGGGGGTGCGAGGTGTGGGTGCTCCCCTTCCCTTTCCCCTCCTCCTTTTTTGTCTCCCACTGCTGCAACTTCTGCTGGGGGGGTGGAGGTGTGGGAGCCGAGGGGAGTGGCCCTGGGGGGTTGACGTGGCAGTGGAGCTAGGGGTTCAGCAGGGGGTGTGTGATAGGGGCGTGGGGCAGTTGGCAAAGGTTGAGCGGAGGTCGTAGTCGTGTCGCCAGCAGCACTAGTAGTCCGGAGGCTACAATCCCTGGTAGTCGCCAGTCGCCTGTGGGTCAGTTGCTCCAGTTAGGAGGCTACAATCTCCGCGGAGCCAGTTACTCCTGTAGTCCGGGCCATTGCTTCGGTAGCCATTGAGCCAGCAGCTCCTGTGTGTCTGCAGCTTCCGCCGTCGCCTCCCATCTCCTCTCCTCTCACAGTCCCTCCTCCTCCTCACATGCCCTCTGTGACTACCCCTAGCTTTACTTGGGCTTGTGAACTATTTTATGACTTCATGCTGTACTGATTATACCCCACTTTGCCTATGGGGGTGTGTCAGAATATGTTGTTTGTGTAGCCTGCAGTGGGGTACTCAATAGTGATTACAGCCCCATAGGGTTTGCTATTTGTATCCTGCTGCTTGCTAGTCTAATCATTCCTTCCTCATTTCTGTTCGTGCACACAGCTGTCGCTCGTACTTGGCTCCTCGTTCTAGTCTTCCTGTGGCCTAGGCTACTAAGCCTAGGCCTGACTACTTAGCATATTCAACATCTCCCGGCGCGCGTAATCCCCAGCGCCCAATCCCCACCGCGCAATCCCCACCGCGCAATCCCCACTACACAATCCCCCACCGCGCAATCCCCAGCGCACAATCCCCCACCGCGCAATCCCCAGCGCGCAATCCCTAGCGCGCAATCTTACAGCGCGCAATTCCCCAGCGCACAATCCCCAGCGCGCAATCCCCATCGCACAATCTTACAGCGCACAATCTTTCAGCGCGCAGTCTCCCAGCGCGCAATCCAAGCGCACAATTTCCAGCGTGCTATCCCCCGAATCCACCAGCGCGCAATTTCCCAGCGCGCTATCGCCTATAGGCGGCCCTGACGCCTTTCCCGCCAGTGCGAACGGCGCCCAAGGCACCAAACGCCTTGGACGTTGCCAGTTATTCCCTTCCTCCGGCCGTCTCTCCTCTCTCCTCTCCTTGTATCACTCTTAAAAAACTAATTTTATTTATCGCTCTAATGCGATGTATCCCGTTATCCTCAAAAGGCTCGTAATCTCTCGCTGCATCCCCTCAACCTTTGGGCGAACAGTGCTGCAGACAGGAAGCCATGTCGTGTTCGCCTTGTCTTTCTCAGAGGAAGGTGCTCAGAGTGCAAGTGTGAGCAGGAGAGTGTGAAGAGGAGGGAGTGTGAGAGCGAGAGAGAGAGTTGTGAGAGAGTGTGTTTTGTGTGAGAGTGCATGTGAGCGAGCGTATGTGTGAGTGTATGTGGGAGCGTACGCGGGAGCGTACGTTGGGGCGTACGTGGGAGCATACGTGGGAGCGCGCGAGCGTGTGTGCGAGCGTGTGTGCGAGGGTCTGTGCGAGCGTCTGTGCGAGCGTGTGTGTGAGCGTGTGTGCGAGCGTGTGTGCGAGCGTAGCATGTGTGCGAGCATATCTGTGAGCGTGTGTGTGAGCATGTGTGGGAGCGTACGTGGGAGCATACGTGTGAGCGTGCGTGGGAGCGTATCTGTGAGCGTGCGTGGGAGCATATGTGTGATTGATAATTACTCTTGTGAGTGAGTGCATCTTTGAGGGTTACATCAGCATCTCTGCTGGAGGGACTTTCTTCCAACCCAGCAGGGAGTACCATGGCTCGATCTCTCAACTTTGTTCTCTTGCTGGGACTCAACACCTTGTTCCTCCTTTCATGTAAGCTCATACCACTCCCTCCTCCTCCTCCTCCTCCTCCTCCTCCTCCTCCTCCTCCTCCTCCTCCTCCTCTTCACCCAGCACGGGTGCCTGCCCTAACAGTTGCATTCGCTCTCGCTTCCCCACTCCCCGCTTTCACTTTTGCTGCCTTACGAACCCTTCATCCTTCCCTTGTATTCCCTCGCTTCCCTCTCTCCTCTCTATTCTCTCCACTCCCTCCATTCCCTCCCTTCCCTCCGTTTCGCCCCTTCTCGCCCGTCCCGCCCCGCCTCTCCAATCCCTGGTCCGCAGCTTCGTGGCTGTTGCAAGCAGAGGTGAGTCGCCCCAATTTTATTGCTTTTATCAATTGATTTTATGGAAGGCTATTGAGAGGCCTGAAGCCGTCACAAACTAGCCGTTCGTCGAGTCAATTCATACGTCATGTCGGAATTTCTCTGCTCACAAGTTTCGCTGCTGCTAGGCCATTGAGAAGCCGGAAGTTGCTGCCAAGCCTAACTGTTCATTATGTGGAGGGAATCGTTTAAGAGCTTACTGTTCATTCATCTCCAGGCCTCCACATACACTGATAGGGAGGGAGGATGCCACTTGTAAGGCCCATCAAGGCATACCACCCTATCCTTGGTTCTGATCCGTGTTTTCCGCATCTCTCTTCCATCTCTCTTCCATCTCTCTTCCATCTCTCTCTCTTCCATCTCTCTTCCATCTCTCTTCCATCTCTCTTCCATCTCTCTCTCTTCCATCTCTCTTCCATCTCTCTTTCATCTCTCTTCCCATCTCTCGTTCGCCAACTCACCAGGCCGCCACACAGATCATTCCATGGGATTTGAACTGGACGGCACGCGTGCAGCGCCCGACTTCTGAGGCACTTCAAAAGCCATTTCCCTGCCTTCTCCGTTTCATCTCCCTTGCATTGTCAACCCACCAGACCGCCACGCAGATCATTCCATGGGATCTGAACTGGACGAAGCGCGTGCACCTCCCGCAGATTTTTATCGGTGACGATCTAGGTGCGTCGTCACACGCACCGCGCCTGTTCTCTCGGTGACATTTGAGTTGACTGAAAAGTTGCTTCCACAGATTTATTTCGGCGACGATATATGTGCGGTTCGTCGTCACACGCTTGTTCTCTTCTCTCTCCAGTCTCCCGCACAGAATAGCCTGCCTCTCTGCTCTTGGGTTATAGTCAAGGGCTTGGGGATTCCTGCAGCGCTCAAGCACTATGGACTAAATGCTTTTCTCACAAGCCACTTTCCGTCACAGGGATTTTCTTTGTCAGGGGTCTGGCTTCTGGGCTTGTTTTGAGTCGACTCTAAACACACCCTGTGTAACATGGACCCTTTTTTGTTATGGGTCTGGCCTCATGTATGCTCGCCTTTGTCTTGTATCACTCTGCTGTGCCCGGGTGGCTTTTTCGTCGACTTAGAAGCCACCTCGCTTCTGGGCTCTCCGAGTGTATTTAAATTTCCCTTGTATCTCACCGCTCCGCCTAGACATCTTCTCTCAACGTCACACCACCACGCTACATCACTCCACTACCACCATACCATGTGTTCCTCCCCAACGAGCTGACTTTTGAGTCGACTCAAAAGGCACTCCACCACCACCATAACATGTGTCCCTCCCCATCATATCCTACAGTGTTCAATGGGTGGACTTGGCGTGGCAGGATATGTGGATCATGGACAATGAGAAAGCATTCAATGTTGATTCTTGTATGCCCACCACTGCCCATACCTGCTGCAATCTGTTAATTTGTTATATCCACGCGTCTCGCAGTGTTCAAATAGGTGGACTTGGCGTGGCATAACCTGTGGATCATGGACGATGAGAATGCATTCAAACCGGGCAAAGCGCCTTTGACCCCTTGTTGTTGGCGGGCAGTACAAGTAAGTCCTGGCAGCAACTGTTACAGAATCTATTGGTTGAGAAGGAGAAAGCAGCAGGAGTGAAGAGACAAGAGCAGGTAACACAGGAGTTTCCGACACAGTGCATGTAGCATGCCATGCCATATGACTCGGTTATGTGGTGTCCGTATCACAGTAAGCTCTCGCTTTTCCGTTTTCAACTGGTATAGCACCTCTGTTTTGTCTCCAAGTGAACTGTGTTACCCAACTTGTCAGAAAGTAGGAATCAAGAATTACCAGAATGACAGCAGTACAGGGTTTGTATACGCAAAACCTAATTGGGCTGTACCCCATAAGAAGTGCCCCACTACAGCCTAGAGCATAGAAATTCATAGTTCTGACACATTCCATAGGCAAAGTGGGGGACAAGCAAGAGAATAAGGCAAGGTCAAGCTCAGGGTGGATCACAACGTCACCACGCAGTCCAAGCAAAAGCAAATGGCCACAAGGCCAGTTCACATGCAGGTATAAGTATATAGATCACAGTACAAGCAAAGTCAAGAAGTGAGCAAGTGAGGACAACAGGGCACAAGGCCTAGAACAGTATAGATTCGCCGATGATCACAAGGCTGAAGTGCCTAGGTGAAGATATCAGCACTGTTGGATTGAGAGGCCACGTAAACAAGACGAAGCAAGGAAGTAGCGCAGAGCGATGTGCTTCATTCTGTGCTCCGGTCTGTGCTTCTGACACAAGGCAATCATGGCCTTGTTGTCGACGTACAGAACTCGATGAGAACGAGGCGCCTCTCCCAAGTCGGTCAGCAAGTATGAGCCAGCGTAACTCCTGTGCAGCCATGGCCTCTCCGTAGATCTCAGCCCCACAGCTGGAGCTGAGAAAAGAAGACGAGCAGGTAAACCGCCACGAAACATAAGCGGAGCCAAGGCTGAAGGTGTAACCCATGTGACGACCGCTGCGTAGCCAAGTCGTCAACCCAAGACGCGTCTGCGTGACCTGTGAGGACAACTGGACCCCGTCCTCCAAGCACGAGCCCCATGCCCGACGTACTGCACAAGTAACGCATCACCCTCTTAGCAGCCTTCCAGTGCTCTGGTCGGTGTCTCCCGGGCGCAACATAGCGTGCCACGATGCTAAGAGGGTAGGTCAGGTCTAGTCGAGTGCAAGTCATCAGGTACCTAAGGCAGCCCACAAGCTCTGGATACCAGCCACTTAGCTCTACGGATTCATCTGAAGGAAGAGCTGAGAGCGAGTGCCGGTAGGTGGAGGAGTGGACTGTGGCGAGGAGTACTGGAAGTCGAAGCATTGAAGGACCTGTTGCACCATGTGTGACTGAGTCAAGGTAATGGTGCGCCGTGCTCTGTCCCGGGTGATCTGCAAGCCAAGATAGATGTGCAGCTCACCCAGGTCTGTGCACGTGTGACTCTTCTACAGCTCTGACTTCACTAGGGCCAGTCCAGCAGTGTCAGCAGTGGCAAAGACCAAGTCATTGACGTACACGAGGATGTAGAACGGCGGCAGTTAAGTGTCAGTGCGTAGAAACAGCGACGGGTCAGCACTAGAGGGAGCAAACCCAAGAGCCGCAAGAGTCGTCCTCAGTGTGTTGTGCTACTCGCGAGGCGCCTGGCGGAGACCGTAGACTGGCCGTCGGAGGCTCCACTGGGTACCTACAGGAAACGGCCGAGTCAAGCCAGATGGGCGGCGGAGCCAGATCTCCTCGTGCAAGCTGCCCTGTAGGTGTGAGAGGACATCCCTGTTATAATATTTGTCATTATTATATTTTTCTTTTATCTTATTCTCCTTTTTCTCCTCTTTATTTTGGTATTTATTTCATCTCAATCGGCCTGCTATTCTATTTTCTAGAGCCTTCTATTTATTTCTCTTATTTCCTACTTTTCCCACCGACATATCTATTATACGGCATCGACACCGCCGACAGCGGTGTATACGGTGTAATCTGGGCGTAATCTTAAGTGCCAATAGCCTTGCGTGCTTGTGCGCACTTGTGATTGTAGTATCGGGAAGGGCGTGTTCCCGAAGGTACGTTTTATCTCGTTTATCCTTGTATTTTCCGAGTATAAAAACGCCTTGTATTCAGTTTTAGTGACAAGTTTCGATTGAGAATTCGATCCTGTGACACTAGGAAAGCAGTGCTGAAGTTTAGAGAGTGAAGCTCGTAGTCACGCTGAGCGGCGACGTGCAGCAGAACCCAAAGAGTGGTCATCTTCGAGGCCGGGGAAAAGGTATGGAAGTAGTCAGCTCCCTGTCGCTGACTGAAGCCTCGTGCAACGTAATGCGCCTTGAAGACAGGCGGAGAACCTGGCGGCCGCTACACCCTGAAAATCCACATGCCACTGACAATGTTCGCCCCGGGTGGGGGAACCTCGTCGACATAAGTGCCTGTGGACTTCCAGGATGCCATCTCTGCATCCATGGCTGACTGCCATTGAGAGGAGTAGGGACCCTCTATTGCATCTTCGTAAGAGCGCGGGGTCGGGATGTCTGGTGCAACCGGGTCTCCCTCAGGTGCAATCAGCATGGACACAAGATAAGGTACAACAGCTGCAAAGCACTCAAATTCCTCTTGTCAGATTGTTATAATCTAGCATGTAGTGTGGTGCTCTATAGCGGGTACAACCCATCTAGGGTTTGCTATATGTTTCCTCATTGCTGCTAGTGAAACCCCTCCTCTTTGCCTAAACTTACACTTGCCTACCTAGGACTTACCTAGCTGTGGCTCTTCACTATAGCTACGATTCTCACATGCTATTAGAGCGGTTATGCTCCTGGCCTGTGGGCCCACCTGCTTCCGCTGCCCTACTGTGTGTCGCGCGCCCTGTGGCGCGCGACCTTCGATTTTTCTTCCCGCCACGAGCTCGGGGCGCGTGGCGGTTTTCTGCCCACCGTGCGCCCCGAGGCGCGCGGCGGTTTCTTGCATCGTGTGGCGCCCTGGGGGCCCTCGCGTCGCCCTCCTCCCGTCGCCTCGTCGCGGCGCCCTGGAGGCCCGCGCGCCGGCCCCCTCCCGTCCCTTCGTCGCGGCGCCTTAGGGGCCCGCGCGCAGGCCCCTCCCGTCGCCTCGTCGCGGTGCTTTGGGGGCCCGCGCGCCGGCCCCTCCCGTCGCCTTGTCGAGGCGCCCTGGGGGCCCGCGAGCCGGCCCCTCCCGTCGCCTCGTCGCGGCCCCCTGGGGGCCCGCGCGCCGGCCCCAACCGTCGCCTCGTCGCGGCGCCTTGGGGGCCCACGCGCGGCCCCTTTTGTCACCCGTCGAGCCGCCCTCGTGGGCCCGTGCGCGGCCCCCCTCCCGTCACCCGCTGTGGCGCCCTCGGGGGGCCCGCGCCCTGCTTTTTCGTGGCGCCCTAGAGACCCCCCGCCGCCTCCCTTTCCCTCCGTGACCCACCTCTACTGCTTCCCGCGCTCCTACCTGCGTTAGGGTTTGGGGGTGGCGGGTGTGGGGGTGGCGGTTTTGAGTTCCTCCCCTTGCTCCTCCTCCTCCCTCGTCTCCCACTGCTACAGCTCCCGCTGAGGGGGGTGGGTGTGTGGGAGCCTAGGGTTTAGAGTTTAAGGGGGGTTCCGTGGGAGTGGAGCTAGGGTTCAGCAAGGGGTTTGTGTCGAGGGTGTGGGGCAGTTGGAGGAGGTTGTGTGAACATAGCTGTCGTATCGCCTGCAGCGCCTGTAGTCCGTCGCCCTTGCTTCGGTGGCCAGTGAGCCTGTTGCACCAGTCGCCAGTGGGTCCGTTGCTCCTGCCGCTCGTCTATAGCCGCGGAGCCAGTCACTCCAGTAGTCCGTCGCCCTTGCTTCGGTAGCCACTGAGTCAGCCACTCCTGTGCCCGTGCCTCTGCAGCTTCAGTCGTTGCCTCGCATCTTCTCTCCCTTCACAGTTCCTCCTCGTCCTCACTTGCCCGCTGTGATTAACTCTAGCTTTGTTTACTATTCTGAACTCCTGCTATACCTGCTCATTGTGCTAATTACACCCCACTTTGGCTATGGGGGTGTGTCAGAATGTTATAATCTAGCCTGTAGTGGGGTGCTCTATAGCGGGTACAATCCATCTAGGGTTTGCTATATGTTTCCTCATTGCTGCTAGTGAAACCCCTCCTTCTCTTTGCCTAAACTTACACTTGCCTACCTAGGACTTACCTAGCTGTGGCTCCTCACTATAGCTACGATTCTCTCACCTCTTGCTTGTCCTCAAGGACGTCCGTGCCAAAAGCAAACTCACCCCCGACGGATGGAGGACAGACAGACTCAGACTCAGCAACAAGACTAGCGGCGTAGTCTAGATGACAGGCGGCAGCAAAGTCAACCAGCTTAGCAATAAGAGCAGACGCAACAGTGGATGCAAACGAAGGGTCAGTGACAACTGTGGCCTGGACACACGTGACAGTAGGAATAGCAGCACGAAGGGAGTCAGACTCTGGGTCCGTACCGTCCGCAAAGGAGGACGCAGGAGGAGATGGCAGAGGGACACGTAGTGGAACAGAGGAAGGAAGAAGTGCCATTTGGTGCGTGCTGGGGACAGGAGGAAGACGCGGACGCGGAACACGACGACCAGTGCAAGCACCGCGAACAGGCGACGCAGGACGAGACGCAGGCGCACGACGCTTAGCAAGACCTCCGGTCGGCCCAGTATAAGGAGAAGGACCAGGCAGTGGGGAGGCTCGCTGTAATTGCGACTGCGACTGGTCAGGCTGCGGACACAGTAAGGGAGGAGTAGGACCAGTAGAAGGCGAGAAACCATGAACCTGCTTAAGGAGTGGAACGAAGTACGGCCGCGGCCGCGCAGCGCCTCCAGAACCAGTAGAGACACCACCAATACCCCCAGCTCGAGGGTCTCAAGCTCTAACTCCTGCAGCACCACCAGCTCCAGCACCTCCAGCAGCTCCAGCTCCAGCAGCACCTCCAGCAGTAACAGCTCCAGCGCCTCCAGCTCCAACCCCGGCAGCACCACCAGCCCCAGCAGCTCCAATATCTCCAGTACGAGCACCTCCGGGACCAGCGGCTCCAGCAGTAGCAGTACCTCCAGCTCCAGCAGTAGTACCTCCAGCTCCAGCAGCTCCGGAACCTCCAGGACGAGCACCTCCGGGACCAGCGCCTCCAGCACCTCCTGCAGCTACAGCACCTGCAGTACCTCCAGCGCTAGCAGCACCTCTAGCGGCAGGCCCCCCAGCTCCAGCAGCACGACTCCAGTGCCGAGCAAACCACTCGCGCAGCTGCGGTGGAGAGAGTGGCTCCCGCCGTGACAAGACACCCGTAGGACCTCCAGAATACAAAGTACATCCAGGCTGAGCACACTCAAGCTCAGCACCCCCATGCTCCGCACGCTCAGGCTCAGCGCCCCCAGGCTCCGCACCCTCAGACTCAGCAACCCAAGGCTTAGCAATCCCAGGCTCTGAACCCTCAAACTCATCAGCCCTAGGCTCAGTACCCCCAGGCTCCGCACACTCAAGCTCAGCACCCCAGGCCCCGCACCCGCAGGCTCAGCACCCCTAGCAGCACCAGAGTCGACAGCTACCTCAACAGGCTCGACAGGGTCTACGTGGGACACACCTGAGAGGGCAGGACCCTGAGGGGGGAGGGGGTCTACCGGAGGAGGACCTGGTGTGAGGAAGAGCGGCGGGGGGGGGGGGGGGGGGGGGGGGGGGGGAGAGGGGCAGTGCGGTAGGGGAAGAGACGGTAATAAGGAACCGACTCGTCAAACGTGATGTCCTGAGAGGACCGAGGTTGGGTGGTAAAACTGCCAACCAGGCGCGTCAGGGGGGAAGCCGTGGAAGACGCAGGGAACAGCACGGGAGGACAGCTTGTCCGCGGAAGAATCGTGGACAAAAGCTCGAGATCCCTAGACATGGAACGTAGACGCATCGCCAACCTTCCCCGTCCACCGCAGAGCAGGTGTGGTCTCCGGGATAGAGACACGGGGCTGGAGGTTGAGCTGATGCGCAGCGTACTAAACCGCGAACGGCCACAGAAAATGGGGAGCAACCGCTCGGATCATGGACGTGTGAGGGACGTCCATGACCATGCCAATGCGACGCTCAGCAATCCCATTTTGCTGTGGGGAGGCCGGAAGCGTGAACGTCGGGCAGATGCCCTCCGCATGACAGATGCCCTCCGCACGACAGAAGGCCCGCAGAAGGTCAGAGGAAAATTCTCTACCTCTATCAAAGTGTAGACGCAGAACAGGAAGGTCCGAGCCAAAACTCTCGCTGAGCTGGCGACGGGCAGCGTAGATCCAGGTGATCAGCACCTTAGTGACCTCACCTTTGCGGTGCAAGGGGAAGACTGTGGTGTAACGCGAGTAGTCATCAACGACCAGCAGAAAGTAACGCTCGTGACCCTGTCCACGGACGTGGGCTAGGCCCCACACGTCCATGTGGAGAGTCTGCAGGGGAGCCTCTGTCGGAACTCGGAGGAGTAAGGAGCGGCGCGCTGCCGTCCCTCGACGCAAGGAACGCGGGTAGGAGCAGGCCCCGGGGGGAGGGGCGGGAGAGACCGGGGGAGACCATGTCGAAGTGAAAGGCCCCGCCCTTGCTTGGGCGCAGGCATTCTCTACAACGACGTGGTGAATTCGACGAAGTGATCGTCGCATTGGATCAGCCCGTCCTCTAAAACCGCGCGTGCTTTTTGAGGCGGTTGTCCTCTGATTCACCAGCCCATCAACGAGCTATGGTCGACCGGGTGCTGTTCGACGAGCTCGTCTTCTGATCTGCTTCTGGGTCGCGCGATCTCTGACGGACCGGGTGTTTTTCGAGGAGCCCTGTTCTATGATCGAAGGGCGCTGTTCGGCGAGTCTCATCTCGGCGAACTGGCTGGCCAAATTTGCGCGACTGCGAAACTCTGCAGAGGCATGCGAAATTCGCTCAGGTGGCTCTTAGCGAAATTCGACCTGCAAAATGGCATCACGTGCTCGACGGTGGACACCTGACAAAACCGTCGGAGTGTTTTCTACCTGGCATCTGCGCAATGTCTCTGACGATGCAACCGTCTACCTGCACCTACTCGGCAGGTGCACACCTTCGCAGATATTCACCTGCGAATGCAGCGCTGGCAGGCCGCCCTGTTGCAGCGCTGGCATGGCGCCCTTCTGCTACGCTGGCAGGCCGCTCTGTTTCAGCGTTGGCAAGCCGCTCTGATGCAGTGCTGGCAATTCGTGTTGCAGAATTCTTGCTAGGGATTGCAATGCCATTCCATTGATATCACTTGCATGCTCTTCTTTGTACTTTAATTCTCAATTTTCAATGTTCTTTCAATCTCCATAGTGGAAACTCTGGCCAAATCTCTCTGTGAACATAGCAAGTAGTGAGAACTCTGTTAGAATGCTACTAGAGCGCTGCGATCATCCACACAACCCCGTGCTCTCCTTCGTAGTCCACTCCCGTTGTAGGGTGACTCTCCGCATGGTGCCGTGAGTGTGGAATGACCCCGCGTTAGAGCCTTCAGAGTAGCTGACTTCTTAGTTAATTACCTAAGTTCTTGTAGGCTGGCAACCGTCTAGACCGCCATGGTTGACCACGAGGAGGTCGTTGCAGGCGTAGAGGATACCGTGCAGGCGCGGTTAGATGACGTTCGAGCACGCCACGCAGCTGGCGAGTACGGCGGAGCGAACTTGGATGTTCTGCTCTTTGGAACCCGCGTGCAGTGGGCGCGCGATCACCCAACGACTCGTACTGAGGCGGATGGTCTGCCCGCCACTCCCCGACCGGCACGCAACGAAGGAGGTGTCGACGACCAGTTCGACGGTGGTAACCAAGTCGGTAGCGAAGGCAGCACGAGGTTTTGTGGAATGATTCGGGCCGCCCACGTTGGCGTCGGCGGACTTCACGCAAGTGTTCAGCGTTCGGCGGCAGCGGGAAGTTCGAACGGCAACATCGATGGTCGACGTCTTTCTCCCCAGCGTAGTGGAGTCAGGCCGACTTCGGCGACTCATATGTCGGCTGGTCGAGACGAAGGCATCGCGCCGGCGTACGGCTACTTCAAATTTTCGCTGTGCCGAAGCCGCTCAAAGGACGACATGACTTGATCACATAGATTGAGTCAATCAAACTTCAGTTGGAGATCGCCGGATTGAAGAAGTTTGCTGACGGCAAGGTGGAGACGCCGGACGAAGATGACTCTGAATTGTGGGTGGAATTTCGCGCCGCTCATCTTCTGACCTTCAGAGTCCTTTCGTGGTGCTGTTCGCCACTGGTGCAAGTCGCGCTGAAGCCGTGTCGACTTCGAGTGGACGCCGTCTATCAAGCGTGGCAGTGCATCATGCGCACGTACAAAGCGACCGACGACCTCTACATCAGCCAATTGGAGAAGAAATTGGCCACCATTCGCATGGGCGAGCAGGAATAGGCGACCGAGTACTGCAATTGGGCGTGACCGAGTACTGCGGAGACCCTGACCATCTCTCGTATGACTGCCCTGATCGCGACGAGTCCGACGACGATCAGAGAAGAAGCCGTGGGAAGTCTTACAGCAAGCGTTGTCGTCGAGACCACCAGCCGCGCAAGGAGAAGCCAACGTCATCAAAACGCCGTCGAAATTAGAGGAAGACACCTCGAGCGGCAAGGAAGCCTCTTGTTCCATGGTTGGAGTAGTTGAGCCAACTATTTCGCTGGCACCGGAGCCTGGAGAAGACTTCTAGGCGGTCGCTGCAGCGGTGCAGGCGAATCCGAGCGTGGTGCTCCTCGACAGCGGTTGCTCTCATCATCTGATGGGAACGCGAGAGGCCTTCGTCGACATGAAGCCAGGAGGTGAAATCCGTCACGTGCGCGGATTCAATGGGGCGCTTCAGAATGTCGAAGGTCGTGGCACAGTTGCTCTAAAAGAGGAGACCGGAAAGCAGATTCTGATCCCCGACGTGTTGTTCGTTCCGGGCGTGCAGGCGAATCTGCTGTCGGCTGGTCAGCTGAAGGAAAACAACGTGAAGCTGCAGAACGAGGGTGACGAGATGCTGCTCGTTTCCGCTGCAGGAGATGTGCTTGGTCGAGCATGCTACACCGGTCGAGTCCTCTGCACCGACCTCCGCCTTTGCTCCTCGAAATCGTCTACATCTGCGACAGAAGCAGTTGCTCTGCGGACGATCGTATCGGCGACGAAGTCCAAGCCGGTTAAGTGGCACGCGAGGCTCGCGCATGTCCGCATTGACACGATTATGAGTTCGGCAAAACATGAAGTTGCCATCGGCATGGACATCGAGAAGTCCACTGGAGCCGATGTGCCGTGCACCTCCTGTGTCGGCGGCAAGCTGGCGCGTCATACTTTTCCGAAGAAGGGATGGGACGCTGAAACCGCGCTCTACGTCGTGCACATTGACCTCTGCGGCCCCTTTTGCGTGGTCGCCATGGTTGGGAGCCATTATTTTCTCCTCCTCAAGGACCGCAAGACTAGCTTTGTGTGGGTCCGTCCAATAACGAAAAAGAGCGACGTGCTCGGAGTGTTCGAGAAGTGGCTGAAGGAGGTGGAGCGCCAGACGTCAAAGTCGGTGAAACGGCTGTGCTCTGACCGCGGAGGGGAGCTCCTCGGTAGGGCCTTCACCGACCTGGTTGAGGACAAGGGTATCCTCCACAACCTCACCTGCCCCTACACTCCGCAGCAGAATGGCATGGCGGAGCGGGAGATGCGCACGGTCGTCAAAGC
This sequence comes from Closterium sp. NIES-65, assembly GCA_948144175.1. Lineage (NCBI taxonomy): Eukaryota > Viridiplantae > Streptophyta > Zygnematophyceae > Desmidiales > Closteriaceae > Closterium > Closterium sp. NIES-65. Next base: position 4,172,789 of record CANXME010000106.1, on the reverse strand, counting down.
TGTGCGGACGATGCTGCTTCACATGGGGGTGAAGCATCACTGGTGGCACCTCGCCCTTCGCCACGCCGTCTGGGTGCGCAACTGCCTCGAACGGGCTTCACTTCCTCCGAGGACGACGCCGTATGAGCTGGTGTTCGAGAAGAAGCCGGATCTCACGCTGGTGCACGTGCGGGGCTGCATGGTGCAGTTCATGATCCCGGAGCAGCAGCACGGCGGAAATTTGGCACCAAAGGCATGCTGGGGAATTCACCTCGGTGTTTCGCCGGAGAGCAAGGGATGGGAGGTGCTAGACCTCACCTGTGAGAGTACGACGGCTTATGCCAGCTATGCTTGCTTGCCTTTACTTTATCATGCTATTTCTAGCATAGGATAATTATATGCATGCATGAATTGCTTGATTTCCTGGGCTAGGTGCTTTCCTATATTTTATTATAGTTATAGCACCGAGCTAGGTTGCGTGCACCGAATTCTGGATTTTCGGTTGCCACCGAATTGCCTTCTACCGAATTCGGTAAGGATCTGTTCGGGACGCTACGCGGCCCGCGGAACCTTCGCGTAACACCTGGTTACGGGGCCTTGTGTCGAGCCTATATATAGCCTTGTATTGTACCCAGGTGGACATTCAATTCGACTCAATTCTCATTCTCTTTTCTGAACTCGATCCTAGATCCTCACATCACCGCCAACCGCATTGTCACAACCGTGGAGGCAATCTTCTATGAGGCGATGTCTTTGGAGTAGTGGAAGGTGGAGCACGGGCCCGCGTTGTTGTGTGATGCAATCATATGCATTCATGTCTGTCTGCCTCCCATCATGTGTTCGTGCGCTGCATGCGTGGTGTGAGCGTGTGCAAGAATTTGTGTTTTGTGCGGTTTGGTTTTTTCTGAGTGTGTGTGAATGTTATTTGGCTTGAGCAGATATCTGAAGTGACTCCTCTGCTCAAGAGCTTTCCGACGAACCAAGTATCGCTTCAATCGGAGCACGAACAAGAAAGTTACGAATGTTGGAGTTCGTATGGTTTTCATCTTTGATTGTGGCAATTGTGGGAAGTTGGAGAGGAGAGGACGCGCATAGTCGAGTGTTGGATGTGTGGCCCGGATGCAATTCAGTGCTTTATGAGACGGGTCACGGTCGAGTGCTTGCCATGCGGTGATTGTAATAGAGGTTCCACTCAAGGAGATCTTCGTAAAGCTGCTCATGCCACCACACATGCGGCCCGGGTGCATTGCTTCATAAAGTGTCGCTTGTCATGCAGCTATTGTAATAAATGTTCCACTCCAAGAGATCGTGGTAAAGCTCCTCACGCCACCGATGAGTGCTGTTGTAGAGGTGAATGCGCTCAGGGTCCCGAAAGCGTGTGAGCACGAGGTACTGCATGTACTTCAACACAAACATGCCACAGTTATACGCGTCCGTCTGCTGTGTTGCCTGCAGCAAGAGGGGGGTGAGGCAAGTGAATGCGGTTTAGAATAAGCGTGTGATGAATAGAGAAGCAGGTTGACCGTCAATGCGAACACCTCACCCACCTGGACTTTGACTGAAGGCACGTGAGTAATCCAGTCGTCTGCATCTGCCTTAGACACCACGCTTAGCATCACTTCTCGTAGCTGCTGCCACAGATACCTGCCATGCCAGGCACACCACTTGCTCGAATGATGATTTCAAATCACAGGGTTACACGCACAAGGGCATAGGGCCGGGGATAGGTGCTTACTATCACAATGGTGCTTTGAATTCTGTGTGCCGGGACAAGGAGTCGGCATGTAGGATTCGGGTGGGGCTGCATGGCAGTGTGGGCGAGCGGTCGTTGTCCAGGATGACCAAACTCCAATGGTTACTGCCACAACAACGAGAATGAGAATGGCAACGACAATGACAACGAAAATGAGTCCCCCATGATGCGCACCATCAGCGCACAGACACAGACAACTTGGGATGCACAACACATGTACGGGGAAAAACACTCCCACCCAGGCCCAAGACTTCGGTACCCAGCTTACTCTGCGTGTAGCGGGATGAGAACCCATCTGAACCGCAGCATGTTCGCATGCCCAAGGACCGGGTACTTCTCGCCTGGGCGACGAGGCCATGAGATTAAACCAAAAGTACAAGTGGAGCAGTATAGCCATGGGCACTTCACGTCCTTGTTGTATAAGTAGTGGAGCATTCTAGACAGCACATGGAACGAGGGCAGGCAAGGTATGTGTAATGAGGGTGTCTTTGAGACGTCTCAGAAATTCCTCGTACTTCTGTACATACTAGAGCATTGTGGACACCACAAGGAACGAGGGCATGCAAGGTCTGAGTCAGAATGGGCCATGAGCATGATTTGCATGCATCGCAATTACAACACTCACAGTCCAAACCACTGAATTACTTCTCCACACAACCATTGCTCCGCCTATAGAGTGTCTGCGTCGCGCCTAGTTAGCACAAACCGTGAACCGGATGCGGGATACGGCATCTCAAGTTTCGTGAAGATCTTTAAGCGAGCCTCACCATGGGAGGGCTCGTCTTTCTCGTGTAGCTCCATACACATCAATGGGGTTTGCCTAAGTCGCGATGGAACGCGTGCGTTGCACCACGAACAATGGTGAGAGACCGACGCAAGAAGCAGCTGCTTAGAGAACCGCGCAAGTCTGGGGACCAGCAAGCATGTGTGCAACACCACTTGAGCTGCAGTGAAGATTGATTGGTGGTTGGGGAATCAAGACGCCGCCGGGATGAGGCAACACTAGGCAACCCTAGTGCTCGCCAGGAATCATCACATCAGGGTGTGGCTAGGTTTGCAGTCAGGTTACGGACTATCCCCAATATCTCTGTAGAGTTGATTGGCACGCGACTGGTCCCACGACCTTTGCGCTGAAGATGAGACTATGCCGTTGCTTGCTCACAATCTACGCTTTTCCTAAAACTTTGCGTCGCTAGTTGGTCGTGCTCAAGAAGATCAGGAAGGGAAGAAATAGGTCAAAGCGCGCGCGTGCAAGAATGCGGAAAAGTAGCGTGCGATCAATTTGCAAGCTGAGGACGCGTTATCTCCGCAAGATCAGCGCAACACCAATCACGCCGACGGGATGACTGATCAGTAGCGTTGAGGGGTGGAAGTTGTATACTTACAATCTGCTCGCACTGTATGTAAAACGATCCCCAACCCCCAGCAATTCAGCCCCAATTTTCGCATGGTTGTTTTCAAAATCAAGAATCTTGAACTTGCATTAGCCAAAAACCATGTTACCACCTGGTGCACATAAGTTGTTATGAGTTTTAAGAAGAAGAGTTGTGCAGAATGCAATAACGCGGAAGTGATTACAACTACGTCGGAATAATAAGACCTAGCACAGATATTGAGAAAGCTAGCTAGGTCAAGGTCGCGGGACCGCACAAGGTTGGGTGCTGTTGGGTTGGGAAACCCGAAGGCGACACGGTGGAAGTTCGGAAGGCGAGGTCGTCAGACTGAGCCTGAGCCCCGAAAGTTGGAGTTGTACGTGCATGAGGGGCCTCAGTAAGGAATTAGGGAAACTTCCTTACACTACCCCCCCCCTTAAGAAAGGTGGTCAATATCAGGCACGCCTTAGTGGGAAAGGAAATCCCGTAATACCGCGTGGCCTTGCAGCGAGTCAGCCGGGACCCATTTGTCATCTTCACTTGTGCGATCCACCCAATAGAGAAGGAAATCGACGTGGCGTCCAGCTGGTGTCGCTTGTATGCGATGAGCCAAAATCTTGTGAGGCTGCAGTGTCGGGTCTGACACAGGCCAAACACTTGGGCCGAGCAATGTCGGACGGCTGCGGAGCCACGTAATGGCGGACTACACTGATGTGGAAAGCGTCGTGGATTTTCAGTCGTCTGACTCCGCCATGACTGGGATCAACATCCGAATTATGTGGAAGGGTCCCACGTAGCGGGTAGGCAATTTGGCAGGTTGGGGCACGCGAAGATTCTTGGTGTCTAGTAGGACGATCTGCCCGTCACGGAAGGGTAAATACCGTCGATGCCTTTCGGCATAGCAGCTGGCAATAGTATTAGCTTTCTGGATAAACTCTGCTGCTTGAAGTTCCGAGACAAACTGCTGCGTTCGTGGTACCGGTCTGTCAGGGGTCGTTGAAGAGGGTACCACGGGGCTTATCCCGTAATTGAGGTAGAATGGCGACTGATTGGTTGTTGTCAACTGCTTCATGGTCTCATTTGTTCGCTCTGTCTAACCGTCGGTTTGCGGATGGTATGACGACGAAAACTACAGGTGGGTGCCGTACTGTGCCCACGTCTCCTGCCAAAACATCGACGTAAATTTTGGGTCTCGATCGCTGATGATGGCCGAAGGTAACCCATGTAGACTGACAATGGTCGAGATGAACAGCTTCGCAGTTACTTCAGCGGTGATCGTCGTGCGGCATGGTGCAAAATGCGCCATTTTCGTTAATTGATCGACGATGACCATCACGGAGTTGTTGCCACTTGCGCCTGCCGGTAGCCTTATGACGAAATCCATCGTCACTTGTTGCCACGGTCGTTCGGGTGGCTCGAGGGGTTGCAGCAACCCAGCTGGGCGTTGTTGCGACGACTTCATCGCTTGCCGTATACAGGGTAGTTGCCCTCGGCGGCTGCATTTTCCGTGACTCGTACACGATTGGTTGCAGCCCTTTGCAAAAATCATGTAGAAGGACGGTGTCAACGGCGAAATCGCTAGCGTCCGTCACGACTTCGAACGGTCGAGATGGTTCTACCAGCTGAAGCTCCAGGGGTGAACTCAATTTTTTCTTGAGCTCGTTGAAGGCCAACTGTTCCCTCTCCCCCCAAAGAAATTGCATGCCTTTATGCGGTAGATCTATTACCGGCCTGGTCATCCCTGCCATATTCGGTGCAAAACGGCGGACGTAGTTAACTAAGCCAATGAAACTCTGCAACCCTGTGATGTTCGTAGGCGGCTTCCACTCCGAAATCGATGTCACTTTGCAAGGGTCAAAATTAATACCCTCCCCTGAAACTACGTGCACCAGAAACTCCAGATTTGGCTGTAAGAACTCGCACTTAGAGCCATTCGTAATCAGTCGGTTCTGCTTGTCGAACTTAAAGTAGATTAAGTTGAAAGGTGAGGAGCCTAGGCTTAGTAGCCTAGGCCCTTAACTAGGTATCGAGCGGGTTTCACCTAGGGTGAGAGTCGAGTGAGTTGTGAGAGAGAAATTGGAGAATGTGTTTTCACTATAGCATTCGAAGTACATATAGCAAAGGAACACATGAAGAGGTGCACCACCTACAAATTTAATAACTACACTACAGCTAGAACTACATGCAGTTATAATAAATATAATTCTGACATCCCCCCGTAATTGCATGCAGGAATAGCTAAGTGTTAAGCACAACCTGCAGAGGTACACCAACGAGCAATAAAACAAGCAACAGCAGGTACTGCAGGCGGGCTAACTTTGAAAGGTTACCCCCTCCATCTCCTCACCCTCCTCCTTCCCCTCCCCCACACTGCTGCAGAAGCAGCAGAGAAGGGGGGAAGAGAGGAGAGGTGGAGGGACGGCTGCTTGTTGCCTCACACCCGCCACCCCGGTACCACTCCCCCTGCTCACCCACATCCTCACACCCTCCCCCCCCAGCGGCAGCTGCAGCGGTGGGACTGAAAGAAGGAGGAGGGGAAGGGAGAGAGTTGACCCCACGCTCCAACACCCTCCACCCCCATACCCTCCTCCCCACGGCTGCAGGGAGACAAGAGAAAGGGGGGGGTGGGAAGGAAGAAAGCCGCAGAGCGGCGAAGAGGCGTCGGTGCAGATGGGTCAGGGGCGGCAGCAGGGAGTGCAGGGGCGGAGAGGCCCGTCGCGGGCCAGTGCCACGGGGCGCACGACGGGTAGGATAAAAGGGCCCGATCGTGTGCCTCGGGGCGCACGACGAGCAGGGCACCATCGTGTGCCTCGGGGCACACGATGGGCAGATAAAAGGGCACCGTCGCGTGCCACGGGGCGCGCGACGGGCAGGGTAGGAGTCACACGCCCGTGGGCGGGACAAGGTAAAGAATAAAATCGTCACGCGCCCTAGGCGCGCGACCGTAAAATTTTAGCAGCGGAAGTAAAGCGGGCCCACAGGCCAGGACGAAATCAGCTCTGATAACATGTCGAACTTAAAGTAGATTAAGTTGAAAGGTGAGGGGCCTAGGCTTAGTAGCCTAGGCCCTTAACTAGGTATCGAGCGGGTTTCACCTAGGGTGAGAGTCGAGTGAGTTGTGAGAGAGAAATTGGAGAATGTGTTTTCACTATAGCATTCGAAGTACATATAGCAAAGGAACACATGAAGAGGTGCACCACCTACAAATTTAATAACTACACTACAGCTAGAACTACATGCAGTTATAATAAATATAATTCTGACACTGCTGCAAGCACCGGAACACCTCCTCCAAATCCCATAAATGCTCCTCTCGAATCTTGCTGTACACCAGGATGTCGTCCAGGTAAACGATAACTTTTTTGTCCAGCATGTCCCAAAACACCCCGTTCATGGTGAGTTGGAATGTCGAAGGCTCATTCGCCAACTCAAACGACATCATTGTACACTCGTAACTGCCCTAGTGGGTGCGAAAAATAGTCTTCGGGCAATCGTCGGCGAACACGCGAATCTGATGGTAGCCACATCGCAAATCGATTTTTGAGAAGAAACGAGCCTTGCGAAGCTGATTCAACAAGTTGTCCGCTCGCGGAATCAGGTAAAGCGACTTGATTGTGATCCGATTCAGCGCTCGATAGTCGATACACATGCGCATGCCTCCGTCCCTCTTCAGCGTGAATAGTATCAGGGCGACGAATGGTGACGTGCTCTGCCGGATAAATCCCTTCAAGAGCAGATAATCCAGCTGCTCCCGCAACTCGTCAAGCTCCGCTTGGTTGAGCCACCAGTGTTACGGAACAATTCTTTGCGCGCCAGGCTCCAGCTCGATCCTATGATCTTCTGGTCGTTGAGGTGGCAGCCCATCAGGCAGGTCATCTGCGAAAAAATTGGGATACCTCCGAACTATACTCTCCACGTCGTCAGGTATAGCAGAGCACAGCATGTCAATGTTGGCGATTTTCTCAGACGCAACCACCTCGTACAGGTGTACGGTGTAGCCTTGCGCTCCCCTTTTTATCACCCTCATCAGCGTGATCGCGTTGATACGTGTCATCGTCGGCTCTGGCTCCGTCCATTTTGGAAGCGTCACACATCCCTTGTTGCTCAGCACCGTGCATGCTCCTGTCGTCCAGTCGATCTTCGGATTGTATCACTGTAGCTAATCTCGCCCCAGCAGCACATCGCAACCGTCCAGTGTTGTCGCCAGCATCTTCATTGAAAACCCGAGATTGTCGCCACACTTCATCTGAATTTGGCGCACCTCATCACGTATCGCCAATGGTGTTCCATCGACTAGTCTTGCATCGATCTTCGGTAGACACCTGACCAGCTTAACTCTGATTTTTTTTGCCCTTGCCAGGTTGACGAGAGTGTGGCTTGCCCCACCGTCAATGAATATTTTTATTTTATTACCGTTAACCCTCCTCACCACCAGCACAGGGTGATCCACGTGTTCATCCACTTTATTCGTTTGGTTGCGGTCGATAGCCCGTATCGGTACCACTACTCGGTGTGGATGGTGATTGTCGAGCGACAGGGTCAGGTCAGTAGGTGGCCCAACCGCTACTAGCTCGTCTCTTTTCCCAACCCCTCTCCGTCGTTCCTGTTCCCCTGTTTCAGCTTCGAGCAGTCTTTCCCCGCTCGGTTGATTGAAGTTGATGTTGGTGCAACCCTACGGTTTTCACTCGGCTTGTTGTCCGTGTGCGTGCATGCGTATGTGCATGGAATGGTATGAGTGCATGAAATAAATATATATTTCATGCTTATAATAGTGTGTGTATGATGGGTCCTGATGTCGAGTGTGTGTGTGTCGAGTCAATAGCGAGTTATCGCTAGTCACGCGTTACGCGGTCATTTTGCGTGTCCCGCGCGGTTTTCTATTTCGTCGTGTGTCGAACGTTCGGAGTGTCACAGGTGTGTGCAGCAGACTCATCAAGAACTCAAGGATGAGTTTGTGGTGAAGAACCAGAGCCATCATGTCAAGATTCAAGTGATCGCGAAGCCCGCGAGAAGGATACACTTCAAGATATTGAAGATATACACATTACTTTGTGTACTGTAACATTTCACTTGGTGTAGGCCCTAGTGAAGGGTAGCTTCGAGACCCTTCTTGGTTGGGGATAGTATGGCACTGTTCCACATCACTGTACCTCGCCTCTTGGGGTTGGTAGGAGTGGGAGTCATTCCCAACTCGTAACTCTTCCTATCTTGTGTTCTAAGACTATAGTGGCAGCCATAGTGCCGTTCGTTCAAACAAACACTGTGTCGTCAAATCTTGATGAAATCGTGCGAGTTAAATTGCCTATTGTAGGCAACATTAAGACGCTCCAGATCCAAGTTGAATCAGGTCATTTGAAGCTGTGACCCGCTATGAACGTTCGAATCCGCTATGCAGAAATCCGACTGTGCACTCTATCCTTTGTTTTAGGCACATTGAAGCCTACTGTGACTAAAACAGTTGAAGCACGTGTTTGGTGCATGGCTTGGCGCATCCACACCGTTGTTTGTGGGCTTGCAAGGGGTCCACAAAACTGATTTCCCTCCCGAGAACTCTTTTTCGCCCACTTCGTCAACGCATCCGTTGATTTAGCCAGCTGGACGGCATCGTTGAAGTCACGTGGCCTCGTTCGCCGCACTTCATACTAAACCTCATATGTGAGGCCTGCGACATATTGATCAAGCTGCTCCGTGTAACTCATATAGTCCACTTGGTCGTTCAAGGCGCAGAGTGTCGCTGTGTAGTCTTGGACCGATGTCACTTGCTTCCAGGCAGGCAACTTCATGCGAGCAGAATCCGAGGCTGATACATGCTCGAATCTGGTTCGCAGGTTGCGCCCCACTCCGTCCATGTGCGCATCATGATCACTCCAAAGATCTAGGTTGCTTGTTGCGTGACAGGTGTCCAGGTCCCATCGTTCGCACGTAATATTCCTGCCAAAGTCCCCTCTATTAGAAGCGTGCACCACCACCACTCCAACGCTGCTCCTCTAACAGTAACACTGCAAAATTCATGCGGGTGGCATCATTAAAGAAAACCTTCACGTCGAACAACCATGCGGACATAGTGACGCCTTTGTTGCTAGGGTTGAACGAAGGCGGGTTTCTCGGCTTTATTGTAATAGTTGTAGAAACTGCTGCTGCTGCATGCACTGTGGGCGCCGTCGAAGCCATCGCCGGACTTGTCGTTGGTGCCTGTCGTGGCATTGCTTGCGACCGTTGCCTCGACGTTTCTCGTTCCCGTTGTCGTTGCTCGCGCGCTTCTTGTGCCTGTTGCTGTCGTGCCGTCCACTCATCGTCAGCGTCCAGCGAGCCCCGTAGCTCGTTAAATATGTTGTTGTTGAGTGATGAGCCTCTAGTTGCTTCGTCCACGACGGGCGACTCTTGGCGTGCTTTGCTCCGCGCCTGGTGTAGTTCGACGTTTTCCACTCTCAGGCGCTCCACCTCGCCAGACATGTCTGCAAGTTGGCTTGCATCGCCCAAAAGTCATGCATAATATGGTCAAACTCGGCCTGATTCATGTTTCTCAGGCTCCTCCTAACGGGCAGGGGGTTAACAGAGATATTTATGACTTTGATGAAGGCGCAAACGCTAGCGTAGTCGGAGCAAAATAATCGTATCTATTTCTCAGCCGACCGCAATCGAATAAAGTAGCTCTGAAACAAAGTGTTATGAGTTATAAGAAGAATCCTGCAGAATGCAATAACGCGGAAGTGATTGAAACTACGTCGGAATAATGAGACCTAGCACATATATAGAGAAAGATAGCTAGGTCAAGGTCACGGGACTGCGCATGGTTGGGTGATGTTGGGTTGGGAAACCCGAAGGCGACACGGTGGAAGTTCAGAAGGCGAGGTCGTCGGACTAAGCCTAAACCCCGAAAGTTGGAGGTCTACGCGCATCAGGTGCCACCGCAAGGAATTAAGGGAAATTCCTTACGAAAGTCCGTATCGATAGCGCTGGAGAGGTGATTTGTGCTTGGCCAGCAAGAAACTAGTAATACCAACTGGAGAGTCAGATGCCAAGGCAGCACTGTTCACACTCTGTAATCTTGAAAACCTTATGCTACACTTTGACAAGTATATTACGGGGCAAAGCAGGAGTTTGCCCATCATTCACGCCCAAACTGGCTCCGTAGTGCTCAGTTCAAAGAAATAATAAGGCAGAAACACATAAACACGATGTTGACACAGTAAAATATTGGAAGATGTGTAGAGTCTACTACGGTGTTAAGATGCGGACTATTAGTAGACTTTACGGAGACCGCCAACAAACGAACCTCGTGTTGTTGCGTGAACTAGTTGTGCGCACGACTAAGCTCAAATGTGCGCTTGTGTAAGTTCCTTATCAATGCTTCTCGCGCTACTTCAAAGCGCTCCTTGCTATGAAGAAGTACGAAAACTGGAATGATGTGACTAGCAGAAGTGAATGGTACAAGTACTAACCCTTAATTGGTTGTACTAGGCTACCCCACTACACCCTAAATCCACAAGATGTATTTTGACATACCCCCATAGGCGAAGTGGGGAACAGCAAGAACAACAAGACCAGTCACGAGAAGCAACAAAGCAAAGCTCAAGGTTGAACTTACAATCACCACACAGTCTGAGCATAAGCAAGCGATTACATGGCCAGTTCATACGCAAAGTTATTATAGCAAAAACAGCTCACGGTGCACAGCCCAACAAGTGTAAACTTGCAGGTATATATATAGCAGTGTACAAGAAGTGCAAGGTGAGCTCAAGAGACAAGCAAGTGAGGAAAAGTGGGCACAAGCCGAAAAGAAGTGCAGAATCGCTGATAATCACCAGACTCAAGGGCCTTGGTGAAGATATCTGCAGTGTTGGACTCTGAGGCCATGTAAGCAAGGCAACGTTGACCACGCTGCTGTAACTCTTGTGCGAGAAAGTAACAAAGAGCAATGTGCTTTGTTCCGTGCTACACTCTCTGTTCTCGACACAAGGCAATCATGGCCTTATTGTCGATGTACAGAATTGGAGGAGAACGAAGTCAGTCAGCAAAAAGGCCGGCCATTATAACTCCTATGCAGCCATAGCCCCAACATAGATCTCGTCCTCACAAATGGAACTAAGGACACAAGACAAGTGGGAGGACCTTCAGGAAACAGAACACGCCAAGATTGAATGTGTAGCTCGGTGAGGACTGCAGAGCTGCCTGGTCGTTGGCCCAAGAGGCGTCTGAGTGCCCACTGAGTACAACTCGACCCCATCCTCCCAGCACAAGTGTTGAATGCTCGTCATTCTGAGTGCATGTCATCGTAACGTCCTGCTGAGTGCTCATGCTATTCATGCATGCATTGTTTGCATGAGCATATGTCATTGTGCATGACTGTTGATATTATCATCTCTGTGTTTTTTCTCCAAGTTTAAATGCTTGATCATGCAGGAGAAATCTAGAGCTTTCCAATGATACCAAGATCGCCTTATTCTGACCAAGATCGCCCAAGTTACAAGATTTCCAAGACTCAGATTTCATATTATATTTTGGGGTTATATCTAATGTGGTTGAGTACTTGGACATGACCATAAAGGGATCTTTGGTTCAGTGGTTAGAAAGGCAGCTTTGGCTTTTGGATTGGGGTGGCTAGAAGTTTCTAGCATGGGTTGCAAATGTTGCAACACCAAGGCAAAATCCAACTAGATTGGATTTTGCACGTGACACCTCAAGGACCTCATGATGAGGGTTGCATCCTTGCTACTAGGAAGGTTTCTATCATCCTTCCCTAGCTCTTGGAGAACCCCTTCCCTCTCATGGTTCTCTTGGAGGTCCCCAACTCCAACATCCTATTCCTTAAAAGTTTGTACTTCCTCCACCATTCGAGTCATGCGGCTGCTGGACGTTTTTACTTGGTTCTCACTCCCTAGACCATCTTTCTAAGTGATTCAAATTGGAGATGGTAGCTAAGCCTAAGGCGCACAATCCTAATTAGCGGATTTGCATTTAGTTGAGAAATGATTTTGTCGTAAGTTCTCAAAGTGACGGATCCTGAACAACAACAAGCCCCATGTCTGATGTACTGCACAATTAACGCAGTACCTTCGTAGCAGGCGTGTAGTGCCCGGTGTCTCGCGGGCGCAATGTAGCGCGCCACGAAGCTGAGAGGGTACGCGAGGTCAGGTCGAGTGCAAGTTATCAGGCACATTAGGCAGCCCACAAGCTCTAGATATGGACCACTTGGCTCTACGGACTTGTTCGAAGGTGGAGCCGAGAGCGAGTGGTTCGTAGACAGAGGAGTAGACTGTGGCGAGGAGAACTGAGAGCAGAAGCGCTGAAGGACGTGCTGCACCATACGTAACCGAGTAAGAGCGATGGTGCACGCTGCTCTGTCCCAAGTGATCTGCAAGCCAATATTGTTAACTGATGTGACGTTATGCGTAAGCGATTTAGCTTGAAATACAAACTAAACTTGGCAACACTTAACATCATTTGCAGCCCTTCGAGTGTGACAGCTCGTCACCTCTTAGCCAAGGGGGTGTAAAAGTCACAAGTGAGTAGTTTTGCCTTGCTCAACTTGTAGGACGAGCAATCTAGTCGAGCGGAGTTTTGGCAGCACAACGTTAACACATCTACTCTCGTCAATACGAAGTAGTAGAATCTGAGGTTGGAAAAACGCAAATGCATTAGATTAATTCCAGCATGTACAAGTACACATTTATAAATTCTACGTATTGGTGCAACCCCACGGTTTGCACTTGGCTTGTTGTCCGAGTGCGTGCATGCGTGTGTGCATGGAATGGTATGAGGGCATGGGATAATATATATATCATGCTTACAATAGTGTGTGAATGTTGAGTCATGATGTCGAGTGTGTGTGTCGAGTCAATAGCGAGTTATCGCTAGTCGCGTGTCACGAGGTCGTTTGTGTCCCATGCGCGGTTTCTATTTCCTCGTGTGTCTCGTGCACGGTTTCTATTTTGTCGTGTGTGTGGAACGTTCGGTGTGTCACAGGTGTGTGCAGCATACCGATCAGGAACTCAAGGATGAGTTTGCGGTGAAGAACCAGAGCCATCATGTCAAGATTCAAGTGATCGCAAGCCCGCGAAAAGGGTACACCTCAAGATAATGAAGATAGTTACATTACTTAGTGTAGTGTAACATTTCACTTGGTGTAGGCCCTAGTGAAGGGTGGTTTCGAGACCCTTTGTGGTTGGGGACAGTGTGGCACTGTTCCACATCACTGTACCACGGCTCTTGGGGTTTGTAGGAGCTGGAGAGTCATTCCCAACACATAACTCTTCCAAATTTGTGTTCAAAGACTATAGTGGCTACCATAGTGCCATTTGTTCAAACCAGCGCTGTATCGTCAATACTTGATGAAATTGTGCAATCTAAATTTCTGGCTTTAGGCGTCTTATAGACGCTCCAGGTCCAAGTTGAATCAGGTCATTTAAAGTTGTGACCTGAACGCTATGAACGTTTTAATCCGCTGTGCCAAAATCCAACCATGCACTCTATCTTTCGTTTTAGGCACATGGGAGCCTACTGTGACTATAACAAGTGGTATCAGAGCCCCTTGGAGCAGTTTCGACAATGGCTGGACCTGAGAAAAGGGGTGGCAGAGGTGCTGGTCACAGTGGAGAAGCCCAAGCTCAAGGCCAACCCTGTGACTCAGCCATGGCGCCCGTGCAACCAAGTGTTGGCCCATCTAGGGATGAGCCTAGGATGTTTGGCCTTGACAAGTTCAACGGTGACAACTTTGTTGAGTGATCCTTCAGAATGGAGAAAGTGTTTGACTACTATGACCTGCTGGAGGTGATAAAAGAAACGGAGAAGCGCCCTGAGAATGATCCGGAGAAGAGCCCGTGGGTGCGGAAGAGCGCACAAGGCTACCTCCTACTTGGGCAAGCTTTGGGGAGCAGCCAAATCCGTCACATCAAGCCATTCCAGCGTGAACTAGAGAAGGGACCAAAGGCATGGGCTGCTCTCAAGGGTGTACACGCTCCTGCAACAGTGGCGGTTGCGGTGGTGTTGGAACGGCAAATGGCGACACTACGAATTGGAGAGGATGAAGCGGTTGAAGGAGTGCAGAAATTCTTCGACTAGTTGACATGGCTTGAAGGAGCGGATCTCAACTATAATGAGCTCCAGAAGAAGAACAAGTTGCTGTCCTTACTCCCACAGTCATAGTCCTCCCTCATTATCAACCTCAACCGTGATCTGCCCCCGCCTCTCGCTTGGAGATGTGAAGCGAGCAATCCTTCAAGAATATTTCCGCCGCCGTGAGTTGGCGAGTGCGGATGGCGCAGGGGCAGCGAGCATCGGGCGGGTGTACAGCTGTGGAAGGGGCAGAGGACGAGGGGGAGGCAGATTTGGCAGCAACAACTTCAATGGAGGGCGCGGGAGTGGTGGTTACTGCAGCGACGACTAGAGCTACGGACGCGGTCGCGGCCGATTCGACGGCGAGTGCCACAAGAGCGGACACATGTGGCGCGACTGCTACAAACTTCTTGATGGTTGGACCCCTGCTCAAGGTCAAGAGGGTAGAGGAGCAGGAGGAGGGAGAGGAAGAGGCCGTGGAGGCCGTGGTAGTCGCAGAGGCAGTGCTGCAACATGAAGAGCGAAGATAACGACAAGGACCTGAGTGGCGATCTGTACCCGGGTCAATTCTACTTTGTGTCAACGCAAGCACCGGCTGCACCAGAGAAGGATGAAGACTTTTGAGGAGATTGTAGCTGTAGGAAAGGTCACCCTTCACCCCGTGCACTACTTATACTATGACACCTCGTGTGGACTTGCTCACCGAACTTGAACCGTCACCGGTGAAGCATGTCACATCGGCTTTGGGGCAGCGAGCAGAGGTGAAAGGCATGGGCAAGGCCATGTTCAAGGGTGCTGATGGGAAGATGGTGGGCCTCAAGAACGTGCTTTGGGTGCCCAGCCTTGCTGCGAACCTGATTTCCGTGCGGCGGTTGGCAAAGGCCGGCATGGACACGAAGTCGAAGGGAGCCAAGACCTACACCTCAAGGCTTTGCGAGTGGATTATTTGGGACCTTCATGAGGATAGGGACGTCTACAACGAGATGTGGCAGATCTCTGTGGTCCCCATGCCTAAGGAGAGGCAAGTGGCAGCAAGCAGCGCCAAGGGTGAAGCGATTGGTAGCCGAGATGGCGCGAACGGGTGTGCTAAGGAGAACGAGTCCAACAAGTGCAATATTGGAGGGACCAGCAAGTTGTGTGAACTCACAGAAAGTGGTGCAGCAGCCAAGGAGCAGCACAAGGGTGAGGAGAACCCCAAGGCAGCAGTGGAGAAGGACTACGGAGCGAGCATGTGGGGCGCTATTGCGAGCGCGGCATTCTCCAATCCGACTTCGGCTACGGGGGAGTGTGATTGGCTCACCCTGCATCGGCGAATGGGGCATGTGGCCCTGCCTATCTTGCAGCAGCTGGTGAAGAATGGAATGGTTGCTGGTATACGTGTGTAAGGGGAGCCCAATGAGGTGCTTGGCTGCCCGACTTGGCTGCCCGACTTGGCTGCCCAATGAGGTGCTTGGCAAAGGCACCACTTGATGAGGTGGTGATGGACGTGGTGGGCCCCCTGAAGCTTGGAGATGCTGGAGCAGAGTATTTCCTCACCATTGTCGATGTCTATACTCGAATGAATTGGGTGTACGTACTGTCCAAGAAGAGCGGCGTGGCTGAAACGGTGAAGACCGATTGGTTGCCGATGGTGGAGCGACAACAAGACCGGTTAGTGAAGTCAATCCGCACCGATCGAGGGGGAGAGTTCCTGAGCAAGGATTTCGGATTGTGGCTGAAGAAGAACAGGATAAGGCACACCCTTACCATGCCCTACTCCCCTGCAATGAACGGCATCGCCGAGCAAGCGAACCGGACCATCACGGAGACGGCACGCGGGTTGCTCATTGAAGCCGGGCTACCCGACCATTTCTGGCCTGATGTGAATATACTTCGAATGTTCGGGTGCATATGCATGGCGCTCGTGCCTAAGCATCTTCGGCACAACAAGTTTGGTGCCAAGGCGATATGGGCTGTGCACTTGAGCATGGCTCAAAACAGCAAGGGCTGGCTTCTTTGGGACCCATTCACCAAGAAGTTCATGGTGAGCAAGGATTGCAAGTTCATGGAGAACCTCATGTACAAGGATTGTCAACGGGAGTGTTGTTTGGCCCCGTCCTCGCTTGGGCGGAGCCGACCTCGTGGTCGGATGTGCGGGGGTTACAGCCGACCTGCAGCAGGAAGCACGGGGGCCACTGCAAGGGCGCCGAGCTGGAGGGCACCTAGCTGGAGGGCGCTGAGCAGGAGGACACCGTCCTGGACGCCTGGTTGGCGTCCTGGACACTTGGACGGCGTCCTCGGAAGCTGTACGCCGACCTGGGCGTCGGCACGACTACCCGGGCGCCTGGTCGGTGTCGTGGGCACCTGCACGGCGTCCTGGAAGGCCAGACGCCGACCTAGGCGTCTGCACGGTGTCCTAGGAGCTTGTGACGCCGCCCTGGGCGTCTGCACGGCTTCCTAGGGGCCCTGACGCCGCTCTGGAGGTCTGCACGGCATCCTGGAAGTCTAGACGGCGACCTGGGGGTTCGGACGGCGTCCTGGGCGCCTGGACGCCGGACTGGGGACGCCGGGCATTGTTGGCCGGCTACGGAATGTGCTGGTTGACCGAGTGTAGTTTCCCGGTCGATCGGGATACCCGGGCGACGTGCATGAATGTCGCCGGGGTGGAGTCTGCGAGGCCGACCTCGGGGGTGGTATCCCGAGGTCGACGTGGCTGGTGGGCGCAGTCGGTGGCATGGAGTCTGCCAGGCGTCTGCGCTGTGCACGTGATGAGGAGTGGCGCACCAACCAGCTGCACGCATCTGTGAAGCAGGTGCACCGTTGTCCTGTGGGTGCAACGCTATGCAGCCAACTTGCTACAGCATTGGCACATCGTGGACTTGCAACGTTGGTGAACCGCTACTCTTCAACGCTCGAGCGGTGCGAGCGCTGCTGCGCTGGAGCGCGGTCGACCATGCTGCGCTGGAGGTCGACCAACAGCCTAGCTAGCATTGATGTAGTCTGTGATGCCAATGTTGTTGCTACCATTGTTGTTAATCTTTGCTAGTGAAACTCTTGCAAAAATCTCCCCGTGAATGTGCAAGCAGAGAACACACAAGCAAACGACTAAGGAACGCAGACATCACATGAGCACCCGTGCCTAGCCCGTGGTCTAGCTCCCGTTGCAGCAGTTATCTCCGCATGTTCGGGTGCATATGCATATGCACTTCGAATGTTCGGGTGCATATGCATGGCGCTCGTG
The DNA here is from genome assembly GCA_948144175.1 of Closterium sp. NIES-65. Lineage (NCBI taxonomy): Eukaryota > Viridiplantae > Streptophyta > Zygnematophyceae > Desmidiales > Closteriaceae > Closterium > Closterium sp. NIES-65. The sequence goes on along the minus strand of CANXME010000106.1, from coordinate 4,155,409 downwards.
CCTAAGCATCTTCGACACAACAAGCTTGGTGCCAAGGCGATATGGGCTGTGCACTTGGGCATGGCTCAAAACAGCAAGGGCTGGCTTCTTTTGGACCCATTCACCAAGAAGTTCATGGTGAGCAGGGATTCCAAGTTCATGGAGAACCTCATGTACAAGGATTGGAAGGCGGAGAATGAGGCTAAGATCGGCATGCGGTTTGGGGAGGTAAAGAGTTCCGGCTTGGAGCATGTGGAGCTGCCTTTGGAGCTGAGCAGTGGCAGCACTACCATAAGGCAGTCTTCCCTTGTGAATGGAGGAGAGGAGGCCAGGGATGCAGAGGAAGAAGAGGAGGAGGTGTAGCAAGTGAGCAAGCGTGCACTGACACTTCCTTCACGTGCTACAAGTGCTCCACGGATCCGAGTCACACCGCAGCAACACCAAGGCCTTCAAGTCCCGGCAGTTGAGGAGGAAGGAAGGGGCAAGAGAAGAGTTCAAGCCCCTAATATGTTGACCTATGATGCACCAGAAAAGCAGGGCAAGTCAGCCCTGGGCGGAGCGGCAATGATGGTCGGAGACGACGAGGAGTGTGCGTTCGTGTTCTTCTCTCCGATGGAGATGCCGGGGGAACCAGCAACTCTCAAGGAGGCCTTGGAGAGTAGTGATACTGAGGAGTGGAAGAAGGCAATGGAGAGTGAGGTGAAGAGCATCGAGGAGAACAACACGTGGGAATTGGTGGAGCTACCGGAGGGGCGTAATGCGATAACGTCCAAGTGGCTCTTCAAGATCAAGTCGGACGCCGACGGCAAGATCGAGCGCTACAAGTCTAGGCTTGTAGCCAAGGGGTACCAGCAGAAGGAGAAGGTGGACTTCAAGGAACTGTTTGCTCCTGTGGTGAAGCCGACGACGCTGCAGACCCTACTCGCGGGGGCTGCCATCAAAGGATGGGTGGTGAAGCAGATGGACTTTGTAACGGCATTCCTCAACGGCGTTCTAGATGAAGAGGTCTTCATGGCGCAGCCAAAGGGGTTTGATGATGGAAGTGGTAGAGTGCTGAAGCTGAAGAAGGCCCTCTATGAGCTGAAGCAAGCCCTTATGCAGTGGTACTTGAAGCTGCGTGAAGTGTTGGAGGAGATCGGCTTCACACCTTCAACGGCCGATCACTCCTTGTTCACGCTTGTCGAGGGAGAGCAGAGGAGCTTCCTTCAACGTTGGTGTATGTTGATGACATCCTCATTTTCTCACCCTGCTCTGACCTTGAGAAGGAGGTGATTCTGAAGCTTCAGGACAAGTTCAAGTGCAAGGCACTTGGCGACGTGAATTTCTACCTCGGGCTCCACATTGAACGCGACATAGAGAAGCGGTGCATGCGGGTGCACCAACAGAAGTACCTGGAGGCGTTGGCTGCCAACTTTGGGCAGAGTGAAGGTCATGTGGCTACACCCTTTCCCTCTGGGTTCAAGTGTGTGAAGGGACAAGAGGAGGAGAGCGTTGGTGAAGAGGAGAGGCGCCGTTTTCACTCGTTGGTGGGCAGCCTCATGTACGCGGCGGTCAACACTCGGCCGGACGTTGCCTTTGCTACCGGGCAGTTAGCTAGGGCTGTTCAATGCTCTAATGAGAAGCAGGTAGCACCTGGAATGAGGGTGGCCAAGTTTCTTGGCGAAGCACCGACCGTTGGGTTGCAATACTCGGCGGCGGCGCAAAGGCGCCAAAAGGGCGCGGATGGAGTTGAGCCTGGGCGTTTGTTCCTCACCGCATTCTCGGATGCTTCATATGCATCGGAACCAGAGGACATGACAAGTGTTGGAGGGTTCATCTGCTGTGTTGGTGGAGGCCCAACTGCTTGGGAAAGCAAGAAGCAGGTGGACCAAGCATTGAGCTCGGTGGAGTCCGAGTACCTGGCACTGTTCCGTGCCGTACGAGAGATTGTGTGGCAGCGGCGTTTGTTGGCTGAATTGAGGGAGGAGCAGCAAGGGCCTACCCCACTCTATTGTGATAGCCAAGGTGCCATTGCTCTTGCTAAAAACCCTGTATGCATGGCCTCTCAAAGCACATGAAGGTGAAGTGGCATTGGAGGAGGAGCATGGTGGCTGGGGGTGAAGTTGAGTTGCACTACGTGAAGACGACGGGGCAGCCGGCTGACATGATGACCAAGAGGCTGGTAGAGCAGCAGCATTGGAAGTGTTGCAAGCTGGCTGGAATGGCCCTGAACTGAGAGGAGCAGATCCTAAGGCCGACAAATCCGAGGGGGAGTTTGTTGGTTGAACCCTACGGTTTGCACTTGGCTTGTTGTCCGTGTGCGTGCATGCGTGTATGCATGGAATGATATGAGGGCATGGGATAATATATATTTCATGCTTATAATAGTGTATGAATGTTGAGTCATGATGTCGAGTGTGTGTGTCGAGTCAATAGCGAGTTATCGCTAGTCACGTGTCACGCGGTCGTTTGTTTCTTGTGCGCGGTTTCCATTTTCTCGTGTGTCTCGTGCACGATTTCTATTTTGTCGTGTATGTGGAACGTTCGGCATGTCGCAGATGTGTGCAGTATACTGATCAGGAACTCAAATATGAGTTTGTGGTGAAGAACCAGAGCCTTGGTGTCAAGATTCAAGTGATCGCGAAGCCCGCGAAAAGGGTACACCTCAAGATAATGAAGACAGTTACATTACTTAGTGTAGTGTAACATTTCACTTGGTGTATGCCCTAGTGAAGGGTAGTTTCGAGACCCTTCGTGGTTGGGGACAGTGTGGCACTGTTCCACATCACTCTACCTCGGCTCTTGGGGTTTGTAGGAGCTGGGGAGTCATTCCCAACTTGTAACTCTTCGTAATTTGTGTTCAAAGACTATAGTGGCTGCCATAGTGCCGTTCGTTAAAACCAAAGTTGTATCGTCAATACTTTGTGAAATTGTGCGATCTAAATTGCCTACTATAGGCGACTGAAAGACGCTCAAGATCCAAGTTGAATCAGGTCATTTGAAGCTGTGACCAGAACGCTATGAATGTTTTATAGCCGCTGTGCCGAAATCCGACTATGCACTCTATCTTTTGTTTTAGGCGCATTGGAGCCTATTGAGACTAGAACTCTACGCACTAGAAAGGGCAAGTAGAAAACAGTTGTTAAACTAACTCGCACGATTTGTTGGTGCAACCCTACGGTTTGCACTCGGCTTGTTGTCCGTGTGCGTGCATGTGTGTGTGTATGGAATGGTATGAGGGCATGGGATAATATATATTTCATGCTTATAAATGTGTGTGAATGCTGAGTCATGATGTCGAGTGTGTGTGTCGACTCAATAGCGAGTTATCGCTAGTCACGTGTCACGCGGTCGTTTGTTTCTTGTGCGCGGTTTCCATTTTCTCCTGTGTCTCGTGCACGATTTCTATTTTGTCGTGTATGTGGAACGTTCGGCATGTCGTAGATGTGTGCAGTATACTGATCAGGAACTCAAATATGAGTTTGTGGTGAAGAACCAGAGCCTTGGTGTCAAGATTCAAGTGATCGCGAAGCCCGCGAAAAGGGTACACCTCAAGATAATGAAGACAGTTACATTACTTAGTGTAGTGTAACATTTCACTTGGTGTAGGCCCTAGTGAAGGGTAATTTCGAGACCCTTCGTGGTTGGGGACAGTGTGGCACTGTTCCACATCACTCTACCTCGGCTCTTGGGGTTTGTAGGAGCTGGGGAGTCATTCCCAACTTGTAACTCTTCCTAATTTGTGTTCAAAGACTATAGTGGCTGCCATAGTGCCGTTCGTTCAAACCAAAGTTGTATCGTCAATACTTTGTGAAATTGTGCGATCTAAATTGCCTACTATAGGCGACTGAAAGACGCTCAAGATCCAAGTTGAATCCGGTCATTTGAAGCTGTGACCAGAACGCTATGAATGTTTTATAGCCGCTGTGCCGAAATCCGACTATGCACTCTATCTTTTGTTTTAGGCGCATTGGAGCCTATTGAGACTAGAACTCTACGCACTAGAAAGGGCAAGTAGAAAACAGTTGTTAAACTAACTCGCACGATTTGTTGGTGCAACCCTACGGTTTGCACTCGGCTTGTTGTCCATGTGCGTGCATGTGTGTGTGTATGGAATGGTATGAGGGCATGGGATAATATATATTTCATGCTTATAAATGTGTGTGAATGTTGAGTCATGATGTCGAGTGTGTGTGTTGAGTCAATAGCGATTTATCGCTAGACGCGTGTTACGCGGTCGTTTGTGTCTCGCGCGCGGTTTCTATTTTTGTCGTGCGCGGTTTCTATTTTGTCCTGTGTCGAACGTTCGGTGTGTCGCAGGTGTGTGCAGCAGACCCATCAAGAACTCAAGGATGAGTTTGTGATGAAGAGCCCGAGCCTTGGTGTCAAGCCTCAAGTGATTTCGAAGCTCGCCAAAAGGGTACACCTCAAGATATTGAAGATAGTTACATTACTTTGTGTAGTGTAACAATTCACTTGGTGTAGGCCCTAGTGAAGGGTAGTTTCGAGACCCTTCGTGGTTGGGGACAGTGTGGCACTGTTCCACATCACAGTACCTTGGCTCTTGGGGTTTGTAGGAGCTGGGAGTCATTCCCAACTCGTAACTCTTCATATCTCTTCCTATTTTGTGTTCTAAGAATATAGTGGCTGCCATAGTGCCGTTCGTTCAAACTCACACTGTGTCGTCAATACTCGGTGAAATTGTGCGATCTAAAGTGCCTATTGTAGGCGACATTCAGATGCTCAAGATCCAAGTTGAGTCAAGTCATTTGAAGTTGTGAGCAGAACGCTATAAACGTTTGAAGCCGCTTTGCAGAAATCCGACTGTGCACTCTATCTTTCGTTTTAGGCACATTGGAGCCTACTGTGACTATAACAAGTGGTATCAGAGCCCCTTGAACCAGTTTCGACAATGGCTGGACCTGAGGAAAGGGGTGGCAGAGGTGCTGGTGGCAGAGGAGAAGCCCAAGCTCAAGGCCAACCCCGTGATTCAACCATGGCGCCCGTGCAACCAAGTGTTGGCCCATCTAGGGATGAGCCTAGAGTGTTTGGCCTTGACAAGTTCAATGGTGACAACTTTGCTGAGTGGTCATTCAAAATGGAGAACATATTTGACCACTATGACCTGCTGGAGGTAATGGAAGGAACGGAGAAGCGTCCCGAGAACGATCCGGAGAAGAGCCCGTGGGTGCGGAAGAGCGCACAAGGCTACCTCCTACTTGGGCAAGCGTTGGGGAGCAGCCAAATCCGTCACATCAAGCCTTTCCAGCGTGAACCAGAGAAGGGACCAAAGGCATGGGCTGCTCTCAAAGGTGTACATGCTCCTGCAATAGCGGCGGTAGCTGTGGTGTTGGAACGACAAATGGCGACACTACGAATTGAAGAGGATGAAGCGGTTGAAGAAGGGGTGCAAAAATTCTTCGACTTGTTGACGTGGCTTGAGGGAGCTGATTTGAACTATAGTGAGCTCCAAAAGAAGACCAAGTTGCTGGCCCTACTCCCTGAGTCATGGTCCTCGCTCATCATCAACCTTAATCGCGACTTGCCCCGCCTCTCGCTTGAAGACGTGAAGCGAGCTATCCTTCAAGAGGATTTCCGCCGCCGTGAGTTGGTGAGTGCGGATGGCGCTGGGGCAGCAAGCATCGGCCGTGGACATGGTCGAGGAAGAGGTAGAGGACGAGGGGGAGGAAGGTTTGGTGGCAACAACTTCGGCGGAGGCCGCGGGAGTGGCGGTTACGGCAGCGACGGCAAGAGCTACGGTCGCGGTCGCGGCCGATTTGACGGTGAATGTCACTATTGCCACAAGACCGGGCACATGTGGCGCGATTGCTTCAAACTCCCTGAAGGATGGACCCCTGCTCAAGGCCAGGAGGGTAGAGGAGCAGGAGGAGGGAGAGGAAGAGGCCGTGGAGGCCGTGGCGGTCGCGGTGGCGGAGCTGCAAACATGAAGAGCGGAGACAACGACAAGGACCCGAGCGACGTTCGGTACCCGGGTCTATTCTACTTCGTGTCGACGCAAGTACCAGCTGGTCCAGAGAAGGATGAAGGCTTTGAGGAGCCAGCAGCTGTGGGGAAGGTGACCCTACACCCCCTGGACTACTGGGTGATCTATAGTGGCGCTACCTATAGCATGACACCTCGCCCGGACTTGCTCACCGAACTCGAACCGTCACCGGTGAAGCATGTCACATCGGCTTTGGGGCAGCGAGCGGAGGTGAAAGGCATGGGCAAAGCCATGTTCAAGGGTGCTGATGGGAAGATGGTGGGCCTCAAGAATGTGCTTTGGGTGCCCAGCCTTGCTGCCAACCTGATTTTCGTGCGGCGGTTGGCAAAGGCCGGCATGGACACGAACTCAAAGGGAGCCAAGACCTACACCGCAAGGCTTGGCGATCGGATTCTTTGGGACCTTCATGAAGACAGAGATGTCTACAACGAGATGTGGTAGATCCCTGTGGTCCCAATGCCTAAGGAGAGGCAAGTGGCAGCAAGCGTCAGCACCAAAGGTGGAGCGGTTGGTAGCGGCGATTGCGCGGACGGTCGCGCTAAGGAGAAGGAGTCCAAGAAGTGCAATCTTGGAGGGACCAGCAAGCTTGGTGAACCTATGGAGAGAGGTGCAGCAGCCAAGGAGCAGCAAAAGGGTGAGAAGAACCCCAAGGTAGCAGCGGAGGAGGACTACGGAGAGAGTATGTGGGGCGCTATTGCGAGCGCGGCATTCTCCAATCCAACTTCGGCTACGGGGGAGTGTGATTGGCTCAACTTGCATCGACGCATGGGGCATGTGGCCCTGCCCATCTTGCAGCTGCTAGTAAAGAATGAGATGGTTGCTGGCATACGTGTGAAGGGGGAGCCCGATGAGGTACTTGGCTGCCTGACGTGCATGCAAGCCAAGTTCACCCGTTTCCCATTCTCTAGTTTGGAGGCAACGGCTAAGGCACCACTTGATGAGGTGGTGATGGACGTGGTGGGCCCCCTGAAGCTTGGAGCTGCTGGAGCTGAGTACTTCCTCACTATTGTGGACGTCTACACCCGTATGACTTGGGTGTACGTGCTGGCCAAGAAGAGCGACGTGGTTGAAACGTTGAAGGCGGATTGGTTCCCGATGGTGGAGCGGCAACAAGACCGTCTAGTCAAGTCAATCCGCACCGATCGAGGGGGAGAGTTCCTGAGCAAGGAGTTTGGGTTGTGGCTGAAGAAGAATGGTATTCGGCACTCCCTCACCATGCCATACTCCCCTGGAATGAACAGCATCGCTGAGCGAGCGAACCGCACAATCACGGAGGCGGCACGCGGGTTGCTCATTGAAGCCGGGCTACCCGACTATTTCTGGCCTGATGCGGTGCGGAGTGCGTGTGTGGCCAAGAACCGAGCCTTGACTCACGTGGGAGCAGACAAATGGGTGCCCTATGTGGAGTGGCTAGGAAGGAAGCCAAAGGTGGATATGCTTCGGGTGTTCGGGTGCATGTGCATGGCGCTCGTGCCTAAGCATCTTCGGCACAACAAGCTTGGTGCCAAGGCGGTGTGGGCCGTGCACTTGGGCATGGCTCAAAACAGCAAGGGATGGCTTCTTTGGGACCCATTCACCAAGAAGTTCTTGGTGAGTAGGGACTGCAAGTTCATGGAGAACTTCATGTACAAAGATTGGAAGGCGGAGAATGAGGCGAAGATAGGCGTGCGGTTTGGGGAGGTGAAGAGTTCCGGTTTGGAGCATGTGGAGCTGCCTTTGGAGCTGAGCAGCAGCACCACAACCACAAGGCAATCCTCCCTTGTGAATGGGGGAGAGGAGGCCAATGATGCAGAGGAAGAAGAGGAGGAGGTGCAGCAAGTGAGCGAGCGTGCACCGTCACTCCCTTCCCGTACTACGAGTGCTCCACGGATTCGAGCCACACCGCAGCAACGCCAAGGCCTTCAAGTCCCTGCAGCTGAGGAGGAAGGAAGGGGCAAGAGAAGAGTACAACCCCCTAATAGGCTGACCTATGATGCGCTGGGAAAGCAAGGCAAGACAGCCCTGGCCGGAGCGGCAATGATGGTCGGAGACGACGAGGAGAGTGACTACGAGGAGTGTGCCTTCGCGTTCTTCTCTCCGGTGGAGATGCCGGGAGAACCATCAACTCTCAAGGAGGCTTTGGAGAGTAGTGATGCTGAGGAGTGGAAGAAGGCCATAGAGAGTGAGCTGAAGAGCATCAAGGAGAATGACACGTTTGAATTGGTGGAGCTACCGGAGGGGCGTACGGTGATAACGTCCAAGTGGCTCTTCAAAATCAAGTCAGATTCCGACGGCAAGATCGAGCGCTACAAGTCTAGGCTTGTAGCCAAGGGGTACCAGCAGAAGGAGAAGGTGGACTTCAAGGAGCTGTTTGCCCCTGTGGTGAAGCCGACGAAGCTGCGAACCCTATTCGCGGGAGCCGCCATCAAAGGATGGGTAGTTAAACAAATGGACATTGTAAAGGCATTCCTTAACGGCATCCTTGAGGAGGAGATTTTTATGGCGCAGCCAGAGGGGTTTGATGATGGTAGTGGCAGAGTGTGTAAGCTGAAGAAGGCCCTCTATGGGCTGAAGCAGGCCCCTAGGCAATGGTACATGAAGCTGCGCGAAGTGTTGGAGGGGATCGGCTTCACTCCCTCAACGGCCGATCACTCCTTGTTCATGCTTGGCGAGGGGGAGCAGAGGAGCTTCATGGTGGTTTATGTGGATGACATTCTTATATTCTCACCCTCCTCTGACCTTGTGAAGGAGGTGATGCTGAAGCTGCATGACAAGTTCAAGTGCAAGTCCCTTGGTGACGTGAACTTCTACCTTGGGCTCCACATCGAACGAGACGTGGAGAAGCGGAGCATGCGAGTGCACCAACGGAAGTACCTGGAGGCGTTGGCTGCCAACTTTGGCCAGAGTGAAGGTCATGTGGCTACTCCCTTTCCCTCTGGGTTCAAGTGTGTGAAGGGACCAGAGGAGGAGAGCGTTTGTGAGGAGGAGAGGCGCCGTTTTCACTCGCTGGTGGGCAGCCTCATGTATGCGGCGGTAAACACCCGACCGGACGTCGCGTTTGCTACCGGGCAGCTGGCTAGGTTTGTGCAATGCCCTAATGAGGAGCAGGTAGCAGCTGGAATGAGGGTGGCCAAGTATCTTGGCCAAACACCGACCGTTGGGCTGCAATACTCAGCGGCGGCACAAAGGCGCCAAAAGGGCGCGGATGGTGTTGAGCCCGGGCGTTTGTTCCTCACCGCCTACTCGGATGCGTCATATGCATCGGAACCAGAGGACATGACAAGTGTGGGAGGCTTCATATGCTGTGTTGGTGGAGGCCCAACTGCTTGGGAGAGCAAGAAGCAGGTTGACCAAGCTTTGAGCTCGGTGGAGTCCGAGTACATGGCACTCTTCCGTGCCGTACGGGAGATTGTGTGGCAGCGGCGTTTGTTGGCTGAAGTGGGGGAGGAGCAGCAAGGACCTACCCCACTCTAATGTGACAGCCAGGGTGCCATTGCTCTTGCTAAGAACCCTGTGTTGCATGGACTCACAAAGCACATGAGGGTGAAGTGGCATTGGACGAGGAGCATGGTGACCGCGGGTGAAGTTGAGTTGCGCTACGTGAAGACCACGGGGCAGCCGGCTGACATGATGACTAAGAGGCTGGTGGAGCAGCAGCATTGGAAGTGTTGCAAGCTGGCTGGGATGGCTCTGAACTAAGAGAGCAACATATCCTAAGGCCAACAATCTGAGGGGGAGTTTGTTGGTGCAACCCTACGGTTTGCACTCGGCTTGTTGTCCGTGTGCGTGCATGTGTGTGTGTATGGAATTGTATGAGGGCATGGGATAATATATATTTCATGCTTATAATAGTGTGTGAATGTTGAGTCATGATGTCGAGTGTGTGTGTCGAGTCAATAGCGAGTTATCGCTAGACGCGTGTTACGCGGTCGTTTGTGTCTCGCGCGTGGTTTCTATTTTTGTCGTGCGTGGTTTCTATTTTGTCCTGTGTCGAACGTTCAGTGTGTCGCAGGTGTGTGCAGCAGACCCATCAAGAACTCAAGGATGAGTTTGTGATGAAGAGCCCGAGCCTTGGTGTCAAGCCTAAAGTGATTTCGAAGCTCGCCAAAAGGGTACACCTCAAGATATTGAAGATAGTTACATTACTTTGTGTAGTGTAACATTTCACTTGGTGTAGGCCCTAGTGAAGGGTAGTTTCGAGACCCTTCGTGGTTGGGGACAGTGTGGCACTGTTCCACATCACAGTACCTTGGCTCTTGGGGTTTGTAGGAGCTGGGATTCATTCCCAACTCGTAACTCTTCATATCTCTTCCTATTTTGTGTTATAAGAATATAGTGGCTGCCATAGTGCCGTTCGTTCAAACTGACACTGTGTCGTCAATACTTGGTGAAATTGTGCGATCTAAATTGCCTATTGTAGGCGACGTTCAAACGCTCCATATCCAAGTTGAATCAGGTCATTTGAAGTTCTGACCAGAACGCTATGAACGTTTGAAGCCGCTGTGCAGAAATCCGGCTGTGCACTCTGTCTTGCGTTTTAGGCACATTGGAGCCTATTGTGACTATAACACGATTTCACCATGCTGTTTTTGAAAACGGTTGTTCAACCCCTTGCACATTTGGCTATATCCTCATTTTGATAAAAACAGTATTCAAATTGCACTTGTAACGATTAGCCCTGCTGACTCAATTGTGCACACTCATGAGACTTACTTATAACTCCAATGTACCTCTCATGAGTTGATGTGAGCTCACAGTTGTAAAACAGCTTTTACCGTTTGAAAAGCATAATAATCGTTTTATACCTGTGGCCAAATGACCAAGCAAAGCGGCGTGACATTCGCGAAAAAATTCCCATCCCGTGAGTCAGCACGGGATACAGTTTTTCAACTGTAATCCCGAGCACCCCCTTGTGTCACACGTACGACCAAGATTTATTCTTGGTCATGCTGTACAGCCCGCCCTGATCAAAATCATGTGCGTGTATAGTGTGGGACAGGGCCAAAATGGGCCCTGTCTTATTGCGATCGTGCAGTACAGTGCACGCGCAACAAGGCTGGCACACGCCCGAGCTCCGAGAGGCCACACGCGCGAATCAGGACCTTACATGCGGTCCTGATTTCCACACCCTTCGACTCTCCCGAAATGGTCAAATAGCACCCCCCTTGACCAGTCAAACTTCCGAGCCCCCCTAGCCGACCACTCACTCACATAAGCCTCGTATGAAAAATTCGAGACTTATGAGATTCCAATGGGCCTCGCATTACACATTCAAAACTCATAGGACTATCGTGCGTTGCTCGCATGAGCCTCACATGAAACATTCAAATCTCATCGGACTTTCATGGGTCGCTCGCATGAGCCTCAAACGCGAGCTTCGTTTGAGCTCCATGGGGTCTTCATTTGAACACTTCATGGGAGGCCATTTGAGCGCTTCATGAGAGGTTCTTTTGGGCGCATCATAGGAGCTTCTTAAGTACAGTGAAAATACAACTGAAATTGCACAAACACAAAATGCAATTACGAATCAAAACGAAACACAAGTGCAAGAACAAATGCGGACATAACACAACAAAATGAAAATGAAAATTGCGCACACACACAAAATGCAAAATGCGACGCATGCGGCTGGTTGATGTGCAAAAAAAAAAAAAAAAAAAAATGCACCCATCAAAGATAGCTCGGTAGCTCACCCAGGTCAGTGCAGGTATGTGTCTTCTGCAGCTTCACGGGCTGGTGCCTCGTGTCAGGTTTAACAAAGACCAAGTCATCAAAGTACACAAGGATGTAGAATGGCGGCAGAGAAGGGTCGGTGCGTAGAAACAGTGACGGGTCAGCAATCGAAGGAGCAAAACCAAGAACCGCAAGTGTTATCATCGATGTGTCGTGCCACTCGCGGGGTCCTTGACGCAGACCATAGACTGGCCGCCGGAGGCTCCATTGGGTACCCCCAGGAAACGACCTAGTGAAGCCAAGTGAGTGACGCAGCTAGATCTCCTCGCGAAGGCTCTCCTGCAAGATATCTGTAGAAAAGTTGAGTGAGTGAAGCTCATAGTTATGCTGCAACGTGCATTAACACCCAAAGAGCGGTCATCTTCGGGGTGGGAGAGAAGGTCTAGAGAAGTCGACCCCCTGTCGCTGACCGAAGCCTCATGCAACATGACGTGCCTTAAGGGCATGCGGAGAACCCGGCGGCCGCTTCGCCCTGAAAATCCACATGCCATTGACTATGTTTGCCCTAGGAGGGGGAACTGCGTCGACGTAGGTGCCTGTGGACTTCCATGATGCCATCTCTGCGTCCATGGATTTTTGCCACTAAGAGGAGTACTGACCAGATATCGCATCTACGTAAGAGCATGGGGTCGGGATGTCCAGTGCATCCAGGTCTCCCTTAGGGGCAAGCAACATGGCACCGAGATGAGGTACAGCATCTGCGAGGCACTCCAGCTCAAAGCGCATATTCTGAAGGACGTCACATCCAAGAGCAGTCTCACCCCCGACGAACGGAGGACAGTAAGGCTTAGAAACAAGACTCGTGAAGTAGTCAAGACGACAGGTAGTAGCAATGTCAACTAGCTTAGTGACTAGGCAAACGCAGCAACAAACTTGAAAGTAGGGTCAGTGACAAGTGTGGCCAGACAACAAGTGACACTCAGACTAGCAGCACGAGCAAGGTCAGACTCACAGTCAAGGACGTCAGGAAGAGAAGACATAGGAGATGACGGCAGGACAACATGGTATGGAACAGAGGAAGGACGAAGTGCCATGGTGTGCACGCTGGAGACAAGTGAAGGACGAACATGGGGAGCACGTAATGGGGAGTCCGGTGGTAATAGTGACAGAGAAAGGTCAGTCGATAGACACAGTAGAGGAGTAGTGTCCAGCTATATTTGTTATAGCTTCTAATTATTAGTCTAGGTGTACTTTCTCCTTCCTAGGGTTAGGGTTAGGTTTCATATAAACTTGTATTTTCCCAATCTAGTCATTCATTCTCATATCGTCACATGGTAAGAGCAAGGTTTACCCCAGCTATGATTTCCCCTAGCGGTTTTCACTCGATAGACTATGGGCCCACCAAAATCACTAGCGCGTGCTCCGTCCTAAAGCGCGCCTCGTTGCTCGTCGCCCGTCGCCCGTAGCGCGCTCGTCGTCATTAGCCAACCCGTCACCCATAGGTTTTCCCCTCCTGTCGCTCGTCGCCCGTCCGTTTCTCGTGCGCCAGGCCCCGCGGCCCCTTTTTCGTTAGCGGCCCCTGCAGCCTGACGGTAGCGAGCCACGCGGCCCGTGGTCAATGGCCCCGTGGCCCATGCTAGCTGGCCCTGTGGCCCCCACGCGTTCCCCAACCCCCTCTCATTTCCGCTCGTACAGTGTCTGTCGCTGCTCCATACCACCCTTTCCCACCTATCTCTAGCTCGGTCTACGGCAGTAAACCCCAACAGCCGCCACAACCGCCCTACACCCCTTTCAACCTCCCTCAACCACTCCAAAACCGTTGAACTGTATTTAAAAGCACCAGATCCGCCTCTCACCCGCACTAGACCACTTCCAGCCGCAAGAAACCGCTCTTCACCACACTAGACCACTCCCAACCATAAGAAACAACCCTTCACCGTACTGGACCACTCTCAACCTGTCGCAGCCGCCCTTCACCGCACTCAACCATACCAGATTGTTCCCCACCACTCTAGATCTCTCTCTAGCGACCAGCAGCCTAGACTGCAACCAGTAGCACCAGCAACAGCTTACATTGCTGCCAGTATACTACCGGCAGCCCAGACTGCCACAGGTAGCACCAGCTGCAGCATAGGCTGCCCCCAGCGCACCAGCAGCTTAGGCTGCCACCAGTAGCACTAGCAGCAACCTCCACTGCCGCTAGCCCATAAGCGGCAGCCTAGACTGCCACCAATAGCACCAGTAGTAGCATATGCCGCCCCCAGCGCACCAGCAGCAGCATATCTGCACCCAGCGCACCAGCAGGAGCATAGGCTACCCCTAATGCACCAGCATCAGCTTAGGCCACTTTCAGTCGCGCTAGCACCAGCCTAGGCCGTCCTACTACTAGTACTGCCACCTTGACTGGCCCCTACACCCGTACTAGGGTGCCATGTCGATGTGGCGACATCGGCAGCAGCAGCAGCAGCAGTGGCAGCAGGACCGGTGGTCGTAGCAGCAGCAGTGGGGGGTTCAGCAGCAGCGCCTGCGACAACCTCCACCTGTCGGACCCGGCCAGTAAACACACCGGTACGTGGGAGCTGCAGCTGCTATTGAGACATGTGTTCGAGTCTTGGTACGTGTGTAATTTCCGGTCCAGGCACCTCAGAGGTTCTTAGTGTGGGAGTTGCAGCTACCACTAGTTTAGTACTAGTCTTTGTGGCTGGCTCAGGTGAGACCTCACAGACTGCATTGCTTTCCTTCACCCTACGTGAGGATCGATATGATCGAGTTCAGAAAATGGGAAATGTATTGAATGATCCACCTTGGTACAACACGAGGCTATATGTAGTCTCGTCACTAGGCCAGTAACTCAGGTGTTGCATGAATGCTATGAGGGTCGCCAAGCATCCCGAACAGAACCTTCCTGAATTGAGTAGAAGGCAAATCAGTGGCAACCGAAAGGCATGGAATCCAGAACATGCAACCTAATTCGGTGCTTTAACTATAATAAAATATAGGAAAGCAACTAACCTAGGAAATGAAGCATAAGCATGCATGATAAAAATCAAACCTAAGCTATAAATAGCATAATGAAGTCAAGGCAAGCTAGCAAAGCCAGCATAAGGCATCGTGCTCTCACACGGCAGCCCCTCCAAGCGAGGTGGCGAGAGAAACGCCTTGCTTGACAAGATAGCCCTTGAGAGCACGGCGTGCGTTGCCCATAGCAGCTTTGTCACATTTGCATGAATGTGAAAGGGCAAGGGGAGGAGCAAATGGGGGTGTAGATTTCGTACATATTGTACATAACGAGTGAAGCAGCTAGCGAGGATGGGAAGTGAAGAGTCAAACATCGTTTCAAGGGATGAGGAGTGAGCGGGGGAACTGGCGGTTGCTGATGCGAGGGGCGAAGGGGGGGTGGATCTGTATGGGGAAGTTCCTATGAGGCGGCACTTACGTAAGCACAGGGAGGACGGGACGTAAATTTACAGCACTCAGCAGGGGCAGTGGGAAGGAGGGCGGGGAATGGCAGTGGATAAGTGTTTGTGTGCTTGCATGTTTGTTTCCCCTATTGTTTGCAGGTACACACCAAGAATTCCGTTAGAGCAGCGTAGTTCCAGCTGGAGGCAATAAGATCATAGGCACGAGGGTTGGCAAGAAGCAGCACATATGCAAGCCCACTCAAAGAGAGTTTTAGCTGTTTACGACTAGGCTAGGAATGATGGGATGAGCGCAGGGCGGAGAACATGCTAGTAGTATAGGTGGATTCTTGTTGTGTGTTCCTCATTGCTTCTATGTTTCCTTTCAATACGAGATTCTTGCGGTGAAGAGAGCAGGTAGTGAACATAAGGAGATATAACGAGTAAGGGATAGCCTAACCCTAGAGGTAGCTATGTGTAGGAGCAGAGAGCTCATCACATACAAGCAATCTATTGCAGAGAGAATGCCCACGAGATGTGGAGTTGACTACGCGGCAAAAGTCGCGTTGGTGGAAAAAGAAGTGATGGATGGGGACGGAAAAAGCGGCAAAATTCAAGGGACGAATACGAACGTGCAAGGTGCGTATGGACCGGGAAAAGAGAATCGGGAGGGAGCCACAGGCTCAGATAAGAAGCGCGAGCAGGTGCTAGAATCGGAGAAGGGAGTAAAGAAGGACAGTGTGGCTCGGCCCACGTCGGAAGAAGGAGGAGTGGCCGACGGAGCAGGAAAGCGGGCAGAGCAAGGCTATCAGCCGAGCGCGTCCTGGCAGGGCTTGAAAGAAGAAGCAACGTTGCTGCGATGGTGTTACACAATGCTGCCAAAGGTGGAGGTACCGGAGCGGTTCTCTGGCGAAACACGTCGAGGACCCTTGCTGAAGAATTACCTGATGCACTTGGAGAATCTGAGGGCAAGATGGGAGAGAGATCGCCTTGCCACCAACGAGCTCATCCGCTGGCTGGCGAATACCCTGATGGGGGAAGCTGAAACCTACTACTGCATCTACCGCACGGACCTTCTGGAGTGGGCGGTGAGAGGGAGGCCGGGAGAAAGAGATCCGACGGCGCGGTTCCTAGATATTATAAGGGAGCAATACTCCTTGCAAACCCCAGAGCGTGTCGTAGAGTTTCGAGAATTCAATAGGAGAGCGGGGAAATCTCTTTGGCATATTATGGGCGCCTCATCGAGCTAAAGGAAGGCATAAGCTGCTTCGATCAAGGCCGCCTTATAAGCAAATTCTAAATGGAATGAACTATGAGCTACAGCGCGATGTGCAGGTGAAAATCTTTGACCTGGGTGCGAACGCGACGCTAAAGGAAGCTTATGAGGCAGCGAAACGAGAGAAGACAGGGAGGAGGCTGTTTGAGGTGGAGCGTAGAGGGGAGCGAGCAGTCGAGTGGTGCGGAGACAACTACTACAATGGGAGCTAGACTAAGGGCTAGGCACAGATGTGTCAGAATGTTATAATTGTCTAGCCTGCAGTAGGGTACTCTATAGCGAGTACAACCCAATTAGGGTTTCCTATATGTATGCCAATTGCTGCTAGTGCAACCCCCTCTTCTTCATTCCTCATTCTTCATATGCTATCAGAGCATCTACGCTCCTGGCGTGTGGGCCCACCTAGCTGCTTGCGCTGCTACTCTGTGTGCTACTCTTAGGGGCCCCGTCGCTGCCCTTCTCGGCCCCTCGCGGCCCCTTTGCGCCCCCATTGCCGCCCTTCCAGGCCCCTCGCGGCCCCTTCGCGGCCCCGTCGCCGCCCCTAGCGGTCCCGTCGCCGCCCCTAGCGGTCCCGTCGCCGCCCCTAGTGGCCCCGTCGCCGCCCTTCGTGGCCACGTCGCCGCCCTTCGCGGCCCCGTCGCCGCCCCTAGCGACCCCATCGCCGCTCTTCGCGGGCCCGTCGCCGCCTCTAGCGGCCCTGTCGCCCTTCGCGGCCCCGTCGCTGCCTCTACCGGCCCCGTCGCCGCCCCTTCGCGGCCCCGTCGCCGCCCCTAGCGGCCCCGTCGCCGCCCCTAGCGGCCCCGTCGCTGCCCCTATCGGCCCCGTCACCGCCTCTAGCGGCCCCGTCGCCGCCACTTGTGGCCCCGTCGCCGCCCCTTTCGGCCCTGCCTCGACCCTGCCCCGGCCCCGCCCCGGCCATGCTCCGTCGCCTGTCGCGGCGCACCGGGGGCCCGTGCACCGCCCCCCCCCTCTTTTCCCGTCGCCCGTCGCGGCTCCCTGGGGGGCTGCGGGCGACCTGTGTGAGGATCTGGGATCGAGCTCAGAAAAGATGATTCAAATTGAATTGAATTGAATGATCACCTGGGTACAACACGAGGCTATATATAGGCTCGACACAAGGCCCCGTAACCAGGTGTTACGCGAAGGTTCCGCGGGTCGCGAAGCGTCCCGAACAGATCCTTACCAAATTCGGTAAAAGGCAATTTGGTGGCAACCGAAAAGCCAGAATTCGGTGCACGCAACCTAGCTCGGTGCTATAACTATAATAAAATATAGGAAAGCACCTAGCCTAGGAAATCAAGCAATTCATGCATGCATATAATTATCCTATTCTAGAAATAGCATGATAAAGTAGAGGCAAGCAAGCATAGCTGGCATAAGCCGTCGTACTCTCACAACCTGGGGGGGGGGGGGGGGGGGGGGCAAGCGTCGCCCCTTCTGCCGCCTATTTTGGCGCCCTAGGAGGCCGCGCGTCGGCCCCCCCCCCTCCCCCCCCCCCCCGTAACTGCGGAGATAACTGCAGCAACGGGAGCTAGGCTACGGGCTAGGCACGTGTGCTCGTGTGATCTCTGCGTTCTCTGTTCCTTAGTCGTTTTCCTGGTGCATACACTACTTGCTAGTTCACGGGGAAAATTGGCAAGAGTTCCACACGGAAAAAGTCCAGAACAATTGGTACAATGAAGTTGGCATAGCAAGACTACATCAGAGCAAGCATTCAGGTCGGCCAACTGCCAACGCAGCTTGGTCGACCACGTTCCAGCACGACTTGGTCGACCGCACTCCAGCAAGGCAAGGTCGACGGCGTGCCAACGTCGCAGGTTGACGGCGTGACAGCGTTGCTCTTGCAGGACAGCAGTGCACCTTGCTTCGCAGTTGTGCGCAGATGATTGGCGCACAGAGTCTTGTCCCCTGCACAGCGCACACACCACGTCAACCTCAAGCTGATGACTGCCTCTGATCGGCCACGTCGACCTTGGGATACCACCACCGAGGTCGGGCTCGCCAACTTCGCCTGGGCGACCGTCGCACTCTTCCGCAGCACTTCGTCACCCAGGTAACCTGGTCGACCCGGCAACCATGTCGACCAGCAGCTCCCGTACGTGCCTGTAGACCTCCCAAGTCGACGACCACCTCCACGTCGACCTCACCAGGTCGACGATACCATCGGTCGACCTCCTCCAGGTCGACGTCCCCTCTGGTCGACCAGCTCCACGTCGACCAGCACAGTCGTCGGCCGACCACCCACGTCGGCCACCCGAAGCTGGCGTCACAAAGTTGACGCCCCGCTGCTCGACGCCCAACTGCTCGGCGTCCTGAGTCGAGGTCGACGTCGGCCCCTCCTTCGTCGACCAGCAGTCTGTTAGCCGACCGTCGAGGTCGGCTCTCCAAGTTGACGTCACCCGTAGGTCGACTCCCAAGTCGACCTCCCTGAAGTCGGCGCCACCCTGAAGTCGGCGCCCGTGCAGTGGTCCCCCGTGCAAGTCGACCTCGTTGTCGACCAGCTCACCCACTGCTACAGGTCGGCTGCTCCCCTCACACCCGACCACAAAGTTGGCTTCGCCCAAGCAAGGACGGGGCCAATACACAACTCCCGTTGACAGTAACCTCCCTACCCGTCGTCCCGCCCTGCCCTGTGTTAGGGTCTGGGGGTGGCGAGTAGGGGGTGGCGGGTGTGTGGTCTCCCCTGCTCCTCCTCCTCCTCTGTCTCCCACTGCTGCAGCTGCCGCTGAGGGGGGTGGGTGTGTGGGAGTCGAAGGAGTGGTGCCAGGGGGTGGGGTGTGAGTGAACCTAGGGTGCAGCAAGGGGTGTGTAAAAGGGGGGTCCTGTGGGAGTGGAACTAGGGTTTGAGCAGGGGGTGTGTGTCGAGGGGTGTGGGGCAGCTGGAGGAGGTTGTGTGAACGTAGCTGTCGTGTCGCCTGCAGCGCCTGTAGTCCGTCGCCCTTGCTTCGGTAGCCAGTGAGCCTGTTGCACCAGTCGCCAGTGGGTCTGTTGCTCCTGCCGCTCGTCTATAGCCGCGGAGCCAGTTACTCCAGTAGTCCGTCGCCCTTGCTTTGGTAGCCCCTGAGTCAGCCGCTCCTGTGCCCGTGCCTCTGCAGCTTCAGTCGTTGCCTCCCATCTTCTCTCCCTCCACAGTTCCTCCTCCTCCTCACTTGCCCGTTGTGATTAACTCTAGCTTTGCTCCCTATTGTGAACTCCTACTCTATGCCTGCTTGCTCACTGTGCTGATTACACCCCACTTTGGCTATGGGGGTGTGTCAGAATGTTATAAATGTCTAGCCTGCAGTAGGGTACTCTATAGCGAGTACAACCCAATTAGGGTTTCCTATATGTATGCCAACTGCTGCTAGTGCAACCCCCTCTTCTTCATTCCTCATTCTTCACAGGATGCTCGTGTGATCTCAGCGTTCTCTGTTCCTTAGTCGTTTTCCTAGTGCACACACTGCTTGCTAGGTCATGGGGCAATTTGACAAGAGTTTCACTAGAGAAAGTTGACAACAATGGTACAATGAAGTTGGCATGGCAAGACTACATCAGAGGCTAGCATTCAAGTCGGTCAACTGCCAGAGCAGCATGGTCGACCGCGTTCCAGCACGACTTGGTCGACTGCGCTCCAGTAGTGCAAAGTCGACGGCGTGCCAACGTCGCAGGGTGACAGCGTGTCAGCGTTGCTCCCGCAGAACAGCAGCGCACCCGCTTCGCAGGTGCTCGCAGATGATTCGCGGGCTGAGCCTCGTCACCTGTACAACGCACACACCAAGTCAACCTGGCGCTGGCGACTGCATCTAATCAGCCACGTCAACCTCGGGATTCCACCACCGAGGTCGGACTCACCAACTTTGCCTGGGCGACTGTCGCACTCCTCCGCAGAACCTTGTCACCCAGGTAACCTGGTTGACCGGGCAACCACGTCAACCAGCTGCTAGCGTATGTGCCCGTCGACCTCCCAAGTCGACGACCACACCTAAGTCGACCTCACCTGGTCAACTACACCCTTGGTCGACCAGCTCTAGGTCGACGTCACTCCTGGTCGACCAGCTCCATGTCGACCAGCGCAGTTGTCAGCCGACCAGCTCCAGGTCAGCTATCCCAAGTCGGCGTCACCAAGTTGACGCCCCGCTACTCGAAGCCCAACTGCTCGGCGTCCTGAGTCGAGGTCAACGTCGGCCCCTCCTCCGTCGACCACCAGGTCTGGTCGACCACCAGGCTGGTCAACCACCAGGTCGACATCATGCCTACTCGACCACCACGAAGTCGACCTGCAGGTCTGGTCGACCAACCACCAGATCGACCAGTAGTCCTGTCAGCCGACCACCCAAGTCGGCTGCCCCAAGTTGGCGTCACCAAGTCGATGCCCTCCGCAGGTCGACTTCCCAGGTCAACCTCCCTAAAGGCGGTGCCCGTGCAGTGGCACCCGTGCAGGTCGACCTCCTCGTCAACCAGCTCGCCCGCTGCTGCAGGTCCGCTGCTCCCCTTACACCCGACCACGAAGTCGGCTCCACCCAAGCGCGGACGAAGCCAACACACAACTCCCGTTGAGACTCCCCTACCGCGTTCACGCTTGGGCCCCCAGTCCACACGGCAGTACTCCTCGGAGACTAGCTCATCGACGTGCACCCAACACACAGCACGTCGTCCACCGCACCAGCCAGGCAACAGGGCATGGCACCTACTTCTACACGTCGTCATCTTTGTCTCCCACGTCGGCCAAGCGCATCTGGCCGATGGCAATGGAGCACCGGTTGAAGGCCGGATAGTGCAGCGCCTTCGTCAGGAAGTCGGCCGGCAACTCGGCGGTCGGGATGTACCTCAGCAAGAACTTCCCGCGCCTCACCATGTGCTGCAGCCAGGCCTGTCGCCGCTCCATGTGCTTGAGGTTGCCCGTCAACCCCGTGCCCTCAGCGACAGTGATGGCCGACTTGTTGTCCACCCGGAGGACAGTCCGGCATCCAGCTGCCGGAACTCTGCGAGGAGGAAGCGAAGTCGGCGTCCCTCCTTGCCGGCTTCGCTTGCCGCCACGTACTCCAACTCGATCGACGACAACGTCGCGCACTTGATGAGCTGGCTCGACCAGGAGACTACGGCCCCTCCGTGGATGAACACGTAGCCTCCCGTGCTCGTCCTGTTCTGCTTGACACCGGTGTCGTCGCCGTCCACGTAGCCAACCAGCTCCAGTGACTCCGGTCCACCGCCGAACTCCAGGGCAGTATCACGCATATTGGCGAGGTAGGCAAGGCAGCGGTCAACCTCACGCCAGTGCTGGTCACTCCTCACCATGAAGCCGCTCCCCAGCTTGCTGCAGGCGAAGGCGATGTCCGTCCTCATCATCGTTTCCGCGAACTGCAGCGAGCCGACCTTCTGCCGGTACTCCTCCTATCACTCCTGTGCCTCTTCGTCCTCGAAGGTGGGCTCGGCGTAGGCGTCGACCGAGACCGGCATCTTCGGGGTACGCCCGGTCTGCTCCTCGTTGATGAAGCGCCTACGCAGCTTGTCGGCGTAGCCCTGCTAGTGCAGCCACAGCTTCCCCGCCGACCTGTCGCGGACGATCTCCAGCCCAAGGTACTTCTGCACCGGCGAGATCTCACGCAACTCAAAGGCGGACACCAGCAGCTCCTTCAACTCCTTCAGCATCTCGGTGCTGCTGCTGGCGGCGAGCATGTCATTGACGTAGACCAACACCGAGCAGGCCACTCCGTCGTCGCCGACCTTGAAGTACAGAGCCTCGTCGACCTGGCTCTTCTTCCACCCGGCGCCGACTAGTACGTCGTTGAGCGCCAAGTACCACAGCAGCGGCGATTGCTTCAGGCCGTACAGGTTCTTCAGCAGCTTGCACACCCAGCCAATTCCGTCGTTGAAGTAGTCCGGCAGGGACATGTAGAGCACCCTGTCGAGCTTGCTCTGCAGGAAGGCGTTCTTCATGTCGAGCTGCATCAGGTTGAGGTTGAGGACGGCAACGATACTGAGGAAGATCCTGAGCGTGACGTAGCTGCCCACCGGCGCGAACGTCTCGTTGTAGTCGGCTCCATACACCTGGGTGAAGCCCTTCACGACCAGCCTTGCCTTCTCGCGCTCGACGGTGTCGTCAACGTGGTACTTCGTCGTCAACACCCACCGGTTCTTCACGATGTTCACTCCCGGCGGGCGTTCGACCAGCTCCCAAGTGCCCATGTTGATGAGGCTGCGGATCTCCTCCATGGCGGCCTTCACCACTGGGCCCTTCCAGCTCGCCAACGCCTCCTTCGCCGTCATCGTCGAGATGTCCCACCAGTACTCGGGGTCGGCATGCAAGTCGGGGTCGAGCTCCGGAAACTCCTCATCCTCCTCTGCGTCGTCATACGCCAGGTCGTCGTCATCCACGCCGTACACTGTTGTGAAGGCAGCGGGGACGAAGAAGTCGGGCGGCCTCCGAAGTCGACATGACTTTTGGGGTTCAGGCGGAACCTCCACCACATCACTGTCGGTGGACTTCTCCCCTTCATCACCGGCTTCGCTGCCCTCGTCGTCTTGCTGCACCTCAGCCGACTTCGTGGCCGACCTCTCCCCTGTAGTGGGCTCCTCTACCGAGTGCCTAGTTGCCGACTGCTCCGTGGTCGGCATCACCGCTGCCTGCTTGCCTGGCGGCTGTTGCCCTACTAGTGTCTTCTTCGTCGGCTTCACCGACTGCTCCTCCTCGACCGGCTCCTCCTCGACCTGCACTACCAAGTCAACTTGCCGCTCGACACATCGGCCACTGGCGATGCCCTTGGCCGGCGCCGAAGGCGACGTCCCACTACTCCCCTCATCGCCGGAGGCCGACATCGGAGTCAGCCCATGCAGGTCGGCCACGAAGGGAGGGGCAGGAATTGTAGGGGAAGGAGAAGGAGGACAGATGACCTCGACGTCCTCACCAGCAAGCTGACTGACCTTGGCGAGCAGAGGCAGCGTCGGCGTCGAGAAGTCGGACGGTGGGGTGGTCGGCGTCCGTCCTGACACCGGCCCGTGCTCCAACGTCCACACCTCCAGTGACATATCCTCGTAGAACACCACGTCCGACGTGGTGACCAGCCGGTTGTCGGCGATGTCGAGGAGCTCCCAGCCCTTGCTCTCCTCTGACACGCCGAGGTGAAGGCCCCACCTAGCCTTTGGCTTCAACTTCCTACCACACTGCTGCTCAAGGACCAAGAACTGCGCCATGCAGCCCCACACCCGCGCCATCGACAAGTCAGGCTTCGTCCCGGTAAGGAGCTGGTACGGCGTTGTCCCCGGCGGCAGCGTCGACCTCTCAAGGCAGTTGCGGACCCAGACGGCCCGCCGCAATGCGAGGTGCCACCAGTGGTGCTGCACGCCCATGTGCAGCAGCATCGTCCGCACGGACTCCACCACCGTCCTCATCTCCCGCTCCGCCATGCCGTTCTGCTGCGGGGTGTACGGGCAGGTAAGGTCGTGGACAATCCCCGAGGAACTCCCCTCCTCGGTCCGAGTGCAGCATTAGCACGAGACACACGATGAGTCGGCCCCCGTTGTCGACTTGAGGTCCAGCCCAATGGCGACCTCGTTCTTTGCCGAGCTCCGTATCGTGTCCATGCTGACGTGGGCAAGTCTCGCATGCATCCTGGCCGGTGTCGACTTCGTCTTAGAGACGATTGCCCGCAGAGCCACAACCTCCGGCGTGGGCGACGTCGACCTCGTTGAGCAGGGACGCAGGTCGGTGCAGAGGACACGCCCGGAGTATGTCGCCCGACCAAGCATGTTGTTGAGACGAGTAGCATCCCGTCGCCGTCCTCCTGCGGCTTCACACCGTGCTCCTTCAGCTGGCCGGATGACAGCAGGTTGGCCCGCTTATCCGGGACGTACAGCACGTCAAGGATGAGCACCTGCTTCCCGGCCTCCCCTTGCAGAGCGACAGTGCCACGACCCTAGACGTCCTACAGCGCCCCTTTGAAGCCGCGCACGTGCTTGATGTTGCCACTCGGCTGCAAGTCAACGAAGACCTCCGTCGTCCCCATCAGGTGGTGGGAGCAGACGCTGTCGAGCAGGACCACCGCCAAGTTTGCCTGCACAGCTGCCGCCACCGCATGGAAGTCCTCTCTGGCCTCCGGCGCCAGCAAGACGGTCGGCTCCTCGACGCCGACCAGCGAGCACGACGCCGTCTTGTCATCCCGCCCCTTGCTGCCAGCAGAGGAGTCGACGTCCTTCGCCGAGGTCGACTTGGTCAACTGCTTCTCCTTGCGCGGCTTGTTTCCTCCACGACAAGGACGACGGCTACCAGACCTCCCACGGCCTCCCTTGGCGTCGTCGGAGTCACTTCGGTCGGGGCACTTGAAGGAGAGGTGGTCGGGATCCCCGCACAGCCAGCACTCCCGACGTCGACCTCCTCCTCCTCGACCGTTGTCCTTGGCCAACTTCTTCTTGTTGACTTCCTTGGTCGGCTTCCAGCCACTGCCGCCAGACTGTCCGTGCTTCCCCGGTCGGCCAGCTTGCTTCGCCGGGGCAACAAAGTTTGCCTGCGCCAAGAGTTCTTGGGACCGATCTGCCTCCTGCATCGCCTCGTCGTGCAGGATGTACGAGGTCAAGTTGTCCTCGTTGAGCGTCGCCCTCGTGCTCGGCGCCATCGACAGCCGCTTCAGCAAGTTGTAGCTGCTTGAGAGTCCCCGCATGACGTGGTTGATGTACGGCGCCGTCGAGTACTGCGCGCTGGCCATCTTGATGGTGGCGAGAATTCACCGGGCTCGGTTGCAGTAGTCGTTCGCCGTCTCCTCGTCGCCCATACGCAGATGCGTCAGCTGCCCCTCCAACTGGGAGATAAACAAGTCGTCGGTGACTTGGTAGGTCGACTCAATGAAATGCCATGCCCGGTGGCCGGAGTCGAGGTACTCTCGGCACCACTTCAAGGCGATCTGCACGCCCGGCCAGCAGCACCGCGAGATGACCGTGAAGGTCAACAGCTGCACGGCGCGAAACTCCGCCCGCAAGTCGGGGTGGTGCTTATCCGGCGTCGCCACGGTCCCTCGGGCGAAGCCGATCAGCCCGACCATCTCCAGCTGGGGCTCGATGGCTTCCTTCAAGGTGAGTATGTCGAGTCGACCAACAAGCGGCGGGGTGACCAGGATCCAGTCCGGCGTAAACTTGAAGTAGCCGTAGCTTGGAGCAATCCCGCCCACTGTCATTTGGGTCGCTGACATCGGCAACAATCTGCTTCGTCATCCTTTGACGTCGCCCTGCGAGGAGCCTGCAGCCGCCAACGACTGCACCCCTCGTGCATGAATGCCGCTGACTTCATCAGCGTGAATCACACCACGCTGCCTCGACGTACCTCCCGCACTGCTGCCGACTTGGCCACCTCCGGCGTTGACGCCCACGTTCACGCCGCCTTCATTGTTCACCGGTCGAGGAGAAGCTGGTCGAGAAGGGGGATGCTCCGTCGCCCACATGGTGCGGAGTCCACCCTCGACGATCGCCCAGGGTATCGCCCTGTACTCCTGGGTCTCATGGCGTCTCCTCGCATCCTCCAGCCGTCCCTCCAGTGTGTCCATCACCTCTGTGTCACCTACACGCACGCTAGTGACTGCACGGCTGCCGGCCTACGAACAACTTAGGTAAGTGACCACTACGTCGACCTGACTGAAAGGTAAGTCGTGTGCCGTCCACGCTCACCGCACCATGCGGAGAAAACTACTACAACGGGAACTAGACTACGGGCTAGGCACGGATGCTCGTGCGATCTTTGTGTTCTCTGTTTCTTAGTCGTTTTCCTAGTGCACACACTGCTTGCTAGGTCATGGGGCAATTTGCCCATCCCAATTGAAAAAAGGCGCAGTGGATAAGGGGACAGTGTGGACCTGCCACAGGGCGGAGGACGTGAAAGAAGATGCACTGGCCCACTAAGGACACATTGAATTGGTTGTCGCGGGGTGGGAATGCCAAGGGATGTCACGGGTAGGGGAGGGTAAGCGGATGGAAGATCCTCGGAGCAGGCTATTCCGAGAGCTCATTCGCATCCTGAAGTTGATCGAGCGCAAGTAGGGGGAGGTAGCATATATACTAGAGAATGTAGACAACAGGAACGATACCAGGGAGGCAGAGAAACGTGCAGAGGAAGAGATCCGGGGGGAGATGGAGGTAGGAGTGGCATGGAATGCCGTACAGAATGGCAGCAGTACACACCGCACACCCAGGTACTGGCAGAAAGTGTTGCCAAAGGCAACGTTGTAGTTCAAGCTGTCAATGATGGAGAGACCTCGCCCACGATTGGTACAAGACATATTGGAACCAGTGAGGCTGTTTGCGCCTGTGAGGCACCCTGACCATGAGACTCAGTACCTGTGCAACAAGGTGGGGGAACCAAGGCAAGCATGGCCCAATCTGGTGGCATATGATCAAGCAAGGGGGTTTAAGATGGAAGAAGGCATTGAAGGCCTAAGGATGGTGTTCGACCGACTAAAAGGAGTATGGGAGAAACCTATGGCTCTTGGGAGAGTTGGCCATGGGCTTCATGGAAGGAGCAATGGTGAGTGGAGAGGTGATGGAGCGGCAGCGCAGGAGAGCATTGGGCAAGGCGATGGACTTGAATGCTCTGCATTGGCTGGTGGATACCATGCACAGGTACCTAGAGAAGAATCGACTAGAGAGGAGAAGGGACCACAAAGCCAAGGCAAACCCCTGGACCAGGGCAGATGAGAAAAAGGAGGAGGAGACGGAGATTCTGCTTAAACATTAGGAGGAGGAGGCATGGGAGGTGAGACGTAAGGGGGTCCCACAAGAGTGGAGAAGAGGGATGCTAATATTGTTTAGGATTCGTCACTTTGAGAACTTACGACGAACTCATTTCTCAACAAAACGCAAATCCGCTCAGCTGGATTGTGCGCATTAGGCTACCATCTCCAATTTGAATCACTTAGCAAGATGGTCTAGGGAGTGAGAACCAAGTAAAAACGTCCAGCAGCCGCATGACTAGAGTGGTGGAGGAAGTACAAACATTAAAGGATAGGATGTTGGGGTTGGGGACCTCCAAGAGAACCATGAGAAGGAAGGGGTTCTCGAGGAGCTAGGGAAGGATAGTAAGAACCTTCCTAGTAGCAAGGATGCAACCCTCACCATGAGGTCCTTGAGATGTCACATACAAAATCCAATATAGTTGGACTTTGCCTAGGTGTTGCAACATTTGCAACCCATGCTAGAAACTTCTAACCACCCCAATCCAAAAGTCAAAGTTGCCTTCCTAACCACCCAACCAAAGATCTCTTTATAGTCATGTCCAAGTAATCACCCAAATTAGATATAACCCCAATAAGTAATAAGACATCTGAGTCTTGGAAATCTTGTAACTTGGGCGATCTTGGTCGGAATAAGGCGATCTTGGTATTGTTGGAAAGCTCTAGATTTCTCCTGCATGATCAAGCATTTAAACTTGGAGAAAAACACAGAGATGAAAATATCCAACAGCCATGCACAATGACATATGCTCATGCAAACATTGCACGCATGAATAGCACGAGCACTCAGCAGGACGTTAGAATGACATGCACTCAGAATGACGTGCATTCAACCAACTCCTCCTCAGACTAACGGACTGCATGCACACACACTCACACACAAGCAAACTCTCATGCACACAATCACACATGCACTCATGACACTGCTGCCCACACTAGTGCAATGCCATGCCACACATCTTTGTAAGCTTCCAATGTGCGCTCTCGGGAAGTCTCTTGGAGAGAAATTATGTCGCCTACTTAGTAGCCTTCACATGGTGAAGCTCAACAATCCCCTACTTCACCATCTGCCTCACCTAGTGCCACTTAATCTTCATATACTTGTTCAGCCCATTCAGGATAGGATTATTAGCCATGGCAATAGCAGCCTCGCTGTTGGAGAAAACTGGTGTAGGTCCCTCCTGTTCAGCTCCCATGTCCTCCATCAGCTTCCTAAGAAGCACGATCTCATTGATGGCATGGTACATTGCCATGTACTCTTTCTCTCCTAAACACTGAGCATTCTCACTCTGCTTCTTGGACCTCTAGCTCACTGGTCCACCTCCGACCATGCACACAAAGCCGCCAACTGATGACGGATCCTCTTTCTTTGAAGCCCAAAAAGCATCGGTGAAGCACGATAGCTTCAAGGTGTCAAACTCATATGCTAAAATTTGTGTAGGCTGTAGTGGGGTAGACAATATGGGGTACAACACTTTTACACTTTTCCTACTTGTACCCACCTGCTTGCTAGTTCATTCATTCCTCGTTCTTTCACATGGTATAGAGCAGATTCCCTAGTGGGAACGTTTCCTAGGGCCCATCGAATATCGATTTTTTTTTCCTCCCCGGAGCGCACTTCGCCCCTGTCCGAGTCGCGCCCCGTGTGCCTACCCTCCCGTCGCATCCCCTGCCCTTAGTGGCCCGTCGCGCTCCCCTACGGCCCCGTAGCGGCCCCTCTCACGGCCCCTCACGGCCCCTCTCACGGCCCTTCGCGGCCCCTTCAGGCCCCTCGTGGCCCCTCCTCGGCCTCCCTTCGCGGCCCCTTCGCGGCCCCTTCAAGGCCCCTTCGCGGCACCTTCATGGCCCCTTCGCGGCCCCTTCACAGCCCCTTCGCGGCCCCTTCACCGCCCCTTCGCAGCACCTTCGCGGCCCCCTCGCGGCCCCTTCGCGGCCCCTTCACAGCCCCTTCATGGCTCCCTCGCGGCCCCCTCGCGGCTCCCTTCGCGGCCACTTCGCGGCACCGCCCCGCTGCCCGTAGCGACCCCGCCCTGTCGCCGGTCGCAGCCCCGCCCCGTCGCCAGTCGCGGCCCCGCCCCGTCCCCAGTCGCGGCCCCGCCTCGTCGGGTCGCCCCTGCGGGACCCGCGAGGCGCGGCTCCTGTGCGTCGCGACGCCCCTGCGCGACCCGCGGGGCGTCACCCCTGCCCGCCGCGGCGCCCTGCCCTAACCTGCGCCCTGGAACAGCCGCCACTGCAGCAGCCGCCCCTGGAGCAGCCTCCCCTGCAGCAGCCGCCTCTGGAGCAGCCGCCCCTGAAGCAGCCGCCCCTGGAGCAGCCGCCCCTGAAGCAGCCGCCCCTGGAGCAGCCGCCCCTGGAGCAGCCACCCCTGCAGCAGCCGCCCCTGGAGCAGCCGCCCCTGGAGCAGCCGCCACTGCAGCAGCTGCCCTTGGAGCAGCCGCCCCTGGAGCAGCCGCCACAGCAGCAGCCGCCCCTGGAGCAGCCGCCCCTGCAGCAGCCGCCCCTGGAGCAGCCGCCACTACAGCAACCGCCCCTGGAGCAGCCTCCCCTGCAGCAGCCGCCCCTGGAGTAGCCGCCCCTAAAGCAGCCGCCCCAGGAGCAGCCGCCACTGCACCAGCCGCCCCTCTAGCAGCCACCCCTGCAATACCCGCCCCTGGAGCAGCTGCCACTGCAGCAGCCGCCCCTGGAGCAGCTGCCACTGCAGCAGCCGCCCCTGGAGCAGCCGCCTCTGCAGCAGCCGCCCCTGGAGCAGCCGCCACTGCAGCAACCACCCCTGGAGCAGCCACCCCTGTAGCAGCTGCCCTTGGAGCAGCCGCCCCTGCAGCAGCCGCCCCTGGAGCAGCCGCCCCTGCAGCAGCCGCCCTTGGAGCAGCTACCCCTGCAGCAGCCGCCCCTGGAGCAGCCGCCCCTGGAGCAGCCGCCCCTGCAGCTGCCGCGGAGCCCTCGCCCTACAGCGGTAGCGGCCTCGCCGTTGCAGCCGTCGTACGCCTGCCCTTCTCGCCACTGGTGAGCACTGCCCTGCCCGTACTGCTGTTATTGCTGCTCTTGCTGCGACTGCTCTTTCTACTGCTACTGGTTCTCCTGGCGTGGCCAGATGCAGCTTCAGCGACGTCTGCGTGAGTCCCTCACGCACCAGCAGCTTCGTGAGTGGTACGCTACTTGGGGTTGTCGGGGTGGCCGTAGTGGGAGTCGTCTTGGAGTGAGTAGTTAGGCAGCTGCTTGTAGCAGCTAGGTGCAGCTGCAGCGTTGTCCGTGCGCGGTCCTTTCGCCCCAGCAGCTTGTGAGTGGTACGCTCAGCGTGGCAGGTTACGGGGTACTGCTCGCTGTCCGTACGTCATTCGCACTGGTGCTCGGACTGGTCAACCTTGCGGGACATTTGGTCACGCATAGTCCCGCTACTTCGCCCGTCTGAGCGACGCGTGGCGTACGGAGTTTGGCGACGCGGCTGAGCTCCCCGACTGGGTGGAGCCGCTTAGGCTGCGGGTAGATATCTATACTCTTGACTATGATGCTATCCTCACTGCCATGTATGCATTGCCTACTAGTGATGAGGGTGACTGTTACCTGTGTGTTCCGCCTGACCCGGGCATTGAGACTGCTGTTCTAGGTGCTGGTGAGGCTGCTGCTCTAGGTGCTAGTGCGTCTGCTGCCCCAGGTACTGGTGAGTCTGCTCTCACAGGTACCACGTCGGCTCAGGCATTACACACCTTCACCCTTGACTCGGGTGCTTCCCGCTCCTTCTTTCGAGACCGCACCACGCTTACGCCGCTTTGTCGGCCACTTGCGGTCTCCCTGGCGGACCCCTCTGGGGGTCCTGTCCTTGCCCACTTCTCCACTGTCTTGCCGTGTCCGGCAGCCCCCTCTGGCACCCTGTCAGGTCTCTACCTCCCCTCATTCTCTACAAACTTGGTGAGTGGTGCTGATCTACAGGATGGGGGGGTGGACCAGTTCACTCCTGCGAGTCAGCGGGTGACCCACTGTACGTGTGCTCGGACGGGCCGACACTTGGCCACGTTTACCCGTCAGCCGAGGTCGAGCCTGTACACACTGACTACTGAGTCTCCTCCGGTTGCTGAGTCTGGTCAGGTAGCTGCGTCGAGTCAGGTGTTTGCTGCAGCGTCCAGGTCTGGTCC
This sequence comes from Closterium sp. NIES-65, assembly GCA_948144175.1. Lineage (NCBI taxonomy): Eukaryota > Viridiplantae > Streptophyta > Zygnematophyceae > Desmidiales > Closteriaceae > Closterium > Closterium sp. NIES-65. The sequence continues at coordinate 4,124,303 of CANXME010000106.1, read as the reverse complement.
TAAGTCTGCTCCCTGCTCGTGTCGTCTCCTGTCCCACCAGACTCTCCTTTGGCACCACCGCCTTGGTCACCCCTCCCTCCCTCGTCTCCGAGGCATGGCCTCCCGTGTCCTTGTCTCTGGTCTCCCCCAGTCCCTCCCTCCCCTCCCTCCGGGGCCTGCCCCTACTTGCGTTCCCTGCGTCGAGGGGCGGCAACGCGCCGCCCCTCACTCCTTGGAGTTTCCTCCGACAGAGGCTCCGCTTTCGACTCTTCACATGGACGTGTGGGGCCCCGCCCGCGTCTGTGGCCAGGGTCACGAGCGTTACTTCCTGTTGGTGGTTGACGACTACTCGCGTTACACCACGGTGTTCCGCTTGCGCAGCAAGGGTGACGTCACTGAGGTGTTGATCGACTGGATCCGCGCAGCTCGTCTCCAGCTCAGAGAGAGTTTTGGCTCGGACTTTCTTGTTCTGCGTCTGCACTTTGAAAGAGACGGGGAGTTTTCCTCTGCCCTTCTCGGAGCCTTTTGTCGTGCACAGGGACCCCCTCCCCCCCTCAGGGTTCTGCCCCATCAGGTGTGTCCCAGGTAGACGCAGTCGAGCCTGTCGAGGTAGCTGTTGACTATGGTGCTGCTAGGGGTGCTAAGCCTGGGGGTGCTGTTCCTGGGGGTGCTGAGCCTGGAGGTGCGGAGCCTGGGGGTGATGGGTCTGCTCGTGTGGCCTATGGTGGTGCTGGGTTTGGGGCCCCTTCAGGTGCTTTGTTGAGGCGTGAGCTACCCTCTCCACATGAGCTGCGCGAGTGGTTTGCCCAGCGCTGGAGCCGTGCTGCTGGAGTTGGAGGTGCTGCTGTTACTGCTGACCCTGGGGTCGGAACTGGAGTTACTGGAGCCAATAGTCCTGGAGGTGCTCGTACTGGCGGTACTCGAGCTGCTGGGCCTCGGGATGCTGCTGAGGCAGCTGGAGCTGACGGTCCTGCTGGATTTGGTGCTGCTGGAGCTAGAGCTGCAGGAGCTGGAGCTGCTGGGGGTGTTAGCGCTGGAGGTGCTGCAGGCGCTGGTGCGTCTGAGGGTGCCGGAGTTGGCGCTGTTGGAGCAGGAGGTGCTGCTTGCGCTGGTGCTGCCGCTGGGGGTACTGGTGCTGTCCCTGCTGGTTCTAGAGGCGCTCCGCAGCCACGGCCATTCTTCGTTCCGCTCCTTGAGCAGGTTCTTGGTCTCCCGCCCTCTAATGGTCCTGCTCCTCCCTTAGAGTGTCCACAGCCTCTCCAGTCGCGGTCAGAGTTACAGCCCGCCTCCCCGCTGCCTGCTCCTTCTGCCTACACTTGTCCTACAGGAGATCTTGCTGATTGTCGTGAGCCTGCTTCTCGTCCTACGTCGCCTATTCGTGCTGCTCGCACTAGTAGTCGTGCTCCGCGTCCGCGTCCTCCTGCGGTCCCAGGCACACACCAGATGGCACTGCGTCCTTCCACTGCTCCTCTGCGTGTCCCGTTGCCGTCTCCTCCAGAGTCCTCTCTTCCTGTTCTTGCTGACCCGGAGTCTGACTCTCTTCGTGCTACCAGTCCTACTGTCACGCGTCTCCTGGCTACTGTTGTCACTGACCCTTCCTTTCAGTCCACTGCTGCATCTGCCTTGGTTGCTAAGCTTGTCGACTTTGCTGCTCGCTGTCGTCTAGACTACGCCGCTAGTCTTGTTGCTGAGTCTGAGTCTGTCTGTCCTCTGTCCGTCGGGGGTGAGTGTGCTCTTAGCACGGACGTCGTTGAGGACAGACAGGAGGAGTTCCAGTGTTTTGCTGCTGCTTTGCCCCATCTCGTGTCCACGCTGATTGCCCCTGAGGGACACCCGGATGCACCAGACATCCCGACTCCTCGATCGTACGCTGAGGCGATCGAGGGTCCCTACTCCTCACAGTGGCAGTCAGCCATGGACGCAGAGATGGCTTCCTGGAAGTCCACAGGCACCTACGTCGACGAGGTTCCCCCACCTGGGGCGAACTTCGTCAGTGGCATGTGGATTTTCAGGGTGAAGCGGCCGCCGGGTTCTCCACCTGTCTTCAAGGCGCGTTACGTGGCTCGAGGCTTCAGTCAGCAGCAGGGAGTTGACTACTTTCAGACCTTCTCTCCCACCCCGAAGATGACCACTCTTTGGGTGCTGCTGCACATAGCCGCTCAGCGCGACTACGAGCTTCACTCTCTTGACTTCAGCACAGCTTTCCTGCAGGGCAGCCTGCACAAGATCTGGCTGCGCCGCCCACCTGGCTTCACTGGGTCGTTTCCCCCTGGTACCCAGTGGAGCCTCCGACGGCCAGTCTACGGTCTCCGCCAGGCGCCCTATGAGTGGCACGACACATTGAAAACTACACTTGCGGCTCTTGGGTTTCCTCCTTCTAGTGCCGACCTGTCGCTGTTCCTGCGCAACGACACCTCTTTGTCGCAGTTCTACATCCTCGTGTACGTCGACGACTTGGTCTTTGCCACTGCTGACACTGCTGGACTCGCCCACGTGAATTCCGAGCTGCAGAAGAGACACACGTGCACAGACCTTGGTGAACTGCGCAGCTACCTTGGCTTGCAGATCACCCGGGACAGAGCACAGCGCACCATTACCCTGACTCAGTCACACATGGTGCAGCAGGTCCTTCAGCGCTTCGACTTCACGTACTCCTCGCCTCAGGCCACTCCTCTGTCTACTCGCCACTCGCTCTCAGCTCTGCCTTTGGATGAGTCCGTAGAGCCGAGTGGCCCGTACCCAGAGCTTGTTGGCTGCCTCATGTACCTGATGACCTGCACACGACCTGACCTTGCATACCCTCTTAGCATCTTGGCACGCTATGTTGCTCCTGGGAGACACCGACCAGTGCACATGGCTGCAGCGAAGAGGATGTTGCGCTACTTGTGTAGTACGTCGGGCATGGGGCTAGTGCTTGGAGGTAGACGTTCAATGGTCCTCATAGGTCACGTAGACGCTTCTTGGGCTGACGACCAGGCTACGCAGCGGTCGTCACAGGGTTACACCTTCAGCCTTGGTTCTGGCTCTGTTTCATGGCGGTCTACCCGCTCGTCTTCTGTTCTCGGCTCCAGCTGTGAGGCTGAGATCTACGCGGGGGCCATGGCTGCACAGGAACTACGCTGGCTCACCTACCTGCTGACTGACCTAGGAGAGCCGCCTCGTTCTCCTCCAGCTCTATACGTAGACAACAAGGCCATGCTGGCCTTGTGTCGGGAGCACAGACTGGGGCACACAACGAAGCACATTGCTCTTCGCTACTTCCTTGCTTGTGAGCTACAGAAGCATGGTCAGTTGCGCCTTGCTTACGTGGCCTTTGAGGCCAACACTGCTGATATCTTTACCAAGGCACTTCCGCCTTGTGATCATGAGCGCTTCTGTACGATGCTAGGTCTAGTGCCTTCTTGGCCTCACTTGCCCACTTCTTGACCTTGCTTGTACTGTGATCTTTCTATACCTGCACTTGCTTGTTTACCTTTCTATATGATCTTGCATGCGAACTGGCCTTGTGGCCTTGAACTTGTGCTCGGAATGTGTGGTGACGTTGTGATCCACCCTGAGCTTGCTTTACTTTGTTTGACTGGTCTTGTGACCTCTTGTTCTCCCCCATTTCGCCTATGGGGGTGTGTCAAACTCATATGCTATAGTCTGTGTAGGCTGTAGTGGGGTAGACAATATGGGGTACATCACTTTTTCGCTTTTCCTACTTGTACCCACCTGCTTGCTAGTTCATTCATTCCTCGTTCTTCCACACAAGGTTCCATGCGTGACCCCATCTGCTCCAATCTGTTTCAGCTGGCCACCAGCTGAAAACTGAACACCAGCAAATGCCGTTGATCCATGGTAGCGCACCAAGCACTTTGCCACCTCCAACTGCTCCTCAGTGGGCCGCTGCACAACTCTGGCCAGCTGCCCCACTCAGAATGAGGCATCAGGTCGCGTATGCACAGCTTCATACATCACACTTCCAATGAGTGATTGATACTCATTCTGATGCTCATCCTCGAGTGTATCATCCTCCTCAGCTGCCTTCTTCAGTTTGAAGCCCGCAGGGAACAGTGTCATCAAAGTGCGACCCCCAGTCACACCATAGCGCTCCATGACACCAGAGATGTAGTGGGACTGATGCATCTTCAGCCACCTCCTCTCAACATCCCTCTCAATCTACAGCCCTAAGTAATAGTGGATATCCCCCAGGATCTTGCACTTGAAGTTGTCCATCAGCAGCTTCTGTGTCCTCTCAATCTGCTCATGGAAGGTGAGAACAGCAGTATGTCGTCAACATACAGCAGCAACACGAGCAGCTGCTCCCCCTCTCCAAGTAGAAACAAGTTGTGATCCGCTTGGGACGTCTTGAAGCCTCCACCCAGCAGCACCTCCTCCATCTTCTCGTACCAGCACCTGGGCGCTTGCTTAAGGTCGTAGATAGCCTTCTTGAGTTTGCACACCCGGCTCGTCCCATCCTTATAGCCGTCGCGCTGCACCATGTAGATATCCTCTAGCAGTATTCCATTGAGAAATGCAGTGCTGATATCCATCTGCTTCATGTGCCATCCCTTCACAGCGGCGCCAGCCAGCACAGTCCTCAATGTCACTGGCTTAACAACGGGAGTGAAGATCTCCTTGAAGTCGACCTTCTGTTTCTACTGAAACCCCTTGGCGACCAAGCGGCTCTTGAACCGCTCCAACGCACCATCAGCTCCACTCTTCACCTTGACGACCCACTTGCTGCTGATTGGCCGTCGCCCTTCGGGTAACTCAACAAGCTCCCAAGTGCCATTCTCAATAAGATTGTTAAACTCGGAATCCATGGCAGACTTCTATTCCTCCTTCTGGGGTCCACTCAGTGCCTCCTCCATTGTGGCTGGTTCTCCAAGCAATGGTGTGAAGAAACAGAAGGCCATCTCCTCATCCTCTCCCTCATCCGCATGAACCGCCATGGCACCTTGCTTGGGTCCTCCCAAACGGCTATACTTCAGCCTTGAAGGTTGTACTGCCACTCTCTTCTTGCGGGTTGCAGTCTGCTGCTCAGGTGGTGAAGCTCCTTTCTGCACACTCCTCTTGGTAACCTCGGCGGTTGCAGCAGGCTTGGCCTGAGTCGGTGAGTCCAACGCGCCGACTCATCCTCCAACCCCTCTTCCGCAGCAGGACCAGCACCTTGCTGCTCACCACCGCCACTGTGGTCACTGGTCAGCTCTAACTCAGGGAGATCCTCAAGGTGCAGCTGAACCTCCTCCACTGCAGACAACTCAATCTCGTGCAGATGCAAGCCAATTTGCACCTACTGTTGCTGCTGCCAGTCTTTGTACATGACGTCCTCCACAAACTTGACATCACGGCTGACCAGCTTCCTCTTGCTCTTGGGGTCCCACATCAACCACCCATTTGAGTCAGGAGCCATCCCAAGATGGACAACCTTTCAGGAGCAACTTCTAGCTTGTGCCTCTGCTCGTTGGGCATCATCAGGTCCCATGCAGCCCCACACCCGCAGCATGTCAATGGATGGCTTCTTCCCAAGCCAACGCTCGTACGGCACCCAGTGCTTGTCGCCAACATTTTTCAAGACCCTATTCTTGACCGTGATGAATAGGGTCTTGAAAAATGTTGGCGACAAGCACTGGATGTCCTGCTGCTAGTGAAACCCCTCCTTTGTTCATTTCTCTCTTGCCTAGCTAGCTAAACCCTAGCTATGGCTCCTCACTGTGCTTACTATTCTCACATGGGAGTGGTGGCGGTGGCCGTAGTGGCAGTCTCGATGGAGCAGTTCGGTGGGGAGTTTTGGGCGGTGGCCAGATGCAGCTCCAGAGGCATCCGCGCGAGACCCTTACGCCCTAGCAGCTTTGTGAGTGGTTTGATAGTTGGAGTAGTGGCGGCGGCCGTAGTGGCAGTCGCCGTGGAGCTATTTAGTGGGGAGTTTCAGGCGGTGGCCCGATGCAGCTGCAGCGGTGTCTGCGCGAGACCCTTACGCCCCATCAGCTTCGTGGGTGGTTCGCTCAGCGTGGGGCGTCTCGGAGTACTGCTTGCTACTCGTACGTCATTTGCACAGGTGATCGGGCTGGTCAGACTTGCGGGAAAGTTGGTCACACACAGTCCCGTAGCTTCTCTTGTCTAATTGACGCCTGGCGTGCAGAGTTTGGCGACGCGGCTGAGCTCCCTCGCTGGCTGGAGTTGCTTAGGCAGAGGGTGGATATCTTTGCTCTTGGCTATGATGCTATCTTCACTGCAATGTATGCATTGACTGTTAGTGGTGAGGGTGACTGTTACCTGTGTGTGGCGCCCGACCTAGGCATAGAGGCTGTTGCTCCAGGAGCTAGTGAGTCTGCTCTAGGTGCTGGTGAGTCTGCTCCAGGTGCTAGTGAGTGTGCTCTCTCTGGTACTGCAGCTGCAAAGGCCTTGCACACCTTCACGCTTGACTCAGGCGCTTCCCTCTGTTTCTTTTGCGACAGTACCACAGTTACACCACTCCCTGCACCTGTTGATGTCTCTTTGGCTGACCCCTCTGGGGGCCCAGTTCTTGCCTGTTCCTCCACTGTTCTCTTGTGTCCTCCTGTTCCACCTGGCTCACTGTCAGGTCTTCACCTCCCTCCGTTCTCTACGAATTTGGTGAGCACCGCCGTCCTTCAGGATGAATGGGTTGATACGTTCACCCCTCGTGGATAGTGTGTGATAATCAGTACATGCTCCCGGACTGGCCGTCACCTGGCCACGTTCACCCGTCGGCCTGGGTCAAGTCTGTACACACTGACTACTGAGCCTCCCCAGGTAGCTGCGTCTGCGTATGGTTCCTGATGTTTTGATCCCTTGGATCCGCGCTGTCCGTTTCAGCTCCGCGAGCGGTTCCATACGACCTTCTAGTCCTGCGTCTGCACTCTGACAGAGGTGGTGAGTTTTCCTCCGACCTCTTACGGGACTTCTGTTGTGGGGAGGGCATTCTCCAGTCGTTCACGCTTCCGCCCTCTCGGCAGCAAAATGGGGTTGCTGAGCGCCGCATTGGCTTAGTCATGGAGGTCGCTCGTACCTCTATGATCCATGCAGCTGCCCCCCATTTTCTATGGCCATTTGCGGTCCGGTACGCTGCGTATCAGCTCAACCTCTGGCCCCGTGTCTCCTTGCCAGAGACCTCGCCTACACTGCGTTGGACGGGGAAGGTTAGATATGCGTCAATGTTCCGGGTCTGGGGCTCTCGTGCCTTTGTCCGTGATACTTTCTCGGACAAGCTCTCCTCCCGCGCCATTCCCTGCATCTTCCTTGGCTTTCCCCCTGACCGGCCTGGCTGGCAGCTTTACCACCCCACCTCACGCCATCTCCTACCTTCTCAGGACGTCACGTTTGACGAGTCGGTTCCCTTTTACAGTCTCTTCCCCTACCGCACTGCCCCTCTCCCCCCCCCCCCCCCCGCCGCTCTTCCTCACACCACGTCCTCCTCCGGTGTCTCAGGTAGACCTTGTCGAGCCTGTCGAGGTCGCTGTCGACTCCGGTGCTGCTGGGGGTGGTGCTGCTAGAGGTGCTGCGACTGGGGGTGCTGCGCGTGAACGAGCGGAGCCGGGGGGTGCTGAGCCTGAGTGTGCGGAGCCTTGGGGTGCTGAGCCTAGGGCTGCTGAGTCTGAGGGTGCGGAACCTGGGAATGCTGAGCCTGAGCTTGCGGAGCTTGGGGGTGCTAGGCTTGGGGGTGCTGAGCCTAAGCGTGCTGAGCCTGGAGGTACTTTGTCTGCTAGAGGTTCTCCGGGTGCCTCATCATGGCGGGGGTCTCTCTCTCCACCGCAGCTACGCGAGTGGTTTGTGCAGCGCTGGAGCCTTTGAAGTGGCGCTGCTGGAGCTGGGGGACCGAGAGCTGCATGCATTGGAGCTGCTGGTCCTGGAGGTGCTGGAGCTGCTGGTCCCGGAGGTGCTCGTACTCCAGGTACTGGAGCTGCTGGAGCCGGTGGTACTGCAGGCGCTGGAGCTGGAGACCCTGGAGCTAGAGCCGCTGGAGCTTGAGGTACCGGAGGTGCTGGAGCTGCTGGCCCCGGAGGTACTGGAGCTGCTTGTCCTAGAGGTTCTAGAGGTGCTGGAGGTTCTAAGGGTGCCTCGTTACGACGTCAGCCTCTCTCTCCACTGCAGCTGCGCGAGTGGTTTGCTCAGCGCTGGAGTCTTCAGAGTGGCACTGCTAGAGCTGGGGGGGCTAGAGCTGGATGCACTTCAGGTGCTCGTGCTGGAGGTACTGGAACTGTTGGAGCCGGTGGTATTGCAGGCGCTGGAGCTGGAGACCCTGGAGCTGGAGCCACTGGTCCCGAAGGGGCTCAACTGGAGGTACTGGAGCCGCTGGAGCTAGAGGTGTTGCAGGCGTTGGAGCTGGAGGAGCTGGAGCTGGAGCTGCTAGTGGTGCTGCTGGCGTTGGAGCTGGAAACTCTGGAGCTGGGGGTGCTGGCTTTGGGGGTGCTAAAGTTGTCGGTGCTGGTTCTGGAGGCGCTGTGCGGCCGCGACCGTATTTCGTTCCACTACTTCAGCAGGTTCTTGATCTCCCGTATTCTACTGGCCTTACTCCTCCCTTACTGTGTCCACCACCTGACCACTTGCAGCCGCAGTTATACCCAGCCTCCCCTCTGCCTGCTCCTTCTCCTTACACTGAGCAGACTAGAGGTCTTATAAAGCGTCGTGAGCCTGCGTCTCGTCCTTCCTTGCCTGTTCGCGCTGTTCGCACTGGTCGTCGTGTTCCGCGTCCGCGCCCTCCTGCTATCCCCAGCACCCACCATATGGCACTCCGTCCTTCCTCCATTCCACAGTGCGTCCCCCTGCCGACTCCTCCTGCGTCCTCTCTTGCTGATGGCCCGGACCCTGAGTCTGACTTCCTTCATGCTACGAGTCCTATTGTCGCACGTCTTCCGGCCACTATTGTTACTGACCCTTCGTTTGAGTCCACTGCTGCGTCTGCCCTAGTTGCTGAGCTTGTTGAATTTGCTACCGCCTGTCACCTTGACTACGCCGCTAGTCTTGTTGCTGAGTCTGAGTCTGTCTGTCCTCCGTCCGTCGGGGGTGAGTGTGCTCTTGGCACGGACGTCCTTGAGGACAGGCAGGAGGAATTTGAGTGTTTTGCAGCTACTGTACCTCATCTCGTGTCCTTGCTGATTGCACCTAAGGGAGACCCGGATGCACCAGACATCCCGACCCGGTGCTCTTACGCAGAGGCGATTACGGGTCCCTACTCCCCTTAGTGGCAGACAGCCATGGACGCAGAGATGGCATCGTGGAAGTCCATATGCACTTACGTCGACGAGGTTCCCCTTCCTGGGGCAAACATAGTTGATGGCACGTGGATGTTCAGGGTGAAGCGGCCACCGGGTTCTCCGCCTGTCTTCAAGGCGCCTTACGCTGCACGAGGCTTCAGTCAGCGACAAACTGAACCCAGATAGTTGACTTCTTCCAGACCTTCTCCCCTACCCCGAAGATGACCACTCTTTGGGTGACACTGCGCGTCGCCGCTCAGCGTGACTACGAGCTTCACTCTCTTGACTTCAACATAGCTTTCTTACAGGGCAGCTTGCATGAGGAGATCTGGCTCCGCCGCCCACCTGGCTTAACTGGGTCGTATTCTGCAAGTACCCAGTGGAGCCTCTGGCGGCCAGTCTACGGTCTCTGCCAAGCGCCTCGCGAGTCGCACGACACACTGAGGACGACACTTGCGGCTCTTAGGTTTGCTCATTCTACTGCTGACCCATCGCTGTTTCTACGCTGCCGCCGTTCTACATCCTCGTGTACATCGATGACTTGGTCTTTGCCACTGCTGACACTAAGGGACTCGCCCATGTGAAGTCGGAGCTGCAGAAGTGACACACGTGCATAGACCTGGGTGAGCTGCATAGCTATCTGGGCTTGCAGATCACCCGGGACAGAGCACGGCGCACCATAATCTTGACTCAGTCACACATGGTGGAGCAGGTCCTTCAGCGCTTCGACTTCCAGTACTCCTTGCCAGAGCCCACTCCTCTGCCTACCAATCATTCGCTCTCAGCTCCACCTTTGGACAAGTCCGTAGAGCCGAGTGGCCTGTATCCAGAGCTTGTGGGCTGCCTCATATACCTGATGACCTGCACTCGACCTGACCTTGCCTACCCTTTTAGCATCCTGGCACGCTACGTTGCGCTCGGGAGACACCGAGCAGAGCACTGGAAGGCCGCTAAGAGGGTGATGCGCTACTTGTGTAGTACGTCGGGCATGGGGCTCGTGCTTGGAGGACAGGGTCCAGTTGTCGTCACTGGACACGCAGACGCCTCTTGGGTTGACGACTTGGCTACGCAGCGGTCATCACTGGGTTACACTTTCAGCCTTGGCTCCGGCTCTGTTTCTTGGCGGTCTACCCGCTCGTCTTCTATTCTCAGTTCTAGTTGTGAGGCTGAGATCTATGCAGGGGCCATGGCTGCACAAGAGTTACGCTGGCTCACCTACCTGCTGGCCGACTTGGGAGAGCTGCCTTGTTCTCCTCCAGTTCTTTACGTAGAAAACAAGGCCATGATTTCCTTGTGTCGAGAGCACAGATTGGAGCACAGGACAAAGCAGATTGCTCTCCGTTACTTCCTTGCTCGTGAGTTGCAGCAGCGTGGTCAACCTCGTCTTGCTTATGTGGCCTCTCGGGCCAACACTGCAGATATCTTCACCAAGGCACTTCAGCCTTGTGCCTAAAGGCCTCACTTGCTCACTTTTTGACTTTGCTTGTACTGTAATCTATTTATGCCTGCATGCTTACACTTGCTAGGTTGTAATCAGTGTACTGCTTGTTTTGCATTATATAACTCTGCATGTGAAATGGCCTTTTGGCCATTTGGTTGTGCGCACAGTATGTGGTGACTTCGTGATCCACCTTGAGCTTGCTTTGCTTTTCTTGACTGGTCTTGTGGCCTCTTGTTCTCCCCCACTTTGCTTATGTGGGTGTGTCAAACTTATATGTTGCATATTATGTAGGCTGTAGTGGGGTAGCCCATATGGGGTACAACCCAATTTAGGTTAGTACTTGTTGTCAGAATGTTATCTTATGCTCTAGCCTGTAGTGGGGTGCTCTATAGCGAGTACAACCCTTCTAGGGTTTGCTATTTGTATCCCCATTCTTGCTACTGCAGCCCTCTTCTTTCTTCTAAACTTTCACACTTGTACCCATCCTGGTGCTAGTTCATTCACCCTCGCTTAGTATCCTGACAAAGGAGCGGAGTGGAATTTGCATCGCTCAGCCAAGTGCCCAATTTTTGCAAACTTTGCAGTAGAGGCGTTGCGGTCGCCACTCTTCTTTGTTGTTGGCATAGAAGGCGATACGTTCCCTTTTCTAGTCGCGGCGCGGTTCACTTCTGATCCATATCATCTTGTTCGACAAGAAGGGCGACGCATAAGTTTTCTGTGCTGCTTCAATGCTCATGTATCTTTGCCGCCACTTCCATGCTCAGGTCGGCTCCTAGCTCCTAGAATTTCTCTTCCTCTGCCGCTGGCCTTGTCGCTGCGAACGCTGGTGTCTCTTCCTTTCCCTCTTGCTCCCTGCCTTGCTGCATCTAGGTGAGTGAGTGTAGATCTATCGCTCGGCCAATTGCTGCCCTCCTCTCTTGTTCCGTCACTCCTGCCGCTGCCGTTGCCCCCAGAGCATAGCCCATCGCTTGCTCTCTCTCAATCGCCATCGGTCCCTCCCACCGTGCCTTGTTGTGGTTGTACACTATTCTTGGACCTGGTTCTCCCTCTTCATCCTTGAATCCCCTCGCTCCCGGGTATGCCACCAACGTGGGCCAAGCGCATCACGGTTTCCCCACACGGTTGCATTGGTATTGCCTTGGATGGTCTCGCTTGACCACCTCTGCTGCCACTCTCCCTGGTTCTAAGATGTCTTGCACTGTCCTGTCTTGCTCTCGCACCACCCTTCCCACTCTATCCTTCAGCTCCTTTCCAGGTATCACGTTTTGCCAGAGGCGGCGCACGCGATGGAATCTAGCTCCCAATTTTGCGCCATCCGAGCTCACGCCCCTCCCCAGGCAGGCTTCCACCAGCTCTTTCACCTCCTTGATCGGCTCCCGCATGTCTCCATCCATGTCTACATGCTCAACGACATAGGCATACTTGCTGTCCCCTTTCTTCATCCATGCCATAATTTTCAGCAGCTTGCTCAGCAGTGCTGTCCTCTCGTCTTGTAATCCCCTTCCCTTGCCCGCTCGTGAAGTGCCTTGACATTCCCATTTCGCCACCAGCAGATCTACCTCTCCCCATGAGCGCACCATCTCCTTGGTAATCTCCTTGACGTCCCACGTCATTCCCTGCTTTGCTTCCTTTATCACCCGCCTCTGGAGTTGAGCAGGGTACTTTTTCTGCAGCTGTCTCGCAGGCTCCCACTCCATCCGTCTCACCACTGTATCAATTTCCACATATATCTGTCTTTTTATCTCCATCACGGCTTCCAGCACTGCTGCCAGTCGTGCTCCCAACCCCCCGAAAAGCTCCACCAGGGTCACTCCTTGATCCCTCAAGACTTTCGGCCCCGTTAATCCATCAGTTCCCTCACTCCCTCTGTTCTCTCCTCCCTTCTTCCCCCATCCAGGCTTAGGCAACTCCGTACCTACCCTCCACGCATTCTTCGGTTCTGTCTTCACAAATCTTACTGGCAGTTCCCCCAGCAGCCTATCCTCCTCCCAGAATTCGGTGCGCAACAGCAGTTGCTCGTGTCAAGTGCAGATATTAGCTCCCACTTTGAACAAGAGCTCCATACCAAGCAGCATGTCATAGTCATCTGACTCGGTAAGGCAACACTGCACTCTTATGCGGGTTTCCTGCTCTTTGTCCGGCAGCAACACTACCTCCAACGGCTCCTTCGTACTGGGCATCCATTTGGGTGCACCACCTTTGGCCATCATGATAAGCATTCCCTTCTCTTGGACCTCCACTCCCTCCTTGTGTTGTAGCTGCTCACTTAACTAGCGTCCTAGCAGCACACTCTGTGCCCCCGTATCCACCACCACGTTATTCACCTTGATGCCCTTCACCGCGATTGCTCCTCCTTCCACTTGTATTGCTATTGGCTGGCACACCAACCTCTCCTCCGGCCTCCTCTTCGCCCTTCCTTCTACCGTTTCCGGTTCTGTTCTAATCTTCGTCCTCCGTCCATATGTCTTCAGTTCTGCCCTACCGTCCTTCCCGCCAGTCCGCAGTCCCAGCTCTTCCCGTGCCCGTGGCACCATAGCTATATACGCCCGCTCCGGCTCTTCCTCATCTGACTCATCCTCATCATCCTCCCATGCCATCATTGCTTGCTCGAGGTCTTCACTGATTTTGCCTTACCCAGCTGTGCCCGGAGCTTCTTCAGCTCTTGCTCTAGCTGTTGCTCCCTACTGGAATTACTCCTATCTCGTCTTCCTCTGCTATAACATTGTTCCTCTGTATGCCCTCTTTGTCCATAGCCCGCGCAGGTAGGCGCCCTTGGGCTATCCCTCTTCAGGTGCCCCTTCTGCCTGCAGATGTCGCACGACTTCTTTGCCACACAATCTCGGCGGATGTGGCCCACTTCCCCACACTGGTGACAGCGCCGCTGATCTTCTCCCATGGAATGCTCTTCCTCCTCCTACCTCCTTCCTTCTGGTGCCCCCCATGCTAGTCGCCGCCGCTCGCTGTAGCGGCTGGTGCTCCAAATAGCATCAAAGAATTGTCTCCCTTCCTCCACTTCCTTAGCAACCATGTACACCTGCTTGAGCTTTGCTCAAATGCCCAGGGAGTATAGCTTGGGCTTCAAGTCCCGGAACTCCACCAGCCGCTCAGCAGAATGCCCTGGAAACTGCTCCTGCAGAATTTCCAGGAACTTGCCCGTGACCTCTCGTGGCTGCAGCTGGCCTTCATTGCACTGCCTCAACAAACCCGTGCGTTCAACACGATGGTGTGTCTGTGCTTCTCCTCTCAGCGTCTTCCACAATCCACAGAAGAACTCGATGGGGTCGAGTCGTTCTTGATCCCAGGGGTAGTGGATATCTTCGATCATCATCAGGTAATTTTTCAGCGCATGTTCCTCTCCTGGTACACCTGAAAATCTTTCGAGGATCTCAATCTTAGGCACCATCAGCCCCGCCGATCGCCCACTGCCCCAGTTATTCACAGGCCCTCCAGATCCATGCGATCCTCCAGGTTCACCCTCGTATCGCCGGTGTCATGCTTCTCGATTTCCAACCCCCAGCTCAGTTTCCCGCCATCCTCCTTGGTTGCCCGTCAGATTCGCTTCATTCTCCCTTCCTCCAGGCGTTCCCTTCTCAGATCCGCGCGCGCTCTGATCTTTCTTTGCTCTCTCGCGCTGGGGTATGGCAAGTGGATGACTCCGTGCGCCCCATTGGCTTCTCCGTCAGCCCTTGGCCCGCACCTTGTACAGGTTCATGAGATCCAGCTCAAAATCTCTGACGAGACGCCTCTTCACCTTCAAGATCTCCCATCACTCGCGTCGAGTATTCCTCAGCTGTCGAATGTACAATTCCGGATCAGATCCGTGCATACCCCGCGGCCCTTGGCCTAACTTTGTTCCAGCACTAGCGTTGCTTCTGCTGAGCCCTTTTTGCTTGTTTGGATCAAGTTCCGCAATACCAGTGCTGTGCGCAGACTATTGCTCGAACTCCTAACATTGCTAGCTTCGAATTCAAGTCAGAATTGTAGTATAAAAGGAACAAACAAGCAAAAGGCAAGCAAACATTTGGACCCCCTTCAGATCTATCCTAACTACTTCCTAGTGTGGCCTTCTGGCTCTTGGTGCGCGAAGAAACCTCTTCGGCGCACTCCCAAGGTGCTAGCTGGCTACCTACGAGTTAACTCGAATCCAGCTTTCCCACCGCCATCCAGCTCCGCACCGCATGCATTGGGTTTCTTCTCCCAATTCCTCACGCCTTGGGCACACCAACCCCCTCGAAATCTGCCCACCAACTCTCTCCCAAAACGAAATAGCAAGCACAGTACATTATAGTACACCCTTGCTGCTGCACTACTTCAGCTATTGCTCGAGGCCAAGCTTAATAGTGCAATACGACACATCGCCAATCTTTCCCGTCCAACGGAGTATGGGCAAATTTGTGAGAATAGTGAGCACAGTGAGGAGCCATAGCTAGGGTTTACCTAGCTAGGCTAGAGAGAAATGAGCAAAGGAGGGGTTTGCACTAGCAAGCAGGTGGATACAAATAGGAAACCCTAAGGGGCTGTACTCGCTATAGAGTACCCCACTGCAGGCTAGACAAGTATTATATTCTGACACACCCCCATAGTCGAAGTGGGGTATAATCAGTACAGCATGCAGGCATAGAGCAAGAGTTCACAATGATAAGCAAAGCTAGAGGGTATCACAGAGGGCAAGTAAGGAGGAGGGGAGACTGTGGAGGGAGAGAAGATGCGAGGCAACGACTGAAGCTGCAGAGGCACGGGCACAGGAGCGGCTGACTCAGTGGCTACCAAAGCAAGGGCGACGAACTACTGGAGTGACTGGCTCCGCGGCTATAGACGAGTGGCAAGAGCAACGTACCCACTGGCGACTGGTGCAACAGGCTCACACGCTAACGAAGCAAGGGCGACGGACTACAGGCGCTGCAGGCAACACGACAGCTACCTTCACACAACCTCCCCCAGCTGCCCCACTCCCCTCTCACACACCCCCTTTTCAAACCCTAGCTCCACTCCCACAGCACCCCCCTTAAACCCTAAACCCTAGGCTCCCACACACCCACCCCCCTCAGCGACAGCTGCAGCAGTGGGAGACGGGACAGGCCGCGGGCTGCTGCAGGGGCGGCTCGCGCTGATCCTAAGGCGGCTCCTGCAGGTGCGGGCTGCTCCAGGGGCGGCTGCTGCAGGTGCGGGCTGGTCCAGGGGCGGCCGCTGCAGGTGAAAGGGAGGAGGGAGGGGGGAAAGAGGAGCGCGGCCCCCAGGGCGCCCCGACGGGCTACGGGAGGGGCCGCGTACGGGCCCACATGGGCGGCTCGACGGGCAACGAGAGGGGCCGCGCGCAGGCCCCCAAGGCGCCGCGACGAGGCGACGGTTAGGGCTGGCGCGCGGGCCCCCAAAGCGCCGCGACGAGGCAACGGGAGGGGCCTGCGTGCGGGCCCCCAAAGCGCCGCGACGAGGCGACGGGAGGGGCCTGCCTGCGGGCCCCCAAGGCGCCGCGACGAATCAGGAAACCGCCGCGCGCCTCGGGGCGCACGGCGGGCAGAAAACCGCCACGCGCCCCGAGCGCGTGGCGGGAAGAAAATCAAAGGTCGCGCGCCACGGGGCGCGCGACACACAGTAGGGCAGCGGAAGCCGGTGGGCCCACAGGCCAGGAGCGTAACCGCTCTGATAGCATGTGAGAATAGTGAGCAGAGTGAGGAGCCATAGCTAGGGTTTACCTAGCTAGGCAAGAGAGAAATGAGCAAAGGAGGGGTTTACACTAGCAAGCAGGTGGATACAAATAGGAAACCCTAAGGGGCTGTACTCGCTATAGAGTACCCCACTGCAGGCTAGACAAGTATTATATTCTGACAGAAGTCTCTGGCAAAGAGACACGGGGCCAAGGGCTGGGCTGATGCACAGCGTATTGGACCGCAAACGGCCACAGAAAATGGGGAGTAGCTGCATGGATCATGGAGGTACGAGCAACCTCCATGATCAAGCCAATGCAACGCTCAGCAATCCCATTTTGCTGCAAAGAGGCCGGAAGTGTGAAAGACTGGATGATACCCTCGTCTCAACAGAACTCCTCAAGGAAGACGAAAGAGAAGTCACCACCCCTGTCAGTGTGTAGACGCAGGTTTGGAAGGTCCCGCTGAAACCGCTCGCGCAGCTGCCTACGAGTAGCACGGATCCATTGAATCAACACACCGCTGACGGCTGCCTAGCTGCGCAAGGGGAAGACCGTGGTGTAGCGCGTGTAGTCGTTAACGACTAGCAGGAAGTAGCCCTCCTACTCCACTCCATTGACGGGGGTCGGGCCCCACACGTCCATGTGGAGAGTCTGCAGAGGAGCAGTGGTCAGAAGTAACGAGGAGTGAGGAGCGGAGCGCTGCCGCCCCTCGACGCAGGGAAGGCACAGCGGGGCAGGCGAGCGTGGGAGGGGGGGAAGGGACCTGGGAAGGCCAGAGACACGGAGACGGGAGTGCATGCTGTAGAGACGTGGCAGAGAGGGTTGACCAAGTCGGTGGTGCCGGAGAAGAGTCTGGTGGGAGAGTACTAGACAAAAGAACGACGTAGCGAACTGACCAGACGCAAACACCTGACTCGACGCAGCCACCTGACCTGACGTAGCCACCTATGCAGATGCAGTGTTCAGGGTGTACAGACTGGACCCAGGCTGCCGAGTGAACGTAGCAAGGTGACGTCTAGTCCGGGAGCATGTACAGATGGCCACACGCTGCCCTACAGGGATAAAGGTATCAACCCAAACATCTTGAAGGACTGCGTTGCTCACCAAGTTCGTCGAGAACGAGGGGAGGTGGAGGCCTGAAAGAGAGCCGGAGGGGACTGCTGGACACAAGAGAACAGTGGAGGCTCGTGCTACTACTAGGCCCCCAGTGGGGTCTGCTAGTGAGGCTCGGACAGGTGTTGCGAGCGGTGTGACAATGGTGCAATCATGAAAGAAGCAACGTGACGCTCCTAAGTGTGAGAATGTGCAAGGCCTCAGCTGAGGCAGGACCAGTGGCGGTAGACGCACTAGCACCTAGAGCTGCAGCAGACTCACTAGCACCTAGAGCGGCAGCAGACTCACTAGCACCTAGAGGAGCAGCCTCTACACAACCAGGGACGCCTCGTTGAGAAACACAATCGCAAAGCTGCTGCGAGCAGAAGGTCTTCTCGCTGACGCTGGTGCCGCCGCTGTCCAGTACCCATAAAACCATAATCTCCACCACCTGGACGGCCGCGCTGAACTACCCACTCACGGATCTACTCACGGATCTACTGTGCGCGGGCTGCCATTGCTATCCAGCACCTCCAGCACGATAACCTCCACCACCAAGACGGCCTCGCTGAATAATTCACTTGCAAAGTTGCTGTGGTGATAGAGTGTCTAGGTGAGGTAGTGGCTACTGTGGCCATGACAGGCAGTGGCAGTCAGTAGCAGCAGCAGCGCATGCAGCAGAAGCAGCCGCGTAAGTGACACCAGCAGCAGCGTGCAGCAGCGCGGACGAGCATGGCGCATGCAGGGTGTGTGTGGGTGCGCACGGGGTGAGAGTGGGGTGCACGCGGGCAGGGCGCAGGCCGGGCGCTAGTTGCTGGCGGGCAGCGTGAGCAGCGCGCTGGGCAGCAGGTGCGCGGTCAGGGTGGCGCAGGGCGGGGTACGTGCGTGCGAGCAAGGTGCGTATGGGTCGCGCATAGGGTAGGTCAGGGCGATCTCGCTAGGCGGGGCGGCACTAGCGAACAGACGGTCGCGATTTCGTGGGGCGGGGCAGAACGAATGGGCGGGATACAAGCTAACGGTGGGCCCTTAAGAAAAAATAGGTCCTATGGGACCTGCTCAGAATACCATGTCAAAATGTAGTCCAGACTAGGTGACTAGAGTAGAGAGAAGTGTCGATTAGGTAAGGGGGGCCGAGTACAAGAGTGTCGAGAAATGTGTGAAGAATGAGGAATGAATGAACTAGCAAGCAGGTGGGTACAAGTAGGAAAACCCTAGAAATGTTGTACCCCATATAGTCTACCCCACTACAGCCTACAAAGACTATAGCATATAAGTTTGACACACCCCCATAGGCAAAGTGGGGGAGAACAAGAGGTCACCAGACCAGTCAAGCAAAGCAAAGCAAGCTCAGGGTGGATCACAACGTCACCACACAATCCGAGCACAAGAGCAAGGCCAAAAGGCTAGTTCACATGCAAGATCATATATAAAGGTAAACAGGCAAGTGCAGGTAGAGAAAGATCACAGTACAAGCAAGGTCAAGAAGTGAGCAAGTGAGGCCAAGTAGGCACAAGACCTAGAATCGTACAGAAGCGCTGATGATCACAAGGCGGAAGTGCCTTGGTAAAGATATCACCAGTGTTGGCCTCAGAGGCCACGTAAGCAAGGCACAGCTGACCAAGCTGTTGCAGCTCACGAGCAAGGAAGTAGCGAAGAGCAATGTGCTTCGTTCTGTGCTCCAGTCTGTGCTCCCGACACAAGGCCAGCATGGCCTTGTTGTCTACGTACAGAACTGGAGGAAAACGAGGCGGCTCTCCTAGGTCAGTCAGCAGGTAGGTGAGCCAGCGTAGCTCCTGTACAGCCATGGCCCCCGCGTAGATCTCAGGCTCACAGCTAGAGCCGAGATCAGAAGACGAGCGGGTAGACCGCCACGAAACAGAACCGGAGCCAAGGCTGAAGGTGTAACCCTGTGACGACCGCTGCGTAGCCTGGTCGTCAGCCCAAGAAGTGTCTGCGTGACCTGTGAGGACCACTCGACGTCGCCCTCCAAGCACTAGCCCCATGCCCGACGTACTGCACAAGTAGCGCAACACCCTCTTCGCTGCAGCCATGTGCTCTGGTCGGTGTCTCCGAGGAGCAACATAGCGTGCCAAGATGCTAAGAGGGTAAGCAAGGTCAGGTCCTGTGCAAGTCATCAGGTACATGAGGCAGCCTATAAGCTCTAGGTACGGGCCACTTGGCTCTACGGACTCATCTTAAGGCAGAGCTGAGAGCGAGTGGCGAGTAGACAGAGGAATGGCCTGAGGCGAGGAGTACGTGAAGTCGAAGCGCTGAAGGACCTGCTGCACCATGTGTGACTGAGTCAGGGTAATGGTGCGCTGTGCTCTGTCCCGGGTGATCTGCAAGCCAAGGTAGCTGTGCAGTTCACCCAGGTTTGTGCACGTGTGTCTCTTCTACAGCTCAGACTTCACGTGGGCGAGTCTAGCAGCGTCAGCAGTGGCAAAGACCAAGTCGTCGACGTACACAAGGATGTAGAACGGCGGCAAAGAGGTGTCGGTGCGCAGAAACACCGACGGATCGGCAGTAGAAGGAGCAAACCAAAGAGCCGCAAGTGTAGTCCTCAGTGTGTCGTGCCACTCACGGGGCGCCTGGCGGAGACGGTAGACTGGCCGCCGATGGCTCCATTGGGTACCAGGAGGAGACGACCCAGTGAAGCCAGGTGGGCGGCGCAGCCAGATCTCCTCGTGCAGGCTGCCCTGCAGGAAAGCTGTGCTGAAGTCAAGAGAGTGAAGCTCGTAGTCACGCTGAGCGGCTATGTGCAGCAACATCCGAAGAGTGGTCATCTTCGAGGTGGGAGAGAAGGTCTTAAAGTAGTGAACTCCCTGCCGCTGACTGAAGCCTCGAGCCACGTAACGCGCCTTGAAGACAAGCGGAGATCCCAGCGGCCGCTTCACCCTGAAAATCCACATGCCACTGACGATGTTCGCCCCAGGTGGGGGAACCTCGTCGACGTAGGTGCCTGTGGACTTCCACGAAGCCATCTCTGCGTCCATGGCTGACTGCCACTGTGAGGAGTAGGGACCCTCGATCGCCTCAGCGTACGATCAAGGAGTCGGGATGTCTGGTGCATCCGGGTCTCCCTCAGGGGCAATCAGCGTGGACACGAGATGAGGCAAAGCAGCAGCAAAACATTGGAACTCCTCCTGCCTGTCCTCAAGGACGTCCATGCTAAGAGCACACTCACCCCCGACGGACGGAGGACAGACAGACTCAGACTCAGCAACAAGACTAGCAGAGTAGTTGAGACGACAGCGAGCAGCAAAGTCGACAAGCTCAGCAACTAGGGCAGGCGCAGCAGTGGAGTCAAAGGAAGGGTCAGTGACAACAGTAGCCAGGAGACGTGTGACAGTAGGACTGGCAGCACGAAGAGAGTCAGACTCCGGGTCAGCAAGAACAGGAAGAGAGGACTCCGGAGGAGACGGCAACGGGACACGCAGAGGAGCAGTGGAAAGACGCAGTGCCATCTGGTGTGTGCCTGGGACCGCAGGAGGACGCGGACGCGAAGCACGACCACTAGTGCGAGCAGCACGAGCAGGCGACGCGGGACGAGACGAAGGCTCACGACGCTCAGCAAGACCTCCACTAGGACCAGTGTAGGGAGAAGGAGCAGGTAGGGGGGAGGCGGGCTGTAACTGTGACCGCGACTGGACAGGCTGTGGACACTCTAAGGGAGGAGCAGGACCAGTAGAGGGAGGGAGACCAAGAACCTGCTCAAGGAGCGGAACGAAGTACGGCCTCGGCCGCGCAGCGCCTCTAGAACCAGCAGGGACAGCACCAGTACCCTCAACGGCAGCACTAGCGCCAAAAGTACCTCCAGCTACGACACCGCCAACTCCAGCACCCTCAAACGCACCAGCGCCAACTGAACCACCAGCGCCAACACCCCCAGCAGCTCCAGCAGCTCCAGGAGCACCAACGCCAGCAGGACCGGCAGCTCTAGTACCGCCGGCAACTCCTGCAGTACCTCCAGTAGGACCAACTCCTGCAGCCCTAGCAGCACCCCTAGTCCCAGCAGCTCCTGTACCTCCAGTACGAACACCTCCGGGACCAGCAGCAACAGTAGTACCTCCAGCTCCAGCAGCACGGCTCCAGCGCCGGGCAAACCACTAGCGCAGCTCCTTCAGAGAGAGTAGCTCCCGCCTCGACGAAGCACCGCGAGAGGCCACAAGAGCACATCCAGCACCCCCAGGCTCAGCACCCCCAGACTTAGCACCCCCAAGCTCAGCACCCCCAAACTTAGCACCCCCAGGCTCAGCACCCCCAGGCTCCGCAACCTTCGACTCAGCACCCCCAGGCTCCGCACTCCCAGGCTCAGCACCTCCAGACCCGGCACCCGCAGGCTCAGCACCTCTAGCAGCACCAGAGTCAACAGCTACTTCGACAGGCTCGACTGCGTCTACCTGGGACACACCTGACGGGGCAGGAGCCTGAGGGGGGAGGGGGTCTACCAGGGGAGGACCGGGCGCAAGGAAGAGCAGCGACGGGGGGAGGGGCGCAGTGCGGTAGGGGAAGAGGCGGTAGTAAGGCACCGACTCGTCAAAGGTGACGTCCTGGGAGGATAGTACACGGCGCGAGGTGGGGTGGTAAAACTGCCACCCAGGCGCGTCAGGGGGGAAGCCAAGGAAGACGCAGGAAACAGCACTGGGGGACAGCTTGTCCGCAGACAAGTCGCGGACAAACGCCCGAGATCCCCAGACCCGAAACGCAGACGCATCGCCAACCTTCCCCGTCCACCGCAAGGTGGGGGAGGTCTCTGGCAAGGAGACCCGGGGCTGAAGGTTGAGCTGATGCGCTGCATATTGAACCGCAAATGGCCACAGAAAATGGGGGGCAGCCGCATGGATCATGGACGTACGAGCGACGTCCATGACCATGCCAATGCGGCGCTCAGCAATCCCATTTTGCTCTGGAGAGGCCGGAAGCGTGAAGGTCTCGCCGATGCCCTGTGCACAACAGAAGGCTCCCAGAGGGGCAGAGGAAAACTCCCCGCCTCTGTCAGAGTGCAGACGCAGAATAGGAAAGTCGGAGCCGAAACTCTCTCTGAGCTGGAGACGAGCTGCGCGGATCCAGTCGATCAACACCTCAGTGACGTCACCCTTGCTGCGCAAGCAGAACACCGTGGTGTAACGCAAGAAGTCGTCAACCACCAACTGGAAGTAACGCTCGTAACCTTGGGCACGGACGCGGGCGGGGCCCCACACGTCCATGTGAAGAGTCTGCAGCGGAGCCTATGTCGGAGGAAACTCGGAGGAGTGAGGGGCGGCGCGCTGTCGCCCCTCGACGCAGGGGACGCAGGTAGGGGCAGGCCCAGGAGGTAGGGGAGGTAGGGACCGGGGGAGACCAGAGACAAGGACACAGGAGGCCATGCCTCAGAGACGAGGCAGGGAGGGGTGACCAAGGCGGTGGTGCCAAAGGAGAGTCTGGTGGGAAAAGAGACGACACGAGCAGGGCGCAGACTCAGGACCAGACCTGGACGCTACAGCAAACACCTGACTCGACGCAGCTACTTGACCAGACTCAGCAACCGGAGGAGACTCAGTAGCCAGTGTGTAAAAGCTCGACCCCGGCCGAGGGGTAAACGTGGCCAAGTGTCGGCCCGTCCGAGCACACGTGCAGTGGGTCACCCGCTGACTCGCACGAGTGAGCTGGTCAACCCCCCTATCCAGTAGATCAGCTCCACTCACCAAGTTTGTAGAGAACGAGGGGAGGTAGAGACCTGACAGGGTGCCAAAGGGGGCTGCCGGGCACGGTAAGACAGTGGAGAAGCTAGCAAGGACAGGACCCCCAGAGGGGTCTGCCAGGGAGACCGCAACCGGCCGACTAAGCGGCGTAAGTGTGGTGCGGTCTTGAAAGAAGGAGCGGGAAGCACCCGAGTCAAGGGTGAAGGTGTGTAAGGCCTGAGCAGACGCACCTGAGAGAGCAGACTCACCAGCACCTGGGGCAGCAGACGCACTAGCACCTAGAGCAGCAGCCTCACCAGCACCTAGAACAGCAGGCTCAATGCCCGGGTCAGGCGGAACACACAGGTAACACTCATCCTCATCACTAGTAGACACAGCATACATGGCAGCAAGAATAGCATCATAATCAAGATCAAAGATAGCAACCCCCGCCCTAGACAACTCTCCCCAGCGAGGGATCTCAGTGGCGTCAGGGAACTGGTGACGCCACGCGTCCGTCAGGCGGCCGAAGCAGCGCTGGGTGGAGTGCAGGCCCCCGCACTGCTCACCAGCACAGTCGCCGGTACGAAGGACGTAGGTGCAGGGACCAGTATCCCCACCGCGCTGACGCGCAGCGTACCACTCACGAAGCTGCTGAGGGGACAGGGTCTCACGAGTGCGCTGCTTCTTCTGGCGCGGACCACCACCGGAGCCACTCCTCTGCGCAGAGCCGCGATCAGCTCCACCGCTGTTGCCGCCGCCTCCGCCAGCTCCGCCGCCTCCGCCACCTCCGCCGCCTCCGCTCCCTCCGCCACCGCCGCCGCCTCCTCCGCCTCCACTGCCGCCACCGACACCTCCACCCCCGCCACCACTCCCACCACCACCCCCACCCCCTCCACTGCCTCCACCACCACCTCCACCGCCCCCGCCAGCCCCTCCATTGCCCTTGCTCCCCTTGCCCTTGCCGGTGCGGCGTCTCCCAACAGAGGTCAAGAGGGGGGAGGGGGAACACCCCTCAAAGACGGGGGTGCGAGGGTCACCACGAGAGGCTCCTACAGCGACTATGCTCTTCTCTGCTGCTAGGAGGCGCTCCTCGAGGAGGTCAACGGTGAGTGTGGTGGGGCAAACAGAGAGGAAGTGGTCCCTGACTAAGAGAAGGGAGTCAAGGAGCCGGGTGACTATGTAGTAGAGGGTGATGTACATGGGGGGGGGGGGGGGGTGGGGTTCTTGGCACGGAACTCAGCAGGAAGCGCAGCGCGGTAGGGAGTGTCACTAGTGCGAAGGTGCGTAATGAGGTCAGCGACTGTGGGAAAGGCAGCAAGGTCAGGAAACAGGTACGGCAGCATGAGGCGGCTAAGCGCAGCAGTGGCAGGGGAGGAGTAGCGTGCAACTACAGCGTTGTACAAGGTCTTAGCACTCTTGTACTAGCTAAAGTGCGCACGCTCAGTGGTCGGTAAGTGGCGACGCACAGCAAGACGGGCAGCAGCATCGCGTGTGGCCCACTGTGAGTGAAAAGTGCTGTCAGCAGTAGCAGGCGGGGGAGGAGAGGCACCAGAGGTGAGATCGAACAGGGAGAGTCCGTCTGCCCTATCGCACTGTAGGAACAGCTCGAAGTCATCGACCCAGACCTCAAAGTCAACAGCACGACCCTCAGCATCAAAGGTAAGGACACTGGGGGTAGCCATGACTGTAGTGGCCTAGCAGGGAGAATCTCACCAGTCCGAGTAAGTAGGGCCGGGGCGCGACGGTAGGAATAGTAGCGGCTCGACGGCTGGGCGGCTCGGCGGCTCGGTTGCGGGGCGGCTCGGCGGCTCGGCTGCTGGGCGGCTCGGAGGCTGGGCGGCTCGGCGGCTCGGCGGCTCGGCTATTGAGCGACTCGGCTGCTGGGTGGTTCGGCTGGTCAGCTGCTGGGCTGCTCAGCGGTGAAGGGGCCGGTAGAGGCGGCGACGGGGCCGGTAGAGGCGGCGACTGGGCCGGTAGAGGCGGTGATGGGGCCACTAGGGGCGGCGACGGGGCCGCTAAGGGCGGCGAGGTGGCCGCGAAGGGCGGCAACGGGGCCTCAAGGGCGGCGACGGGGCCGCTAGGGGCGGCGACGGGGCCGCAGAGGGGCCGCAAGGGGCCTAGAGGGGCGGCGACGAGGCCGCGAAGGGGCCGTAAGGGGCCTAGAGGGGGCGGCGACGGGGCCGCAAGTGGCGGCGTCGAGGCCGCGAAGGGGCTGCGAGGGGCCTGGAGAGGCGGCGACGGGGCCGCTAGGGGCGGCGACGGGGCCGTGAAAGGGCCGCGAGGGGCCTATAGGGGCGGTGACGGGGCCTAGAGCGGCTGCGACGGGGCCGTGAAGGGGCCGCGAGGGGCCTAGAGCGGCGGCGACGGGGCCTAGAGCGGTGGCGACGGGGCCTAGAGCGGCGGCGACAGGGCCCTGAAGGGGCCGCGAGGGGCATAGAGGGGCGGCGACGCGGTCGCTAAGGACGGCGACGGTGCCGCTAAGGGTGTTGCGAGGGGCCTCTAGGAGGGCGCGACGTGAGGGCGGCCTACGGGGCACGCCTCGGGCAGGGAAAAAAAAGATCGAGTTAGGTGGTGGGCCCTGAGAAGCGTTCCCACGAGGGAACCTGCTCTATACCATGTGAAGAATGAGGAATGAATGAACTAGCAAGCAGGTGGGTACAAGTAGAAAAAAACCTAGAAATGTTGTACCCCATATAGTCTACCCCACTACAGCCTACACAGACTATAGCATATTGTCAGATTATTATAGCTGATGCATGTTTGTAGGCTATAGTGGGGTAGCACATATGGGGTACAGCTTTCTAGGGTTGTATTTGTACCCAACACTGACTTAGTCATTCCATTCTTGGTCATTTATTTTCACATGGTATAGAGCGAGTTCCCTGTGGGAACGTTGCCTAGGGCCCACCGAAGCGCGCCCCGAGGCGCGCACCTTTTTTTTAGCGACCCCTCGAGTCGCCCTTTCCCTCGTGGCCCCGCCGTCCCTCAGACGCGGCCCCGCCACCCCTTCTGATCGCGGCCCCGCCACCCGATCGCAGCCTCGCCGCCACGTCGCGGCCCCGCCACCCGATCGCGGCCCCGCCGCCAGCTACGAAGCGGCCCCGCCACCTGCTCGACGCGGCCCTGCCGCCTGCTCTGACGCGGCCCTGCCGCCTACTCTAACGCGGCCCCGCCGCCCGCTACGACGCGGCCCTGCCGCCTGCTCTGACGAGGCCCCGCCGCCACCTCTTACGCGGCCCCGCCGCCACCTCTGACGCGGCCCCGCTGCCTGATCTGACGCGGCCCCGCCGCCACCTCTGACGCGGCCCCGCCGCCTGATCTGACGCGGCCCCGCCGCCACCTCTGACGCGGCCCCGCCGCCTGCTCTGACGCGGCCCCACCGCCCGCTACGACGCGGCCCAGCCGCCAACTACGACGCGGCCCCGCCGCCCGCTACGCCACCGGCCCCGCCGCCTGCTCAGCCGCGGCTCCGCCGCCCTCTCTGCCGGCCCCGCCGCTCCACCAGCCACGGCCCCGCCGTCCCCGCCGCTGCACCTGCCGGCCCTGCTACTTCGGCCCCGCCGCCCCTGGCCTCGCGGCCCCGCCACCCTACCAGCAGCAGCCGAGCCGCCCACCTGCAGCAGCCGAGCAGCAGTGCAGCCGAGCCGCCCCGCACCCGAGCCGCCCTGCCGCCGAGCCGCCCGGGAGCCGAGCCGCCCTGCACCCGAGCCGCCTTGCCGCCGAGCCGCCCGGGAGCCGAGCCGCCCTGCACCAGAGCCGCCCTGCCGCCGAGCCGCCCGGGAGCCGAGCCGCCCAGCAGCCGAGTAGCTGAGTCGCCGAGCCGCCCTTCTGCAGAGTTGCCCGGCCTGCCCTGCCTGGTGAGCACAGTCCCACTGTCACTGCGTGCTCTTCCCCTACTGCTTGCACTGCTTCGCTGTCGTCGTCATGGCTACCCCTAGTGTCCTAGCTTTTGACGCTGAGGGTCGCGCCATTGACTTTGAGGTCTGGGTAGACGACCTGCAGTTGTTTTTACAGTGCGATAGGGCAGACGGCCTCTCTCTCTTTGACCTTACCTCTCGCGCCTCTCCTGCTCCTGCTGC
Organism: Closterium sp. NIES-65; assembly: GCA_948144175.1. Lineage (NCBI taxonomy): Eukaryota > Viridiplantae > Streptophyta > Zygnematophyceae > Desmidiales > Closteriaceae > Closterium > Closterium sp. NIES-65. Next base: position 4,097,202 of record CANXME010000106.1, on the reverse strand, counting down.
TGATGCTGATCCCACTGTGCGCTCTCAGTGGGCCACCCGCGATGCTGCTGCACGTCTTGCTGTGCGTCGCCACCTCCCTACCTCTGAGCGCGCGCACTTTAGTCAGTACAAGAGTGCTCAGACCTTGTACGACGCTGTAGTTGCGCGCTACTCCTCCCCTGCCACTGCTGCACTGAGCCGTCTCATGCTTCCCTACCTCTTTCCTAACCTCTCTGCCTTTCCCACTGTCGCTGACCTCATTTCGCACCTCCGCACTAGTGACACTCGCTACCGCACCGCCCTTCCTGCTGAGTTCTGCGCTAAGAACCCCCCCCCAGGTACATCACTCTCTACTACGTAGTCGCACGCCTCCCTGACTCCCTTCGCGTAGTCAGGGACCACTTTCTCGCAGTCTGTCCCACCACCCTCACCGTCGACGTCCTCGAGAAGGCCCTCCTCGCAGCGGAGAAGAGCATAGTCGCTGTAGGAGCTTCTCGTGGTGACCCTCGCACCCCCATCTTTGAGGGATGCTCTCCTTCCCCCTTGCTGCCCTCTGTTGCCTCTGCTGCTGCTGCCGACCTGCTTGGTCTTGAGTCGGTCAGCGCGGCGTCTGCCCCTAGTGGGAGACGTCGCTGTGGCAAGGGCAAGGGGGGCAAGGGCGCGGGTGGAGCTGGAGGGGGCGGTGGCGGTGGCGGCGGAGGCGACGGAGGGAGTGGGGGTGGCGGCGGGAGTAGTGGTGGGGGTGGTGGTGGTGGTGGCAGCAGCGGCGGAGGCGGCGGTGGTGGTGGCAGCGGTGGTGGTGGTGGCAGCGGCGGAGGTGGAGGCGGCGGAGGAGGCAGCGGAGGAGGCGGTGGTGGTGGAGGGGGTGGAGCTAGTCGGGGTGGTACCCAGCAGCGGAGCGGCGGTGGTGGTGGCTAGCGCTCGCAGCAGCAGCAGCAGCAGCGTTCGCGGGAAATCCCTCCGCCTCAGCAGCTTCGTGAGTGGTACACTCAGCGTCAGAGGGGTGGGGGTACTGGTCCTTGCAACTACGTCCTTCGTTCCGGCGACCGCGCGGGTGAGCAGTGTGGGGGTGCCCACCCCACCCAGCGCTGCTTTGGCCGCATGACGGACGCTTGGCGTCAGCAGTTCCCTGGGGCTAGTGAGATCCCTCGCTGGGATGAGCTTCTTAGGGCTGGTGTAGCTATCTTTGATCTTGATTTTGATGCTATCCTTGCTGCTATGTATGCTGTGACTATTAGTGAGGAGACTGAGGGTTACCGGTGTTTCCAGCCCGACCCGGGCATTGGTACTGCTGCGCTAGGTGCTTGTGAGGCTGCTGCTGTAGGTGCCAGTGCGTCTGCGCTCTCAGGTACTGGTAAGATTGCGCTCTCAGGTACTGCGTCGCCCTCGTCCTCCCTTACTTTCACACTTGACTCTGGGGCTTCTCGCTCCTTCTTTCGAGACCGCACCACCCTTACGCCGCTTGGCCGGCCGGTTGCCGTCTCCCTGGCTGACCCCTCTGGGGGTCCTGTCCTCTCTCACTTCTCCACTGTCCTCCCGTGTCCGGCTGCCCCTTCGGGCACCCTGTCTGGTCTGTACCTTCCCTCGTTCTCTACGAACTTGGTGAGTGGTGCGGACCTCCAGGATGCGGGGGTTCACCAGTTCACTCCTGCGAGTCAGCGGGTGACCCACTGCACGGACGCACGCATAGGCCGACACCTGGCCACCTTCTCACGTCGGCCGGGGTCGAGTCTCTACACCCTGACCACTACGTCTCCTCCTGTCTCTGCGTCCGGTCAGGTAGCTGTGTCAGGTCAGGTGCTTGCTGCTGCGTCCCGGTCAGGTCCTGAGTCTGCCCCCTGTTCTTGTCGCCTCCTGTCTCACGAGACTCTCCTGTGGCACCACCGTCTTGGCCACCCGTCCATGCCCCGTCTTCGGAGCATGGCTTCCCGTGTCCTTGTCTCTGGTCTTCCCTAGTCACTCCCTCCCCTTCCCTCCGGGCCTGGACCTTCCTGTGTCCCCTGTGTCGAGGGTCGCCTCCGGGCTTCTCCTCACTCCTCCCAGTTCCCCCCGACAGAGGCTCCTCTGCAGACGCTTCACATGGACGTGTGGGGCCCAGCCCCCGTCCGTGGGCAGGGTCACGAGCGCTACTTCCTGTTGGTGGTTGACGACTACTCGCGTTACACCACAGTCCTCCCCTTGCGCAGCAAGAGTGCTGTCACTGAGGTGCTGATCGACTGGATCCGCGAGGCTCGTCTCCAGCTCAGGAAGAGCTTCGGCTCGGACTTTCCTGTTTTGCGTCTGCACTCGGACAGGGGCGGAGAGTTCTCCTCTCGCCTTCTACGAGACTACTGTCGTGCACGGGGGATCCGCCAGACCTTCACGCTTCCGGATTCTCCACAGCAAAATGGGACTGCTTAGCGCCGCATTGGCATGGTCATGGATGTCTCTCATACGTCCATGATGCATGCGGCTGCCCCCCATTTTCTGTGGCCGTTTGCAGTGAGGTACGCGGCGCATCAGCTCAACCTTCACCCCAGGGTCTCTCGGCCCGCGATGTCCCCAGTCTTGCTGTGGACGGGGAAGGTTGGCGATGCGTCGGCGTTCCGTGTCTGGGGATCTCGGGCGTTTGTCCGCGATTAGTCTGCGGACAAGCTGTCCCCTCATGCTGCTCCCTGTGTCTTCCTTGGCTTCCCCACTGATGCTCCAGGGTGGCAGTTTTACCACCCCTCCTCTCGTCGTGTTCTGTCCTCCCAGGACGTCACGTTCGACGAGTTAGTCCCCTTCTACCGCCTCTTCCCCTACCGCACTCCTTCCCTCCCCCCTCCGCCGGACATCCTTGTGCCGGTTCCCCCCCCGGTAGACCCCCTCCCCCCTCAGGTTCCTGCCCCCTCAGGTGTGTCCCAGGTAGACGCAGTTGACCCGGTCGAGGTTACTGGTGACTCTGGTGCTGCTGCGGGTGCTGAGCTCGTCGACTTTGCTGCTCGCTGTCGTCTAGACTACGCTGCTAGTCTTGTTGCTGAGTCTGCGTCTGTCTGTCCTCTGTCCGTCGGGGGTGAGTGTGCTCTTGGCACGGACTTCCTAGAGGACAGGCAGGAGGAGTTACAGTGTCTGGCTGCTGCTTCACCTCATCTCACGTCTGTACTGCTTGCTCCTGAGGGAGACCCGGATGCACTAGACATCCCGACTCCGCGCTCTTACGCGGAGGCCGTAGAGGGTCCCTACTCCTCTCAGCGGCAGGCAGCTATGGATGCAGAGATGGCTTCGTGGAAGTCCACAGGCACCTACGTTGACGCAGTTCCCCCTCCTGGGGCGAACATCGTCAGTGGCATGTGGATCTTCCGGGTGAAGCGGCCGCCGGGCTTTCCGCCTGTCTTCAAGGCGCGGTACGTTGCTCATGGCTTCAATCAGCGGCAGGGAGTTGACTACTTTCAGACCTTCTCTCCCACCCCGAAGATGACCACTCTTCGGGTGCTGCTGCACATAGCCGCTCAGCGCGACTACGAGCTTCACTCTCTCGCCTTCAGCACTGCGTTCCTGCAGGGTAGCCTGCACGAGGAGATCTGGCTGCGCCGTCCACTTGGCTTCACTGGGACTTTCCATCCTGGCACCCAGTGGAGCCTCCGACGGCCAATCTACGGTCTCCGCCAGGCACCGCGTGAGTGGCACGACACACTGAGGACTACGCTTGCGGCTCTTGGGATTGCTCCGTCTACTGCTGACCCGTCGCTGTTTCTTCGCACCGACACTTCCCTGCCGCCGTTCAACATCCTCGTGTACGTCGACGACTTGGTCTTTGCCACAGCGGACACTGCTGGACTCGCCTACGTGAAGTCCGAGCTACTGAAGAGACACACGTGCACAGACTTGGGTGAACTGCGCAGCTACCTTGGCTTGCAGATCACTCGGGACGGAGCACGCCGCACCATCACCTTGACTCAGTCACACATGGTGCAGCAGGTCCTTCAGCGCTTCGGCTTCACGTACTCCTCGCCTCAGGCCACTCCTCTGTCTAATCGCCACTCACTCTCAGCTCTGCCTTCGGATGAGTCCGTAGAGTCGAGTGGCCCGTACCCAGAGCTTGTTGGCTGCCTCATGTACCTGATGACCTGCACACGACCTGACCTTGCATACCCTCTGAGCATTCTTGCACGCTATGTTGCTCCTGGGAGACACCGACCAGAGCACATGGCTGCAGCGAAGAGGGTATTGCGCTACCTGTGCAGTACGTCGGGCATGGGGCTAGTGCTTGGAGGGCGGAGTCCAGTGGTCCTTACAAGCCACGCGGACGCTTCTTGGGCTGACGACCAGGCTACGCAGCGGTCGTCACAGGGTTACACCTTCAGTCTTGGTTCCGGCTCTGTCTCGTGGCGGTCTACTCGTTCGTCTTCGGTTCTCAGCTCCAGTTGTGAGGCTGAGATCTACGCCGGGGCCATGGCTGCACAGGAGCTTCGCCGGCTCACCTACCTGCTGACTGACCTTTGAGAGCCGCCTGTTCTCCTCCATTGCTGTACGTAGACAACAAGGCCATGCTGGCCTTGTGTCGAGAGCAGCGCTTGGAGCACAGAACGAAGCACATTGCTCTCCGCTACTTCCTTACTTGTGAGCTGCAGCAGCGTGGTCAGTTGTGACTTGCGTACGTGGCCTCTGAGGCCAACACTGCTGATGTGTTCACCAAGGCACTCGCGCCTTGTGACCATCAGCGCTTCTGCACCCAGCTGGGTCTTGTGCCTGTCTTGCCTCACTTGCTCTCTTCTTGACTTTACTTGTACTGTGACATATATATACCTGCTCCTGCTTGTCTAGTTTTATATATATGTCTGTACTCCTGCATGTGAACTGGCCTCTGGCCCTGCTCTTGTGCTCGGACTGTGTGGTGACTTTGTGATCCACCCTGAGCTTGCTTTGCTTTGCTTTGCTTGACTGGTCTTGTGACCCGTTGTTCTCCCCCACTTTGCCTATGGGGGTGTGTCAGATTATTATAGCTGATGCATGTTTGTAGGCTATAGTGGGGTAGCACATATGGGGTATAGCTTTCTAGGGTTGTATTTGTACCCAACACTGACTTAGTCATTCCATTCCTGGTCATTTATTTTCACACATATAAGTTTGACAAAATGTTCGGTACCCTCTAAGAAATATCTCTAGATAGCCTAGAACGATAGAAATCATATATTGTTTTGACATACATGGCTATCTAGATCTATTTATTGTGTAATATTCTTCTTTTTAATATGTCTTATCATCTACATTCGCTTTGCACAACGTTCCCACCACAACCAAGACTTCCGCTACACTACGATAGCAGACATATCCTATCCAAGGATCCCTATCCCCGGCCCACCTAATATTATGGCCCCTCCCTCTAGCCCACCTGCTTCGCCCTCCACTGCAAAGCCAACCGTGATTCTTGTTACACAGAGCGAAATTTTTTTACCAACTTTGAATTTCCATCTTCTTTTTTCCTAGGTAATGTTGATAGTCAGCGTGCTTTTCTGTACCAATGCTGATGAATCAACATGGTTCAAGCGAAAATAGTTCCCCGCCTTCAGGTAACAATGGAAGCGCAAACTATCGGAGTCGGGCAGCCAATGGTTATGCAGCCACTGCTTTGCGATGCCCGTGCTACTTAACTACCCTCAAAAAGCAGGGTGAACTAGGAAAGTAGCTCTGACGATGTGTCAGCGTACATCAGGCCCCTAGATTCGTTTTGAGGCACGCTGACGGCACAGCGTGCATCCCTCCTAGTACTCTGTCTGTCAGTGTTGCTTCAAAATTTTAGGCTGGAGATTCAGAGACACACAACTTTCCAAGGCTGAACAAACAGCGTTATCTTGAAATTTCTGACTGATCATGCAGGAATGTAAAACCCTCTGTTATAAACATTCCCTCACATTCACATATCTGAATTAGAGTCTGACTGATAACGTTCTACAGGGGCATGATCAGCTACTGGCTCCTCCTCTACATGCTCCTTGCCAGCTCTTGGAGGGTCCCTATGTCTTGCAGCAGGTGCTGTGACTGGACGGCGCTTCTTGTAGCTGCGCCACACTTTAACTACTTCTGGCAAATCTAGCTCGTAGTCTAGTAATGACATGCACAACAAATCACTTAGCCTGCAGTCCTTGATACTGCCTCTTTGCCATGTTTTGATGAGGTTCTGTCGAGAGAAGCCTCTCTCACACTCAACACTGCTGAGAGGCAACACTGCTACCGCCACCCAGAGGTTGACAAGGTTGGGGTATGCCTGCTGCCAATCGGGAGTCTTGAGGATGGCTGACAGTCCCGAATGGAACTTCCTCTCGATCTTTGGAGCTCTGGCCAAGACCAGGCAAAGAGTCCTCAACTCTTTGACCGCCTGCTTTTTGTCAATGATGTGATATAAGTAACAATGGGGAGGGTATTAGTTTAATACGAGAGGGCAAGTGTCGAATGTGTTCACCGAATGACCAAGCAGATACTAACCTGGCAGAATCTCGGGCGAGTCGTCGGCGTGAAACAGAGTGGCGAGCGACAACAGCCACTCCTGACACTGAGTCTGCCTTGCCTGCCGATCCCAGTTCGGTGGCCACATGTCCGGGATGAAGAGGCGCACTCCAGCCAGCGAGTTGAGGTCACCAAGCTTTGACCGGAGATTGTTGACAAGCAGCTCGGCCATGTCGGTGCAGAGTGCAACACAGGCGTCATGATGGCCGGGTCCAGGGTAGTCCTTGTTTTTGCGCTCGTGAAGGTTGAAACGGAAGCGGTTCATGCTCCCGTCCGACGAGGAACCTTCCACCACCATCTGCGGCAACCATTGTGGCCCGTGCTTGGCGATGAACCGATACAGATGCTCGCTGGTGCCGCCGCCGAAATCATCGCCACATTCGGTGTAGCGGCTCTCTAGGAGAGAGGTTGTGTGCACGATCTGCGTGTGCACAAGTGGGTAGTCGAGCTGCCACACACGAATCACACTGGTTGTTAGTACCAGTACTTAAGGAAAACAATAATCAGGAAAACAAATGAACCGTCACTTACCTCTCGATGCTGGAAAACCTTGGAGAGGACGTCCAGCAGATCCAGCACGTCCGCTAGAAACCTCACAAGGAACTGGAAACGATACGAAGTTACCAACTCGTACATCGTTTGGTCCTTCCACTCGGACAGCATCACAATAATGGCGGGCATGACTTTGACGAAGCGCGACACTGCAGCACCCCGCGACAGCCATCGAACCTCGTGTATGCCTTGCACCTCGAGGTTCGTGGATGTGAAGACCTCTTGGAGCTCCATGAAGCGTTGGTGCCAAGGACCCGAACGCCCAAGGTACTCCGCGACGGCGCGGATGACGTCGTCGACCATGTTGAAGGTGGGGATCTCCTCTGCTGCAGCTTTTGCAGCCAATGCTTCTCTGCAAGCAACACAACACACACAAGATTATATAGGTAAATAATAACACTACCTTAAACATGCTGTTAAAATTGCAGAGCCAGGCGTACCGGTGTGCGATGCAGTGGAACGAGACGAGGTTGGGGATGAGCATTTGAATGCGTGCAACCACTCCTGTATGCTGCCCCACCATGACCATCGCCCTTTCTGTGCTCATGCCCGATATTCGGCGGAGGTCCACGCCGACAGCCCTGAGGTGGGAAAGGAGGAGGCCTGAAAGGGATGCGGCGTCTGCCTTCTCAACTATGAGATGTGCGAGGAACTCGGTGACGACAGCGCCATCGCGGATGAAGGTGGCAAACACAATCATGTGTTTGCCACGTCGCCGATCGGTGCTCTCATCCAGCGTGATCTCGATGAAGGGACTCCTTAGAAGATGCTCCAGCTGCGTTGTTTGGAGCCAAGTCGCGATTGCTTGAGTCATCTAATCAAAGCCGTACCTATAATAGAAAAAATACCACGGGAGTGAGCGACAAACAAAATGCAAATGTGAGGGCAGTGTTTTGAAAAATGACGAAACACATGAAACACGTACGTGTTGTAGTACGTGCCGTAACTGTTCTCCGGAAACCCGGGCACCTTTTTCTTCGCGAGGTAGCGCACGAGCCGGATCCATGAGTCCATGGGCTCGTTGCACTTGCTCATGAAGTACAACGACTCCGCTAGTGCCGACATCTGCACCATCTCCTTATCCTGCGCCTTGGGGTGTAGATCGATGCGGCGTTGTCGCTCCACTTTCTGCAGCAGGTCGTCCTGCCTTTGCAATGCTAACCGATGCTTCGAGGTACCCTCATGCTTCTTGAAGGCCTGCGTCTGCACATTGGTAGCGCCTTCTCCACGCCGTCCACATTTTCCTGCCAATCCCGCAAATTCCATGCAGATGCTGCACTTAAAAGAGGGGGCACCAGCAGCAGTCATAGTTAGTATCAGCCATGGATAATCTGTACACCACCTCGACTTGAAACGGTCGTGCGCTTCTTCGTAATTCAGCACTACTTTTTCGGGACGGGGTTTGGAGCTGTCCAGATTGGGTGATTCCTCCGCCAAGGAGCATGAACACTCGAAGCAGGTGGTGGAGTTCCCCACGCAATGGTTGCCTGCCGTAAACGCAACTTCGGTAATGGCGCTTGATGGGATGGAGTTTCGTCGTGTTGAAATGAATGAACAGGAAAGATTGAACTAACAGTGAAATCAGTACAAGTACCTAACCCTAGAATTGTGTACCCCCTATAGGCTAACCCACTGTAGCCTAAACAAGCACAACATATATAATGTTTGACACACCCCCATAGGCGAAGTGGGGGAGAACTAGGGGTCACAAGACCAGTCAAGGCAAAGCAAGGCAAAACAAGCTCAGGGTGGATCTCAAGGATACCACACAAATTCCGAGCACAAGCAAGTGGTCACAAGACCAGTTCACATGCAGGTTTATAATAGAACAAGAGGTACGAATATCACAACCTAGCAAGAGTAAACATGCAGGTATATATATATACATAGAGATCACAGTACAAACAGACTCAAGAAGTAAGCAAGTGAGGTCCAGTAGGCACAAGGCCTAGAAGAGTGCAAAAGCGCTGATGGTCACAAGGCTGAAGCGCCTTGGTGAACACATCAGCAGTGTTGCCCTTAGAGGCCACGTAACGCAGACGAAGCTAACCACGTTGGTGCAGCTCTCGAGCAAGGAAGTAGCGCAGAGCAATGTGCTTCGTTCTGTGCTCCAGTCTGTGCTCCTTACACAAGGCAATGGCTGCCTTGTTGTCGACGTACAGCACTGGAGGAGAACGAGGCCGCTCTCCAAGGTTGGTCAGCAAGTAGGTGAGCCAGCGTAGCTCCTGGGCTGCCATGGCTGTGGCATAGATCTCGGCCTCACAACTGGAGCTGAGAACAGAAGAAGAGCGAGTAGAACGCCAAGAAACTGAACCAGAGCCAAGACTTAAGGTGTAACCCTGAGACGACCGCTGAGTAGCCTCGTCGTCTGCCCAAGAAGCGTTTGAGTGCCCAGTGAGAACAACTGGGTCTCGCCCTCCAAGCACTAGCCCCATGCCCGACGTACTGCACAAGTAGCGCAACACCCTCTTAGCTGCATCCATGTGCTCCTTCCGGTGACGGCCGGGAGCGACATAGCGTGCAAGAATGCTAAGAGGGTATGCAAGGTCAGGTCGAGTGCAGGTCATCAGGTACATGAGGAAACCCACAAGCTCTGGATACGGGCCACTCGGCTCTACGAACTCATCCGAAGGCAGAGCTGAGAGCGAGTGACCGGTAGGCAGAGGAGTGGGCTGAGGCGAGGAGTACGTGAAGCGGAAGCGCTGAAGGACCTACTGCACCATGTGTGATTGAGTCAAGGTGATGGTGCGGCGTGCTCTGTCCCGGGTGATCCGCAAGCCAAGATAGCTTGTCAGTTCACCCAGGTCTGTGCACGTGTGTCTCTTCTGCAGCTCCGACTTCACGTGGGCGAGTGCCGCAGTGTCAGCAGTGGCAAAGACCAAGTCATCGACGTACATGAGGATGTAGAACAGCGGCAGTGAGGTGTCGGTGCATAGAAACAGCGACGGGTCAGCAGTAGAAGGCGCGAACCCAAGAGCCGCAAGTGTAGTCCTCAGTGTGTTGTGCCACTCACGTGGTGCCTGGCGGAGACCGTAGACTGGTCGTCGGAGGCTCCGGTGGGTACCACGAGGGAACGACCCAGTGAAGCCAGGTGGGCAGCGCAGCCAGATCTCCTCGTGTAGGCTGCCCTGTAGGAAAGCATTGCTGAAGTCAAGAGAGTGGAGCTCGTAGTCACGCTGAGCGGCGACGTGCAGCAGAACCCGAAGAGTGGTCATCTTCGGGGTCGGGGAGAAGGTCTGGAAGAAGTCAACTCCCTCTCGCTGACTGAAGCCTCGTGCAACGTAACGCGCCTTGAAGACAGGCGGAGAGCCCGGCGGCCGCTTCACCCTGAAAATCCACATGCCACTGACGATGTTTGCCCCAGGCGGGGGAACCTCGTCGACGTAGGTGCCTGTGGACTTCCAGGAAGCCATCTCTGTGTCCATGGCTGTCTGCCACTGAGAGGAGTAGGGACCGGCCATCGCCTCTGCGTAAGAGCGTGGGGTCGGGATGTCTGGTGCATCCGGTGTTGTTCAGGATCCGTCACTTTGAGAACTTACAACGAACTCATTACTCAACTAAACGCATATCCGCTTAGTAAGATTGTGCGACTTAGGCTTAGCTACCATCTCCAAGTTAAATCAGTCGTTAAGATGGTCTAGAGAGTGAGAACCATATAAAAACGTCCAGCAACCGCATGACTAGAATGGTAGAGGAAGTACAAGCATGTAGGCATAGGAAGTTGGAGTTGGGGACTTCAAGAGAACCATGAGAGGGAAGGGGTTCTCCAAGAGCTAGGGAAGGATGGTAGGAACCTTCCTAGCAGCAAGGATGCAACCCTCATCATGAGGTCCTTGAGGTGTCACATGCAAAATCCAATCTAGTTGGATTTTGCCTTGGTGTTGCAACATTTGCAACCCATGCTAGAAACTTCTAGCCACCCCAATCCAAAAGTCAAAGTTGCCTTCGCTAACCACCCAACCAAAGATCCTTTTATAGTCATGTCCCAAGTAATCACCCAAGTTAGATATAACCCCAAAGGTAAATTAGAAATCCAAGTCTTGGAAATCTTGTAACTTGGGCGATCTTGGTCGGAATAAGGCGATCTCGGTATCGTTGGAAAGCTCTGGATTTCTCCTGCATGATCAAGCATTTAGACTTGGAGAAAAACACAGAGATGACAGTATCCAACAGCCATGCATAATGACATATGCTCATGCAAATCATGCAAGCACAAATAGCACGAGCACTCGGCAGGACGTTAGGATAACATGCACTTAGAATGATGTGCATCCAACAAACTCCCCCTCAGACTAACGGACTACATGCACATATACTCACACAAATGCTAACTCTCATGCACACAATCACACATGCACTCATGACACTGCTGCCCACACTAGTGCAATGCCATGCCACACATCTTAGCACACTTCCAATGTGCGCTCTCGGGAAGTCTCTTGGTGAGAAAATCTGCCGCCTGCTTGCTAGCCTTCACATGGTGAAGCTCAACAATCCCCTCCTTCATCATCTGCCTCACCCTATGCCACTTAATCTTCATGTGCTTGTTAAGCCCATTGAGGATAGGATTATTTGCCATGCAAATAGCAGCCTCGCTGTCGGAGAAAAGTGGTGTAGGTCCCTCCTGTTCTACTCCCATGTCCTCCAGCAGCTTCCTCAGGAGCACGATCTCCTTGATGGCATGGTACATCGCCATGTACTCTGCCTCTCCGGAAGACTGAGCAATCTCACTCTCCTTCTTGGACCTCCAGCTCACTGGTCCACCTCCGACCACGCACACAAAGCCCCCAACCGATGACTGATCCTCATCCTCTGAGGCCCATGTGGCGTCGGTGAAGCACGACAGCTTCAAGGTTCCAGGCGTGACCCCATTGCTCCAATCTGTTTCAGTTGGCTGCCAGCTGAAAACTGAACACCAGCAGATGCCGTTGATCCAAGGTAGCGCACCAAGCGCTTTGCCACCTCCAACTGCTCCTCAGTGGGCCGCTACACAACTCTGGCCAGCTGCCCCACTTCGAATGAAGCATCAGGTCGCGTATGCACAGCTGCATTCATCACACTCCCAATGAGTGACTGGTACTCATTCTGCTGCTCATCCTCGAGTACATCATCCTCCTTAGCTGCCTTCTTCCGTTTGAAGCCCGCAGGGAACGGTGTCATCACAGTGCGACCCCCAGTCACACCATAGCGCTCCATGACACCAGAGATGTAGTGTGACTGATGCACCTTCAGCCACCTCCTCTCAACATCCCTCTCAATCTGCAGCCCCAAGTAGTAATGGACATCCCCCAGCATCTTGCACTTGAAGTTGTCCATCAGCAGCTTCTGTGTCCTCTCAATCTGCTCCATGGAGGGTGAGAACAGCAGTATGTCATCGACATACACTAGCAGCAAGAGCAGCTGCTCCCCCTCTCCAAGCAGAAACAAACTGTGATCCGCCTGGGATGTCTTGAAGCCTCCATCCAGCAGCACCTCCTCCAGCTTCTCGTACCAACACCTGGGCGCTTGCTTAAGGCCATAGATGGCCTTCTTAAGCTTTCACACCCGGCTGGTCCCATCCTCATAGCCGTCGGGCTGCGCCATGTAGATATCCTCCAGCAGTATTCCATTGAGGAACGCAGTGGTGATATCCATCTGCTTCACGTGCCATCCCTTCACAGCTGCGCCAGCCATCAAAGTCCTCAGTGTTACTGGCTTAGCAACGGGAGCGAAGATCTTTCCAAAGTCGACCTTCTCTTTCTGCTGAAACCCCTTGGCGACCAAGCGGCTCTTGAACCGCTCCAACGCACCATCAGCTCCACTCTTCACCTTGAAGACCCACTTGCTGTTGATCGGCCGTCGCCCCTCGGGTAACTCAACAAGCTCCCAAGTCCCATTCTTAATCAGACTGTTGAACTCCGCATCCATGGCAGCCTTCCATTCCTCCTTCTGGGGTCCACTCAGTGCCTCCTCCATTATGGCTGGTTCTCCAGGCAAGGGTGTGAAGAAACAGAACGCCATCTCCTCATCCTCTCCCTCATCCGCCTGAACCGCCATGGCACCTTGCTTGGGTCCTCCCAAACGGCTATACTTCAGCCTTGAGGGTGCTGCTGCCACTCTCTTCTCGCGGGTTGCAGTCTGCTGCCCATGTGGTGAAGCTCCTCTCTGCACACTCCTCTTCGTGACCTTGGCGTTTGTTGCAGGCTCGGGCTGAGATGGTGAGTCCACACGTGCCGACTCATCCTCCAACCCCTCCTCCGCAGCAGGACCAGAAACTTGCTGCTCACCACCGCCACTGTGGTCACTGGTCAGCTCTGACCCAAGGAGATCCTCAAGGTGCAGCTGAACCTCCTCCGCTGCAGACCGCTCAATCTCTTGCAAACGCAAGCCAATCTGCACCTGTTGCTGCTGCTGCCAATCCTTGTACATGACGTCCTCCACAAACTTGACGTCACGACTGACGAGCGTCCTCTTGCTCTTGGGGTCCCACATCAGCCACCCCTTCGAGTCAGGAGCCATCCCAAGATGGACAGCCCACACAGCAGCAACTTCCAGCTTGTGCCTCTGCTCCTTAGGCACCATCACAAGCCCCATGCAGCCCCATACCCGCAGCATGTCAATGGATGGCTTCTTCCCAAGCCAACGATCGTACGGCACCCAATGCTTGTCGCCAACATGAGTCAAGACCCTGTTCTTGACCGTGATGACATGGCGAACGGCATCAGGCCAGAACTTGTAGGGCATCCCAGCAGCCCCCAACAAGGTCTTAGCCGCCTCGCCAATGGTCCGGTTGGCACGCTCAGCAATGCCGTTCTGCTGCGGTGTTGCAGGGCAGGTCAGCTGATGTCGGATGCCATTTCTCTTGAGGAATTTGGTGAATTCCGCTCCAAGGAACTCTCCACCTCGGTCGCTCCTCAGCACCTTCACCAGCCGCATCGCTTGCCGCTCCACCATCGGCAACCAATCCTCCTTGATCGCCGCTGCAGCATCGCTCTTCTTGGACAAGGGACGCGCCCACGTGAAACGGCTCCATTCGTCCACCATGGTAAGGAAGTACAGCACTCCCCTAGTCCCTTCAGTCCTCATAGGACCCACCAGGTCCATGTGCACCACCTCCAGCGGCGCCTTCGCTGATCCCTCCGCACGTGGAAACGGGAACCGCGCAAACTTGTTTTGCATGCACGCCTCGCAGCTGCCATAGTGAGCGCCATCTCCTTGCAGTTGCAGCCCATGCACGCACTTTTCCTTATGCATCACCTCCAGTGTTGAAACAGCCACGTGTGCGAGCCGCCGATGCCAAGTCTCCCAATCCGCTTGGCCCGAGGTAGCCGACGCCTTCACCGCCGCGCTTCCTCCAATCAGCTCCTCTCCTTGCACACCTTGCTGCTCCTCCTCGGTGACACTCTCCTCCATAGATGCCGCCGCTGCCGCCTTGCCTGATTTCCGCCAAAGGAGGGCCGGGATCTGCCACATCCGCTTGTGGACATCTCCCTTCCACTACAGGTCCCAAATGAGGCGCTCATCGTTGTAAGCACGATAGCGCTCCGAGCCAATCGTCTCGGTGTTCACACCCGCATCTCCCAACCGGCCGGTAGAAATCAGGTTCGCGCACAAGTCCGGCACCCACAGCACATTCTTCAGCCCCACGAGCTCTCCATCCGCTCCCATGAACTTGGCGCATCCCATGCCCATGACCTTGGCCTTGGCGCCCGTCGCGGATGTGACCGTAGAGATAGGTGCGGGCTGAATCTCATCGAGTAGGTCCGCACAAGGAGTCATGTGCCAGGAGCTTCCCGAGTCAATCACCCAATGGGTGAGGGGGTGTAGGAGAACCTTGGCAGCCATAGCGAGGTCGGTTGCGCCTTCGTTCACGAAAAAGAAGAACCCAGCCTTGCGCTCCTCAGATTTGCCGCCTTTCTCCTCCTCCTTCTCCTCACCACTAGCTCCCATGACTCTCCCACTCCTCTTGCCACCATGCAGGTTGCTCGATGAAGGCGGGGTCCAATCCTTGTGTCGTTGGTAGCACTTCCGCCAACGATGTCCGCGCTTCTTGTAGTAGAAGCACACCCCCCCCTTGACCCCCGCCGCCATCCTCCTTAGGGTTGTCCTTGTTTTTGCCCTTCCACTTCTTCTTGAAGCCTCTCTTTCCACCTCCAACTCCATAGCCAGCCCCCTCCTCCAAGCGCTCCACACTCCGCTGCCGCAAGTCCTCCTCTAGGATGCGCGCGCGAATGTAATCCGTGCTCCATTGGGGTTGTTGGGAGTTGAGGTTGATCGCTAGGGCAGACCACGACTCCGGCAGCCGTATCACGATCTCCATGCATTGCACGAGCTCCGGGTACACCACACCGCCTCCTTGGAGCTTCGTGAAGATGTCCCGCATCTCATCCAACACCGGTTGCATCGGCTCTCCATCAACGAACTTGATGTCGCGCAGCCGCCGCGCGAGTAGCACGATGCCGGTAGCATGTGTCGGTGAATGCACATCCAGAAGCTTCCTCTAAGCCTTAGGGCCACACTCTGGATCACCCAAGAGGTCCTTGATGTGGTCAAGTTGTCGTCCGCCAACCGCTTGCACCATGAGCATGTACGCGACGAACGATCGCTTCATCTATGCTCCTTTCAGCTCCCCGGCCTCCGGCATCTTCTCCTTCCCCTCCACCAGATCCAATAGCTTGTATTGGGTGTACATCAGCCTCATGCGGAAGCTCCAGTGCACGTAGTCCTCCCCCATGAATTTCTCAATAGAGAACGCCTTCACGGGATCCACGGTTGTTGGAGATGGTGTAGTAGACGTAGGTAGCGTAGGGCTGGCTGGTTGGTGAGTCCCCACTCCTCCACCAGCAACTCTCCCCTGCTCTCCAGCCGCTCTACTTTTATCCATCTTGCCACTAGCACCTCCGGGGTTCGTACCAACCATATTGAGGCCTTATGAACGGTGGAAACTTGAGAAATCGTTTCGAGAAAATTCTGCCAGAAATTTCGATTCTACGAAAATCGCCGTCGCAGACTCGATACTTCGAAGTAGAATGCGGTTTGACCACCAATCAAAATTTCGCAAACAGAGCTACTAGAAAATGGTCTCACTTGACATCATTGGTTGAGAATTCAGGACGATTCGTCGTCTCAAAGTTGACTACCCGCTCTGATACCACTTGTTGTTCAGGATCCGTCACTTTGAGAACTTACGATGAAGTCATTACTCAACTAAACGCAAATCCCCTCGGTAGGATTGTGCGACTTGGGCTTAGCTACCATCTCCAAGTTAAATCAGTCGTTAAGATGGTCTAGAGAGTGAGAACCATATAAAAACGTCCAGCAACCGCATGACTAGAATGGTAGAGGAAGTACAAGCATGTAGGCATAGGAAGTTGGAGTTGGGGACTTCAAGAGAACCATGAGAGGAAAGGGGTTCTCCAAGAGCTAGGGAAGGATGGTAGGAACCTTCCTAACAGCAAGGATGCAGCCCTCATCATGAGGTCCTTGAGGTGTCACATGCAAAATCCAATCTAGCTGGATTTTGCCTTGGTGTTGCAACATTTGCAACCCATGCTAGAAACTTCTAGCCACCCCAATCCAAAAGTCAAAGTTGCCTTCGCTAACCACCCAACCAAAGATCCCTTTATAGTCATGTCCCAAGTAATCACCCAAGTTAGATATAACCCCAAAGATAAATAAGAAATCCAAGTCTTTGGAAATCTTGTAACTTGGGCGATCTTAGTCGGAATAAGGCGATCTTGGTATCGTTAGAAAGCTCTGGATTTCTCCTGCATGATCAAGCATTTAGACTTGGAGAAAAACACAGAGATGAAAATATCCAACAGCCATGCATAATGACATATGCTCATGCAAATCATGCAAGCACAAATAGCACGAGCACTCGGCAGGACGTTAGGATGACATGCACTTAGAATGACGAGCATACAACATCCGGGTCTCCCTCAGGGGCAACAAGCATGGACACAAGATGGGGCAAAGCGGCAGCAAAGCACTCAAACTCCTCCTGCCTGTCCTCAAGGACGTCGGTGCCAAGAGCACACTCACCCCCGACGGACGGAGGACAGACAGACTCAGACTCAGCAACTAGGCTAGCAGCGTAGTCTAGACGACAGGTGGCAGCAAAGTCGACAAGCTCAGCAACCAGCGCCCGGGTCCTCAGGACCAGCCGTAGCTCCAACGCCCAGGTCCGCAGCACCAGCAGCACCAGTAGAGTCTCGAGCACCAGCAGCACCACCAGCAGCAGCGGGGTCCGTGACACCAGGCACGCCACTCCGAAGAGTGCAGCGCCGCTCGTACCACTCACGGATCCGCTCACGGGAGGGGAGCTCCCGACTAGGAGGAGAAGCACCAGCACCAGTCCCAGTAGTACGCCTGGCTCCAGAGGTACCTCTCCTGAGGCTGCAGTACTGTAAGTACCACTCACGCACCTGCTCCGAGGAGAGGGCTCCTCCAGGTGTAGGACTCCCAGGCTCAGCACCTCCAGACTCAGAACCCCCAGACTCCGGACTCTGCGGCTCGGCACCCCCAGGCTCAGCACCCCCACGCTCCACACCCCTAGGCTCCGCACCCGCAGCAGGACGAGAGTCGACAGCTACCTCAACAGGCTCAACTGGGTCTACCTGAGACACACCTGAGGGAGCGGCACCCTGAGGGGGGAGGGGGTCTACGACAGCAGCACCTGGCACGAGGAAGAGAGGCGGGGGGGGGGAGCGGGGCAGTGCGATAGAGGAAGAGGCGGTAGTAGGGGACGGACTCGTCAAAAGTGACGTCCTGAGAGAGCAAGACTCGGCGCGAGGTGGCGTGGTAAAACTGCCAACCAGGCACGTCCGGGACAAAGCTGAGGAAGACGCAACGAACATCACGGGAGGAGAGCTTGTCCGCAGACGTATCGTAGACAAAAGCTCGAGATCCCCAGACCCAGAAACGCGACGCATCGCCAACCTCCCCTGTCCACAGCAGTGTGGGCGAGGTCTCCGGCAAGGAGACACGGGGCCAGAGGTTGAGCTGATGCGCAGCGTACTAGACCGCAAACGGCCACAGAAAGTGGGGGGCAGCCGCATGGATCAAGGAGGTACGGGCGACCCCCATGACCAGGCCAATGCGGCGCTCTGCAATCCCATTCTGCTGTGGAGAGGCCGGAAGGGTGAACGACTGCTCAATGCCGTGCTCAGCAGAGTAGGCTGCCAAGAGGTCGGAGGAGAACTCACCACCTCTGTCAGAGTGCAAGCGCAGGACAGGAAAGTCTGAGTGGAAACGCTCGCTGAGCTGGAGACGGGCTCTGCGGATCCAAGGGATCAAGATATCAGGGACCTCACCCTTGGTGCGCAAGGGGAAGACCGTGGTGTAGCGCGAGTAGCCGTCAACAATTATTAGGAAGTACCTCTCCTAACCCTGACCACGAACGCGGACTGGGCCCCACACGTCCATGTGGAGCGTCTGCAAGGGAGCTGTCGTCGGGGGAAACGAGGAGGAGTGAGGAGCGGCGCGTTGCCGCCCCTCAACACAGGGAAGATAGGGAGGAGCAGGTGAGGGAGTGAGGGGAGGAAGGACCCGGGGAAGGCCAGAGAGAAGTTATCGGGAGTGCATGGCACAAAGCCGCTGCACAAACGGGTGGCCACGGCGGTGGTGTCGGAGGACAGTCTCGTGTGCCAGAGAGCGACACGAGCAGGGGGGCGACAGCTGACCTGACGCGGACGCAGACGCAGACGCAGCGACCTGAGGGGACTCAGTGGTCAGTGTGTACAGGTCCGACCCCGGCTGCAGAGTGAAGGTAGCCAAGTGACGGCCCGTACGAGCACACGTGCAGTGTGTCACGCGCTCGTAGGCAGGGGTGAACTGGTGAACACCCCCGTCCTGGAGTGCACATCTTGCCACCATGTTCGTAGAGAACGAGGGAAGGTGGAGACCTGACAGTGTGCCCGACGGGACCGCAGGACAGGGGAGGACAGTGGAGGAGGTCGCAATGACCGGACCCCCAGAGGGGTCAGCGAGGGAGACAGCAACTGGCCGAGCAAGCGGCTCAAGGGCAGTCCGGTCACGAAAGAAGCAGCGAGAAGCACCTGAGTCCAGTGTGAAGGTGTGCAGTGCTGCAGTCGACTCAGTACCAGGGGGGGCAGATGCACAAGCACCTAGAGCAGCTGCCTCACCAGCACCTGGGGTAGCAGACACGCGAATACCTGGAGCGGCAGACGCACTAGTCCTAATGCCCGGGTCGGGCAGCACACACAGGTACTCAGCACCCTCTCCACTAGTAGACATCACATACATAGCAGTGAGAATAGCATCAAAGTCTAGAGCATAGATATCAATCCCCTTCATAGCGACTGAGTGTGCTGCTGGCCCTGGCCACCGCCAGCGCCTCCACGACCACCACCGCCGCCGCCACCTCCTCGACCACCCCAACCCCAGCCGCCGCCGCGTCCACCGCCACCCCCACCACCGCCTCCGCCCCTGCCACCTCCCCCGCCGCTGCCGCCACCACCTCCACCGCTGCCACTAGCCCCTCCAGTCGCGCCACCACCCCCACCGCCGCCACCGCCCCCACCACCGCCTCCCCCGCCGTCACCGCCACCGCCCTTGCCCCCTTTGCCCTTGCCGCTGCGGCGCCCGCTCGAAGCAGACGCAGTCCCGACCTTCTCAGCACCAAGGAGGTCGACAGCAGCAGCAGAGGCAACAGAGGGAAGAAGGGGGGAAGGAGAACACCCCTCAAAGAACGGGGTACGGGGGTCGCCACGAGAGGCACCTACAGTGACTATGCTAGCCTCAGCTGCAAGGAGTTCCTTCTCGAGGAGGGCAATGGTGAGCTCAGTGGGGCAGCGAGCTAGGAAGTGGTCCCTGACTGAGCGCAGAGTGTCAGGGAGGCGGGTGACTAGGTGGTAGAGAGTGAGCCAGAGCGGGGGTGGGTTCTTGGCAAGGAACTCATCAGGCATAGCGGCGTGGAAGCGAGCCTCACTAGTGCGGAGGTGCGTAATGAGGTCAGCGACTGTGTGGAAAGAGGCTAAGTCGGGGAACAGGTAGGGAAGAGAGAGACGGCCTAGTGCGGCAGAGGCCGGTGAGGAGTAGCGGGCAACGACAGCAGTGTACAGTGCCTGTGCAGTCTTGTGCTGCCCAAAGTGCTCGCGCTCATCTATCGGCAGGGAGTTGCGAATAGCAAAGCGAGCGTGGGCGTCACGAGTCTGCCACTGTGAGCGGGCAGTGCTGTCAGCAGTAGCAGCAGGGGCAGTGACATGGCCTAGGGCGTGGTCATACAGTGAGATGTCGTCCTTGGCAGTGAGCTGTAGATAGAGGTGCAGGTCATCTAGCCAGGTGTCAAACTTCACTGGGCGGCCCTCATCATCGAAAGCTAGTACAGGTGGGCTAGCCATAGGAGCAGTAGGAGCAGTAGTAGGAGTAGGAGGGTGAGACAGGTAGGGCGGCTCGGACACTACGCGCGGCGCGGTTCAGTTCAGGTAGGGCGGCGCGGCTCGGGTAGGGCGGCGCGGTTTAGTTCGGGTCGCGCGGCTCGGCTCGGACTGGGCGGCTCGGTTCGGGTCGCGCGGCTCGGCTCGGTCCTGGAGGGGCTGTGGCGGTCACTGGCCGTTCGGGGCCTCTAGGCGCGAGCGCGGGGCCGTTCGGGGCCTCTAGGGGCGAGCGCGGGGCCGTAAGGGGCCGCTAAGGTCGAGCGCGGGGCCGTTCGGGGCCTGTAGGGGCGAGCGCGGGGCCGCTAGGGGCGAGCGTGGGGGCCGTTCGGGGCCTCTAGGGGCGAGTGCGGGGCCGACGGGGGCCTCTAGGGAGGTGAGCGCGGGGCCGACGGGGCCGTTAAGGGGCGAGCGCGGGGCCGTAAGGGGCGAGCGCGTGGGCCGACGGGGCCTTTAAGGGGCGGCGCGCAGGTCGCTAAGGGGCGGGTCGCGAGTCCCGGGCCTTAGGGGGCCGTGAAGAACGAGGCGCCCTAGGGCGCAGTTAGGTAGGTAGGTAGGTAGGTAGTGGTGGGCCCTAAAACAACGGTCCTAGCGAAGGACCTGCTCTATACCATGTTGAAATGAATGAACAGGAATGATTGAACTAACAGTGAAATCAGTACAAGTACCTAACCCTAGAATTGTGTACCCCCTATAGGCTAACCCACTGTAGCCTAAACAAGCACAACATATATAATGTTTGACACGTCGGACACCTCATGTAGCTCCGTCCGAGGCGTGTTTGTCACATGTTATGTGGCGGCTTCGGGCAGAGAATCCAGGTGCACAGATTCTGGAGCGTGACTCGTGCTGGGCAGAGACGGTGCCGCTGGCGGTGCACAAGGCGTAGCTAAGGACGACTTCAGAAAGTCGAGGCCCGTTGCCATGTCGCCTAGACGGCGACGACCTACATCGTCGTCGTCGTCCAGCTCGTCCGCAGCAGTGTCCGTGGCAGCCATTGAGTCTGCCGAGCTGTGTTTTGCTAGGTTGGGAGAAACTGCCTGACACGAGGGATCAGGCAGTAGTAACAGGGGATGGCAAAGATCTGAGGGAGAGCCAGGCGACAGAGGGAATTGTAGGAACGGTCACGCTGGGTGAGTTGGGGAGGTCCCCTTTTAGGACCTCCTCAAGATGAAACCCTCACTGTTCCCTGCGTGTACATCACCTGGTCGTGTATGCAGCACAGTTGGGGTGGGGTGGATGGTTCTGGTGTCGTGCGTGGCGCAGCGCGCTGCGAGCTATGCGTTGGCAAGGAATGTTGCCAACGCTGGTTGCTGCACAGTCCCGATTGGTTGGAAATGTCGGTGATGGCATCTTTGCTGTACCAACGCGACAGAGCGGTGCCGCGGTGGGGAAATACAATTTACCGGCCGTGATTGACGGTGTTATACCTACACACCGCCTTGCTGGCCAGAATCCCCATAATCCCGGTTTCAGAGTGCACCCCCGATAGTACGCTGAGGCACAGCGTACACTCAAACTTTAAGGCTGTAAAAACAGAGAAGGCATAAACAAATACTCTGGAAAATCAGCCAACATACATATAAAAAAACTTCGACTTCAGAGGAGTGTATAAAAAAAAGTCTGATCTAACGCTGAATCAGCGTAAAAAATCTGATACCTAGGGCCCTTGCGTACATTTAACAGCGGGGTTCAGGGTTTTACTATGTGCCCCACAATTTCGCCCCCACCATGTACCATCTAAAAACTTTTGGCACTCTCCCTGCCAAATGTATACTGCTGCTTTAAGAGTTGTACAACAGATTTGCGCGGAAAACGAATAACAAATCTATGATTGAATAAACTGACAATAAAATGAGTGCATGTGACAATATAATGACTACCCTAGCTAGGCGGAGAAAAGCCGAGGTTGGGTGCAGGTTTGGCTAAGGGAAAACCGAAGGCGACGCAAGGGAGCCTCGGTTTGAGTGATGTTGGCCAAACACGTGGAGTTCGAAAATGCGGGGTTGTGCGCGAGGCAGTGAACCCGATAAGGAATGGATTTTTTCATACAGGTGTACAATATTTTGTAAATACAAGGAAAAAGGTGCCATTATGGCGTCGATCCAAGCTTCGGTCCGTACCTCTCTTCCGTGCCTTACAAATCTCGATATTCGTAGTGTCCGCTATAAAATGTAAGTAGTTTAGATAGAGGCAAAATGGTTACACGCCTGTATGAGTTCTGGAGTTTTTCGATGTCCCTTCGCGTCAGGGCTTAGGACGCGGCACCTCTAGGGAGGAGCCACGATCATTCCTGAGTGGGGATCGATCCTGCCTTGTACAGTGAAATCGCGACATCGCCAACAGGCTGGTATCCGTCTTCGCCCTACCTCGCAAGTGTACAGTAAATTGGTGCCCAAAATGGTGGCACCTCTGGCTCGCACGATCGATGTGCCAACGCCCACACATCGATCGTGAAATTGTGGAGATCGGGCAATTTGCCCCTTGTATTTTCGATCCTGTCACCTGTGGCTCGGTGTGTCCAGGCGATTGCAAATCTGCAGTGTGGACACATCGGTATGCGGATCGATGTGAGGCACGCGCGCCGCCTACGGGCCTAAACCGGTGTGAGGCCCCGATCCCCCACCGATCCTGACAATTTCCCTAGAGGTGCCGCGTCCTTAGGGCACGTGATGAGAATAGCGAGGATTATTCGCCCACCTACAGAGAACGGAGACCCATGTGTGTAGTTCGCGATTGAGCTCGTGTATCATCCGCCATAGCCAGCGTGCCTCTCGCTCGAGTCGGGCTCCAAAACATCTAGGCAATTCACATGTCAGATGTATCACGCTGTGAAAATTGTGCACGGGCGAACATGGGTCTGGCGCAGATTTAGCATAAAACGTATCCGACTCGGCTACATTTCACGTGCTCGCACATGAAACGAGCAGGTCGACCTATTTCAAGAAACCACTTCAAGAATCGTGTTTTCATCCGGTTTTCTCGACATTCTTATCCATTTCTTGTCCGCTGACTAGTTCTCAACACTCTCATCCAATTCTTGTTTGTCTAGTTCTCGTTACTCGTATGAACCTGTTTCTTCTCATTTACTCAACACTCGTGTAACCAGTCCTCCTTCCCATCGTCTGCGCTACAACGCTCGCCGTGAGAAGCGGAAGCGCCTGTGTCCCGTGACATGCGCCGTGCTCGTGAGTGAAAGGGCCATGCCGCCTTGTTTCAGGGCGCCGACGCCTTGCAACGCGGCGCCATGCGCCTTGCAGCGGGCCCAGCACGCTGGCGGCTTGCGCTCTGGAGCCTTGCCGCAGCGCGCTGCGCCTAGGGGCGCTGTTACTTTTGGCGCCTGCGAAGCGCGCTGCGGTTACTTGGCGCCTCGGAGCTCTGGCGCCCTCCTTTCGAAGGAGAAATGGCGTGAAGTTTCGCGCTATCTCCCACGGCGCTATCTCCCCCGGCGCTATCCCCCCCCGGCGCTAACGCGCTGACGCCTTTCCCACCGGTGCGTCAAGCAGGGCGTTGGTGCCTTGGGCGCGCGCCAGCTATTAGTAATCTCCCTCTTTCCTGTGGTCGTCTCCCTCAGGCTCTTAAATCCTTCGCTCTAATAATTTCCATCCGTTCGTTTCTCCCTCTCTCTCGGCCCCCTCTACCGAACGGTGCAGTAGATCTAAACACAAGCCTTTTCTCTCTTCACCGATCCCTGAGGTAGGTGGCCGAGGGTGTGAGTGAACAAGAGACAGTTAAGGAGAGTGAGAGCGTGTACGTGAGTGAGAGAGAGTATGTGAGCAAGTGCTTGAGAGAGTGTTCAAGTGAGAGTGTGTCGCATCCTCAGGATGTATTATGTGTCCAAATTAGAACCGTCAGCTGAAAATCATTCTCACCTCTTCTTCACTATCACGTTTCTTGGCTGACGTAATATCCCCGTTTTCCTGCCCCGCAACATTCCCCGCCCTCTTTCAATCTTTCTTAAGCCTGCACCGCCTTAGAGATCATGGGCGCAGTGCAGGAGTGATAACTTTCCTCGTTCCTTCTCCATGGTACAGATTTTCTTTTACCCGAGGAGGGAATTAGAGTAACATGGCTCGATCGCTCATCTTCAACCTCCTGCTTGGACTCAGCAGCACCTTGCTCCTCCTTTCACGTAAGCCCCTCCACTTCCCTCTTGCTCCTCCTCCTGCTCCTGCTCCTCCTCCTCCTCCTCCTCCTCCTCCTCCTCCTCCTCCTCCTGCTCCTCCTCCTCCTCCTCCTCCTCCTCCTCCTCCTCCTCCTCCTCCTCCTCCTCCTCCTCCTCCTCCTCCTCCTCCTCCTCCTCCTCCTCCTCCTCCTCCTCCCTGATGCCTGCACTCCCTCTTGCTTATTTCCTTTTCCCAGTTTCCTGCTTTCCCTTGCTCACAGCCTTGCTCACTTCGCTTCCCTTATATTCTCTTTTGAGGGTTCTCAAAATGCCTCCACTATTCATGACATTACCTACTCTCACTTCCCTTATACTCCCTCTTGAGGCTCCTCATGCCGACTTCTTCTCTTCCACATATTTCCTCATTTCCATCACTCCCCTCCCTTCCGCCCCTTCCCCGCCACCCCGCCTGATAACTCATCTCCGCTCCCTGGGTGGGTGTACAGCTTCCTGGCTGCTGCAAGCAGAGGTGAGTCGCGCCAACCCAAATGCCTATATTGATACGTTGAACGGATAGGCCATTGAGAGGCCGCAATTCACCGCTGATGCACCTTTCAACTCACCCTTGGTTGTCTACTCATAAGCCTTGTGAGTCCATTCCCAAATTGCTTCGGATTGCCACTACTCATTAGTTCCGCTTCTGCTGGTCCTATTGAAATCTGGAATCCACTAATGGCAAGCCTACCTGTTCGTTAAAGGGTAGGGCAGCTACAAAAGGCAGTCATGGATACGTCAAAGCGTAAACCCTCAATTGATATCTTTGTTTCTTTGTTTTCAGTCTCATCTCGCCTCTCTTCCTTCCGTCCATAAAGCTGCCACGTGCACCGTCTCTTGGTGGGTAGGGAGGATGCCATGCCACTTGTGACACCCCTAAGTAGATACATCCTATCCTTGGTGCTGACCTTTTTTTTTCCCATCTCTCTTCCATCTTTCTTCCATCTCTTTTCCGTCAACCCACCAGGCCGACACGCACATCATCCCGTGGGATCTCAACAGGACAAGGCGCGTGCAGTGACCGGCTTTTGAGGCGCCTCAAAGCCATCTCTCTTCCGTCTCTCTTCCGGCTTCCATCCGTCTCTCACATGCGTTGTCAACCCACCAGGCAGACATGCACATCATCCCGTGGGGTCTGTGCGCGACAAAACGCATGCAGCGTCCGCACATTGCCATTGGCGACAAATTAGGTGTGTGTATGTGTGTGTGTGTGTGTGTGTGTGTGTGTGTGTGTGTGTGTGTGTGCGTGCGTGCGTGCGTGCGTGTGTGTCGAATCATCACATAGTCGAATCAAGAATTACATCAAATCAAACCAGGTGCGTCGTCACAGGCGTGTTTCCTTGCCTGTCCGCAGCAGGACCAAAGCTTGGCTCGGAAGCAGATGCCCAGCTTATCTGCCCATTGGTTACAATCAAGGGCTCTGAGATTGGAATTCCCAACCGAAGTAGACATGCGGTAAGAATCCTACAGTTTTTAAACAGACTTCTTTTCGAAACCAGTTTCGGTGTTGTGACATGGGCTTTTTTGTCCCAGGCATCTTCTCGCGAGGGCATCACTGTGGGCCTGCCTGTGGGTCTGCCTGTGGGCCTGCCTGTGGGCCTGCCTTTGGGCCATGATGCTTCTTGTGGAAGATGAAACCAGTGGCACCATCCCTGTCGTTATATCCTTTCGTCCTTGAACCTGCAATTCCATTTCCCAATCCCCATAATGCAGAAGCCACAGTCCCTCCTGTGCCCAATGCCCAGACTGCTTGCCTTCGATCTTACTAATCCCCGCCCCAGTGCTCAGTCAGCTGTGTCTCATGGCGTCAAGCCCTTCGATCTTACTAATCCCCGCCCCAGTGCTCAGTCAGCTGTGTCTCATGGCGTCAAACCCTTCGATCTTACTAATCCCCGCCCCAGTGCTCAGTCAGCTGTGTCTCATGGCGTCAAACCCTTCGATCTTACTAATCCCCGCCCCAGTGCTCAGTCAGCTGTGTCTCATGGCGTCAAACCCTTCGATCTTACTAATCCCCGCCCCAGTGCTCAGTCAGCTGTGTCTCATGGCGTCAAACCCTTCGATCTTACTAATCCCCGCCCCAGTGCTCAGTCAGCTGTGTCTCATGGCATCAAACGTGGATTTTTTTTTTTCCGCTCACCACTGCCAATGCTTGGTGCAGTCTTTTCAGTTGTTGCTCATGCTTCAGCTTGCAGTATTCCGGTGGGCGGAATCGGCGTGGCATAACCTGTGAAGTGATGTCCACTCACCCTCACCAATACCATGTGGCATGTGGCCTCCCCCACTGCCCATCCCACAGTGTTCAAGTGGGCGGACCTGTTCTGGCGTGACCTGTGGATTACGGATGATCAGAAGCCATTCAGCATGGATTGATGCATGCTCTATTCACCCCTGTACAAAGCATGTCGCGTGTGTCGTTTCCCACTGTCCATCCTGCAGTGTTAAGTGGGCGGCCTGTTCTGGCATGACCTGTGGATTACGGATGATCAGAAGCCATTCAGCATGGATTGGTGTATGCTGTATTCACCCTTGTCCATACCATGTGCCATGTGACGTTTCCCACTGCCCATCGTATCGTGCAGTGTTCATGTGGGCGGACCTGTTCTGGCATGACCTGTGGATCATGAACAATGAGAGGGCATTCAATAACTGCAACTTCAAGAAGGCAAAGCGCCTTCGACCCCTTGTTGTTGGTGGGCAGTACATGTGAGTCCGAGCAGTACACATAACTTATGGGCATTACACTTGTTTCTGGACAGCACTGCGTGTAAATCTTGGCAGCAGAAGTAAATATGAGTAGGTTAGGCCAGGCCAGTATTGTAGATTGAAGCATTTTGGGTAGGTCTGACAATACAGGTAACAATTACTGGCATGCCCAGGTCACTGCCCGCCTTGCCTACTTGCGTGCCCTCCGTGCCTACTTGCGTGCCCTCCGTGCCTACTTGCGTGCCCTCCGTGCCTACTTGCCTGCCCTCTGTGCCTACTTGCGTGCCCTCCGTGCCTACATGCATGCCCTCCGTGCCTACTTGTGTGCCCTCCGTGCCTAATTGCGTGCCCTCCGTGCCTACTTGCGTGCCCTCCTTGCCTACTTGCGTGCCCTCCGTGCCTACGTGCGTGCCCTCCGTGCCTACTTGCGTGCCCTCCATGCCTACTTGCGTGCCCTCCGTGCCTACTTGCCTGCCCTGTGCCCTCCATGCCTACTTGCGTGCCCTCCATGCCTACTTGCTTGCCCTCCGTGCCTACTTGCTTGCCCTCCACGCCTACTTGCTTGCCCTCCACGCCTACTTGCCTGCCCTCCGTGCCTACTTGCCTGCCCTCCGTGCCTACTTGCGTGCCCTCCGTGCCTACTTGCGTGCCCTCCGTGCCTACTTGCGTGCCCTCCGTGCCTACTTGCGTGCCCTCTGTGCCTACTTGCGTGCCCTCTGTGCCTACTTGCCTGCCCTCCGTGCCTACTTGCGTGCCCTCCGTGCCTACTTGCGTGCCCTCCGTGCCTACTTGCGTGCCCTCCATGCCTACTTGCGTGCCCTCCGTGCCTACTTGCCTGCCCTCCGTGCCTACTTGCGTGCCCTCCTTGCCTACTTGCATGCCTTCTGTGCCTACTTGCGTGCCCTCCTTGCCTACTTGCGTGCCCTCCGTGCCTACTTGCATGCCTTCCGTGCCTACTTGCGTGCCCTCCGTGCCTACTTGCGTGCCCTCCGTGCCTACTTGCTTGCCCTCCGTGCCTGCTTGCTTGCCCTCCGTGCCTACTTGCCTGCCCTCCGTGCCTACTTGCGTGCCCTCCGTGCCTACTTGCGTGCCCTCCGTGCCTACTTGCGTGCCCTCCGTGCCTACTTGCATGCCTTCCGTGCCTTGCATACCCTCCTTGCCTACTTGCATGCCCTCCGTGCCTACTTGCATGCCCTCCGTGCCTACTTGCATGCCCTCCGTGCCTACTTGCATGCCCTCCGTGCCTACTTGCATGCCCTCCTTGCCTACTTGCATGCCCTCCGTGCCTACTTGCATGCCCTCGCAAGCTGTGCTACCAGAGCACATGAGAGCATACAAACTATGCCTACCACCACAACCGACCCCCATGCTAAGTGTTTCAGAGAGTTCTTAGAATCTCTTGAAGAGAATCGACCCCGATGCATTCAACGCATCCCCACACCCTTACGTTGCTGTGCTGCCCCCCCCCCCCCCCCCCCCCCCCGCCCCCTTCTCTCTCTCTCTCTCTCTCTCTCTCTCTCTCTCTCTCTCTCTCTCTCTCTCTCTCTCTCTCTCTCTCTCTCTCTCTCTCTCTCTCTCTCTCTCGCTCTCTCTCTCTCTCTCCCTCCCCCCCTCTCTCTCTCTCTCTCTCTCTCTCTCTCTCTCTCTCTCTCTCTCTCTCTCTCTCTCTCTCTCTCTCTCTCTCTCTCTCTCTCCATGCATGGTTGTTTGCAGATTTACGGTCCGTGGATATGGCAAGTTTTACTTCGCCTCAAGTGGCCTTTACCAGTGTAACATGTACAAAGTGAAGTTCTTGCTTGACATGGGGCCCCGTCCTGAATAAAAGGAAGACAGAGTAAACAGCTGTTGCTAAATGGCTGGAGTTGGCGTATTGATCTGCGTGTTTTATTTCACCAGTTTGAGCATTGTGGGTAGATCCATAGGGTCAGAGGTGGTCTTACCTACCACCGGTAATGGCGTTGCTGACTATCAAACCCTCATCCAATGATAGACATTAAGCCAATCTCATATAGAATTTAATTACTGTCAGGGCCTCAGATTCACTTTTAGGGTCGTATACCCTTCAGGGTCCCCTTGTGTAAAAACACTGATTGACAGTGTTCTTAAAAAAAAAATGCCTAAAATGATAGTGTTGTGCTAGAAAAGAGACTGATCCATCAGGGTTCCACCAGTAAAAAAGCTGAAACTATAGAAGTCTTGATTTTAAATTCAAGAGTACGCTAGCTTCCTAGAACAGAGGAGCTGCTCTTATCTAGTGGGAGTCATGCATGCATCAGCATCGGAATCAGACTCATCATCACTCCCTGCGCCTTTGGTTCTTCCCACTCCTCTAGTGCCTCCTTTCCCCTGCCACTTCCCTCCCCCTCTCTTGCTGGAGATGCAGCCACATTGCCAAATGGCCGGCGCTTCTTGTAGCTGCGCCAGATTTTCACCAGTTCGTTGTAGCCGGGCTCATAGTCGAGGAGCGACATCGTGACGAGATCTTCAAGCTGAGCGTCTTTGGAGCTCCCACGTTGTCATGATTTGATGATATTCTGGCGGGAAAACCCGCGCTCACATTCCACTGTGCTCAGCGGCAGCACTGCGACAGCCACCTAGAGACGCACGAGGTTGAGGTTACTGACAAGCGTCTCGGCAAATGCGGTGCAGAGATCGATGCAGGCATCGTGTGTTCCCAGAGTTGGGTAGTCCTCGCTTGGGTTCTCATGCAGTTGGAACTTGTGTGTAGTCGGCCGACCGTCAGAGTCCATACCCTTCACTGTCACCTCGGGCTTGTCACTGTCAGGCCCGTACTTCATGATGAACGGGGACAGGAGCGCGCTCAACCCGCCTCCAAAATCGTCGCCGTAGTCGACATAGCAGGTTTCCAGGTGAGACATAGCTCTTCTGATCTGGGCATGGACACCTGCGATGTCAAGCTATGAGAGGGCGACAGAAATAACACAGAGGGACACAAGGAAAGCGAGTCGGGGGGGTGATTTATGAAACAATCAGTGTTGTGTTTAAGCTCCCACAATATAAATGCATTGACATACACACACAGAAGCCACGCATACAAGAACTAGACATCTTGATAAATGCAGCACACGCTGAAAGGACTTGTTGCTCACCTTTCGCTGCTGGAAGGACCTGTTCAAGATGTTCAGCTGCTCGAGCATGTCTGCAAGGAAGAACAACAAGAAATGGAACCTGTAGCTGGTGGCGAGCTCGTACAGAGTTTTGTCCCACTCATACAGCATGATGATGAGCACAGGGAAGACCGTCACCGTTCGTAGAACGGCATCACCCCTGGAGAGCCAACGGACTTGATGAATGCCTTGAAGCTCCAGGTTCATAGCCGTGAAGAGTTCCTGCAGCTCCAACAATCGTTGGTGCCAGGGGCTGGAACGGCCGAGATACTCTGCGACTTGACGGATCAGCCCGTCCACCATGTCGAACTCGGGGATTCCCTCCGCTGCATCTTTTGCCGCGAGGGCCTCCCTGCAGGCACATCACAACACAAACATGCAACACGGGGTATCAGCAAGGTTGAGATACGGATAAGCAGGATTGGCGCTAGTACAAAAGCAAACATACCTATGGGCTATGCAGTGGCTTGAGACGAGGTGCGGTATGCGGAGGCGCAGTCGAGCGACAAGACCATTCTTGCTTCCCATCATCACACTCGCGCCATCGGTGCTTATACCAGCGATCTTGGCAAGCTTGATGTCGAGGGCCTGCAGGTGGGACACAAACACTAAGAGGAGAGAGGCGGCGTCGCACTTCTCCACGGTCAGAAGGGCAAGGAACTCGGTGACGACGCGATTCTCACGGATGAAGGTCACGAAAATGATCATGTGCTTTCCCCGGCACCTGTCCGTGCTCTCGTCACATGTAACTCCAATGTAAGGACTTGTAAGGAGGTGTTGGAGTTGCGTTTTGTGCAACCACGTGGAAATCGCTTGTGTTAGTTGCGCAAAGCCGTACCTGCGGAGCATGTGAGCCAATGTTAGTGCTTACACAAAAGGTAAACAAAAGCAACATAACAAACAATTTCTAACAGCGGGTACTTAGGTTGTGAAGTAGGTTCCGTATCCCTTCGCGGGGAATTTCGGAACCTTCTTCTCTGCGAGATAGCAAACAAGTTGCACCCATAACTCAATGGGTGCATCTTGCTTGGTTACGAAGAGCAGGGAGTCGTGCAGCTCGATGACGCGTTCCTTCTCGGTGTCGCGAGCGAGGTTGTCACTGTTGATCCGTGGCTGCCGTCCAGCTTCAACAAGAAGCTTTACCTGGTGGTTGACCGCCTCCTTGTGCTTCGTTGTGGCAACATGCCTCTTGAAAGCCTGCGTCTGTACGTCCAAGGCGCCCCTCCCGCCCTTCCCGCACTTTCCAGCATAACCTGTATGCTCAGTACAGATGGGGCACTTGAAAGCTGGGAGACCGTCAGATTGACGCAAAAGAATGAGCTACGAAAACCTGTCTAGCCACTAGGTCTTGTACTTATACAGAGACTCGGGGTAAATTGCGTTGCGTCCTGACTGCTTAGAAGGACGAGGAACCCATGGCGACTCCTGCAGGCCGGCAATCACGGGCGACGACCGTTGGTCGACTGGCGAAGGCGGGGTAGCTCCGTCGTCAGTGCCCTTTTTTAACCATGGAAGCGTGGACTGCATGTATCGGCCGGATTTTTTTGTCACGGGTTCGGGAGCCAGTTTTTTAGCTGGAGGCGGCAAGATGTCCTGCTCCGTGTCTGGCACTATCGGGGATGCATACAAACCCTCCTCATCGATGTGTTCGAACGCGATTTTGTCGGGCGGCTCGAGATCTGGTGGCTTCTTGTTGTCGTTGACTTCCGCTATGCTAAAAAACAATAAATCGAGGCTGGTAACTGCTTCAAAAGGGACTACAGGCGGCTGGCGATGCGCCTCACCGCTGTGTTTGCCGTCTGTTTCCATGCCGACAAAGTGTTCACCCATGACGGCCTCACATCTAAGCTAGCGACGACGAGAGTAGATGCAAGGGATTGCACAAGCAAAGCACAAGCCACGGTTGGCTGCCTCTTAGTACACTAGGAAGAAAGGGGGAAATACAGCTTCGGATGCAAGGGGCCCCTTGTGAAAGAACGAGGAAATAATGAACTAGTAAGCAGGTGGGTACAAGTAGGAAAACCTAAAAGTGTTGTATCCCATATTGTCTACCCCACTACAACCTACACAGACTATAGCATATGAGTTTGACACACCCCCATAGGCAAAGTGGGGGAGAACAAGAGGTCACAAGACCAGTCAAGCAATGCAAAGCAAGCTCAGGGTGGATCACAATGTCACCACACAGTCCGAGCACAAGAGCAAGGCCACAAGGCCAGTTCACATGCAAGATCATATATAAAAGTAAACAAGCAAATGCAGGTATAGAAAGATCACAGTACAAGCAAGGTCAAGAAGTGAGCAAGTGAGGCCAAGTAGGCACAAGACCTAGCAAAGTACAGAAGTGCTGATGATCACAAGGCGGAAGTGCCTTGGTAAAGATATCAGCAGTGTTGGCCTCAGAGGCCACGTAAGCAAGGCGCAGCTGACCACGCTGCTGCAGCTCACGAGCAAGGAAGTAGCGAAGAGCAATGTGCTTCGTTCTGTGCTCCAGTCTGTGCTCCCGACACAAGGCCAGCATGGCCTTGTTGTCTACGTACGGAATGGAGGAGAACGAGGCGGCTCTCCTAGGTCAGTCAGCAGGTAGGTGAGTCACCGTAGCTCTTGTGCAACCATGGCCCCCGCGTAGATCTCAGCCTGACAGCTGGAGCCGAGAACAGAAGACGAGCTGGTAAACCGCCACGAAACAGAGCCGGAGCCAAGGCTGAAGGTGTAACCCTGTGACAACCGCTGCGTAGCCTGGTTGTCAGCCCAAGAAGCGTCTGCGTGACCTGTGAGGACCACTCGACGTTGCCCTCCAAGCACTAGCCCCATGCCTGACGTACTGCACAAGTTGCGCAACACCCTCTTTGCTACAGGCATGTGCTCTGGTCGGTGTCTCCCAGGAGCAACATAGCGTGCCAAGATGATAAGAGGGTATGCTAGGTCAGGTCGTGTGCAGGTCATCAGGTACATGAGGCAGCCAAAAAGCTCTGGGTACGGGCCACTCGGCTCTACGGACTCATCCGAAGGCAGAGCTGAGAGCGAGTGGCGAGTAGACAGAGGAGTGGCCTGAGGCGAGGAGTACGTGAAGTCAAGCGCTGAAGGACCTGCTGCACCATGTGTGACAGAGTTAGGGTAATGGTGCGCTGTGCTCTGTCCCGGATGATCTGCAAGCCAAGGTAGCTGCGCAGTTCACCCAGGTCTGTGCACGTGTGTCTCTTATGCAGCTCGGACTTCACGTGGGCGAGTCCAGCAGTGTCAACAGTGGCAAAGACCAAGTCGTCGACG
The DNA here is from genome assembly GCA_948144175.1 of Closterium sp. NIES-65. Classification (NCBI taxonomy): domain Eukaryota; kingdom Viridiplantae; phylum Streptophyta; class Zygnematophyceae; order Desmidiales; family Closteriaceae; genus Closterium; species Closterium sp. NIES-65. Next base: position 4,063,570 of record CANXME010000106.1, on the reverse strand, counting down.
TACACGAGGATGTAGAACGGCGGCAAAGAGGTGTCGGTACACAGAAAAAGCGACGGGTCAGCTGTAGAATGAGCAAACCCAAGAGCCGCAAGTGTAGTCCTCAGTGTGTCGTGCCACTCACGGGGCGCCTGGCGGAGACCGTAGACTGGCCGGCGGAGGCTCCACTAAGTACCAGGAGGAAACGACCCAGTGAAGCCACGTGGGCGGCGCAGCCAGATCTCCTCGTGCAGGCTGCCCTGCAGGAAAGCTATGCTGAAGTCAAGAGAGTGAAGCTCCTAGTCGCGCTGAGTGGCTATGTGCAGCAACACCCGAAGAGTGGTCATCTTTGGGGTAGGAGAGAAGGTCTGAAAGTAGTCAACTGCCTGCCGCTGACTGAAGCCTCGAGCCACGTAACGCGCCTTGAAGACAGGCGGAGAACCCGGCGGCCGCGTCACCCTCAAAATCCACATGCCACTGATGATGTTCGCCCCAGGTGGGGGAACCTCGTCGACGTAGGTGCCTGTGGACTTCCAGGAAGCCATCTCTGCGTCCATGGCTGACTGCCACTGTGAGGAGTAGGGACCCTCGATCGCCTCAGCGTACGATCGAGGAGTCGGGATGTCTGGTGCATCCGGGTCTCCCTCAGGGGTAATCAGCATGGACACGAGATGAGGCAAAGCAGCAGCAAAACACCGGAACTCCTCCTGCCTGTCCTCAAGGACGTCCGTGCTAAGAGCACACTCACCCCCGACGGACGGAGGACAGACAGACTCAGACTCAGCAACAAGACTAGCGGCATATTCCAGACGACTGCGAGGAGCAAAGTCGACAAGCTCAGCAACTAAGGCAGACGCAGCAGTGGACTCAAAGGAAGGGTCAGTGACAACAGTGGCCAGGAGACGCATGACAGTAGGACTGGCCGCACGAAGAGAGTCAGACTCCGGGTCAGTAAGAACAGGAAGAGAGGACTCTGGAGGAGACGGTAACGGGACACGCAGAGGAGCAGTGGAAGGGTGCAGTGCCATCTGGTGTGTGCTTGCGACCGCAGGAGGACGCGGACGCGGAGCGGGACCACTAGTGCGAGAAGCACGAACAGGCAACGTAGGACGAGACGCAGGCTCACGACGCTCAGCAAGACCTCCACTAGGACCAGTGTAGGGAGAAGGAGCAGGTAGGGGGGAGGCGGGCTGTAAATGTGACCGCGACTGGACAGGCTGTGGACACTCTAAGGGAGGAGCAGGACCAGTAGAGGGCGGGAGACCAAGAACCTGCTCAAGGAGCGGAACGAAGTACGGCCTCGGCTGCGCAGCGCCTCCAGAACAAGCAGGGACAACACCAGTACCCCTAGCGGCAGCACGAGCGCCAGCAGAACCTCCAGCTCCAACAGCGCCAACTCAAGCACCCTTAGAAGCACCAGCGCTAGCAGAACCACCAGCGCCAACACCCCTAGCAGCTCCAGCTTAAGCAGCTCTAGCAGCACCAACTCCAGCAGGACCGTCAGCTCCAGCACCGCCAGCAGCTCCAGTAGTACCTCCGGTAGGACTAACGCCAGCAGCCCCAGCAACACCCCCAGTCCCAGCAGCTCCAGTACCGCCATTACGAGCACCTCTAGGACCAGCAGAAACAGTAGTACCTCCAGCTCCAGCAGCACGGCTCCAGCGCCGGGCAAACCAATCGCACAACTCCCGCGCAGAGAGTAGCTCCCGCCTCGACGAAGCATCACGAGAGGCCACACGAGCAGACCGAGCACCCCCAGGCTCCGCACCCCCAAGCTCCAAACCCCCAAGCTCAACACCCCCAGACTCAGCACCCCCAGGCTCAGCACCCCTAGACTCAGCACCCCCACACCCGGCACCCGCAGGCTCAGCGCCCCTAGTAGCACCAGAGTCAACAGCTACCTCGACAGGCTCGACTGTGTCTACTTGGGACACACCTGACATAGCAAGACCCTGAGGGGGGAGAGGGTCTACCGGGGGAGGATCTGGCGCTAGGAAGAGCGGCGGCGGGGGGAGGGGCGCAGTGCGGTAGGGGAAGAGACGGTAGTAAGGCACCGACTCGTCAAAGGTGACGTCCTGGGAGGACAGAACACGGCGTGAGGTGGGGTGGTAAAACTGCCAACGAGGCGCGTCAGGGGGGAAGCCAAGGAAGACGCAGGGAACAGCACGGGGGGACAGCTTGTCCGTACACAAGTCGCGGACAAACGCCCGAGATCCCAGACCCAAAACGCAGACGCATCGCCAACCTTCCCCGTCCACCGCAAGGTGGGGGAGGTCTTTGGCAAGGAGACCCGGGGCTGAAGGTTGAGCTGATGCGCTGTGCAATGAACCGCAAACGGCCACAGAAAATGGGGAGGAGCCGCATGGATCATGGACGTACGAGCGACGTCCATGACCATGCCAATGCGGCGCTCAGCAATCCCATTTTGCTGTGGAGAGGCCGGAAGCGTGAAGGTCTGGCGGATGCCCTGTGCACGATAGAAGGCTCCTAGACGGGCAGAGGAAAACGACCCGCCTCTGTCACAGTGCAGACGCAGAACTAGAAAGTCCGAGCCGAAACTCTCTCTGAGCTGGAGATAAGCCGCGCGGATCCAGTCGATCAACACCTCAGTGACGTCACCCTTGCTGCGCAAGAGGAACACCGTGGTGTAACGCGAGTAGTCGTCAACCACCAACAGGAAGTAACGCTCGTATCCCTGGCCACGGACGCGGGCGGGGCCCCACACGTCCATGTGAAGAGTCTGAAGGGGAGCCTCTGTCGGAGGAAACTCGGAGGAGTGAGGGGCGGCGCGCTGCCGCCCCTCGACGCAGGGAACGCAGGTAGGGGCAGGCCCCGGAGGGAGGGGAGGGAGGGACCGGGGGAGACCAGAGACAAGGACGCGGGAGGCCATGCCTCGGAGACGAGGCAGGGAGGTGTGACCATGGCGGTGGTGCCAAAGGAGAGTCTTGTGGGACAGGAGACGACACGAGCAGGGAGCAGACTCAGGACCAGACCTGGACGCTGCAGGAAACACCTGATTCGACGCAGCTACCTGACCAGACGCAGCAACCGGAGGAGACTCAGTAGTCAGTGTGTACAGGCTTGACCCCGGCCGACGGGTAAACGTGGCCAAGTGTCGGCCCGTCCGAGCACATGTGCAGTGGGTAAACCCGCTGACTCGCAGGAGTGAACTGGTCAACCCCTCGATCCTGTAGATCAGCACCACTCACCAAGTTCGTAGAGAACAAGGGGAGGTAGAGACCTGACAGGGTGCCAGAGGGGGCTACCGGACACGGAAATACAAGGGAGAAGCTAGCAAGGACAGGACCCCCAGAGGGGTCCGCCAGGGAGACTGCAAGTGGCCGACTAAGCGGCGTAAGCGTGGTGCGGTCTCGAAAGAAGGAGCGGGAAGCACCCGAGTCAAGGGTGAAGGTGTGTAAGGCCTGAGCCGACGTGGTAACTGAGAGGGCAGACTCACCAGCACCTGGGGCAGCAGACGCACTAGCACCTAGAGCAGCAGCCTCACCAGCACCTAGAGCAGCAGCCTTAATGCCCAGGGGCGGTAGTTGTAGCGGCGGCTGCTACAGGGGCGGCTGCTCCAGGGGCGGCTGCTCCAAGGGCGGCAGCTCTAGGGGCGGCTACTGCAGTGGCGGCTGATCTTGGGGTGGGTGCTGCAGGGGTGGCTGCTCCAGGGGCGGATGCTGCAGGGGCCGCTGCTCAAGGGGCGGCTGCTGCAGGGGCGGCGGCTCCAGAGGCGGCTACTGCAGAGGTGGCTGTCCAGGGGCGGATGCTGAAGTGGCGGCTGCTCCTGGGGCGGCTGCGTCAGGGGCGGCTGCTCCAGGGGCGGCTGCTGCAGAGGAGGCTGCTCCAAGGGCGGCTGCTGCAGTGGCGGCTGCTCCAGGGGCGGTTGCTGCAGGGGCGGCTGCTCTAGGGGCGGCTCCTGCTGTGGCGGCTTCTCCAGGGGTGGCTGCTGTAGTGGCGGCTGCTCTAGGGGCGGCTGCTGCAGTGGCGGGTGCTACATAGGCGGCTGATTTAGGGGCGGCTGCTTTAGGGGCGCCTGCTGCAGGGGTGGCTGCTCCAGGGGCGGCTGCTGCTGTGGCGGCTGCTCCAGGGGCGGCTTCTGCAGGGGCGGCTGCTCCAGGGGCGGCTGCTTCAGGGGCGGCTGATCGAGGGGTGGTTGCTGCAGGGGAGGCTGCTCCAAGGGCCGCTGCTGCAAGGGTGGCTGCTCTAGGGGCGGCTGCTGTAGTGGCGGCTGCTCCTGGGGCGGCTGCTTCAAGGGCGGTTGCTGCAGGGGCGGCTGCTCGAGGGGCGGCTGCTGAAGTGGCGGCTGCTCGAGGGGCGGCTGCTGCAGGGGCGGCTGCTGCAGAGGCGGCTGCTGAAGTGGCGGCTGCTCCAGGGGCGGCTGCTGCAGTGGCGGCTGCTCCAGGGGCGGCTGCTGCAGTGGCGGCTGCTCCAGGGGCGGCTGCTGCAGGGGCGGCTGCTCCAGGGGCGGCTGCTGCAGTGGCGGCTGCTCCAGGGGCGGCTGCTCCAGGGGCGGCTGCTGCAGTGGCGGCTGGTCCAGGGGCGGGTGCTGCAGGGGCGGCTGCTCGAGGGGCGGCTGCTGAAGTGGCGGCTGCTCCAGGGGCGGCTGCTGCAGGGGCGGCTGCTCCAGGGGCGGCTGCTGCAGTGGCGGCTGCTCCAGGGGCGGCTGCTGCAGTGGCGGCTGCTCCAGGGGCGGCTGCTACAGTGGCGGCTGCTCCAGGGGCGGCTGCTGCAGGGGTGGCTGCTCCAGGGGCGGCTGCTGCAGTGGCGGCTGCTCCAGGGGCGGGTTAGAGTAGGACGCCGCGGCGGGCAGGGGAGACGCCACGCGGGTCCCGCAGGGGTGTCGCGACGCACAGGAGCCGCGCCTCGCGGGTCTAGCAGGGGCGACGCGACGAGGCGGGGGCGACGCGGCGGGGCCGCGACTGGCGACGGGGTGAGGTCGCGAAGGGGCCGCGAAGGGAGCCGTGAGGGGGGGCCGCGAAGGGGCTGCGAAGGGGCCGCGAGGGGGGGCCACGTGGGGGCCGTGAAGGGGCCGCGAAGGGAGCCGTGAGGGGGGGCCGCGAGGGGGGCCGTGAAGGGGCCACGAAGGGGCTGCGAAGTGGCCACGAAGGGGCTGCGAGGGGGCCGCGAGGGGGGGCCGCAAAGGGGCCGCGAGGGGGCCGTGAAGGGGCCGCGAAGGGGCCGTGAAGGGGCCGTGAAGGGGCCGTGAAGGTGCCGCGAAGGGGCCGTGAAGGGGCCGTGAAGGGGCCGTGAAGGTGCCGCGAAGGGGCCGTCAAGGGGCCGCGAAGGGGCCGCGAAGGGAGGCCGGGAAGGGGCCACAAGGGGCCTGAAGGGGCCGCGAATGGCCGTGAGAGGGGCTGTGAGAGGTCGTGAGAGGGGCCGCTACGGGGCCGTAGGGGAGCGCGACGGGCCACTAAGGGCAGGGGACGCGACGGGAGGGTAGGCACACGGGGCGCAACTCGGGCAGGGGCGAAGCGTGCTCCGGGCAGAACGATATTCGGTGGGCCCTAGGAAACGTTCCCACTAGGGAACCTGCTCTATACCATGTGAAAGAACGAGGAATGAATGAACTAGCAAGCAGGTGGGTACAAGTAGGAAAACCTAAAAGTGTTGTACCCCATATTGTCTACCCCACTACAGCCTACACAGACTATAGCATATGAGTTTGACACCCCTGGATGGCAACCATGGTGCATGGGCTGGGCAGCGTGGAAGCATCCCCACCTTGTCGTCAAGATGGATGGCATGGTGCTTGCCAGCACAGCACAGGCCAATCCTAATGCGTTTCATTGCAGGTGGTGGCAACAGGGCAGGAAGATTGGCAGCCCTCCAGCACCATTTCAACGTTGTGGCATTAGTGTTCTAGGAAAAAAAAAAAAAACTGAAAATTCAGTGTGGCCTTACAAGAAAGGCTGAAAGATCAGTCCCACAAAAATCTTAACACTGGTTTTTCAGGGTAGGTTGCGAAAGGACCGCCAAAATCAGGAATTTCAGGGTTTTTTTTTCCTAATATCTGAGATCCTGATTACTGTCTGAAATAGGGTTCAGTCATATGTAATATATTCTACCTGCACATATCACTCTCCCTACCTCTGTTATGGTATAACTAAACGCATGTGAGACTGTTCCCTTCATGAGGATCGAAATATTACCTTGAGGTAATCAAAGCATTTTACATGCCCAATTGAAGACGCGTTTGAGAGATTGTAAATTTCTGAATGTCATAACAGTAATAAAGTGTATCTTTCATCACAAAAAAAATGTTACACACTGATCAAATCCTTCTATCTCAAGCTTCGCTTGATAAGACTGCACCTATACATGTCATAGTTTAGAGTGCTTCCTATACAAGGCAACAGAAGCAAGCAGACCATTTTACTTATGGTGGGTCCGCTCGTAGAGGAGTTGCCACAGGTCCGCTTGGGGAGGAGTTGCAAGGGGTCACAAGCTCTGGATATGGGCCACTCGACTCTACGAACTCGTCCGAAGGTGGAGCTGAGAGCGAGTGACCTGTAGGTAGAGGAGTGGACTGTGGCGAGGAGAACCGAAAGCCGAAGCGCTGAAGGACCGGGTGCACCATGTGTGACTGAGTCAGGGTGATGGTGCGCCATGCTCTGTCCCGGGTGATCTACAAGCCAAGATAGCTGCGCAGATTATACAGGTACGTTCAGGTGTGTCTCTTCTGAAGCTCCGACTTCACGAGGGCCAGTGCCTCAGTCTCAATACTGGCAAAGACCAAGACGTCGACGTCCACGAGGATGTAGAACAACGGTAGCGAAGTGTCGGTGCGCAGAAACAGCGACGGGTCAGCAGTAGAAGGAGCAAATTCAAGAGCTGCAAGTGTAGTCCTCAGTGTGTCGTGCCACTTACGAGGCACCTAGCGGAGACCCTAGACTGGCCGTCGAAGGCTCCACTGGGTACCCTCAGGAAACGACCCAGTGAAACCACGAGGAAAGCGCAGCCAGATTTCCTCGTGCAGAGTGCCCTGTAAGAAAGCTGTGCTGATGTCAAGAGAGTGAAGCTCGTAGTCACGCTGAGCAGCGACGTGCAGCAGCACCCAAAGAGTGGTCATCTTCGGGGTGGGGGAGAAGGTCTGGAAGAAGTCAACTTCCTGTCGCTGACTGTAGCCTCGTGCAAGGTTACGAGACTTGAAGACAGGCGGAGAACCCGGCGGCCGCTTCACCTTGAAAATCCACATGCCATCAACTATGTTCGCCCAGGGAGGGGGAACTGCGTTGACGTAAGTGCCTGTGGACTTCCAGGATGCCATCTCTACGTCCATGGCTGTTTGCCACTGAGAAGAGTAGGGACCAGTAATCGCTTCTGCGTAAGAGCGCAGGGTTGGGATGTCTAAAGCATCCGGGTCTCCCTCAGGTGCAAGCAACATGGACACGAGATGAGGTACAATAGCTGCAAGACACTCAGAGTCCTCCTGCCTCTCCTCAAGGACGTCCATGCGAAGAGCACACTCACCCCCGACGGACGGAGGACAGACAGACTCTGACTGAGCAACAAGACTAGTGGCGTAGTCAAGACGACAAGGAGCAGCAAATTCGAGAAGCTCAGCAACTAAGGCAGATGCAGTAGTAGACTCAAACGAAGGGTCAGTGACAACAGTGGCTAGGAGACACGTAACAGTAGGGCTGGCAGCACAAACTAAGTCAGATTGAGGGTCCAGACCGTCAGCAAAAGAGGATGGAGGAGGAGATGGCAGAGGGACACGCTGTGGAACAGAGGAAGGACGAAGTGCCATAGTGTGCGTGCCGGGGACAGAAGGAGCTCGCAACGAGGAACACGGCGACTAGTGCGAACAGCGCGAACAGGCGAGGCAGGACGAGACTCAGGCTCACGATGCTCCTATAAGAGAGTCCGAGTGCTCAGTGTAAGGAGAAGGACCAGGCAGTGGGGAGTCTGGCTGTAACTGCGGTTGCGACTGTTCAGGCGGTGGACACTGTAAGGGAGGAGTAAGGCCATTAGAAGACGGAAGACTAAGAACCTGGCGAAGCACCGAATCAAGTGGCGGCAGAAATGATGGCGACGGTGTATCGAAAAACGATCGCTGCTACACAATGCCTCCAGCACCAGTACCGCTACCTCCAGCACCCCCAGCACCAGCACCTCCAGCTCCAGGGTCTCCAGCTCCAGTGCCTCCTGCTCCAGCACCTCCAGCTCTAGTGCCACTAGCTCCAGCACCCCCAGTGCCAGCACCTCCAGCTCCAGGGTCTCCAGCTCCAGTGCCTCCAGCTCCAACACCCCCAGCGCTAGCACCTCCAGCTCCAAAGTCTCCAGCTCTAGTGCCTCCAGCTCCAGCACCTCCAGCTCCAGCGCCTCCAGCTCCAGTGTCTCCAGCTCTAGCGCAAACAGCACTACCAGCACCGGCAGCTCTAGTACCTCTAGTACGAGCACCTCCGGGACCAGCAGCGCCAGCACCACCAGCACCTCTAGCTCCAGCAGCACCACCAGCCCTGGCAGCTTTAGTACCTCCAGTACAAGCACCTCCAGAACAGTAACTCCAGCACCCCCAGTACCTCCACGACTAGCAGCTCTAGTGCCTCCAGCTCCAGCACCTCCAGCAGCAGTGCCTCCAGCGGCAGGGCCTCCAACTCCAGCAGCGTGACTCCTAAGGCGGGTGCGCCAAGCAAACCACTCGCGCAGCTGTTGTGCCGAGAGAGGCCCCCGTCGTGACGAGGCACCCGGAGGACCGCCAGCAGATGCAGTACCCCTAAACTCAGCACCCCCAGACTCGGCACCCTTCGGCTCAGCACCCACAGGCTCCGCACCCTCAAGCTCAGTACCCCCAGGCTCCGCACCCTCAAACTCAGCACCCCCAGGCTCATCACCCCCAGGCTCCGCACGCACAAGCTCAGCACCTCCAGGCTCTGCACCCGCAGGCTCAGCACCCCAAGACGCAGCACACCGAGCAGCACCACCCCCAGCAGCACCTGAGTCGCTAGTGACCTCTACAGGCTTAGCCGAGGGGAGTGGGTCTACCTAAGACACACCTGAAGGAGCAGGACCCTGAGGGGGGAGGGGTTCTACCGGAGGGGGACCTGCGGCGGGAGGGGGAGAGGGGCAGTGCGGTAGGGGAAGAGACGGTAAAAGGGAACCGACCCGTCAAACGTGACGTCCTAAGAGGACAGAACACGTCGCGATGTGGGGTGGTAAAACTAGGAAGGGCGCGGGAGGAGAGCTTGTCCGTGGAGGTATCGCGGACAAAGGCATGAGCGCCCTAGACCCGGAACACCGACGCATCGCCAACCTCCCCTGTACCGTCACCAAACTCAGTGTGCTAAGCAGCGTCAAGGCGGGAGAAGCAGTGGTGCTGGGTGTGAAACTTCTCGCATGTCTGACCAACGCGGTCACCTGTGCGAATGACATACGGGCAGCGTACACTACCCCCAGACGCCTCACATAGAGCAAACCACTCACGAAGCTACTGGGGCATAGGGGTCTCGCGCGGACACTGCTGCTGCTGCCTCTGGCTAGCTCCAGAACCTCCCCTCTGAACGGCTCCACCCCGACCGCCACCACCACCGCCACCACCGCTCCCACTGCCGCCACCACCGCCGCCACCACCACCACTGCTGTCGCCACCACCACCACTTCCGCCGCCACTACCACCACTCCCACTGCCGCCACCTCCGCCACCACCACTCCCACTGCTACCGCTACTGCCGCCACCGATGCCTCCACTCCCGCCACCACTCCCACCGCCACCTCCGCCACCTCCACCGCCTCCACGGCCTCCACCACCACCCCCCCCGCTGCCACCTCCACCACTCTTGCCTCCCTTGCCCTTGCCGCTGCGGCGCTTCTTACTAGGAGCACAAGTAGCCCCGCCTCTCAGCTGCGAGGAGGTGCTTCTTGAGGAGGTCGATAGTGAGGGCTGTGGGGTCAAGTGCAAAACAGGTGTCTCTGGCTGCGCAAAGAGAGTCAGGGAGGCGGGTGACTATGAAGTAGAGAGTGATGTACATCGGAGGCGGGTTCTTTTCTAAGAACTCGGCTGGGAGGGCGGTGCGGTAGCGAGCGTCACTAGCGCGAAGGTGGGTGATGAGGTCCTCAACTGTGGCAAAGGAGGACAGCATGAGAAACTGGTAGGGCAGTATGAGGCGGCCGAGAGCAGCAGTGGCAGGGGAAGAGTAGCGAGCGACTACAGCGTCGTACAGGGCCTTACCAGTCTTGTGCTGGCCAAAGTGAGCGCGTTCGGCTAACGACAGGTGGTTGCGAACGGCTAGGCGAGCAGCAGCGTCACGGGTAAGCCACTGTGAGCAGGTGAGACTGTCAGCCATGTCAGGAGGGGCGACTGAGGGACTAGACGTGTGGTCAAACAGGGATACGCTGTCTTTAGCAACGCTCATTAGGTAATGATATAGGTCATCAAGCCATGTTTCGAACTGGATCGGGCGGCCCTCAGGATCGAACGAAAGGACGCTGAGAGTAGCCATAGTTGGGTGGTGCATGACTCGCAGGGCGGAGCGCGTCCAGAGCAGAACGGCGCACGTGCAGCGCAGAGCGGCGCGTGGCCAGCAGGGGGGCGCACGGGCAGGCAGGGGCGGCGTGCGGCCAGCAGGGCGGCGCTCGGGCTGCAGAAGGCGGCACGTGGATAGGTAGGGGCAGCGCGCGGGCAGGCAGGGGCGGCGCGCGGGGCTGCAAGGGGCAGTGCGCGGGCTGCAAGGGCGGCGTGCGGGCTGCAAAGGGCAGCGCGCTGCAAGCAGAGCGGCGCGCGGGCTGCAGATGGGCGGCGCGCGGGCTGCAAGGGGCGACGCGCGGGTGGCATGCGCGGGGCAGCGCGACGCAGGGCAGGGCAGGGCGTGCACGGGCAGCGTGACGCAAAGCAGGGCAGGGCAGGGCGTGCGCTGGCGGCGCAGCGCAGGGCAGGGCGTGGGGTAGCGTTGTAACCGCAGTCGGTCACTAGTTAATGGTGGGGCCAAAAAGAGAACGGTCCAACAAACCTACTACTATGAAACCATGTTAGATGTCAAACATTATATATGTTATGCTTGTGTAGGCTACAGTGGGTTAGCCTATAGGGGGTACACAATTCTAGGGTTTCCTACTTGTACTCATTTCACTGCTAGTTCATTCATTCCTGTTCGCTTATTCTCACATGGTATAGAGCGGGTCCTTCTAAGGACCGTTTTTTTGGGCCCACCGAAGCGCGCCCCGAGGCGCGATTTTTTTTTAGCGACCCCTCGGGTCGCCTTTTCCCCTGCGGCTCAGCCGCCTCCACTGACGCGGCCCCGCCGCCCTCCCTTACGCGGCCCCGTCGCCGGCTCTCACGCGGCCCCGCCGCCGACTCTGTCGCGGCCCCGCCCCGGCGTTTACGCGGCCCCGCTGCCTGCTCTCACCCGGCCCCGCCCCGGCTCCTACGCGGCCCCGCCCTGGCCTTCACGCGGCCCCGCCGATGGCTCTGTCGCGGCCCCGCCTAGGCTCTTACGCGGCCCCGCCGCCTACTCTCGCGCGGCCCCGCCCCGGCTCTTACGCGGCCCTGCCGCCGGCTCTCTTGCGGCCCCGCCCCGGCTCTCACGTGGCCCCGCCGTCGGCCCTCTCCAGGCCCCGCCGCCGGCTCTCTTACGGCCCCGTCGCCGGCCCTGACGCGGCCCCTGCCCCGGCTTTCAAGCGGCCCCGCCGCCGGCTCTTTTGCGGCCCCGCCGCCGGCTCTGAAGCGGCCCCGCCCCGGCTCTCACGCGGCCCCGCCGCCGGCCCTCACGCGTCCCCGCCCCGGCTCTCTCACGCGGCCCTGCCGCCACACGTGCAGCAGTCGGGCAGCAGTGCAGCCGAACCGCCCGGGAGCCGAGCCGCCCAACACCCGAGCCGCCCTGCACCCAAGCCGCCCTGCCGCCAAGCCGCCCGGGAGCCGAGCCGCCCTGCACCCGAGCCGCCCTGCCGCCGAGCCGCCCGGGAGCCGAGCCGCCCTGCGCCCGAGCCGCCCTGCCGCCGAGCCGCCCGGGAGCCGAGCCGCTGTGCACCCGAGCCGACCGGTCGCCGAGCCGCCTTTCTGCAGAGCTGCACGACCTGCCCTGCCTGGTGAGCACAGTCCCACTGTCACTGCGAGCTCTTTCCCTACTGCTTGCACTGTGTCGCTGTCGTCGCCATGGCTACCCCTAGTGTCCTAGCTTTTGACGCTGGGGGTCGCGCCATTGATTTTGAGGTCTGGTTAGACGACCTGCAGCTGTTCTTACAGTGCGACAGGGCTGACGGCCTTTCTCTCTTTGACCTCACCTCTGGCGCCTCTCCTGCTCCTGCTGCTAATGCTGATCCCACTGTCCGCTCTCAGTGGGCCACCCGCGATGCTGCTGCACGTCTTGCTGTGCGTCGCCACCTCCCTACCTCTGAGCGTGCGCACTTTAGTCAGTACAAGAGTGCTCAGACCCTGTACGACGCTGTAGTTGCGCGCTACTCCTCCCCTGCCACTGCTGCACTGAGCCGTCTCATGCTTCCCTACCTCTTTCCTGACCTCTCTGCCTTTCCCACTGTCGCTGACCTCATTACGCACCTCCGCACTAGTGACACTCGCTACCGCGCCGCCCTTCCTGCTGAGTTCTGCGCTAAGAACCCCCCCCCCATGTACATCGCTCTCTACTACGTAGTCGCGCGCCTCCCTGACTCCCTTCGCGTCGTCAGGGACCACTTTCTCGCAGTCTGTCCCACCACCCTCACCGTCGACCTCCTCGAGAAGGCCCTCCTCGCAGCGGAGAAGAGCATAGTCGCTGTAGGTGCTTCTCGTGGTGACCCTCGCACCCCCATCTTTGAGGGGTGCTCTCCTTCCCCCTTGCTGCCCTCTGTTGCCTCTACTGCTGCTGCCGACCTGCTTGGTCTTGAGTCGGTTGGCGCGGCGTCTGCCCCTAGTGGGAGACGTTGCTCCAGCAAGGGCAAGGGGGGCAAGGGCGCGGGTGGAGCTGGAGGGGGCGGTGGCGGTGGCGGCGGAGGCGGCGGAGGGAGTGGGGGTGGCGGCGGGACTAGTGGCGGGGGTGGTGGTGGTGGTGGCACCAGCGGCGGAGACGGTGGTGGTGGTGCCAGCGGTGGTGGTGGAGGCAGCGGCGGAGGTGGAGGCGGCGGAGGTGGAGGCGGTGGAGGCGGCAGCGGAGGAGGCGGTGGTGGTGGAGGAGGTGGAGCTGGTCGGGGTGGTACCCAGCAGCGTAGCGGCGGTGGTGGTGGCCAGCGCTCGCAGCGGCAGCAGCAGCAGCGCTCGCGGGACATCCCTCCGCCTCAGCAGCTTCGTGAGTGGTACGCTGGGCGTCAGAGGGGTGGGGGTACTGGTCCCTGCACCTACGTTCTTCGTTCCGGCGACCGCGCGAGTGAGCAGTGTGGGGGTGCCCACGCCGCCCAGCACTGCTTTGGCCGCCTGACGGACGCTTGGCGTCAGCAGTTCCCTGGGGCTAGTGAGATCCCTCGCTGGGATGAGCTTCTTAGGGCTGGTGTAGCGATCTTTGATCTTGATTTTGATGCTATCCTTGCTGCTATGTATGCTGTGACTTATAGTGAGGAGAATGAGGGTTACCGGTGTTTCCAGCCCGACCCGGGCATTGGTACTGCTGCGCTAGGTGCTTGTGAGGCTGCTGCTCTAGGTGCCAGTGCGTCTGCGCTCTCAGGTACTGGTGAGACTGCGCTCTCAGGTACTGCGTCGTCCTCGTCCTCCCTCACTTTCACACTTGACTCCGGGGCTTCTTGCTCCTTCTTTCGAGACCGCACTACCCTTACGCCGCTCGGCCGGCCGGTTGCAGTCTCCCTTGCTGACCCCTCTGGGGGTCCTGTTCTGTCTCACTTCTCCACTGTCCTCCCGTGTCCGGCTGCCCCTTCGGGCACCCTGTCTGGTCTGTACCTTCCCTCGTTCTCTACGAACTTGGTGAGTGGCGCGGACCTCCAGGATGTGGGGGTTCACCAGTTCACTCCTGCGAGTCAGCGGGTGACCCACTGCACGGAGGCACGCACAGGCCGACACCTGGCCACGTTCTCGCGTCGGCCGGGGTCGAGTCTCTACACCCTGACCGTTGGGTCTCCTCCTGTCCCTGCGTCTGGTCAGGTGGCTGCGTCAGGTCAGGTGCTTGCTGCTGCGTCCCGGTCAGGTCCTGAGTCTGCCCCCTGTTCTTGTCGCCTCCTGTCTCACGAGACTCTCCTGTGGCACCACCGTCTTGGCCACCCCTCCTTGCCCCGTCTTCAGAGCATGGCTTCCCGTGTCCTTGTCTCTTGTCTTCCCCAGTCTCTCCCTCCTCTCCCCTCCAGGCCAGGACCTTCCTGTGTCCCCTATGTCGAGGGTCGCCTCCGGGCTACTCCTCACTCCTCCCACTTCCCCCCGACAGAGGCTCCCCTGCAGACGCTTCACATGGATGTGTGGGGCCCAGCCCCCGTCCGTGGGCAGGGTCACGAGCGCTACTTCCTGTTGGTGGTTGACGACTACTCGCGTTACACCACAGTCCTCCCCTTGCGCAGCAAGGGTGCGGTCACTGAGGTGCTGATCGACTGGATCCGCGAGGCTCGTCTCCAGCTCAGGAAGAGCTTCGGCTCGGACTTTCCTGTTCTGCGTCTGCACTCGGACAGAGGCGGAGAGTTCTCTTCTCGCCTTCTGCGAGACTACTGTCGTGCACGGGGGATCCGCCAGACCTTCACGCTTCCGGACTCACCACAGCAAAATGGGATTGCTGAGCGCCGCATTGGCATGGTCATGGATGTCGCTCGTACGTCCATGATGCATGCGGCTGCCCCCCATTTTCTATGGCCGTTTGCGGTGAGGTACGCGGCGCATCAGCTCAACCTTCACCCCCGGGTCTCTCGGCCTGCGATGTCCCCAGCCTTGCTGTGGACGGGGAAGGTTGGCGATGCGTCTGTGTTCCGTGTCTGGGGATCTCGGGCGTTTGTCCGCGACTTGTCTGCGGACAAGCTGTCCCCTCGTGCTGCTCCCTGTGTCTTCCTTGGCTTCCCCACTGACGCCCCAGGGTGGCAGTTTTACCACCCATCCTCTCGTCGTGTTCTGTCCTCCCAGGACGTCACGTTTGACGAGTCAGTCCCCTTCTACCGTCTCTTCCCCTACCGCACTCCTTCCCTCCCCCCTCCCCCGGACTTCCTTGTGCCGGTTCCCCCCCCGGTAGACCCCCTCCCCCCTCAGGTTCCTGCCCCCTCAGGTGTGTCCCAGGTAGACGCCGTTGACCCGGTCGAGGTTACTGGTGACTCTGGTGCTGCTGCGGGTGCTGAACCTGGGGTTGCTGACTCTGGGGGTGCTGTGCGCGGGGGTGCTGAGCCTGGGGGTGCTACTGCTGGGGGTGCTGGGCCTGAGGGTGCTACTGCGGAGGGTGCGGAGCCTGGGGGTGCTGAGCCGGGGGGTGCTGTGCCTGGAGGTGCTGGGTCTGGGGGTGCTGGGTCGGGAGCTGCTGAGCCTGGGGGTGCTGCGTCTGGAGCTGCTGAGCCTGGGGTTTCTCCTGCTGCTGCGTCTCGGCGGGAGCCCCTCTCTCCACAGGAGCTGCGCGAGTGGTTCGCTCGCCGCTGGAGGCGTGCTGCTGCGTCTGGAGGTGCTGTTGGAGCTGGAGCTGGAGCTTCTTCGACCGTCGAGGGTGCGGGTGCTGCCGGTCCCGGAGCTGCTGGACCTGCGGGTCCTCCTGGAGTTGGAGCTGCTGAGGGCGTTGGTGTTGAGCCTACTGCTGTTGGTCCTGCCGCTGGAGGTGTGGGTGGCGCTGGTGCTGTCGCTGAGGGTGCTGGTGCTGTCCCTGCTGAGTGTGGAGCTGCCGGGCGGCCTCGGCCGTACTTCGTTCCGCTCCTGCAGCAGGTTCTTGGTCATTCTCCTCTAGTCCACCGCCTGTCCAGTCGCAGTCCCTGCTGGAGCCTTCCTCTCCACTGCCTGCTCCCTCTCCTTACACTGGTCCTACTGGAGGTCTTGCTGAGCGTCGTGAGCCTGCGTCTCGTCCCGCGTCGCCTGTTCGTGCTGCTCGCGCTAGTGGTCGCAGTTCGCATCAGCGTCCTCCTCCTGTCCCTGGCACGCACCGGATGTCTTTGCGTCCGTCCACTGCTCCTCTGCGTGCCCCTTTGCCTTCTCCTCCTGAGTCCTCTCTTCCTGCGCTTGCCAACCCTTAGTCGGACTCTCTTCGTGCTGCCAGTCCTACTGTCACGCGTCTCCTTGCTACTGTCGTCACTGACCCCTCGTTTGAGTCCACTGCTGCGTGTGCCCTTGTCGCTGAGCTCGTCGACTTTGCTGCTCGCTGTCGTCTCGACTACGCTGCTAGTCTTGTTGCTGAGTCTGCGTCTGTCTGTCCTCCGTCCGGCAGGGGTGAGTGTGCTCTTGGCACGGACGTCCTAGAGGACAGGCAGGAGGAGTTACAGTGTCTAGCGGCTGCTTCACCTCATCTCGCGTCTGTACTGCTTGCCCCTGAGGGAGACCCGGATGCACTAGACATCCTGACTCCGCGTTCTTACGCGGAGGCCGTAGAGGGTCCCTACTCCTCTTAGTGGCAGGCAGCTATGGATGCAGAGATGGCTTCCTGGAAGTCCACAGGCACCTACGTTGACGCGGTTCCCCCTCCTGGGGCGAACATCGTCAGTGGCATGTGGATCTTCAGGGTGAAGCGGCTGCCGGGCTCTCCACCTGTCTTCAAGGCACGGTACGTTGCTCGTGGCTTCAGACAGCGGCAGGGAGTTGACTACTTTCAGACCTTCTCTCCCACCCCGAAGATGACTACTCTTCGGGTGCTGCTGGACATAGCCGCTCAGCGCGACTACGAGCTTCACTCTCTCGACTTCAGCACTGCGTTCTTGCAGGGTAGCCTGCACGAGGAGATCTGGCTTCGCCGTCCACCTGGCTTCACTGGGACTTTCCCTCCTGGCACCCAGTGGAGCCTCCGACGGCCAGTCTACGGTCTCCGCCAGGCACCGCGTGAGTGGCACGACACACTGAGGACTACGCTTGCAGCTCTTGGGTTTGCTCCTTCTACTGCTGACCCGTCGCTGTTTCTTCGCACCGACACTTCCCTGCCGCCGTTCTACATCCTCGTGTACGTCGACGACTTGGTCTTTGCCACACCGGACACTGCTGGACTCGCCTACGTGAAGTCCGAGCTGCTGAAGAGACACACGTGCACAGACCTGGGTGAACTGCGCAGCTATCTTGGCTTGCAGATCACTCGGGACAGAGCACGCCGCACCATTACCTTGACTCAGTCACACATGGTGCAGCAGGTCCTTCAGCGCTTCGGCTTCACGTACTCCTCGCCTCAGGCCACTCCTCTGCCTACTCGCCACTCACTCTCAGCTCTGCCTTCGGATGAGTCCGTAGAGTCGAGTGGTCCGTATGCAGAGCTTGTTGGCTGCCTCATGTACCTGATGACCTGCACACGACCTGACCTTGCATACCCTCTGAGCATTCTTGCACGCTATGTTGCTCCTGGGAGACACAGACCAGAGCACATGGCTGCAGCGAAGAGGGTATTGCGCTACCTGTGCAGTACGTCGGGCATGGGGCTAGTGCTTGGAGGGCGGAGTCCAGTGGTCCTTACCGGCCACGCGGACGCTTCTTGGGCTGACGACCAGGCTACGCAGCGGTCGTCACAGGGTTACACCTTCAGCCTTGGTTCCGGCTCTGTCTCGTGGCGGTCTACTCGCTCGTCTTCGGTTCTCGGCTCCAGTTGTGAGGCTGAGATCTACGCCGGGGCCATGGCTGCACAGGAGCTTCGCTGGCTCACCTACCTGCTGACTGACCTTGGAGAGCCGCCTCGTTCTCCTCCAGTGCTGTACGTAGACAACAAGGCCATGCTGGCCTTGTGTCGAGAGCAGCGCTTGGAGCACAGAACGAAGCACATTGCTCTCCGCTACTTCCTTGCTCGTGAGCTGCAGCAGCGTGGTCAGTTGCGACTTGCGTACGTGGCCTCTGAGGCCAACACTGCTGATGTGTTAACCAAGGCACTCGCGCCTTGTGACCATCAGCGCTTTTGCACCCAGCTGGGTCTTGTGCCTGTCTTGCCTCACTTGCTCTCCTCTTGACTTCACTTGTACTGTGACATATATATATAACTGCTCTTGCTTGTCTAGTTTTTTATATATATGTCTGTACTCCTGCATGTGAACTGGCCTCTGGCCCTGCTCTTGTGCTCGGACTGTGTGGTGACTTTGTGATCCACCCTGAGCTTGCTTTGCTTTGCTTGACTGATCTTGTGACCCCTTGCTCTCCCCCACTTTGCCTATGGGGGTGTGTCAAACATTATATATGTTATGCTTGTGTAGGCTACAGTGGGTTAGCCTATAGGGGGTACACAATTCTAGGGTTTCCTACTTGTACTCATTTCACTGCTAGTTCATTCATTCCTGTTCGCTTATTCTCACATTAGAAACTAACGAGCACGGATGCAGTGCTCTATGAGATGGGTGCAGTGCTTTATGAGACGGGTGCAGTGCTTTATGAGACGGGTGCAGTGCTTTATGAGAATGAGAATGAGAATGAGAATGAGAATGAGAATGAGAATGACAATGACAATAAGAATGACAATGACAATAAGAATGACAACGACAATGTTAATGACAATAAGAATGAGAATCAGAATGACAATGACAATGAGAATGACAATGACAATGAGAATCAGTCCCACATGCGCACCATCAGCACACACACAACCATGGCTGCACAACGTGTACGGGTTGCACCCACCCAAGAATTCTCTCAAGAATTCGATACTGAGCTGACTCTGCGTGTAGCGGGATGAGAACCCATCTGAACCGCAGCATGTTCGCATGCGCAAGGACCGGGCGATTGCTTGGGCAACAAGGTCGTGAGATTAGACTGAGAGCAAAAGTGGTGCAATAGAGCCACGGACATTTCTCGTACTTGTATTGGAACTGGAGCATTCTGTACACCACACTGAACGACTCGTTGGTTGGGTATCATATTTCTTTCAGGCATGCAAGGTCAGCACGGGCCATGGGCATGATTCGGATGCACTGCAATTACATCCGCACTCACAGTCTGAACCACTCGATGACTTCTCCAGACACCCATTGCCCCGGCTGCAGGGTTTCTGCGTCGCGCCTTGTAAGCACAAGCCAATAATGGTAATGGGCATACGATATCTCGAGTTTCGTGAAGGATTTTAACACAGCCGCCTCGCTATGGGAGTGCTCGTCTCCCTCGGGCTCGTCTCCCTTGGGCTTGTCTCCCTCGGGCTCGTCTCCCTTGGGCTCGTCCCCCTCGTGCTCGTCTCCCTTGGGCTCCATGCGCTCGTCTCCCACATGCGGCTCCATGCACAGCAACGGGGTTTGCCTAAGTCGCGGTGGATCGCGTGCGTCGCGCCGCGAGCGATGGTGAGGGAACGACACGAGAGTGCGCCCTGCTTGTTCTCGATCGCGCAAGTCTAGAGACCGGCAAACCCGTGACTTTTGAGTCGACTCAAAAGTCTGCTTGTTCTCGATCGCGCAAGTCTGGAGACCGGCAAACCCGTGTGCTTTTGTTACCAACCTCCACTAGAGCTGTGGTAAGGGTCGAGTGGCGGGTGGGGAATCGAGACGCCACGGCCGCTGGGATGAGGCAACCCTAATAAATAGTCTTGCCCGTATTCGTCACATCACGGTGTGGCTAGGTTTGCATTCTTGTTACAGGCTATCCCCAACAGGTCTGCATTGATTGGCACGCCAACGGTCCCACGACCTCCACGCTAAAGATGAGACCTTACTGCTGGCTTGCTTGCTCGTGATCGATTCTTTTCCTGAAACTTTGCGTCACTAGTTGGTCCTGCTCAATAGGATTAGAAAGGGATGAATTAGGTCAAAGCGTGCGCGTGCGGGAATGACGCAAACTCAGGATGGGTCATCTCCACAGGTTTGCTGGAATTTTTGTACACTCGAGATGCTACTTACGCTGTATGTAAGAGCGTGTCACTTCGGGGCTAGAGAGCCCGAATTTGAAACAAGAGGCTTGTTCAATTCTCGAGGTAGCAAACCCTAAAAACGATCCCCAACTCCCACCCAGCAATTGAGCTCGAGCTCAGGCGTGAGGGGTGCGGTCGCCCGATGAAGTCGGCCGCGTTCAAGCGTGAGGGGTGCGGTCATTGGCGGCTGCAGGCTCCTCGCAGGGTGACGTCAGAGGCCGACAAAGTGGATTGTCGCCGATGTCGGCGTCCCAGGTGACGGCAGGGGGGATTGCGCCGAGCTACTGCTACTTCAAGTTTACGCCGGACATGATCTTGGTCACCCCGCCGCTCACTGGTTGACCCGACATCCTCACCTTGAAGGAGGCCATCGAGCCTCAGCTGGAGATGGCCGAGCTGATCAGCTTTGCTCGAGGCACCGTGGCAACGCCGGACGAACCCGACCTGTGTGCGGAGTTTCGTGCCGTGTAGCTGTTGACCTTCACGATCATCTCGTGGTGCTGTTCGCTGGGCGTGCAAATCACCTTGAAGTGGTGCCGAGAGTACCTCGACGCCAGCCACCAGGCGTGGCACTTTATCGAGTTGACCTACCAAGTCATCCACGACTTGTTCATCGCCCAGCTCGAAGGGCAGCTTACGCACCTGTGTATGGGCGACGAGGAGACTGCTACCAACTACTGCAACCGAGCTCGGCGAGTTATCGCCACCATCAGGATGACCAGCGCGCAGTACTCGACGGCGTCATACGTCACCCACGTCATGCAGGGACTTTCGAGTAGCTACAATCTCCTGAAGTGGCTGTCCATGGCGCGGAGCACGAGGGCAATGCTCAACGAGGACAACTTGACCTCGTACATCCTGCAGGGCGAGGCGATGTAGGAGGCTGAGCGGTCCCAGGAACTCTTGGTGCAGGCAAACTTCGTGTCAAACATTATATATATGTTATTGCTGTGTAGGCTATAATGGGTTAGCCTTTAGGGGGTACACAACTCTAGGGTTTCATACTTGTACTCCAATGTTTCATAGTTCAACCACTTCTTGTTTCTGACATGGTTCTAGACCTAAGGGCCCACCGTTCCGCTAGAGGTGTCCTCGTGCGCCCCTTTTTTTTTAAGCACCCTCGTGCGCCTCTCCCCTAGTGCCCCCTCATGCGCTCTCCTCTCACGCTGCCCGTGTGCAGCCCGCTAACAGCCCGAGCGCGGCCCCGCCGTTTTAGCCCGCGTAGGAAAACCGCCGCCTAGGACGGACCGATTTTTTTCTCGCGAGCCCCAGCAGGCCGTCGCCCGTAGGCCCCGCTCGCCCCTAGGCCGACGCGCGACCCACACCCGCCTGCCCGCAGGTCGCAGCCAGCGCGCCGCGACGATCGCGCGTCGGCTGCTGCAGCTCGCGCTTAGCTGCCGCTAGAACGCAGCCGCGGCCCGCGCGCATCTGCACCCTAGGCGCCGTCGCGCACCGAGCCTAGGCCCGCCGTCGCGCCGCCTTACCTGCCTGAGCCGCGTCGCCCGAGTCGCGCCGCCCGAGTCGCGCCACCCGAGTCGCGCCGCCCTGACCGAGCCGCGCCGCCCTGACCGAGCCGCGCCGCCCTACCTGCTGCAACTGCTCTTCCTGCTCCTACTGTTACTACTGTTGCTACTGCTACTACTGCTACTACTGCTACTGCTACTGCCACTATGGCGAGTCCCACTGTTCTCACCTTTGACGCCGAGGGCCGCCCGATTAAGTTCGATGTCTGGCTTGATGACCTTCACCTGTACCTCCAGATCACTGCCAAGGACGATGTTTCCGTCTATGACCACACGTCCGGCGCTGCTCCCGCACCTGTTGCTACTGCTGACAGTACTACTCGCTCATAGTGGCAGACTCGTGATGCTCACGCTCGCCTAGCTGTTCGCAGCCACCTGCCGTTAGATAAGCGCGAGCACTTCGGCCAGCATAAGACCACTACGGAGCTATACGACGTAGTAGTTATGCGCTACTCCTCTCCTGCCACTGCTGCTATAGGCCGTCTCTCACTGCCCTACCTCTTCCCCGACCTGTCCGCCTTTGCCACTGTAGCTGACCTCATCACCCACCTCCATACCAGTGACGTCCGCTACTGTGCCGCGCTCCCCCCCGATTTCCTCGCCAAGAACCCCCCCCCCGATGTACCTCACCCTCTACCACCTTGTCACCCGCCTCCCTGACTCCCTTCGCACTGTTAAGGACCAGTTTCTCGCCCTCTCCCCCACTGACCTCACTGTCGACCTCCTCGAGAAGGAACTCCTAGCAGCTGAGAAGAGCATTGTAGCTATAGGTGCCTCTCGTGGTGACCCCCGCACCCCCTTCTTTGAGGGGTGCTCCCCCTCCCCCCTCCTCCCCTCCATTGCATCTGCTGCTGCTACCGACTACCCCGGAGCTGAGGGGGTCGGGGCCGCATCTGCTCCTAGTGGGAGGCGCAAGGGCGGCAGGGGCAAGGGGGTCAGGGGTGGTGGAGGTGGAGGCGGGGGCGGCGGCGGTGGAGGGGGTGGGGGGGGCGGGGGTGGTGGCGGAGGTGGAAGTGTCGCGGGTGGTGGGAGGGTCAGTGGCGGCACAAGGGGTAGTGGCGGCGGCGGTGGTGGGGGTGGTGGGGGCGGTGGTGGCAGTGGTGGCGGCAGTGGAGCGGGTGGCGGGCGCGATGGAGCGGTACAGTGTGGGGGGTTTGGCGGTGGCCAGAGGCAGCAGCAGCAGCAGCGTCCCGACGAGACTCCCTCGCCCCAGCAGCTCCGTGAGTGGTACTGTCAGAGTGGGGGGTCTGGGGGTGGAGGTACCTGCCCGTACGTCATCCGCACAGATGACCGCACTGGCCAGACTTGTGGGAAGTTTCACACGGCGCAGCGCTGTTTCTTTCGCCTCGACGACGCCTGGCGCGAGCAGTTCCCTGACGCCTCTGAGCTGCCCCACTAGGCTGATCTGCTTAGGAAGGGGATTGATATCTTTGCTCTTGATTATGATGCTATCCTTGCTGCTATGTATGCATTGACTATTAGTGCTGAGGGTGACTGTTAATTGAGTGTATCGCCCGACCCGGGCATTGGGACCAGTGAGGCTGTAGCTCTAGGTGCTAGCGCGTCTGCTGCTCAAGGTCCTGGTGACAAAATTAGAAGAAAGAAAGAGAGGTTGAACTAGCAGGAATGAGGATACAAATAGCAAAACCCTAGAAGGGTTGTACTCGCTATAGAGCACCCCACTACAGGCTAGAGCATAAGATAATATTCTGACACACCCCCATAGCCAAAGTGGGGTGTAATCAGCAGAGCAGGCAAAGCAATACAAGCTCAGGGTGGATCACAATGTCACCACACATTCTGAGCACAAGTTCAAGAAGCAATAGTTTAGAGTTCACAATTATGAGCAAAGCTAGTGGTAGTCACAACGGGCAAGTGAGGAGGAGGAGGGAGAGTGAGAGGAGAGGAGATAGAAGACGGCGGCTGAAGCTGCAGACACACGGGCAACAGGAGTGGCGAGCACAGTGGCTACCGGACTAAGCGCCCGGACTACAGGAGCAACAGGCCCCGCGGCTTAAGCAGCGGCAGACGGGCAACGGACCCACAGGCGACTGGCGCAGCGACAAGCTCACTTGGCTACCGGGACAACGCCCCGGACTACAGGTGCTGCGGACAACATGCTGGCAGCCTCCACTCAACCTCCCGCAGACAGTCCCACCCCCCTGATACACACCCGCTGCTACACCCCTAGCTCCACTCCCACGCACCCCCCTTAAACCCTAAACCCCAGTCTCCCACACAACCACCCCCCTCAGCGACAGCTGCAGCAGTGGGAGACGAAGGAGGAGGAGGAGCAAAGGGAGGAAGGCACACCGGCCACCCCCATACCCGACACCCCACCGCAAGCGGCCCCCTCAGGTCGCCTCGACAGGCGACGGGAAAAGGGGGGGGGGAAAGGCGGGGACGGGGCCGGGGCCGCGACGGGTAGGGCGACGGGCCGCATGTAGTGCGGCGGTAGGGCCGCAGGTAGGGCGGCTGGTGGGCCGCAGGTAGGGCGGCGAGTGGCCGCAGGTAGGGCGGCTCGCGGGCCGCAGGTAGGGCGGCGGGTGGGCCGCGAAGGTAGGGCGACGGGTGGCCGCAGGTAGGGCGGCGGGTGGGCCGCGAAGGTAGGGCGGCGGGTGGCCGCGAAGGTAGGGCGGCGGGTGGCCGCAGGTAGGGCGGCGGGTGGGCCGCGAAGGTAGGGCGGCGGGCGGCCGCGACGGGTCCCCGTCGTCCGTCGCGGCGCCTCCAGAAGGCGATGCGACGAACGACGGGGCAGAAGCCCGTCGCGCCCCTCGGGGCGCACAGCGGGCAGAGAACCGCCGCGCGCCTCAGGGCGCACGACAGGGAGAAAAAACCGTCGCGCGCCTCGGGGCGCGCGGCGGGCAGAAAACCGCCGCGCGCCTCGGGGCGCACGGCGGGAAGAAGAAGTGGTGGCGGAAGCGTGGAGGTGGTAACCCACCCACAGGATCGATCCAGGGGGATCGACCTGCTCTGATAGCATGACAAAATTAGAAGAAAGAAAGAGAGGTTGAACTAGCAGGAATGAGGATACAAATAGCAAAACCCTAGAAGGGTTGTACTCGCTATAGAGCACCCCACTACAGGCTAGAGCATAAGATAATATTCTGACACCTGGTGCCCTAGGTGCTAGTGCGTCTACGTCTGCTGGTACTGCACCTACTGAGGCAGTGCACACCTTCACACTGGACTCAGGTGCTTCCCGCTGTTTCTTCCGCGACCGCACTGCCCTGGAGCAGCTCCCTAGACCGGTTTCTGTCTCCCTGGCCAACCCCTCAGGGGGTCCGGTCCTTGCGACCTCCACCACTGCCCTCCCTTGTCTTGCTGTCCCATCTGGCACGCTGTCAGGCCTCTACCTCCCCTCGTTCTCTACGAACTTGGTAGCGGGTTCCGCGCTCCAGGACGCAGGTGTTCACCAGTTCACCCCGGCCTACGAGCGTGTGACACACTGCACGTGCGCTCGGACGGGTCGTCACCTGGCTACCTTCACTCGGCAGCCGGGGTCGGACTTGTACACACTAACCACTGAGTCCCCTCAGGTAGCTGCGTCTGCGTGTGCGTCTGCGTCAGGTCAGCTGTCAGCCCCTTGCTCGTGTCGCTCCCTGTCACACAGGACTGTCCTCTGGCACCACCGCCTTGGTCACCCGTCAGTGCAGCGCCTTCGCAGCATGCACTCCAGGTACCTTGTCTCTGGTCTTCCCAGGGTTCTCCCTCCCCTGCCACTCTCGCCTGCTCCTCCCTGTCTTCCCTGTGTCGAGGGGCGGCAGCGCGCCGCTCCTCACTCTTCCTCGTTCCCTCCCACTGAGGCTCCCGTGAAGACTCTCCACCTAGACGTGTGGGGCCCAGCCTGCGTCCGGGGACAGGGCCATGAGTGGTACTTACTGTTGGTCGTCGACGACAACACGCGCTACACCACGGTCTTCCCCTTGCGTACCAAGGGTGAGGTCCCTGATGTCTTGATCCCCTGGATCCGTGCTGCTTGTCTCCAGCTCCGCGAGCGGTTCAAGTCGGACTTTCCTGTCCTACGTCTGCACTCTGACAGAGGTGGCGAGTTTTCCTCTGACCTCTTGGCAGCCTACTGTGCGGAGCACGGCATGCGCCAGACGTTCACTCTCCCGGCCTCTCCGCAGCAGAATGGGGTTGCTGAGCGCCGCATTGGTCTTGTCATGGAGGTCGCTCGTACCTCCATGATCCATGCGGCTGCTCCCCATTTCTTGTGGCCGTTTGAAGTGCGGTACGCCGCGCATCAGCTCAACCTCTGGCACCATGTCTCTGTTCCAGAGACCTCGCTTACCCTGCGTTGGACGGGGAAGGTTGGCGATGCGTCGGTGTTCCGAGTCTGGGGATGTTGAGCCTTTGTCCGCGATACGTCCGCGGACAAGCTCTCCTCCCGTGCCATTCCCTGTGTCTTCCTTGGCTTTGTCCCTGACGCGCCTGGCTGGCAGTTTTACCACCCCACCTCGCGCCGTGTCTTTGCCTCTTAGGACGTCACCTTTGACGAGTCGGTACCCTTTTACCGTCTTCTCCCCTACCGCACTGCCCCGCTACCCCCCCCGCCCCTCTTCCTCACCCCAGGTGTCCCGTCGGTAGACCCCCTCCCTCCCCAGGGTGCTGCTCCCTCAGGTGTTTCCCAGGTATACCCGGTCAAGCCTGTCAAGGTAGCAGCTGACTCTGGTCCTACGTGAGGTGCTGAGCGTGCTGAGCCTGGTGGTGCTGGGTCTGGGGACACAGAGACTGGGGGTGCTGAGCCTGGGGGTGCGGAGACTGGGGGTGCTGAGTCTGGGGGTGCGGAGACTACGGGTGCTGAGCCTGGAGGTGCGGAGACTGCGGGTGCTGAGCCTGGAGGTGCTGCGATTGGGGGTGTTGAGCCTAGAGGCGCTGAGGCTAGGGGTTCTGAGACTGGCCGTACAACGCCTATTGGCACTCCCTCTTTGGAGCTGCTGCGCGAGTGGTACTCCCAGTGTTACAGCCTCCGTCGTGGGGCTCCTGGAGCTGGGGGGTCTGCTGTAGTTGGGGCTGGTGGCCCTGCGGGTGCAGTGTCGCAGCCGGAGCCTCCCTCCCCTCAGCGGCTGCGTGAGTGGTACGCTCGGCGCTGCAGCCTCCGGAGTGGAGCTCCTGGTGTTGAGGTACCGCCCGCTGGAGGCCCTACTGCTGCTGGAGGTTCTGGAGATGCCGGTGGTGCTGCTGGTGCTGGTGCTGCTGGAGGTGCTGGAGCTGCTGGAGGTGCTACTGGTACTGCTGGAGGTCTTGGAGCTGCTGGAGGTGCTACTGGTGCTGCTGGTACTCCTGGAGGTGCTGCTGGTGCTGCTGGAGGTGCTAGAGCTGCTCGAGGTGCTACTGGTGCTGTTGGAGGTTCTGGAGCTGCAGGAGGTGCTGCTGGTGCTGTTGGAGGTTTTGGAGCTGCTGGAGGTACTGTTGGAGCTGCTGGAGGTTCTGGTACTGTCTCTGCTCCTTCTAGGGGCACTTCACGGCCGCGGCCGTACTTCGTTCCGCTCCTTCAGCAGGTTCTTGGTCAGCCGCCTCCTCCTAGTCCTCCTCCCTCCTTAGAGTGTCCTCCGCCTTTCCAATCGCTGTCACAGCTACCGCCTTCCTCACCGCTTCATGGTCCTTCTCCCTACACTGGTCCGACAGGCGGTCTTATAGAGCGTCGTGAGCCTGAGTCTCGTCCTGTGTCGCCTATGTCTCGTCCTGTGTCACCTGTTCGTGCTGCCTGCACTAGTCGCCGTGTACCACGTGAGCATCCTCCGCCTGTCCCTGGCACACACCAGATGTCACTGCGTCCTTCCACTGCTCCACAGTGTGTCCCTCTGCCGTCTCCTCCTGCGTCCTCTCTTCCTGTTCTTGCTGACCCAGAGTCTGACTCTCTTCGTGCTGCCACTCCTACTGTCACGCGTCTCCTGGCCACTGCTGTCATTGACCCTTCCTTTGAGTCCACTGCTGCGTCTGCCCTGGTTGCTGAGCTTGTCGACTTTGCTGCTCGGTGTCGTCTAGACTACGCTGCGAGTCTTGCTGCTGAGTCTGAGTCTGTCTGTCCTCCGTCCGTCGGGGGTGAGTGTGCTCTAGGCACGGACGTCCTTGAAGACAGACAGGAGGACCTTGAGTGTCTTGCAGCCGCTGCGCCTCATCTCATGTCCATGCTGATTGCCCCTGAGGGAGACCCGGATGCTCCACACATCCCGACCTCGCGCTCTTACGCTGAGGCGATCGTGGGTGAGTACTCCTCTCAGTGGCAGTCAGCCATGGACGCATAGATGGAATCCTGGAAGTCCACACGCACTTACGTCGACGAAGTTCCCCCTCCTGGGGCAAACATCGTCAGTGGCATGTGGATTTTCAGGGTGAAGCGGCCGCCAGGTTCTCCGCCTGTCTTCAAGGCTCGTTACGTTGCTCGAGGCTTCAGTCAGCGAGAGGGAGTAGACTTCTTTCAGACCTTCTCCCCCACCCCAAAGATGACCACTCTTTGGGTGCTACTGCACGTTGTTGCTTGTCAGATTTATATGACATAGCTGTTGGAGGCTATAGTGGGATATCACATATGGGGTACGACTTTCTAGGGTTTGTACTTGTACCCAACTTTCCCTTAGTCAATCCATTCTCGTTCATTTTCTCATGGTATCGAGCAAGTTCCCCTGTGGGAACTGTTCCTTGGGCCCACCACCTTTTTTTTCCTCCCTGGAGCGCGCTCTACTCTGCCCGAGTCGCGCTCCCCTCTTTCGACCCTGTCGCGCCGCCTTAGCGGCCTTGACGCGTCGCGCTTGCGGCCCCGTCGCGTCGCCCTCGCGGCCCCGATCCGCCGCCCTCGCGGTTCCGTCGCGTCGCGCCGCCCTCGCGGCCCGTTCAAGCCGCCCTCGTGACCCCCCTCCTAGCCGCCCTAGCGGCCCCGTCGCCTACCCCTGCGGCCCCGGCGCCGCCCTTCCCGGCCCCAGCGCCGCCCCACTGCTAGCACCGTCGCCTACCCTGCGGCCCCGGCGCCGCCCTTCCCGGCCCCGGCGCCGCCTTTGCTAGCCCCGTCGCCTACCCCTGCGGCCCCGGCGCCGCCCTTCCCGGCCCCGGCGCCGCCTCTGCTGGCCCCGTTGCCTACCCTGCGGCCCCGGCGCCGCCCTTGCCGGCTCCGGCGCCGCCCTTCCCGGCTCCGGCGCCGCCCTTCCCGGCCCCGGCGCCGCCTCTACTGGCCCCGTCGCCTACCCCTTCGGCCCCGGCGCCGCCCTTCCCGGCCCCGGCGCCGCCTCTACCGGCCCCGCCGCCGTCCCCACGTGGCCCCGCCGTCACCACCGAGGCGCCGGTGCCGCCGAGCTACTGCCGAGCCGCCCGAGCCACCCGAGCCGCCCGAGCCGCCGCGCCACATGAGCCGCCCGAGCCGCCGGGTCGTCGAGCTGCCGAGCCGCCGTACCGCCAAGCCGCCTGAGCCGCCGAGTCGCCCGAGCCGCCAGAGCCGCCGAGTCGCCGAGCTGCATTTCCTGCCGAGCCGCCGAGCCGCCCGAGCCGCCCTGTCCGGTAAGAGCAGCGCCTCTATCACTGCACTGCCCTTACCCTACTGTTCGCGCTGCTAGTCTACTGCTGTCATGGCTACCCCTAGTGTCCTCGCTTTTGACGCTGAGGGTCGGGCCATTGACTTTGACGTCTGGGAAGATGACCTGCAGCTTTTCCTACAGTGCGATAGGGCAGACGGTCTCTCCCTCTTTGACCTCACTTCTGGTGCCTCTCCTGCCCCTGCTGCTGATGCTGACGCCACTGTTCGCTCACAGTGGGCCAAACGCGATGCTGCTGCACGTCTTGCTGTGTGTCGCCACCTGCCTACCTCTGAGCGTGCGCACTTTGGCCAGTACAAGAGTGCTCAGACCTTGCACGACGCTGTAGTTGCACGCTACTCCTCCCCTGCCACTGCTGCACTGAGCCGCCTCATACTACCGTACCTCTTCCCTGACCTTGCTGCCTTTCCCACAGTCACTGACCTCATTACGCACCTCCGCACTAGTGACACTCGCTACCGCCCTACGCTTCCTACTGAGTTCTGCGCCAAGAACCCCCGCCCCCCCCCCATGTACATCACCCTCTACTACATAGTCACCCGGCTCCCTGACTCTCTCCGCGTAGTCAGGGACCACTTCCTCTCAGTTTGCCCCATCACTCTCACCGTTGACCTCCTCGAGAAGGCCCTCCTAGCGGCACAGAAGAGCATAGTGTTGGTGCAACCCTACGGTTTGCACTCGGCTTGTTGTCCGTGTGCGTGCATGCGTGTGTGCATGGAATGGAATGAGTGCATGAAATAAATATATATTTCATGCTTATAATTGTGTGTGAATGATGGGTCATGATGTCAAGTGTGTGTGTCAAGTCAATAGCGAATTCTCACTAGTCGCGTGTAACGTGGTCGTTTTGTGTGTCCCGCGTGGTTTCTATTTTGTCGTGCGCGGTTTCTATTTTGTCGCTTGTCGAACGTTCGGCGTGTCGCAGGTGTGTGCAGCAGACCCATCAAGAACTCAACGATGAGTTTGTGATGAAGAACCCGAGCCCTGGTGTCAACATTCAAGTAATCGCGAAGCCCGTGAAAAAAAAAAAGGTACACCCCAAGATATTGAAGATAGTTACATTACTTTGTGTAGTGTAACATTTCACTTGGTGTAGGCCCTAGTGAAGGGTAGTTTCGAGACCCTTCATGGTTGGGGACAGTGTGGCACTGTTCCACATCACCGTACCTCGACTCTTGGGGTTTGTAGGAGCTGGGAGTCATTCCCAACTCGTAACTCTCCCTAACTCTTCCTATCTTGTGTTCTAAGACTATAGTGGCTGCCATAGTGCCGTTCGTTCAAACCGACGCTGTGTCATCTATACTTGGTGAAATTGTGCGATCTAAATTGCCTAGTGTAGGCAACAATAAGACGCTCCAGATCCAAGTTGAATCAAGTCATTTAAAGCTGTGACCAGAACGCTATGAACGTTTGAAGCCGCTGTGCAGAAATCCGACTGTGCACTCTATCTTTCGTTTTAGGCACATTGGAGCCTACTGTGACTATAACAAGTGGTATCAGAGCCCCTTGGACCAGTTTCGACAATGGCTGGACCTGACGAAAGGGGTGGCAGAGGTGCTGGTGGCAGAGGAGAAGCCCAAGCTCAAGGCCAACCCCGTGATTCAACCATGGCGCCCGTGCAGCCAAGTGTTGGCCCATCTAGGGATGAGCCTAGAGTGTTTGGCCTTGACAAGTTCAATGGTGACAACTTTGCTGAGTGGTGCTTCAGAATGGAGAACAAATTCGACCACTATGACCTGCTGGAGGTAATGGAAGGAACGGAGAAGCGTCCCGAAAAAGACCCGGAGAAGAGCCCGTGGGTGCGGAAGAGCGCACAAGGCTACCTCCTACTTGGGCAAGCGTTGGGGAGCAGCCAAATCCGTCACATCAAGCCTTTCCAGTGTGAACCAGAGAAGGGACCAAAGGCATGGGCTGCTCTCAAGGGTGTACACGCTCCTGCAACAGCGGCGGTAGCTGTGGTGTTGGAACGGCAAATAGCGACGTTACGAATTGAAGAGGATGAAGCGGTTGAAGAAGGGGTGCTGAAATTCTTCGACTTGTTGACGCGGCTTGAGGGAGCGGATTTGAACTATAGTGAGCTCCAAAAGAAGACCAAGTTGCTGGCCCTACTCCTTGAATCGCGACTTGCCCCGCCTCCGCTCGAAGATGTGAAGCGAGCTATCCTTCAAGAGGATTTCCGCCGCCGTGAGTTGGCGAGTGCGGATGGCGCTGGGGCAGCAAGCATCGGTCGCGGTGGCGGAGCTGCAAACATGACGAGCGGAGACAATGACTAGGACTGGAGCAACGATCGGTACCCTGGTCTATTCTACTTCGTGTCGACGCAAGTACCAACTGGTCCAGAGAAGGATGAAGGCTTTGAGAAGCCAGCAGCTGTAGGGAAGGTGACCCTACACCCTCTGGACTATTGGGTGATCGATAGTGGCGCTACCTATAGCATGACACCTCGCCCGGACTTGCTCACCGAACTCGAACCGTCACCGGTGAAGCATGTCACATCGGCTTTGGGGCAGCGAGCGGAGGTGAAAGGCATGGGCAAGGCCATGTTTAAGGGTGCTGATGGGAAGATGGTGGGCCTCAAGAATGTGCTTTGGGTGCCCAGCCTTGCTGCCAACCTGATTTCCGTGCGGCGGTTGGCAAAGGCCGGCATGGACACGAACTCGAAGGGAGCCAAGACCTACGCCGCAAGGCTTGGCGATCGGATTCTTTGGGACCTTCATGAGGACAGAGATGTCTACAACAAGATGTGGCAGATCCCTGTGGTCCCAATGCCTAAGGAGAGGCAAGTGGCAGCAAGCGTCAGCACCAAAGGTGGAGCGGTTGGTAGCGGCGATTGCGCGGACGGTCGCGCTAAGGAGAAGGAGTCCAAGAAGTGCAAACTTGGAGGGACCGGCAAGCTTGGTGAACCTATGGAGAGAGGTGCAGCAGCCAAGGAGCAGCAAAAGGGTGAGAAGAACCCCGAGGCAGCAGCGGAGGAGGACTACGGAGAGAGTATGTGGGGCGCTATTGCGAGCGCGGCATTCTCCAATCCAACTTCGGCTACGGGGGAGTGTGATTGGCTCACCTTGCATCGGTGAATGGGGCATGTGGCCCTGCCCATCTTGCAGCAGCTAGTAAAGAATGAGATGGTTGCTAGCATACGTGTGAAGGGGGAGCCCGATGAGGTACTTGGCTGCCCGACGTGCATGCAAGCCAATTTCACCCATTTCCCATTCTCTAGTTCGGAGGCAACGGCTAAGGCACCACTTGATGAGGTGGTGATGGACGTGGTGGGCCCCCTGAAGCTTGGAGCTGCTGGAGCTGAGTACTTCCTCACTATTGTGGACGTCTACACCCGTATGACTTGGGTGTACGTGCTGGCCAAGAAGAGCGACGTGGTTGAAACGTTGAAGGCGGATTAGTTCCCGATGGTGGAGCGGCAACAAGACCGTCTAGTCAAGTCAATCCGCACCGATCGAGGGGGAGAGTTCCTGAGCAAGGAGTTTGGGTTGTGGCTGAAGAAGAATGGTATTCAGCACTCCCTCACCATGCCATACTCCCCTGCAATGAACGGCATCGCCGAGCGAGCGAACCACACAATCACGGAGGCGGCACGCGGAATGCTCATTGAAGCCGGGCTACCCGACTATTTCTGGCCTGATGCGGTGCGGAGCGCGTGTGTGGCCAAGAACCGAGCCTTGACTCATGTGGGAGCAGACAAATGGGTGCCCTATGTGGAGTGGCTAGGAAGGAAGCCAAAGGTGGATATGCTTCGGGTGTTCGGGTGCATGTGCATGGCGCTCGTGCCTAAGCATCTTCGGCACAACAAGTTTGGTGCCAAGGCGGTGTGGGCCGTGCACTTGGGCATGGCTCAAAACAGCAAGGGATGGCTTCTTTGGGACCCATTCACCAAGAAATTCTTGGTGAGCAGGGACTGCAAGTTCATGGAGAACTTCATGTACAAAGATTGGAAGGCGGAGAATGAGGCGAAGATAGGCGTGCGGTTTGGGGAAGTGAAGAGTTCCGGCTTGGAGCACGTGAAATAAATATATATTTCATGCTTATAATAGTGTGTGAATGATGGGTGATGATGTCAAGTGTGTGTGTCAAGTCAATAGCGAATTATCGCTAGTCGCGTGTAACGTGGTCGTTTTGTATGTCCCGCGTGGTTTCTATTTTGTCGTGCGCGGTTTCTATTTTGTCGCTTGTCGAACGTTCGGCCAATCGCAGGTGTGTGCAGCAGACCCATCAAGAACTCAACGATGAGTTTGTGATGAAGAACCCGAGCCCTGGCGTCAACATTCAAGTAATCGCGAAGCCAGCGAAAAAAAAAAAAGGTACACCCCAAGATATTGAAGATAGTTACATTACTTTGTGTAGTGTAACATTTCACTTGGTGTAGGCCCTAGTGAAGGGTAGTTTCGAGACCCTTCATGGTTGGGGACAGTGTGGCACTGTTCCACATCACTGTACCTCGGCTCTTGGGGTTTGTAGGAGCTGGGAGTCATTCCCAACTCGTAACTCTCCCTAACTCTTCCTATATTGTGTTCTAAGACTATAGTGGCTGCCATAGTGCCGTTCATTCAAACCGACGCTGTGTCGTCCATACTTGGTCAAATCGTGCGATCTAAATTGCCTAGTGTAGGCAACAATAAGACGCTCCAGATCCAAGTTGAATCAAGTCATTTAATGCTGTGACCAGAACGCCATGAACGTTTGAAGCCGCTATGCAAAAATCTGACTGTGCACTCTATCTTTCGTTTTAGGCACATTGGAGCCTACTGTGACTATAACACATTGTCGTTGTAGGAGCCTCTCGTGGTGACCCTTGCACCCCCGTCTTGGAGGGGTGTTCCCCCTACCCCCTTTTGCCCTCTGTTGCCTCTGCTGCTGCGACCGACCTCGTTGGTTTCAAGTCGGTCGGCGCTGCGTCTGCCCCGAGCGGGAGACGCCGCACCGGCAAGGGCAAGGGGGGCAAGGGCGCTGGAGGGGCTGGCGGGGGTGGCGGAGGTGGCGGTGGCGGCAGTGGAGGGGGTGGGGGTGGTGGTAGGAGTGGTGGCGGGGGTGGAGGTGTCGGTGGCGGCAGTGGAGGCGGAGGCGGAGGCGGCGGTGGCGGTGGGGGCGGAGGTGGCGGAGGTGGCGGCGGAGGAGGAGGCGGCGGCGGAGGAGGCGGAGCTGGTCGGGGTGGCGCTACGCAGAGGGTCGGCTCCGGTGGTGGTCAACGCCAGCAGCAGCAGCGCACTCGTGACATCCCCCCCCCTCAGCAGCTCTGATTGTGGTACGTTGCACGCCAGCGGGGTGGGGGTACTGGTCCGTGCACCTACGTCCTACGCACCGCCGACCGCGCAGGTGAGCAGTGCGGGGGTGCGCACTCCACCCAGCGCTGCTTTGGCCGCCTGACGGACGCTTTGCATCACCAGTTCCCTGAGGCCACTGAGATCCCTTGCTTGGGCGAGCTGTCTAGGCGGGACTAGCTATCTTTGACCTTGACTTTGATGCTATTCTTGCTGCCATGTATGCTGTGACTATTAGTGATGAGGGTGGCTGTTACCGGTATTTTCTGCCCGACCCGGGCATTGAGACTGCTGCTCTAGGTACTGGTGAGGCTGCTGCTCTAGGTGCTAGCGAGGCTGTTGCTCTAGGTGCCAGTGCGTCTGCTTCCTCAGGTGCTGGTGAGTCTGCTCTCTCAGGTACCGCGTCGGCTTCGGCCTCCCACACCTTCACCCTTGACTTAGGGGCTTCTCGCTCCTTCTTTCGAGACCGCACCACACTCACGCCGCTTGGTCGGCCGGTTGCAGTCTCTCTGGCAGACCCCTCTGGGGGTCCTGTCCTTGCTCACTTCTCCACTGTCCTCCCGTGTCCGGCGGCCCCCTCTGGCACCCTGTCTGGTCTTTACCTCCCCTCGTTCTCTACGAACTTGGTGAGTGGTGCTGACCTACAGGATGTGGGGGCTCACCAGTTCACTTCTGCGAGTCAGCGGGTCACCCACTGCACGGACGCTCGTACAGGCCGACACCTGGCCACGTTTACACGTCAGCCGGGGTTGAGCCTGTACACACTGACCACTGAGTCTCCTCCTGTCACTGCGTCTGGTCAGGTAGCTACGTCGGGTCAGGTGTTTGCTACAGCGTCCAGGTCTGGTCCTGAGTCTGCCCCCTGCTCGTGTCGCCTCCTGTCTCACGAGACTCTCCTCTGGCACCACCGCCTTGGTCACCCCTCCCTGCTTTGTCTTCAAGGCATGGCCTCCCGTGTCCTTGTCTCTGGTCTTCCCCGGTCCCTCCCTCCCCTTCCCCCACCCCTGCCCTCGTCCCCTGCATCGAGGGGCGCCAGCGGGCTGCCCCTCACTCCTCCCAGTTTCCTCCGGCAGAGGCCCCGCTGCAGACACTTCACATGGACGTGTGGGGCCCAGCCCGCGTCCGTGGACAGGGTCACGAGCGCTACTTCCTGCTGGTGGTTGACGACTATTCGCGTTACTCCACAGTATTACCCTTGCGCAACAAGGGTGGTGTCACTGAGGTGTTGATCGACTGGATCCGCGCCGCTCGTCTCCAGCTCAGGCAGAGCTTCGACTCGGACTTTCCAATTCTGCGTCTGCACTCTGACAAAGGCGGAGAGCTCTCCTCTGAACTTCTGCGAGCCTACTGTCGTGCACGAGGCATCTGCCAGACCTTCACGCTTCCGGACTCTCCACAGCAAATTGGGATTGCTGAGCGCCGCATTGGCATGGTCATGGACATTGCTCGTACGTCCATGATCCATGCGGCTGCCCCCCATTTTCTGTGGCCGTTTGCTGTTCGGTACGCGGCGCATCAGATCAACCTTCAGCCCAGGGTCTCCATGCCGGAGACCTCCCCAGCTTTGCTGTGGACCGGAAAGGTTGGCGATGCGTCTGCGTTCCGTGTCTGGGGATCTCGGGCGTTTGTCCGCGACTTGTCTGCGGACAAGCTGTCCCCTCGTGCTACTCCTTGCGTCTTCCTTGGCTTCCCCCCTGACGCGCCTGGGTGGCAGTTCTACCACCCCACCTCTCGCCGTGTTCTGTCCTACCAGGACGTCACGTTTGACAAGTCGGTCCCCTACTACCGCCTCTTCCCCTACCGCACTTCGTCCCTCCCCCCGCCACCGCGCTTCCTTGTGCCAGGTCCTCCCCCGGTAGACCCCCTCCCCCCTCAGGGTCCTGCCCCTTCAGGTGTGTCCCAGGTAGACGCAGTCGAGCCTGTCGAGGTTGCTGGTGACTCTGGTGCTGCTGAGGGTGCTGAGCCTTGGGGTGCTGAATCTGGGGGTGCTGAGCGTGTGGGTGCTGCGCCTGGGGGTACTGAGCCTGAGGGTGCTACTACTGGGGGTGCTGAGCCTGGCGGTGCTACGCTTGGGGGTGCTGAGCCTGGGGGTGCTATGACTGGGGGTACTGAGCCTGGGGGTGCTACGCCTGGAGGTGCTCAGCCTGGGGGTGCGGAGCCTGAGGGAGCTGGGCCTACTCGTGTCGCGTCTGGCAGTACTGTGCCTGGAGGTTCTCCAGGTGCTTCGTCTCGGCGGGAGCCACTCTCTCCACAGTAGCAGCGCGAGTGGTTTGCCCAGCGCTGGAGGCGTGCTGCTGGAGCTGGAGGTTCTTCGGATACTGAGGGTGCAGGTGTTGCGGGTCCCAGAGGTGCTCGTACTGGGAAGACTGGAGCTGCAGGGCATGCGGGACGACTGGAGCTAGAGCTGCTGAGGGTGTTGGCGCTAAGGCTACTGCTCTCGGTCCTGGAGGCGGTCCTGCTGGGGGTGCTACTCGTGCTGCTGGAGGTCCTGGCGCTACTAGAGCTGCTGGGGGTGCTGGAGCTGGAGGTGCTGCTGGCACTGGTGCTACCACTGGGGGTACTGGTGCTGTCCCTTCTGTGTGTGGAGTCGCCGCGCGGCCATGGCCGTACTTTGTTCCACTCCTTCAGCAGGTTCTTGGTCTTCGGCCTTCTACTGGTCCTCCTCCTCCCTTAGAGTGTCCACAGCCTGTCCCGTCACAGTTACAGTTACTGCCGGCCTCCCCACTCCCTGCTCCTTCTCCTTACATTGGTCCTACTGGAGGTCTTGCTGAGCATCGTGAGCCTGGGTCTCGCCCTGCGTCGCCTATCCGTCCTGCTCGCACTAGTGGTCGTGGTTCGCGTCAGCGTCCTCCTCCTGTCCCTAGCACGCACCGGATGTCTCTGCGTCCGTCCACTGCTCCTCTGCGTGCCCCTTTGCCTTATCCTCCTGAGTCCTCTCTTCCTGCTCTTCCCAACCTGGAGTCGGACTCTCTTCGTGCTGCCAGTCCTTCTGTCACGCGTCTCCTTGCTAGTGTCGTCACTGACCCTTCCTTTGAGTCCATTGCTGCGTCTGCCCTAGTTGCTGAGCTCGTCGACTTTGCTGCTCGCTGTCGTCTAGACTACGCTGCTAGTCTTGTCGCTGAGTCTGAGTCTGTCTGTCCTCCGTCCGTCAGGGGTGAGTGTGCCCTTGGCACGGACGTCCTTGAGGACAGGCAGGAGGAGTTCCAGTGTTTGGCTGCTGCTTCACCTCATCTCATGTCCGAACTGCTTACCCTTGAGGGAGACTCGGATGCACTTGACATCCCGACTCCGCGCTCTTATGCGGAGGCGATAGAGGGTCCCTACTCCTCTCAGTGGCAGGCAGCTATGGACACAGAGATGGCTTCCTAGAAGTCCACAGGCACCTACGTTGACGATGTTCCCCCGCCTGGGGCGAACATCGTCACAGGCATGTGGATTTTCAGGGTGAAGCGGCCGCCGGGTTCTCCGCCTGTCTTCAAGGCGCGTAACGTGGCTCGTGGCTTCAGTCAGTGGCAGGGAGTTGACTACTTTCAGACCTTCTCTCCCACCCCGAAGATGACCACTCTTCGGGTACTGCTGCACATAGCTAGTCACCGTGACTACGAGCTGCACTCTCTTGACTTCAGCACAACTTTCTTGCAGGGCAGCCTGCACGAGGAGATTTGGCTGCATCGCCCACCTGGCTTCACTTGGTCTTTTCCTCCTAGCACCCAGTGGAGCCTTCGGCGGCCAGTCTACGGTCTCCGCTAGGCACCGCGTGAGTGGCACGACACACTGAGGACTACACTTGCGGCTCTTGGGTTTGCTCCCTCTACTGCCGACCCGTCGCTGTTTCTGCGCACCGACACTTCTTTGCCGCCGTTCTACATCCTCGTCTACGTCGACGACTTGGTCTTTGCC
This sequence comes from Closterium sp. NIES-65, assembly GCA_948144175.1. Taxonomy (NCBI): domain Eukaryota; kingdom Viridiplantae; phylum Streptophyta; class Zygnematophyceae; order Desmidiales; family Closteriaceae; genus Closterium; species Closterium sp. NIES-65. The sequence goes on along the minus strand of CANXME010000106.1, from coordinate 4,025,537 downwards.
ACAGCTGACACTGCTGGACTCGCCCACGTGAAGTCCGAGCTGCAGAAGAGACACACATGCACAGTCCTAGGTGAACTGCGCAGCTACCTTGGCCTGCAGATCACCCGGGACAGAGCACAGCGCACCATTACCCTAACTCAGTCACACATGGTGCGGCAGGTCCTTCAGCTCTTTGGCTTCACGTACTCCTCGTCTCAGGCCACTCCTCTGCCTACTCGCCACTCGCTCTCAGCTCTGCCTTCGGATGAGTCCGTAGAGCCGAGTGGCCCGTACCCAGAGCTTGTTGGCTGCCTCATGTACCTGATGACCTGCACACGACCTGACCTTGCATACCCTCTTAGCATCTTGGCACGCTATGTTGCTCCTAGGAGACACCGACCAGAGCACATGGCTGCAGCGAAGAGGGTGTTGCGCTACTTGTGCAGTACGTCGGGCATGGGGCTTGTGCTTGGAGGGCAGAGTCTAGTGGTCCTCACTGGGCACGCAGACGCTTCCTGGGCTGACGACTAGGCTACACAGCGGTCGTCACAGGGTTACACCTTCAGCCTTGGTTCCGGCTCTGTTTCGTGGCGGGCTACCCGCTCGTCTTCTGCTCTTGGCTCTCGTTGTGAGGCTGAGATCTACGCAGGAGCCATGGCTGCACAGGAGCTTCGCTGGCTCACCTACCTGCTGACTGACCTCGGAGAGCCGCCTTGTTCTCCTCCAGTACTGTACGTAGACAACAAGGCCATGCTGGCCTTGTGTCGGTAGCAGAGACTAGAGCACAGAACGAAGCATATTGCTCTTCGTTACTTCCTTGCTCGTGAGCTCCAGCAGCGTGGTCAGCTGCGCTTTGCGTACGTGGCCTCTGAGGCCAACACTGCTGATATCATCAGCTCGGTATTGTGCCTGCCTTGCCTCACTTGCTCACCACTTGACTTTGTTTGTACTATTACATATATATATATATACACCTGCTCTTGCTTGTCTAGCCTTATATATATATGTGCAATCCTGCATATGAACTGGTCTTGTGGCCTTGAACTTGTGCTCGGAATGTGTGGTGACTTTGTGATCCACCGTGAGCTTGCTTTGCTTTACTTGACTGGTCTTGTAACCCCTTGTTCTCCCCCACTTTGCCTATGGGGGTGTGTCAGATTTATATGACATAGCTGTTGTAGGCTATATTGGGGTAGCACATATGGGGTACGACTTTCTAGGGTTTGTACTTGTACCCAACTTTCCCTTAGTCAATCCATTCGCATCCATTTTCTCACTGCTCAGCTTGACTACGAGCTTCATTCTCTTGACTTCAGCACAGCTTTCTTGCAGGGCAGCCTGCACGAGGAGATCTGGCTGTGCCGCCCTCCTGGCTTCACTGGGTCGTTTCCTCCTGGTACCTAGTGGAGCCTCCGGCGGCCGGTCTACGGTCTCCGCCAGGCGCCACGTGAGTGGCACGACACACTGAGGACTACTCTTGCGGCACTTGGGTTCGCTTCTTCTACTGCTGACCCGTCGCTGTTTATGTGCACCAACACTTTGCTGCCGCCGTTCTACATCCTCGTGTACCTCGACGACTTGGTCTTTGCCATTGCTGACACTGAGGCTCTCGCCCACGTGAAGTTGGAGCTGAAGAAGAGACACACGTGCACAGACCAGGGTGAACTGCGCAGCTACCTTGGCTTGCAGATCACCCGGGACAGAGCACGCCGCACCATCACACTGACTCAGTCACACATGGTGCAGCAGGTCCTTCAGCGCTTCGGCTTCACCTGGTCCTCAGCACAGGCCACTCCTCTGGCTATAGGTCACTCGCTCTCAGCTCTGCCTTTGGATGAGTCCGTAGAGCCGAGTGGTCCTTACCCAGAGCTAGTTGGTTGCCTCATGTACCTGATGACTTGCACTCGTCCTGACCTAGCATATCCTCTTTGCCTTTTGGCCCACCACGTGGCTCCTGGCAGGCACCGAAAGGTGCACTGGGATGCTGCTAAGAGGGTAGTCCGCTACTTGTGCAGTACATCAGGCATGGGGCTCGTGCTTGGAGGGAGGAGCTCAGTTGTTCTCACTGGGCACTCAGACGCTTCTTGGGTTGACGACCAGGCTACTCAGCGGTCGTCACAGGGTTACACCTTCAGTCTTTGCTCTGGCTCAGTTTTGTGGCGCTCTACGCGTTCGTCTTCAGTTCTCAGCTCCAGTTGTGAGGCTGAGATTTACGCCACAGCCATGGCTGCACAGGAGTTACGCTGGCTCACCTACCTGTTGACCAACCTGGGAGAGCGGCCTAGTTCTCCTCTAGTGCTGTACGTTGACAACAAGGCTGCTATTGCCTTGTGTGAGGAGCACAGACTGGAGCACAGAACGAAGCACATCGCTCTGCGTTATTTCCTGGCTCAAGAGCTGCAGCAGCGCGGTCAGCTTCGTCTGCGTTACGTGGCCACTCAGGCCAACACCGCTGATATATTCACCAAGGCACTTCAGCCTGGTGATCATCAGCGCTTCTGCACTATGCTGGGGCTGGTGCCCACTTTTCCTCACTTGCTGTAGACTTTGACTTTACTGTGATCTTTATATATATACACTTGCCTGTTTGCTCTGCTAGGTTGAGATCACCTTGCTGTTTGTGTTGCATATATGCCTCTGCATGTGAAATGGCCTTGTGGCCCTTTGCTTGTGCTCAGAGTGTGTGGTGACGTTGTGATCTTCCCTGGGCTTGCTTGCCTTTCTTGACTGGTCTTGTGACCCCTTGCTCTCCCCCATTTTGCCTATGGGGGTGTGTCAAACATTTATATATATGTTATTGCTGTGTAGGCTATAGTGGGTTAGCCTTTAGGGGGTACACAACTCTAGGGTTTCATACTTGTACTTTAATGTTTCATAGTTCAACCACTTCTTGTTTCTGACACTTCGTCGCCCCGACAAAGCAAGGTGGTCGACTGGGGCAGCGCGGGCAGTCTGGCGGTGGTGGTAGCAGTGACTCCGACGACGACGACGCCAAGGGAGACCACGGGAGGTCTGGCGGTCGTCGTCCTCGTCGAGGAGGAAACAAGCCTCGCAAGGAGACGCAGTCGATGAAGTCGACCTCGGCGAAGGACGCCGACTCCTCTGCTGGCGGCAAGATGCGAGACGGCAAGGCGGCGCTGTGCTCGCTTGTCGATGTGGTGGAGCCGACCGTCTCGCTTGCACCAGAGGCCGGTGAGGACTTCCAGGCGGTGGCGGCAGCTATGCAGGCGAACCAGTCGATGGTCCTGCTTGACAGCGGCTGCTCACACCACCTGATGGGAATGAAGGAGGTCTTCGTCGACGTGCGGCCGCGCGGCGACATTAAGCACGTGCGCGGCTTCAATGGGGCGCTACAGGACGTCCAGGGCCGCGGCACTGTCGCTCTGCAAGGAAAGGCCGGAAAGCAGATGCTCATCCCCGACGTGCTCTACGTCCCGGGTGTGCAGGCGAACCTACTTTAGGCCGGTCAGCTGAAGGAGAAGGGCGTGAAGTTGCAGGAGGACAGCAACGGAATGTTGCTCGTCTCGGCGGCGGGAGACGTCCTCGGTCGGGCGTCCTATACGGGGCGAGTCCTTTGCACCGACCTGCGCACCTGCTCAACGAGGTCGGCGTGACCAACGACAGAGGTCATGGCCCTAAGGGCGATTGTCTCGGCAACAAAGGCAACGCCGGACTGGCTGCATGCGAGGCTTGCACACGTCGGCATGGACATCATCCGGAGCTCGGCAAAGCACGAGGTCGCTAAGGGGCTGGACCCCAAGTCGGCGTCGGGCGCTGACTCACCGTGTGTCTCGTGCGTCAGCGGGAAGCTGGCGCGGCACACCTTCCCCGACCAAGGCTCCGACGCCGACGACGTGCTGGCCATCGTGCACATCGACTTGTGTGGGCCATTACGCGCGGCTGCAAGGACGGCAGCCTGTACTTCTTGCTGGTGAAGGACCGCAAGACCCGCTACCTGTGGGTGAGGCCGGTTGCCAAGAAGTTGGATGTGCTACTAGAGTTCCAGCAGTGGCTGGTGTTGGTGGAGAGGCGGGCGAAGAAGTCGGTGCTAATACTGCACTCGGAACGAGGAGGGGAGTTCCTCGGGAAGAAGTTCACCGACTCTGTGGATGGCAAGGGGATCGTCCACGACCTGACCTGCCCGTACACCCCGCAGCAGAACAGCATGGCGGAGCGGGAGATGAGGACGGTGGTGGAGTCGGTGCGGACGATGCCGCTGCACATGGGCGTGCAGCACCACTGGTGGCACCTCGCTCTGCGGCGGGCCGTCTGGGTCCGCAACTGCCTTGAGAGGTTGACGCTGCCGCCGGGGACAACGCCGTACCAGCTCCTCACCGGGACGAAGCCCGACTTGTCGATGGCGCGGCGTGGGGCTGCATGGCGCAGTTCTTGGTCCTTGAGCAGCAGCGTGGTGGGAAGCTGAAGCCAAAGGCCAGGTGGGGCCTTCACCTCGGCGTGTCAGAGGAGAGCAAGGGCTGGGAGCTCCTCCACATCGCCGACAACCGGCTGGCCACCACGTCGGACGTGGTATTCTACGAGGATATGTCGCTGGAGGTGTGGAAGTCGGCGCACGGGCCGGTGTCAGGACGGACGCCGGCCTCCCCGCTGACGGACACCTCGACGGCAACGCTCCCCTTGCTCGCCGAGGTTGGTGAGCCTGCTGCCGAGGATGTCGATGATGTCCCCTCTACCTTCCCCTCCCCTGCCCCTCTTACCCCTCCTCTTGTGGCCGACCTGCGTGGGCTGACTTCGGTGTCGGCCTTCGGCGATGAGGGGAGAAGTGGGACGTCGCCTTCGGCGCCAGCCAAGGGCATTGCCGGTGGCCGACGTGATGAGCAGCACGACGACGTGGGAGTGAAGTCGAGGGCGGACCAGGCCGAGGAGGTGCAGCCGACTTTGGTGAAGTCAGCGACGCAAGCACCAGCCCGGCAGCAGCTGACAGGGGCGCAGGCAGCGGTGAAGCCGACCACGGAGCAGTCGGCAACCAGGCAGTCGGCAGGAGAGCCGACCGTAGGGGAGAAGTCGGCTGGGACACCAACAGAGGTGCAGCAGGCCGCTGAGGGCAGCAAAGCCGGTGACGAAAAAGAGGACGCCGAGGAGTCCACCGACAGCGACGTGGTGGAGGTTCAGCCTGGACCTCGGAAGTCAGGCTGAATTCGGAGGCCACCTGACTTCTTCGTCCCCACTGCCTTCACCACGGTGTACGACGTGGATGAAAACGACATGGCGTATGACAACGCAGAGGAAGATGAGGAGTTTCCGGAGCTCGACCCAGACATGCATGCCGACCCCGAGCACCGTTGGGACATCTTGACGATGACGGTGAAGGAGGCGTTGGCGAGCTGGAAGGGCCCGGCGGTGAAGGCCGCCATGGAGGAGGAGATCTGCAGCCTCATCAACATGGGCCCTTGGAAGCTGGTCGAACGTTCGCCGGGGGTGAACATCATCGAGAACCGGTGGGTGCTAACGACGAAGTACCACATCAACGAGACCGTCGAGCACGAGAAGGCAAGGCTGGTCGTGAAGGGCTTCACTCAGGTGTATGGCTCCGACTACGACGAGACGTTTGCGCCGGTGGGCAGCTATGTCATGCTGAGGATCTTCCTCAGCATCGTCGCCGTCCTCAACCTCAACCTGATGCAGCTGGACATGAAAAACGCCTTCCTGCAAAGCAGGCTCGACTGCGTGCTGTACATGTCCCAGCCGGAATGCTTCAACAACGGGACCGGCCGGGTGTGCAAGCTGCTGAAGAGCTTGTACGGGGTGAAGCAGTCGCCACTGCTGAAGTACTTGGCGCTCAGCGACGTGCTGGTTGGCACCGAGTGGAAGAAGAGTCAGGTCGATGAGGCTCTCTACTTCAAGGTTGGCGACAACGGAGTGACCTGCTGGGTGCTGGTCTATGTCGACGACCTTCTCGCCGCCAGCAGTAGTGACGAGATGCTGAAGGAGCTGCTGGAGGCCGCCTTCGAGCTGCGTGAGATCTCGCTGGTGCAGAAGTACCTCGGGCCGGGAGCGGCCTCACGGTGAGGAGCGACTAGCATTGGCGCGAGGTCGACCGCTGCCTCGCCTACCTTGCCAATACGCGTGACAACGCCCTGGAGTTCGGCGGTGGACCAGAGTCACTGGAGCTGGTTGGCTACGTGGATGCCAACGACACCGGTGACAAGCAGACACGGACGAGCACGGGAGGCTACATGTTTGTCTATGGAGGGGCCGCAGTCTCCTGGTCGAGCCAGCGCATCAAGTGCGCGACGCAGTCGTTGATCGAGTCGGAGTACGTGGCGGCCACAGAAGGCGGTAAGGAGGGACGTCGTCTTCGCTTCCTCCTTGCAGAGTTCCGGCAGCTGGATGCCGGGAAGTCGACTGTCCTTCGGGTGGACAACAAGTCGGGCATCACGGTCGCCAAAGGCATGGGGTTGACAGGCAACCTCAAGCACATGGAGCGGCGACAAGCCTGGCTGCAGCACATGGTGAAGCGCGGGAAGTTTTCGTTGAAGTACATCCCAACCGCTGAGTAGCAGGCCGACTTCCTGACGAAGGCGGTGCACTATCCGGCCTTCAACCGGTGCTCCGTTGCCATTGGCCAAGTGCGCTTGGCCGACGTGGGCGACGGCGACGACAATGTGCAGCAGTGGGTGCCAAGCCCTCTTGCATGGCTGCTGCGGTGGACAACGTGCTATGTGTTGGGTGCACGTCGACGAGATTTTCTCCGAGAAGTACTGCCGTGTGGGCTGGGGGCCCAAGCATGAACGCGGCACGGGAGTGTCAATGGGAGTTGTGTGTTGGCCCTATCCTTGCTTGGGCGGAGCCGACTTCGTGGTCGGGTGTGAGTGGAGCAGCCGACCTGCAACACTGGGCGAGCTGGTTTATTAGGAGGTCGACCTACACGGGTGCCACTGCATGGGCGCCGACTTCAGGGAGGTCGACCTGGGAAGTTGACCTGCGGAGGGCGTCGACTTGGTGACGCCAACTTGGGGCAGCCGACTTGGGTGGCCGGCTGACGGGACTGCTGGTCAACTTGGTGGTTGGTCGACCAGGCGTGATGTCGACCTTGTGGTAGACCAAACATATTGGTCAACGAAGGAGGAGCCGACGCCGACCTCAACAGAGGGATTCAAGACACCGAGCAGCTGGGCGTCAAATAGCAGGGCGTCAAATAGCAGGGCGTCAACTTGGTGACGCCGACTTCGGGTAGCCGACTTGGGTGGTCGTGTTAGATTATACTACTCTTCTGTATCCTGCATTTATCCTATAAACCCTAGGATAGAGATAGGCACCCAAACTATGTTTGGGTGCACAACTAGGGTTTACCCTAGTTGGGGGTTGGAACCCAACCTTGGTCCAATTATTGGCCTCCAAGGTTGGGTTGGGAGATTATTGGCCCCCCCAATAATGTTGGCCCACCTTTGGCCAACATTATTAGGACCCCCCAATAATTCTCCAACCCAACTTATTGGTGGAGGGCCCATAATGTTGGCTAGGTAACCAACCAACCCCCCCTCCCCTAGCTTCCACTATGTAAACCCTCATGATTCCTAATCAAGTCACTAGTTCAATTCTAACATGCTATCAGAGCTCTTACGGCTAACGCCGCTCAAGATCCTAGGACCCCTCGCGCCACTTAGCGCACCTCTCGCCGGCTCTGCCGCACCTCTCGTGCCACTTAGCGCACCTCTCGCGCCACTTAGTGCACCTCTCGCGCCACCTAGCGCACCTTTCCCCGGCCCTGCCGCGTCTCTCGCGCCACTTAAGCGCACCTCTCCCCGGCTCTGCCTCGCCCCTCGCGCTACTTAGCGCACGTCCGCCGGCTCTGCCGTGCCTCTCACGCCATCTCGGCGCTCCTCTCCTCGCCTCGAACGTCCACCGCGGACAGAGCGAGCGCGGGCGCGGGCGGCCGCCGCGGACACGACGACCGCGGACGGCCGCCGCGGACGCGACGACCGCGGACGGCCGCCGCGGACAGGGCGAGCGCGGGCGCGGGCGGCCGCCGCGGACGCGACGACCGCGGACGGGGCGAGCGCGGGCGCGGGCGGCCGCCGCGGACGCGACGACCGCGGACGGGGCGAGCGCGTGCGCGGGCGGCCGCCGCGGACGCGACGACCGCGGACAGAGCGAGCGCGGGCGCGGGCGGCCGCCGCGGACAGGGCGAGCGCGGGCGCGGGCGGCCGCCGCGGACGCGACGACCGCGGACGGCCGCCGCGGACAGGGCGAGCGCGGGCGCGGGCGGCCGCCGCGGACAGGGCGAGCGCGGGCGCGGGCGGCCGCTGCGGACGCAGGCAGCAGCCGCGAACGCGACCAGGCGGGGGAGTAACCAGCTGCGGACAGCACGCAGCTCATCTCCACCACTGACCGCGCCGTCCCTCCGGACAGTGTCGTCACCTCTAGCACCTCCACCCTCCCCTCCTCCCTCCCTCCCTCACTCGTCATGGCGGACGAACCTTCGTCACTTGAGCTCGTCTCAATAGACAAACTCGAGCTCCTCAACGGCACCACCGCAGTCAATTGGGTGTCGTTGAAGAGAGCCTCTTCACGTACCTTGGCTCCGTTCGAGTGGGAGATTATTACCTCCTTGATGTCGTCCTCGAAACGCCTCACGGCCTCCCTCCCACCCCGCCCCCGCTCCCAGGCTCCTCCCCCCCTGACGCCCCACCACTCCCGACCGAACCCGCCCCTCAAGCCCCCATCCTAGGGGCTTGGGAGGATGACCCAGACAGGTGGGCTCGCACCCTCAACAAGTACAACAAGGAGCGGGACGACTATGTCATCAAGGGCAGAGCATACGCGGCTGCCGTCGCCGCTCACGAAGCTGCTACTGCAAAGCTTGCAGAGTTTCAAGCCACCTCTGAAGCATACTCTACTAACCTTCGTAAGCACCACTCCGATACTGCTGCATGGCGCATTGCTGACCGTCGTGCACTCACTGTCATCTTCTCGTGCATTCCCTCCACTCTTAAACGTGACCTTCGCCCTCCATCCTCCCCCTCTCTCTGGAAGTCTCTCTCCTCTCAATATGATCGTCAGGACTTACGTTCCCTCCTCTCCCTCTTTCGCACCTTCCAAGACATCACCCTTGACTCCTCCCTCAATGCCGCCTCCTTCGCTCGGCGTCTCACGGATACTGCGCAACGCCTCAATGATCGAGGCATCTTGATCTCAGACACCCTTCTTACAGCACGCATCCTTAACAGCCTCCCACCCACCTATGACACTTACCGCATCAACTTCACCTCTCAGCACATTCGTCCTCCTCCTGTGGCTGTTACCATCGACTGGCTCCTTGACAGTGAGGCTGACCTCCCTACGTGACTCCGCAACGGTCAATGCAGTCCATGCTCGCAAAGGAATCACTAACGCCGGCGGAAGCAGCAGCAGTGAACCTGGACGTGGCTCAAACGGAGGTGGTCGAGGAGGCCGTCGTGGAGGCGGACGAGGAGGGCGCATTGGGGAACGTGGAGCAACTACTCCATCCAAAAGTGGGTTTCCCCCGTGCCAGTACGTCATTCGTCAAGGCCCCAACAAAGGTCAGACTTGCAACCAGACCACTCACCCAACTGAAACGTGCTTCAAAGCCCTCACTGATGAATGGCTTGCATGCGGCAACACAGGCCCCCCTCCACGTTGGAACACCATCAACCCTCGCCCCACCCCTCATGACATTTGCACTCTCTCCACCTATGCTCCCTCTCCACCTAACCTCCATAATGTCCTCGCTCAGCACCTCTCCCCTCACGTCCTCCAGCAAGTCCAACACCTTCTCCCCACACCCACCACCACCCCGACGCCCTCCATCCCCACCACTCCGCCTCCACCCACGCCCCTACGTCAAACCCCTCCCTCCCCCTATCCTCCTCTTTATCCTCCTCCTTATGCCGGCTGGCCCTACCCTCCCTACCCCCCATCTATGTATGGCCATGGAACTGCCGCAACTGCTGCAACTGCCGCAGCTGCTGAACAACCCACCTCCTCCTCTCACCCCCCCGGCTTCACACCGTTTCCTTCCACGGGCTTCATAGGTCATGTCACTACTGCTAGCTCTTGCAATGATCCTATGTATGCCAATGCTATTAATGAGTCCTCATTCCAGTACTCCGTGTCCTCCTCCCCTCAGCCCCTTGAGTTCATCCTTGACAGCGGAGCCACACACACGGTCCTTCGTGATGCAGGCACGCTCCTCCCCCTCTCCACCCCCTCCACAATCTATGGGGCTGACTCAAGCTTTGCCATACAAAGCCGTTACACCTCCACACTCCCCTGTCCCCTCTTTCCCTCAGGTACCGTCACAGGTCTCTATATCCCCTCCCTTCATAACAACCTGGTATCCCTTGGTGCCCTCTCAACAGCAGGTGTCACCGCCCTATTCCCTGGTTACTCAGCATATTGTGACTTATTTCACACCTCCTCCGGACGCTTCCTCTGCCGTGTCCATCGGTGCCCCTCCACCCACATGTACACCTTCCGCATCCCCCGTCCCACCCTTCACCAACTCTCCACAGCCCATCCCCCCGCCCCTTCCCCTCCTCTCGAACCTCCCGCCCCCCCTCCACTCCCCCTCCCCCTCCCCCTCCCCCTCCCCCTCCCCCTCCCCCCGCCCCTTCCCCTCCCCCCCCATCTAACTCACCCTCCCCTTGTCACTATCGTGATCTCACACACCCCACCATTCTCCTCCACCATCGCCTAGGCCATCCCAACTTTGCCACCCTTCGCCGATCCATCCTCACTAAACTCCTTGACGGTCTCCCCCTTACCCTTTCCCCCCTCCCTCCTTCCCCCTCCCCTCCTTGCTCAGTTTGTGTTGAAAGCAAGCTGAAGCAACAACCATACACGAGTAACCCCTCCTTTTCCTTCCAACCCCTTGACCTCGTCCACATGGATCTTGGGGGCCCTAACCCTTCCCCCACCAGGCAAGGACATCGCTATCTCCTCATCCTGATGGATGATCACAGTCGTTACTCCTCCGTCACCCTCCTTCGTACGAAGGCGGAGGCCCCGGCTGCAATCACTGCCTGGGCTGAACAAGCACGCAACCACTTCGGTCGCCCTGTTCGCCGCTTCCATTCCGATGGAGGCGGTGAGTTCCTTAACCGCACCTTGTCCTCCTACTGCACCTCTTACGACATCCTCCACACCTACACTCTCCCTCACTCCCCTCAGCAGAATGGTGTGGCGGAAAGCCGCGTTCGGGAGATCACCAAAACTGCTCGGTGCCTCCTCGTTCACGCCTCCTGCCCACCTTCTCTTTGGGGCTATGCCATCCTTCACGCTGCCATCCTCACTAACCTCTACCCCCACCCTTCCCGTCCCACCTCCACCCCCACCGAACTATGGACCTCCAGCAAGCCTGACATATCTCCTCTGCGTGTCTGGGGTTGCAAGGCGTATGTCCTCATACACCCTGCCGACCGCTCACATGCATGTGGAAAGCTTGCGTCCCGCACACTCCCCTGTGTCTACCTTGGACACAACTCCAACTCACCTGACTACCTTTTCCTCCACCCCCCCTCAGGCCGCCTCATCCGTAGTCGGGACGTGGTCTTTGACGAGGCCACCCCGTACTACACCTCCCCCTCCGCCCCTAACCCCCTTCCCCCATTTCCCCGGCCCCTTCTCTGGACTGACACCCTGCCCCTCCTCCCGTCCCCTGCCATGACCCCTCCCCCCGCTCCTCCACCCCTCCCCCCTCCACTCTCCTCCAGCTCCTCCGGCGACATCCTTAACCCACCCCCCCCCCCTCCCCCTCCCACTCCACTACCTCACCTTCCGCTGCAACTCACCTCCCTCCTCCTCCTCCCCCTCCTCCACCTCCCCCGCCCCCTTCCCCTCCATCCCCCCTCCCCTCCTCTAATCCGCCCCCTCCTCCTCCTCCCCCCCCCTCTTCCCCAACGCCCCTCCCCTACCCTTGTCCTTCCCCGCTATCCCCACACCCGCTCCTTGGACCCCATCCTTGGTTCCCCACAGACTTCCCCCCCCTCCCTCCTCGCCCTCACCAGTACTTCCCTCCCCCCCCGCTTCAGCCCCCTCACTCCAGATCCACTGCGCAACCGCTCCACGCTCTTGACAGCACCACCGCGCAGTCGAGCAGCAGCACTTCCATGTCGCAGACTCGACCTTCAGCGCAGCTGTCTTGCATCTTCACCACCCCCTCTTCCTCCTCCTCTCTCTCCTCTCCTCTATGAAGACACCCACGACGAACTCCTCTTCCTCCACCTCCTCGCGCCCTCCATCGCCCCCATCGTTCGCACCATGGCAGGCACTCTAGTTCTTCTCTTCTCGGGCACCCCCACCATCTTCGAGCCCACCACGTACAAGGAGGCAATTGCCTGCCTCGACGCACCGCTCTGGATTGAAGCCATGGTCAAGGAAAGCAACGCCTTCATCTGCAACCGCTCCTTCATCGACGTCCCTCGCCCTGCCAAGACCAATGTCGTCAAGGGCAAATGGCTCTTCCGTGTCAAGCTTCTCCCTGGCGAAGACCCTGTCTACAAAGCTCGCTATGTGGCAAAGGGCTTCACGCAGAAGCACGGCTTTGACTTCTTTGAAACATACTCACCCACTACTACCCCACCGGTCGTTCGGGTGTTCCTCGACTTTGTCTGCAGACGCGGCATGCTGCTACACTCCATGGATGTCACTACCGCCTTCCTCCAAGGCAACCTACACGAACTCATCTTCATGGAACGCCCCAAAGGCTTTCACGCTCCACATGACCCGTCCACCATTTGGAAGCTGCTGCGGCCCGTCTACGGCCTCAAGCAGGCACCCCAGGAGTGGCATGCCAAGCTCTCTTCCACCCTTCGCGAGCTTGGTTTTCGCCCCTCCCAAGCGGCCTCCAGCCTCTTCCTTCGGACGGCTCCGTCACCTTTCTACATTCTCGTCTACGTCGACGACAGGCTACTAGCCGCCGACACAGATGCTGAGATGCAGGAGGTCAAGGACGAACTACAGCGTCGACTCGTCTGCAAAGACCTGGGGGAGGTCCGCAACTACCTTGGCATGGAGATCACCCGCGACCTCAAGGCCAAGACTATCTCCCTCTCTCAGTCCTTCTACATTGAGAAGGTCCTTGAGAGGTTTGGAATGTCAAAAGCCAAGCCCATCACCACCCCGCTTGCAGTTGGGCACCAGCTCGCACCCCCTAACACCCCCACCGACTCCTCAAACCCCTGTGCAAAGCTTGTCGGGGCCCTGATGTACGCCATGGTCTGCACCCGCCCCGACCTTGCCTACCCATTCAGTGTTCTGGCGCAATTCGTTGGTGTCGGCAGGCACACAGAGGAACACATGACGGCGGCCCGGCATGTCCTACGCTACCTTCAGCACACAAAGGATAACACCCTCACCCTTGGTGGAGCAGACCCGCCGGTTCTCACTGGCTTCAGCGACTCGTCCTGGGCGGACTCACAGCCTGACCGTCGCAGCTCACAAGGATATGGCTTCACCCTTGGGAGCGGCCTCATTAGCTGGCGCTCCACCCGCTCCTCCTCCATCGCCCTCTCCTCCTGCGAGGCTGAACTTTACGCGGTCACGATGGCAGCACAGGAAGCACGCTGGCTCAGCTATCTCCTCACAGACCTTGGCTCACCACAGCCCTGTCCCACTCTCTGGTATGACAACGCCAGCACCATCCACCTCACCAAAGAAGCTGTGTTCCATGGTCGCTCCAAGCATATCGAGCTCCGACACTACTTCGTCCGCGATCTTGTCCAGGATGGTCACATTACCGTGCGCAAAATTGACTCGTCCTCCAACCCCGCGGACATATTCACTAAAGCCCTCGACCGCGCTACTCACTCGGCACTCTTGCCCCTCCTGGGCCTTGCTTCCCATGATGACTAATTCAGGGGTTGCTGTCTTATCTCATCCAGGTTTATGGATCTATGCAGGCTAAGGGGTTGTGTTAGATTATACTACTCTTCTGTATCCTGCATTGATCCTATAAACCCTAAGATAGAGATAGGCACCCAAACTATGTTTGGGTGCACAACTAGGGTTTACCCTAGTTGGGGGTTGGAACCCAACCTTGGTCCAATTATTGGCCTCCAAGGTTGGGTTGGGAGATCATTGGCCCCCCCAATAATGTTGGCCCACCTTTGGCCAACATTATTGGGACCCCCCAATAATTCTCCAACCCAACTTATTGGTGGAGGGCCAATAATATTGGCTAGGTAACCAACCAACCCCCCCTCCCCTAGCTTCCACTATGTAAACCCTCATGATTCCTAATCAAGTCAATGGTTCAATTCTAACAGGTCGGCTGACAACTGTGCTGGTCGACGTGGAGCTGGTCGATCAGGAGTGATGTCGACCTGGAGCTAGTCGACCAGGGGTGTGGTCGACCTAGTGAGGTCGACTACTGGTGGCCGTTGACTTAAGAGGTCGACGGGCACATACAGGAGCAGCTGGTCAACGTGGTTGCTTGGTCGACCAGGTTACCTGGGTGACGAGGTTCTGCGGAGGAGTGCGACGGTCGTCCAGGTGATTTTGGCGAGACCGACCTCGGTGGTGGTATCCCGAGGTCGACGTGACTGATCAGATGCAGTCGTCAACGCCAGGTTGATTTGGTGTGTGCGCTGTGCAGGTGACAAGGCTCAGCACGCCAATCATCTGCGAGCACATGCGAAATAGGTGCGCTGCTGTTTTGCGAAAGCAATGCTGGCACGCCATCAACCTACAGTGTTGGCGCGCCGTCGACTTTGCACTGCTGGAGCGCGGCCGACCAAGTCGTGCTAGAACGCGCTCGACCATGCTGTGCTGGCAGTCGACCAACCTGAATGCTATCTCTGATGTAGTCTTGTCTTGCCAACGTGATTGTAACGTTGTTGTCAACTTTCTCTAGTGAAACTATTTCGAAATTGCCCCGTGAACTAGCAAGCAGTGTGTGCACTAGGAAAACGACTAAGGAACAACGAACGCAGAGATCACACGAGCACCCGTGCCTAGCCCGTAGTCTAGCTCCCGTTGTAGTAGTTATCTCCACAACCACTGTGGCCTTCGCTATTTTGTTCTCGCTCATTCCTTCACTCATTGTACTGTTTTGCTTCGACAGTGCAATTCTCGCTCGCTTGCTCCATTGCACTCGTAACACTTGGTATCCAGAGCCTACGATCTTCCCTCGGATTGCATCCACACTTTCGCTTCCCTATCTCAACTTTTGGGGGGAGTTAGACACCTCTCAGCGACCAAGCACCGCCGCTCGAAGTGCTCTCTCGTAAGCATGCACGGCCATGGCAGAGGCTCTCACTGAGCTTGCTCGACACCGCCGCCATGGCTGAATTTAACATCGCGACTTTGAGACAGGAGCAGCTCGATTGTCTCGTGAGCCAGCTCGAGAATTCCACTCTCGAAGTTGCGACACTCTCGGCGGAACTTGACGCCGTCTGCCGGCAGTCGGCGACGAATGCACCTACACCAACACCAACACCATTACCTGCAAATGTACCAGCACAGTCGGACGAGCCAATCGTCATCCCATCCAGAATACCGTCACAGCACAACAATGTGGGACAGCGCTCAGGCGTAGCCAGTGATGGCGCAGCCCAATCAATGCCCAGCATGACGAGGAACAGGGCCGCTCTAACTGTGAATCCGCCGCGCGAAACGCGTCGACACATTGAATTTGCGGCACCGGTAGGCACCGACGACATTTACGAGCCGATGCTGCTCAAGCCGCAACGCCCACCCTGTTTCGATCCTAGCCAACGCGGGAGTCCGACAGTTCAATCGTGGATTTTCACGATGAACGTATTCTTTGACGCCAATTATGTCGTCGCGGACGCAGCGAAGATTCGATATGCAGTTTCGCTACTACGAGGCCCTGCCATGGACTGGTGGCAAGTGATTGTCACTTTGTCGCACGCCTATGAGCCGCCATCGCAAGAGGAAGAGCCCACAGGGCCGGCCGTTACCTGGCGTTCTTTCTGCGAAACCACCCAGTACAGCACGTCGGATGCGTGGTGCGCAGGGCTTCGGGCGCGCTTCGAGCCGATCGCAGCTTCAATCTTGGCGCGTCAGAGACTACACACTTGGCAACAGCTCAGATCGGTTCAAGACTATACGAGCGGTTTTCTTGCCCTATGCGAACAAGTCGGCTACATGCACGAAGTGGAGCGGGTGGACCGTTACGTTGGTGGGCTGAAGCCGGACATCTCGCACGAAATCATGGTACGCAGAATCTCGAACTTCAACGACATTCTCACGCTTGCCGAGAAAAACGACATATTGCGCCGACCGAAGCTGGGATCCTACCACGGATATCGCCCTCAGAGACTGACCGAGCACGCCACCGTACATGCCGTTGCGACGAATGCAGCTACCACGCCGTTTAAGGGGCGCTTCTTTGCTTGCAATAGGCTGGGCCACCGCAAGAGTGAGTGTAGAGAGGAGCAAAGGCACCGTAGAGCAGAGCAGGGGAGGGAATCTCAGAGGCAACGAAACGCCAACAGTCAGTAGAAAACGGGCCAACTACTGACAAGAATACCTGCTCGCCCAACCTCAATGACCCTCACCGAGTCATAGTACCGATTCACACCATCGATCGGGCTCGGATGAATAAGGAGGGTATAGCGACGGATTGCCCAGTACAGATCCACGGGAAAATACAGGGAGCAGCAGTGAAGATATCCATAGATAGAGGGGCAAGTCAGAGTTTAGTTAATACCGCGACTGCACACTAACACTTAGTCGGTGTTTACCGAAGATAGATGCACGCTTAGTTGACAACACGCCTCTGGCTATACGGGAGAAAGTGGAGAGAGTAAAAGTCCGCTGCGGGGGAAACTTCGGTTTTACAGAGGAAATCCTTGCGACGACACTGGATGGGCATGACATTTTACTGGGACGTGATTGGCTGCGACGATACAACCAACCCACGAATTGACTGGACGACGGGTAGCTGCACTGTGCGAAGTAGCGGTAACTGGGTCGAATTACATCGCTGGTAGTAGCTCGGGTCTTCAACGGTCCACGTCAACGCCATCATGATGAAACAGGTTGTCACCGCTGGAGCTGACGTGTACGCAGTGGATATAGCAGTCGCGTGAGAAGCAGAGGCGCCGAGTGATTTTCAGAAACTTCTAGCAGCTGTATCGCCCGAACTACAAGAGCTGTTGAAACGGTACCCGGTGATTTTCTCGGATGACTTACCAGAAGGACTGCCACCTCAGCGCGCACACGACCACAAAATAGAGTTAGAACCGGGGGCATAGCCAACTGTACAGCGACAATTCAGACTGACACAGCCGGAGCTCGATGAGCTCAGGAAACAGTTAGATTACCTGTTAGAGAAGCAGTTCATCCGACCGAATTCATCACCGTTCGTCGCACCGATACTGTTCACACCGAAAAAAGATGGAGGTTTTAGCATGTGTATTGATTACCGAGCACTGAACCGGGTAACCATCAAATCGCGATACCCGATTCCCCGCAGTGACGAACTGATAAACCAACTGCGAACAGCCCGAGTATTTTCGAAGATTGACTTACGGGGGGTTACCATCAGATTAGGGACGAACCATCGGACTGCGCCAAGACAGCTTTCCACACTAGATACGGATCCTTTGAGTACACCGTCAAGCCCTTCGGACTGACCAATGCCCCCGCGACATTTTAGATGACCATGAACGAGGCTTTTTAGATCGCTATTAGATAAGTGCGTGATAGTTTACCTCGACGATATCCTATTTTACAGCCGAAATAAACAGCAGCACTTAACAGACTTAGAAGCAGTGTATAAGGTTTTAGACGAGAACCACCTACTGACTAAGGGATCAAAGTGTGAGTTTTTCCAGGACCGGTTAGAATTTCTGGGGCAGGTGATTTCGGAGGCTGGGATCGAAATCGACCCGAAGAAGTTGGATACAGTAAAAGCGTGGCGCCCCCCAACGAACCTCACGAAATTACAGAGTTTTTTAGGGTTCGTTAAATACGTCCGTCAGTTCGTCCCCGACATGGCGCAGCTGACTGCCCTGCTGACTGACCTATTGTGAAAGGGGGTAGAGTTTACGTGGGGGGAGAGAGAGCATGATGCCTTCTCTGCCCTGAAAAATGTTTTTTATACACCACCCATCCTGCGCATTGCCGACCCCCACCGCCCTTTCGAAGTCGTTACGGATGCAAGCGACATCGCCATCGGAGCAGTCCTGTTACAGGATTTCGGCAACGGCCTCCAGCCCATCGCGTACGAATCACAGAAGCTGCACCCGCCCGAGAAAAAATACCCGATACACGACTGCGAAATGCTCGCGATCGTGCACGCCTTCAAAGTGTGGCGGTGTTACTTGACCGGAGCCGACGTGACAGTTCAGACAGATCACAAGTCACTACAGTACCTCCGCGCACAGCCAAACCTCAACCCACGACAGATTCGCTGGCTCAATTTCTTCGAGTCAAATTTGTACTACTCGGTTACCTACAAAAAGGGAGCATCCAACATCGCCGACGCAGTGACCCGCCCCACTTCCCAAATTAATGCTAACTACTCACCCAGACCAGCCCGCTACTGACAGGACTATTTACCCACGGATATCAAACAGACCCATTCTTCAAAGGTGGAAACTCGCACCAGTTTGCAGCTGCAAAGGGGACCTATTACGTAAAAGCCGGCACCGAATGCATCTGGGTGCCGGGGTAATCTTTATTAAGGGAGCTGTTACTACAAGAGGCACACGACGGGGTTACGTCAGATCATTTTGGGGTAGAAAAGACACGGCAGCAGCTGCAGCGGTACCACTACTGGCCAGAAATGTTGACCGGCGTGCAACGCCACGTTTCTCATGTCCCGCCTGCCAAATCATGAAGTCGTCACGGAAGCGGCCGGCAGGATAGTTGCAGCCGATACCACCCCCAGAGCGTGCTTGGCAGCAGGTGACAATGGAATTCGTCACAGGATTACCGGCTAGGGCAAGTGGGAACGCGCGATCCTGGTCGTCGTCAATCGACTCACGAAAATGGCACATTTCGCTGCATGCAAGAAATCCATCTCAGCCGAAGAAACAGCTCGGCTCTTCATCGCCACCACCATTTGATTACACGGGATACCAGCAGCAATAATTAGTGACAGGGATACGAAATTCACCAGCAACTTCTGGTGGAACCTGTGGCAGCAGTTCGGCACGCGACTACAATTCAGTTCTTAGTACCACCCCGAGACAGACGAACAGACAGAACGGACAAACCAGACCATGGAGCAGCTTATCCGAGCCACATGGGACGACCCGGGCACGTGGGAACAGCAACTGCCACTCATCGAGTTCGCGTACAACAACTCGCCATCCGCCACGACCCAACAGTCACCATTTTACCTGAACTACGGACAAGACCCCACAGTACCCATGACCCTGAATCCCGACAACCCTGTACCACGTGCACACCAGTTCGCCAAAAATCTACAAGCAGCACAGACCTGGACAGCAGGCGCAATAAAAAAAATCAAACGTAATCGCTAAACGCAACACCGATCGCCACCGCCGTCCCGTCACTTACCAGCCCGTCGACTTAGTTTTACTCGACACTCAAAACCTCCGCCTGCCCATCACCCCAAAACTCTGCCCCCGATATTGCGGGCCATTTCTCATTAGCCATATGATCACCCCCATTACCGCCCACCTCCTCCTCCCCACTGACTGGTACGTCAGCCCGTCCTTCCACGTCAGCCTCCTACGCCCTTACGTACCATCCACAAGCCAACTGCCCCGTCACCGACCCGCCAGCATGACACAACCACCCACAGAGCCAGTAATCACACCCGAGAAGATTCTGAGCCATCTTTTTCATGACCCATGGGGAGCCCACAGGGTTGAGTTCCTAATTCAATGGAAAGATCGCACCCCAACTAAGACAATTGGGTTCCCCTGGACAAGATTGATAACCACCCTGTCCTCATCGACTATCTGCGCAGCCGCAATTTCCGGGACGGTCATGCACTCTCGTAAGGAGGGCCTCCTTAGGGGGGGGGCGATAGTGTTAGGAAATTTCCATTTCCTTACGCCGCATCCCTGCTTAGCACGTACATCACTGTAGCACCACAGTCATCGCCTTTACCACTCGCGACCCTCGCTTCGACAATCTTCCCGTCACCTCGCACATCGCAACCTAGCTTCCCGGCTCGGCTGGTAACCCGCGCTCCGGGCCTCCGTCTCGACACTTTCCCAACCTCATTCACACGCCCGTCACGCGTCAACGACAGTTCGTTGCCGTTACCACTGTGGCCTTCGCTATTTAGTTCTCGCTCATTCCTTCGCTCATTGTATTGTTTTGCCTTGATAGTGCAATTCTCGCTCGCTCGCTCCATTGCACTCGTAACAACGTGACTTCCCAAACCCGAGGTGAAATTTTGCCGTGCAAGTGATTTGGCAAGTAGGTATGAGGAGTATGTTGCCAACCCCTTTTTCAGTTCGCATCCGCGAAACCAGTCCGCACCCGCGAAACCAGTCCGCACACGCGAAAGCAGTTCGCACACGCGAAACCGAACTCACCTCCCAACGAATTTCCAAATTGTACACATAAAATCCGCAGGCCAATAAGTTCAAGCTTAGGAAGCTTGGTTGGGAACAAACCACGCTGAGGGGGTGTCCAGTGTCAGAAACAAGAAGTTGCAGAAGAAGAATGACGAAAGAGGGGTTTCACTAGCAGCAGTTGGGATACATATAGCAAACCCTAACTGGGTTGTACTCGCTATAAAGCACCCCACTACAGGCTAGATAATAATATTCTGACATACAGCTCGTTCATTTACTGTTCGTAAAGCCCTTCAGTTACCACATTCTGCGTCGTAACACTGATTTTTACAAAAATGTCAGACATCATCGGCTCCCGTTCAAAATACGTCACACCCCCTGCACGTACCTCGAAACGTGTGACGCACGTTACAGGAATCAGCGTGCGCATCGAACAATGATACAGAACCGCGTCCTGCCCACTACAGTGAGTGCCCATTGTATCGCGCGCTCGATTTCGCCTGCGCCACCTGACACTCGCCAAAACCAGTAAAGGAAGTGTTGGCTTGGCGAAAATTCCAACGTTTGGGTTGACGAGAAAACCGGCTATCTCAGTTTCCACACAGCCCCTACACTGTTGAAGTCTGTGTGGGGGGAACGTGTCCGCGCACTAGAATTGACAAAAAGGGTGGACTCGACGCAGGGCAAATTCGTGTTTAGGTACAATGATTAGTTTTGAACCCCGGATCGTGAGGTGGTACTAAATTTCCCAAAATGAACGAGCTGGACACGCCCTGAATTTCTGGGAGTTGGGGATAGTTTTTACATGCACCATGAGCAGTTGTGCAAGCAGCAGCGCAAGCAGCAGTGCGAGCAGTATCGCAATTCTGATCAGTAAAATTTCAGCCCTCACCACGACTGATCATGGGGAATGATCATACTAGGGCCTCGGACTAGCAGAAAGATGGCCAACTTGGGGCCTCGTGATTCGCGACCCTACGAAGGAGGCCCGAAGCCACCCACAAGCCTAGGCAGCTGGGCCGAGCTCGCCACGTCACCACCTGCTGGCTTGGGCTTGACGGATTTTGCTAGCACCCTGGTTCATGGGAGCAGTGATCGTCAGCCCATTCACAATGGGCAGTACATGTGAAAGAACGAGGAATGAATGAACTAGCAAGCAGGTGGGTACAAGTAGGAAAACCTACGAGTGTTGTACCCCATATTGTCTACCCCACTACAGCCTACACAGACTATAGCATATGAGTTTGACACACCCCCATAGGCAAAGTGGGGGAGAACAAGAGGTCACAAGACCAGTTAAGCAAAGCAAAGCAAGCTCAGGGTGGATCACAACGTCACCACACAGTCCGAGCACAAGAGCAAGGCCACAAGGCCAGTTCACATGCAAGATCATATATAAAGGTGAACAAGCAAGTGGAGTATAGAAAGATCACAGTACAAGCAAGGTCAAGAAGTGAGCAAGTGAGACCAAGTAGGCACAAGACCTAGCATCGTACAGAAGCGCTCATGATCACAAGGCGGAAGTGCCTTGGTAAAGATATCAGCAGTGTTGGCCTCAGAGGCCACGTAAGCAAGGCGCAGCTGACCGCAAGGAAGTTGTGAAGAGCAATGTGCTTCGTTCAGTGCTCCAGTCTGTGCTCCCGACACAGGGCCAGCATGGCCTTGTTGTCTACGTACAGAACTGGAGGAGAACGAGGCGGCTCTCCTAGGTCAGTCAGCAGGTAGGTGAGCCAGCGTAGCTCCTGTGCAGCCATGGCCCCCGCGTAGATCTCAACCTCACAGCTGGAGCCGAGAACAGAAGACGAGCGGGTAGACCGCCATGAAACAGAGCCGAAGCCAAGGCTGAAGGTGTAACCCTGTGACGACCGCTGCGTAGCCTGGTCGTCAGCCCAAGAAGCGTCTACGTGACCTATGAGGACCACTCAACGCCGCCCTCCAAGCACTAGCCCCACGCCCGATGTACTGCAGAGGTAGCGCAACACCCTCTTTGCTGCAACCATCTGCTCTGGTCGGTCTCTCCCAGGAGCAACATAGCGTGCCAAGATGCTAAGAGGGTATGCAAGGTCAGGTCGAGTGCAGGTCATCAGGTACATGAGGCAGCCAACAAGCTCTGGGTACGGGCCACTCGGCTCTACGGACTCATCCGAAGGCAGAGCTGAGAGCGAGTGGCGAGTAGACAGAGGAGTGGCCTGAGGCGAGGAGTACGTGAAGTCGAAGCGCTGAAGGACCTGCTGCACCATGTGTGACTGCGTCAGGGTAATGGTGCGCTGTGCTCTATCCCGGGTGATCTGCAAGCCAAGGTAGCTGCGCAGTTCACCCAGGTCTGTGCACGTGTGTCTCTTATGCAGCTCGGACTTCACGTGGGCAAGTCCAGCAGTGTCAGCAGTGGCAAAGACCAAGTCGTCGACGTACACGAGGATGTAGAACGGCGGTAAAGAGGTGTCGGTGCGCAGAAACACCGTCGGGTCGGGAGTAGACGGAGCAAACCCAAGAGCCGCAAGTGTAGTCCTCAGTGTGTCGTGCCACTCATGGGGCGCCTGGCGGAGACTGTAGACTGGCTGCCGGAGGCTCCACTGGGTACCAGGAGGAAACGACCCAGTGAAGCCAGGTGGGCGGCGCAGCCAGATCTCCTCGTGCAGGCTGCCCTGCAGGAAAGCTGTGCTGAAGTCAAGAGAGTGAAGCTCGTAGTCACACTGAGAGGCTATGTGCAGCAGCACCCAAAGAGTGGTCATCTTCAGGGTGGGAGAGAAGGTCTGACAGTAGTCAACTCCCTGCCGCTGACTAAAGCGTCGAGCCACGTAACGCGCCTTGAAGACAGGCGGAGAACCCGGTGGCCGCTTCACCCTGAAAATCCACATGCCACTGATGATGTTCGCCCCTGGTGGGGGAACCTCGTCGACGTAGGTGCCTGTGGACTTCCAGGAAACCATCTCTGCGTCCATGGCTGACTGCCACTGTGAGGAGTACGATGGAGGAGTCGGGATGTCTGGTGCATCCGGGTCTCCCTCAGGGGCAATTAGCGTGGACATGAGATGAGGCAAAGCAGCAGCAAAACACTGGAACTCCTCCTGCCTGTCCTCAAGGACGTCCGTGCTAAGAGCATACTCACCCACGACGGACGGAGGACAGACAGACTCAGACTCAGCAACGAGACTAGCGGCGTAGTCTAGACGACAGCGAGCAGCAAAGTCGACAAGCTCAACAACTAAGGCAGACGCAGCAGTGGACTCAAAGGAAGGGTCAGTGACAACATTGGCCAGGAGACGCGTGACAATAGGACTCGCAGCACGAAGAGAGTCAGACTCCGGGTCAGCAAGAACAGGAAGAGAGGACTCTGGAGGAGACGGCACAGGGACACGTAGAGGAGCAGTGGAAGGGTGCAGTGCCATCTGGTGTGTGCCTGGGACCGCAAGAGGACGCGGACGCGTAGCACGACCACTAGTGCGAGCAGCACGAACAGTCGACACACGACGAGACGCAGGCTCATGACGCTTAGCAAGACCTCCAGTAGGACCAGAGTAGGGACAAGGAGCAGGTAGGGGGGAGGCGGGCTGTAACTGTGACCACGACTGGACAGGTTGTGGACACTCTAAGGGAGGAGCAGGACCACTAGAGGGCGGGAGACCAAGAACCTGCTCAAGGAGCTGAACGAAGTACGGCCTCGGCCGCGCAGGGCCTCCAGAACCAGCAGGGACAGCACCAGTACCCCCAGCGGCAGCACCAGCGCCAGCAGCATCTCCAGCTCCAACAGCGCCAGCAGCAACTCCAGCACCCTCAGAAGCACCATCGCCAGCAGAACCATCAGCGCCAACACCCCCAGCAGCTCTAGCTCCAGCAGAACCAACTCCAGCAGAACCGTCAGCTCCAGCTTCGCCAGCAACTCCAGTAGTACCTCCAGCAGGACTAATGCCAGCAGCCCTAGTAGCACTCCCAGTCCTAGCAGCTCCAGTATCGCCAGTACGAGCACCTCCAGGACCAGCAGCAACAGTAGTACCTCCAGCTCCAGCAGCACGGCTCCAGCGCCGGGCAAACCACTCGTGCAACTCTTGCGGAGAGAGATGCTCCCGCCTCGACGAAGAACCGCCAGAGGCCACACGAGCAGACCCAGCACCCCCAGACTCCGCACCCCCAGGCTCCAAACCCCCAGGCTCAGCACCCCTAGACTCAGCACCCCCAGGCTCACCACCCCTAGACTCAGCATCCCCAGGCTCCGCACCCCCAGGCTCAGCACTCCCTGACCCGGCACCCGCAGGCTCAGCGCCCCTAGCAGCACCAGAGTCAACAGCTACCTCGACAGGCTCGACTGCGTCTACCTGGGACACACCTGACGGGGCAGGACCCTGAGGAGGGAGAGGGTCTACGGGGGGAGGACCTTGCGCTAGGAAGAGCGGCGGCGGGGGCAGGGGCACAGTGCGGTAGGAGAAGAGACGGTAGTAAGGCACCGACTCGTCAAAGGTGACGTCCTGGGAGGACAGAACACGGCGTGAGGTGGGGTGGTAAAACTGCCGACCAGGCGCGTCAGGGGGGAAGCCAAGGAAGACGCAGGGAACAGCACGAGGGGACAGCTTGTCCGCAGACAAGTCGCGGACAAACGCCCGAGATCCCCAGACCCGAAACGCAGACGCATCGCCAACCTTCCCCGTCCACCGCAAGGTGGGGGAGGTCTCTGGCAAGGAGACCCGGGGCTGAAGGTTGAGCTGATGCGCTGCGTACTGAACCGCAAACGGCCATAGAAAATGGGGAGCAGCCGCATGGATCATGGACGTACGAGCGACGTCCATGACCATGCCAATGCGGCGCTCAGCAATCCCATTTTGCTGTGGAGAGGCCGGAAGCGTGAAGGTCTGGCGGATGCCCTGTGCACGATAGAAGGCTCCTAGACGGGCAGAGGAAAACTCCCCGCCTCTGTCACAGTGGAGACGCAGAACTGGAAAGTCCGAGCCGAAACTCTCTCTGAGCTGGAGTTGAGCCGCGCGGATCCAGTCGATCAACACCTCAGTGACGTCACCCTTGCTGCGCAAGAGGAACACCGTGGTGTAACGCGAGTAGTCGTCAACCACCAACAGGAAGTAACGCTCGTATCCCTGGCCACAAACGCGGGCGGGGCCCCACACGTCCATGTGAAGAGTCTGAAGGGGAGCCTCTGTCGGAGGAAACTCGGAGGAGTGAGGGGCGGCGCGCTGCCGCCCCTCGACGCAGGGAACGCAGGTAGGGGCAGGCCCCGGAGGGAGGGGAGGGAGGGACCGGGGGAGACCAGAGACAAGGACACGGGAGGCCATGCCTCGGAGACGAGGCAAGGAGGGGTGACCAAGGCGGTGGTGCCAAAGGAGAGTCTGGTGGGACAGGAGACGACAGGAGCAGGGAGCAGACTCAGGACCAGACCTGGACGCTGCAACAAACATCTGACTCAACGCAGCTACCTGACCAAACGCAGCTTCCTGACCAAGGGCAGCAGCCGAAGGAGACTCAGTAGTCAGTGTGTACAGGCTTGACCTCGGCCGACGGGTCAACGTGGCCAAGTGTCGGCCCGTCCGAGCACATGTACAGTGGGTCACCCGCTGACTCGCAGGTCTGAACTGGTCAACCCCCCAATCCTGTAGATCAGCACCACTCACCAAGTTCGTAGAGAACGAGGGGAGGTAGAGACCTGACAGGGTGCCAGAGGGGGCTGCCGGACACGGTAAGACAGTGGAGAAGCTAGCAAGGAGAGGACCCCCAGAGGGGTCCGCCAGGGAGACCGCAACCGGCCGACTAAGCGGCGTAAGCGTGGTGCGGTCTCGAAAGAAGGAGCGGGAAGCACCCGAGTCAAGGGTGAAGGTGTGTAAGGCCTGAGCCGACGTGGTACCTGAGAGAGCAGACTCACCAGCACCTGGGGCAGCAGACGCACTAGCACCTAGAGCAGCAGCCTCACCAGCACCTAGAGCAGCAGCCTCAATGCCCGGGTCAGGCGGAACACACAGGTAACAGTCACCCTCATCACTAGTAGCCAATGCATACATGGCAGTGAGGATAGCATCATAGTGAATAGTATAGACATCTACCCGCAGCCTAAGCAGCTACACCCAGTCGGGGAGCTCAGCCGCGTCGCCAAACTCCGTACCACAAGCGTCGCTCAGACGGGCGAAGCAGCGAGACTCTGCGTGTCCAAACGTCCCGCAAAGCTGACCAGTCCAAGCACCAGTGCGAATGACGTACGGATAGCGAGCAGTACCCCGTGACCCGTCACGCTGAGCGTACCACTCACGAAGCTGCTGGGGCGAAAGGACCGCGCACGGACGACGCTGCAGCAGCACGTGGCCACTACAAGTAGCTGCTGAACTACTCACTCCAGGACGACTCCCACTACGGCCACCCCTATAACCCCAACTAGTGTACCACTCACGAAGCTGTTGGGGGGTGAGGGACTCACGCGGACGACGCTAGAGCTGCATCTGGCCACTCCAAGAGCAGCAATAGCAGTAGAAAGGGCAGTAGCAGCAAGAGCAGCAGTAACAGCAGTACGGGCAGGGTAGTGCTCACCAGTGGCGAGAAGGGCAGGCCTACGACTGCGGCAACGGCGAGGCCACTACCACTGTAGGGTGAGGGCTCCGCGGTAGCTGCAAGGGCGGCTGCTCTAGGGGCGGCAGTTGTAGGGGCGGCTGCTGCAGGGGCGGCTGCTCCAGGGGCGGCTGCTGCAGGGGCGGCTGCTCCAAGGGCGGCTGCTGTAGGGGCGGCTGCTCCAGGGGCGTTTGTTGCAGTGGCGGCTGCTCCAGGGGCGGCTGCTACAGGGGTGGCTTCTCTAGGGGCGGCTGCTGCAGGGGCGGTTGCTCCAGGGGCGGCCGCTGCAGGGGCGGCTGCTGCAGGGGCGGCTGCTGCAGGGGCGGCTGCTCCAAGGGCGGCTGCTAAAGGCGTGGCTGCTCCAGGGGCGGCTGCTGCAGTGGCGGCTGCTCCAGGGGCGGCTGCTGCAGGGGCGGGTGCTGCAGGGGCGGCTGCTTCAGGGGCGGCTGCTGGAGTGGCGGCTGCTGCAGTGGCGGCTGCTCCAGGGGCGGCTGCTGCAGTGGCGGCTGCTCCAGGGGCGGGTGCTGCAGTGGCGGCTGCTCCATGGGGCGGCTGCTGCAGGGGCGGCTGCTCCAGGGGCGGCTGCTGCAGGGGCGGCTGCTCCAGGGGCGGCTGCTGCAGTGGCGGCTGCTCCAGGGGCGGGTTAGGGCAGGACGCCGCGGCGGGCAGGGGAGACGCCACGCAGGTCCCGCAGGGGTGTCGCGACGCACAGGAGCCGCGCCTCGCGGGTCCCGCAGGGGCGACGCGACGAGGCGGGGGCGACGCAGCGGGGCCGCGATGCGCGACGGGGCCAGGTTGCGAAGGGGCCGCGAAGAGAGCCGTGAGGGGGGGGGGCGCGAAGGGGCCGCGAAGGGGCCACGAGGGGGGGGGGCGCGAAGGGGCCGCGAGGGGGCCGTGAAGGGGCCGTGAAGGGGCCACGAAGGGCCTGAAGGGGCCGCGAAGGGCCATGAGAGGGGCAGTGAGAGGCCGTGAGAGGGGCCGCTACGGGGCCGTAGGGGAGCGCGACGGGCCACTAAGGGCAGGGGACGCGACGGGAGGGTAGGCACACGGGGCGCGACTCGGGCAGGGGTGAAGCGCGCTACGGGCAGAACGATATTCGGTGGGCCCTAGGAAACGTTCCCACTAGGGAACCTGCTCTGATACCATGTGAAAGAACGAGGAATGAATGAACTAGCAAGCAGGTGGGTACAAGTAGGAAAACCTAAAAGTGTTGTACCCCATATTGTCTACCCCACTACAGCCTACACAGACTATAGCATATGAGTTTGACAGTACAGATACTTCAGCAAAATAACCCAGAAATAAACATTTTAGCCCAAAAATATTATCGTAGTGGTAAAAAAATTAAAACCCAATTGGATGGCATAAAATTGGGGAGGCATCAACCCTAAAATCATGCGACAATGTGTTTAGGGTTGATGCATGCCCGTATGGGGTTTATATTTTTTGCCAGCTTGTCCGTTCAGAAATCCGTCACGTCGTGTGGTCAGGTCTGACGGAGCGCGTGGGTGAGGCCGGAAATTGGTTAGAGACAGGTTCGGACCAGGTTGGAAACATCGCGACACACGAGGCCCCAAGTTGGCTCTATTCCTAGAACTTCGGGGCCCCAATCTGATCATTTCCCACTGATCATTCATCCCGACAGCATGATTGGATTTGCGGAGATAACGCGTCCTAAGTTTGTGGATTGCTCGCACGCTACCTATCGTTCCCGCACGCGCGCACTTTGACCTATTTCCTCCCTTTCGTATCTTCGTGAGCACGACCAACTAGAACAGTAGATTGATGGCCAACTTGCAGGAATTGTGCACGTCCCTCGGGTATTGAGCGGTTGTTCTCGAGCCTTGCGCAATCGACTCGGAGTTTAAGCAGCGTGAACCTCTAAGCTACCGCTTTTCACGTCTGTCCCTCACCATCGCTCGCGGCGCGACGCACGCGATCCACGGCGACTTGAGCAAGCCCCGTTGTTGCGCATGGAGCACGAGGGGGACGAGCGCATGGAGCACGAGGGGGACGAGCGCATGGAGCACGAGGGGGACGAGCGCATGGAGCACGAGGGGGACGAGCGCATGGAGCACGAGGGGGACGAGCCCTCCTTTGGCGAGGCTCGGCTGGAAACCTTCACGAAACTCGAAATGGTGTTTCCCCTATACGATGATTGGCTCGTGCTTACTAAGCGCGACGTGGAAACTCTGCAGCCGCGGTAATGGGTGTCTGGAGAAGTGATCGAGTGGTTCGGACTGTGAGTGGTGTCATCAGTTGAGTCATCGAGTGTTGTAAATTGCAGTGCATCGGAACCATGCCTGCGTCCCGTACTAACCTTGCATGCGGCCCTCGTTCCTTGTACTTTACAGGATGCTGCAGTACGTAAACAAGTACGAGGAATTTTCGTGGCTATACTGCTCCATTTTCACTTTCGGTTTGATCTCAATGCCTCGTCGCCCAGGCGAGGGTTACCTGGTCCTTCCACATGAGAACATGCTGCTGTTTAGATGGGTTCTCATTCCGCTGCACGCAGAGTAAGCTGGGTATTGAATTCTTGGGTGGGTGGGTGCGACCCATTTCACAAGTTGTGTAGTAATCAACTGACGGTGCGCATGTAGGGCTTGTAGTAATCATTGGCGTTTGGTCATCCCTGACTTTGGGTCGACTCAAACACGTCACCTTCCAACGGTGCGCATCATGTGGGAATCATTCTCATTCTCATTCTCATTCTCATTCTCATTGTCATTCTCATTCTCATTGTCATTCTCAATTGGCATTGTCATTGGCATTGTCATTGGCATTGTCATTCCCGTTCTCATTGCTATTCTCATTGTCATTGTTGTGGCAGTAATCATTGGAGTCTAGTCATCCTAGACAACGACCGCTCGCCCACACTGCCACGCCGCCCTACCCGCATCCTACATGCTGACTCCCTGTCCCTGCACACAAAATTTGAAGCGCCATTGCAGCAATAAGCTCCTATCCCCGACCCTGTGCCCTTATCATGCACGTAACCCTGTGATTTGTAACCCCATGATTCAAGCAAGTGGTGTGCTGGCCTGGCAGGTACCTGCGGCAGCAGCTGCGAGAATTGATGCTAGGCGTGTTCGAGGCAGAGGCAGACGACTGGATTGCTCGTGTGCCGTTAGTCAAAGTCCAGGTGGGTGAGGGGTGCTGATGAGGGGTGAGGGGTGCTGATGAGGGGTGAGGGGTGCTGATGAGGGGTGAGGGGTGGTGATGAGGGGGGTCAGGGGCAGGTGGGTAAGGCCCCGAGCGGTTCGCATTGACGCTCAGCCACGTGCCGTTAGTCAAAGTCCAGGTGGGTGAGAGATTTGCATTGACGGTGGGTGAGGGGTTCGCATTGACAGTCAGCCTGCTTCCCCGCTCATCGGACGCTCACTCTAAACCCTGTTTACCCCTTCCTGCTGCAGGCAACACAGCAGACGGACGCGTGTAACTGTGGCGTGTTTGTGATGAAGTATATGCAGTACCTCGTGCTCTCGCGCTTTCGGGACCCTGAAAACATTCACCTCCACGGAGGCGCGGAGTGGTGGCGTAAGGAGCTGCTAGAAGATCTCCTCGAGTGGACCGTCTATTACAATCGCCGTATAGCAAGCTTTTTGTAAAGCACTGCACCCATTTCATAAAGTACTGTGCCCATTTCATCAACCACTGCACCCGTTTCATAAAGCACTGCACCCATTTCATAAAGCACTCGCTTTCCCCCCTGCCCTGCCCTTCCCTGCCCTGCCCTGCCCCGCCCCGCCCCACCTTGTCCCGTCCGTCCTGTCCTGTCCTGTCCTGCCCTGCCCCGTCCTGTGCTGTCCCGTCTTGTCCGGACTTGTCCGGTCTTTTCCTGTCCTGGCCTAATCTGCCATTTCCCGACCTGGCCTGGCCTGCTCTGTCCCGTCCCATCGTGTTCTGACCTGCCCTGGCCTGGCCTGTCCTGTCCTTTCCTGCCTCGAACTGTCCTGCCCGGAACCCCGCGTTTACGCGGTCCGCATCGCGCCCAAAGCGCCGCAACTCGTTCCAGGCGGACCTGTGGCAACTCCTCTACGAGCGGAGCAGGCGCACCGAACTAAAAAAGGACCGCTTGCCCCCGTTGCTTTTGGCACCCTAAACTATGGAAGGTTTAGACCAATGTGCCAACAATTTTTTGTTTTTTGGTGATGAAAGATACACTACCTATAAAGTGCACAATACATTGACAGTCGTAACTGTAGGTGCTGGGCCGAGGTTTGCACTGTCCGCACCCATCCCGCGCTACTAAGGGGGATGGAGGGCTGCCCTTGAGTTGGACCAGATGGACATGAATCCTCAAGACCATGCGGCATCAATCGTATCGTACACCCACTCATCAGTCTCACACCCCCCATAATGTTATAATCCATTGGTATGGTACTTTTATTTAACCTCCACTCCGTACACTAGCAGAATGAGCTCCGTAACGTCAATACACATGATCATACAATACAGCTTCTGGGTGTAGCACTAATCCTCCTCTGCCTGGCCCTGTGCACGCAGGTTGAGATTCTTGTCTCTCTTCTGAAAGTTTGTCATGCCCTTCTTATGGTTGCGGCGCCTCAGAAACAGTGTAGCCTTAGTCGTCCTCTGCCTGGCCCTGTGCGCGCAGGTTGAGATTCTTGTCTCTCTTCTGGAAATCCGTCATGCCCTGCCCGCTCCCCACCACCCCCACCTTGCCACCCACGTCCTCTGGCGATTTGAAAATGCTCTCCTTCTTGCGGCCTGTCAGGAAGCCCGCCTGAGAGAATGGGATGGGAGGATGGGATGGGACGGGATGGGATGGATGGAGAGAGCACTTCTTAGGCGCCTCAAGAGTAACCCTCACCCTGCTGCCAACATTCTCTGGCGATTTGAACATGCTCTCCTTCTTGTGCCCCGTCAGGAAGGGAAGAGAGACGAGAGATGAAGTCGTTGAGATGAGAGAGAGAGTGTACTCTGAAGACTGTGAAAGGCGAAAGCGACTTTGATGTGCCTCAACAGATGCAGTCTCAGAGGTGACAGATGATGGTCGCAGTGAATATTCAGCCCAACAAATGTGAAAGGTGAAGAGAGAGTGAGGAAAATGAGTGAGCGAGACAAGCGCCAAGGGCACATCTAAAATCTGGGAGCGAGCGAGTGAGTGACACTCCGTCAAGTGCCAATGGCAGAGGCAGCAGCCAAGATATGTCCGCGATGGACATGGGGTAATCTCAAACCATCAGAATGAGTAATCTCAAAACAACAGAAAGGGGTGATGCATAATTGTAACGGCGAACAGGCGTATTGGTGTCCTGAAGTAGAGAGTGGATTGTTAGGAGAGAAAGAGTGGGATGGCAAAGAGGCTCCTACAGCTGACTCATGCATGGCATGTGCATGAAGCGGGGAGAGGACGTTACAGACCTTCTTCTTGATGCTGCCACGTGTTCTGCTTTCGAGGCATCTCAAAAGGGAAGCAAGCATGGAAAGGGAAAGGGGAGAGGACGGTGCAGACCTTCCTCTTGATGCCCTTGGTTTGGAACTGCTGCCACGTGTTCTGCTTCTTGTTGGTCATCACCTCCAGCATCTCCATCCGCTGCTTCGACTTGAACGCGTGGATCTTCCGCTTCTTCTCCACTTTCTGGGGGGGGAGTGAGGACGAGGAGAAGGACAGGGGGAGGGTAGAAGGAGGGGAAGGGAGGGGCAGGCGCGAGGACGGAAACAGATGGACGGCATGGGACGTCATCACCTCCAGCATCGCCATCTGCTGCTTCAACTTGAACGCGTGGATCTTCCACTTCTTCGCCGCTCTCTGGATGGGAGGGGGGGAAGGAGGAGGGACACGGGGGAGGGACAAAAGGGAGTGCGCAAGCAGGAGAAGGGACATGGGAGAGGGACAGAAGGGAGCGGGCAAGCAGGAGATGGGACATGGGAGAGGGACAGAAGGGAGCGGGCAAGCAGGAGATGGGACATGGGAGAGGGACAGAAGGGAGTGGGCAAGCAGGAGATGGGACATGGGAGAGGGACAGAAGGGAGCGGGCAAGCAGGAGATGGGACATGGGAGAGGGACAGAAGGGAGCGGGCAAGCAGGAGATGGGAGATGGATAGAGGGCATGGGGCTAGAACACATTGTCATCTGCATGCGCTGCTTCGACTTGAACGCGTGGATCTTCCGCTTCTTCTCCACTTTCTGGGGGTGGGGGGGGGGGTTTTGGAGGAGGAGGGACACGGGACATGGGTGCATGGGCCAAGAACATGTGCTCATCTTCATCACCTCCAGCATCTCCATCCGCTGCTTCGACTTGAACGCGTGGATCTTCCGCTTCTTCTCCACTTTCTGGGGGGGGGGGAGAGGGATACGGGAGAGGGACAAAAGGGAGCCGGCAAGCAGGAGATGGGACATGGATAGAGCGCATGGGGCTAGAACACGTGCTCATCTGCACTGCTTTGACTTGAATGCGTGGATCTTCCGCTTCTTCTCCACTTTCTGTGGGGGAGACGACGGGGAGAAAGGAGAGCGTGACCAGGAGAGGGGGCATGGGTAGAGGACATGCGACAGGAACGAGTGAATCCGCCTCTTGTTGTTGGCTTGTTGGGGAGAAGAATGCAGGAAGAAGGGAGGAGGCTCACGGAAAAGGAGAAGGCAACGGGGACAAGGGACACTGATACAGGACAAGGGTCGGGATAGGAGGAATGAGTGGAAACAAATGAAGTGCTGGTATCATGGAGAAAGAGGTAAGTCATAAGACAGCTCAAGTAAGTCAGAGTGACAACGTTACCATAGCAATGTGACCTCACCAGACCCTAACCCTCACCCCTCCGCCGCACCCCGCTGCACTGCACTCACCACATCTTCCGAGTCCTCTGGTTTGATCCTCAGCTTGAGCGGAATCTCCTTCTTCACCAACTCCGTCCTGGAAGCTTCCTCCATCTTCCGCTTGAGGGCTCTCCTCGTCTCATCTGCCTCTCGCTCCACAGCTGCCAGTGCCTCCTGTGCTCGCTTCCTTGCGTCTTCTTCACTCTCCTCCACCCGCCGTACTCTTGTTTCCCGCACCTGCAGGCGGTTTGCGTGTGTGGTGGGGTGAGGCGAGTGGTGAGGGTGGGGGGGTTTGTGTGCGGGGATGGTGAATTTGGGTGTGAGATTGCTCTCCTCGTCTCATCCGCCTCTCTCCCCACAACTGCCAGTGCCTCCTGTGCTCGCTTCCTCGCGTCCTCCTCGCTCTCCTCCACCCGCCTCACTCTCGTGTCGAGGTGGTGTGTGTGAGTAAAGTGGTGTGTGGGGGTCGAGTGGTGTGTGTGTGTGTGAAACGACGTGCGTGCATTTGTCAGCCAAACAGCTGCAGCCGTTACGTCTTTTCAAACGTTGACAAACGAACCAAGAAACACACCGGGCACACGAGTGCACAAAGCAAGTTGTAATGTGCATAATGACTTGGGCGCAAGCGGGGAGGGGAGGGGGGGGGGGGGGGGGGGGGGGTGTCAGGTGGTGTGTTGGTGAATTGGGGTGTGCGTGTGTGTGTGTGTGTGTGTGTGTGTGTGTGTGTGTGTGTGTGCATTCCACGGCTGCCAGTGCCTCCTGTGCCCGCCGCCTCGCGTCCTCCTCACTCTCCTCCACCCGCCGTACTCTCGTCTCGAGGTGGCGTGTGTGGGTTAAGTGGTGTTGGGGGTCGATTGAGTGGTGTGTGTGTGTGTGTGTATGTGTGTGTGTGTGTGTGTGTGTGTGTGTGTGTGTGTGTGTGTGCGTGCGTGAAGCAGTGTGCGTGTAAGTGTCAGCCAAACAGCTGCAGCAGGAAAGTCTGATTCTCAAATGTAAAAAAACTAACCAAGAATCCCACCGTGCACACGAGTGCACAAAGCAAGATGCGATGCGCATAATGCCTTGGGCGCGGGCGAGAGGTGTAAGAGGGGAAAAGAGAAGTTTGAGAGGAGGGTATGAAGGGAGTGCAAGAGGAGTGGGAGTGCAAGAGTGGGAGAGCAAGAGCGGGCACAGAAGTGTGTGTAGGCGAATGAAAACAGTACCTCGTGCATCTGCCCGCCTGCATCGCGCACCACATAGCCCCCCTGTGGTCACACTGTCCACCTTTCAGACTGCTGCATAAAGAGGGCGTTCAAGATCCTGGTGCACTGTCCTTTGGTGAACGAGGCAAGTGCAAGGAGAGAGACGGAATCAGCCCTTTGTGAGTGCCTTACCTCGTGCATCTGCCCTCCTGCATCGCGCACCACGTAGCCCCCCGTGGTCACACTGTCCACCACACCGTCAAGCCTGGCAGGGAAGGGAGAGAGCAATGGAGTGGACGGAGCGGAAGGAGCAGTGAAGGGAGGAAGAGGAGGTAGGACTAGCCGCAGGGAGGAATAAAGAGCACCACGTAGCCCCCCGTGGACAACTAAGTAGTGCAACAAGCTAAAGAAGAGTTCGCAAAGCAGGCGCATCCGCTGTTTGAGGCTTCAGAGGGCGATGGCTTGGGATTTGATTGGGACCTGAGCAGCATCTGCAGCAATGACGTTAACGTGACTGGTTCCGAGACTTGCAACACGAGCAATGGCTTGTCTGACAGCAGCTGCAGCGGCCAGAGCTCCAAGGAGGAGCCTACCATTACCAGAGTTGTCAGCAGTCTTTGCAGCCGCATCTACAAGTTTCAGCTGTTATTGCAACAACCACGAAGCTGACTATCATTGAGCCGCGGTCTCGCTGTAATCAGCTCTGTAGTTGTTGTGATAGCAGTTGAACTTGTAGACATGGCTGCATAGGTTGCCGGCAGCATTGGAAGCGGTAGGCTCCTCCTTGAAACTCTGGTTGCTGCAGCCGCTGTCAGATAAGCCATTGTTCACATTGCAATTTTCTGGATCAACCATGTGAGCGTCACACTGCAGATGCTGCTCAGGTTCGAATCAATTTTTTAGCCATCGCCCTTTGAAGCCTCAAATAACGGGTGCGCCTGCACTGCGAACTCTTCTTCAGCTTGTGGCACTTTCTGATCCTCATAAAACATGTTACACGAGTCGTCGTCCTCAATAGACACATTGTAAGTTGGGAAGGATTCCCTTTCACACAGTAGGAGGCCAAGGGTGAGAAACGGGCTCATCACCGCAGAGAGAAATGAAGTGACTCTCAGCTGCCGTGACTCTTCTCTCCTCTCAAGCAAACCCCCTCTCAAACCAACCCCTCTCAAACCATCCCCTCTCAGACCACCCCCTCTCAGACCATCCCCACTCACCACTTGTTATGGCCGTAGCAACAGTGTCTGGACCAAGGCTCCACACAGCGTGCATTTAAACGCTCACACACACAGTGCATGTCACGGTGTCACCCACCATGCATG
The DNA here is from genome assembly GCA_948144175.1 of Closterium sp. NIES-65. Classification (NCBI taxonomy): domain Eukaryota; kingdom Viridiplantae; phylum Streptophyta; class Zygnematophyceae; order Desmidiales; family Closteriaceae; genus Closterium; species Closterium sp. NIES-65. The sequence continues at coordinate 3,989,287 of CANXME010000106.1, read as the reverse complement.
TCACCACCATGCATGTCATCCACCATGCATATCACCATGCATGTCACCCACCATGCATGTCACCATGCATGTCACCCACAATGCATGTCCCCCACCATGAATGTCACCCACAATGCATGTTCCCCACCATGCATGTCACCCACCACCATCCCCTCTCACCACATGCGAGGACCACGCTCCACGCTGTGTGCACTCAATCCCGCTCACCACTCGGAACTGCAAATGCCGCCAGAAGAAGTGCTGTGCCGGCAGTCACACCCCACGCCGTCTACACTGCTGCATACACCCACCCACCACACCATCTAACCCACCCAACCATGCCGTGATTCTATCTCACCACTCGGAGCTGCGAATGCAGCCAAAGGCAGTGCCGACAGTCACACCCCACACGCCTGCACTGTGCGCTTGTACCCACGCCGCCTGCACTGTGCGCTTGTACCCACGCCGCCTGCAAGGTGCTCTGCAAAAATCACTACTATCATCCACCAACCCAGCAACCCCTCGCATCCCACCATCCAACCCTCTCTCTCACCACTCGGACCTGCGAATGCTGCCAGCTGCAGTGCCAGCAGTCACGCCCCACGCCGCCTGCCCTGACGTCCGAAATGACACTGCTGGGACCCCTGCTGCTGATGCCCCCCCTGCTGCTAGCCCTCCATCCCCCCCCTCTCTCACTCACCATTCAGAGCTTCGTATGCCACCAGCAGCAGTCCCAGCGGTGACTCCCCACGCCGCCTGCACTGACGTGCCCACTGCAATCCGAGACGACACTGCTGCTGCTGCTGCTGCTGCTAAAGCTGCCGGATCAGTGGTCTAGAAAACGCACGTTAGGATGGAAATAGAACGAAGCGGGGGAAGGGGAAGGGAAGGGTTCTGGATTAGCTAAGGTGACGACTCTTTCTCAGGGAGGTGCTGAGAGGCTTAAAAAACTTCAGAAGTCTGGATAAGGAAAGGGAAGGATGGGTGAGTGAAGAAGGGAGAGAGGGCATGCTGACGTGGGTGGACTGGACTGTATGTGACAAAGGACAGGAGAGGGGCTTTTCAAGAGCGGTGCAAAGAGGATGTGGGCGGAATATCGATGATTCGTTTGAACTGCGCTAAGAAAAGGCGATGCATGCGATGCACGTGGTGTCCCCACGTGAATCAGATGCAGAGGAAGAGGGTGGGGACAGCAGAGACAGGGTGCATTGAACTGAGCTGAAGGCATGCTCACACACACACTCACAGCAACAGCAGAAGCGGCCGGCACAAACGCCATGGGGACAAACGGAGTGGCAACCACAGCAGTTGCAACCCCTGCTGCTGCATCTGGCGGTGCTGGCTCCTCCTGTGTCTGCTGCTCCGCTGCACTGAGCAGATCCTCTGTGAGCTCGATGACCTGCCAGGGAGGAAGAGGATGGACAAGGAGACCTTTGAGTTGACTCAAAAGTCACGAGAAACGAGGTGGAAAAACAAATGTGGAGTGTGGCGGCTGCTCCTGCATGTGCTGCTCCTCTGCACTGGGTAGGTCCTGTGAGCTCGATGACCTGCCTGGTGGATGGGAATGGACAAGGAGACTTGAGTCGACTCAGAAGTCACGAGGAGTGCAATGGAGTGAGGAAGAGTGTGAATGTGCGTGTCAGCTTCTCTTCTCCTGTGTCTGCTGCTCCGCTGCACTGGACAGGTCCTCTGTAAGCTCGATGACCTGGCAGGGAGGGGGAGGATAGAGTGAGATGGAACGAGGTGTGTGCAGAGTGTGTGTGGCAGCTCCTCCAATGCCTCCACTGACTTTTGAGTTGACTCAGAAGTCTCCTCCTGTGCCTCCGCTGCACTGAGCAGGTCCTCTGTGAGCTCGATGACTTGCCAGGGGGGAGGGGGATTGCCAAGGTGACTTGTAAGCCGACTACAAGGAGTGAGATGGAATGAGGGGAGTCCAGAGTGTGCATGGCGGTTCATCCTGTGTCTGCTGCTCCGCTGCACTGAGAAGGTCCTCTGTGAGCTCAATGACCTGCCAGAGGGGGGAGGGAATGAGCGAGGATGGAGTGATTCGGAATGAGGTGTGCGCAGAGTGTGTGTGGCAGTTCCCCCCTCCTGTGTCTGCTGCTCCGCTGCACTCAGCAGGTCCTCTGTATGCTCGATGACCTGGTGGGTGGAGGGGGGAGAGGATAGGAGAGGCATGGAATGAGAAGTGTGCAGGCAGAGTGTGTGTGGTGGTCTCTGCTGCGTTTGCTGCTTCGCTGCACTGGGTAGGTCCTGTGGGCTCGATGACCCCCCCGAGAGATGACCTCGGAATTAATCCCTCGGCTTCGAGGGGGGGGATGGCGTGAGATGGAATGAGGAGTGTGTGTGCAGTGGAGTGTGCGTGGCGTGTGTGCTTCATGTCCTGGACGAGGAGAGCAAGGGGGGGAGAGGGGGGGAGGGGGGAGAAGGGCGTGGAAGGTTGAGAGTGGAGACAACAACGAGAGCGGAAAGTGAGCTTAGTCAAGAGCGAGGATACAGCAGCGGGTGCTGACTGGCACTGTAGCGAATGAAAGAATGCGAACAGGTAATGACTGACACTTGAATCGCTCAGCCATGCGAGCGAGCAGCAGGTGTGAAAAAGGAGAGAAGAGAAGAAGAGAGGCCACCAGGTGGTACAATAAGTGTGCTGGAATGGAAGAGAAGAGAAGAAGAGAGGCCATCAGGTGGTACAATAAGTGTGCTGGAATGGAAGAGAAGAGAAGAAGAGAGGCCACCAGGTGGTACAATAAGTGTGCTGGAATGGAAGAGACGAGAAGAAGAGAGGCCACCAGGTGGTACAATAAGTGTGCTGGAATGGAAGAGAAGAGAAGATCTCACCTCCTTGAGCCCACTGGCCATCTCCTTGTACTCGTCATTGTCAGGATCCTCTATAAGCAACTCCGAGACCTGTTATAAAGGGCAGTTGAACGCATTGGAATGACCAAGGAGAGAAGCTGGAATCGCAGGCGTCAGAGCAACAAGCAAGAAACCAAAATACTTAATTAAGAGACGCACGGACCAGCAGACGGGGTAAGAGGGCGCTCATGATCTAGCGTGTGTATTTTGAGAATTCTCAAAAAACACATGATTTAGTAGGCACCTTCCAGTTGCTCCCACAGTTTCTTCCCACCCTACATCATTCTCCCAGTTTCTTCCCACCCTACATCATTCCCACAGTTTCTTCCCACCCTACATCATTCTCCTCTGCACCAACGGATGGTCCCACTCACCTGCTCTAGCTGCTCCCTGTACGTGTTCAGGTTCTCCCGGAGCTCGTCCACGCTCTGCATGCTGCCTGGAAGAGGGGGGCGGGGGGGGGAGGGGGGGAGAGGTAGGCGGGGACGGGAGGGGGTGAGTGGGTGCGTGCGTGCGTGCATGCTCACAACTGTCCCTGCTCTAGCTGCTCCAGATACCTGTTCAGGTTCTCCCGGAGCTCTTCCACGCTCTGCATGCTGCCTGGACAGGCGGCGGAGGGGACTTGAAAGGAGGAGAGGGGGGGGATGCGGGAAAATGGGAAGGGGATGGTGAGGAGTGGGGGCAAGGAAGAAAAACCAGCTCACCAGGTTCTCCCGGAGCTCCTCCACGCTCTGCATGCTGCGTGGAAGGGGGGGGAGAGGGGGAGAGGGGAGGGGAGAGACTGTTGGCAGGGAAGGGGGGGTTGAGGATAGCTCGCGGGGCTCTTGTTGTGCTTTTCCTGGCGTTCTTCCACGCTCTGCAAGCTGCCTGGACGGGGGAGGGACGGGGGAGAGGGGGAGGGGAGAGACGGTTGGCCGGGAAAGGAGGGTTGGGGATAGCCTGCGGGGCTCTTGCTGTTCTTCTCCTGGCGTTCTTCCACGCCCTGCATGCTGCCTGGTGGGCCGGGCAGGGGAGGGGCTGGGAGGGAAGGGCTGGACAGATCGCATGGACGGGCGAGGAGGGGCTTTAAGGTGCCTCGTCAAGCTCTTGTGGTTCTCCTGGCGTTGTTCCACGCCCTGCATGCTGCCTGGAGGGGAGCGGCGAGACGGACGGGACGGGCGGGCTAGACAGATCGCATGCCAGGGCGAAGAGGGGCCTTGAAATGGCGTGCTCTGCTCTCCTGCTTCTCCTGACGCTCTTCCAGGCTCTGCATGCTGCCTGGACAGGGGGAGGCGAGGGGGGGGGGGGGTGGGGGCGCGGTGGAGGGGGGAGGGAAAGAAGGTTGGCGGGGAAGGATTGGAGGGAGCGGTATCAGAAATCTCCGAATGCATTCACTCGCGACAGGGGCGACTTTTGAGGCGCCTCAAAAAGGGGCGGGGAGGGGGGTGGGGGGAGGAGAAGGGAAAGAAGGTTGGCGGGGAAGGGTCGGAGGGAGCAGTATCAGGAAACTCCGAATTTTGAGAATTCCCAAAAGTCGCACCAATGTAGGGAGCGGTGTCAGAAAACTCCGAATGCATTCATTCACGACGCGACAGGGGTGATTCCTGCCGTCACTACTGTGAGAAAAGAAACGAGGAGGGGTGGGGGGGAGATCGCAGCGGAACGCACCGCGTTTAGAGGGAATCGGTAATGGAACGGGCTTCGCAGTGAGGAGTCACCTCGCGACTGAGCTCGCCGCTTAGTTGACTAATCGAGACCTCAGCTCGTTATCCCGTAGAGTCAGGTACTCCTCGCGCGCTACCGGGCGCTCCCCGCGACGCAGCTAGGTGCCAGGTCTCTACCGCAGCAGCTTGTAAAGGATCAGAACCTTGCCCGTGTATCGCGTGAACGCGAACACGGAAATCAGTTACGCCGCCTGCCCTAGACCACTGGGCGGAACGGGGCGTATGCAAGGTCGCGGCGCCGCGTTCCTAACCCTAGGGTAGTCTGCAGGGGTATGGGTCGAACTCGTGACACTCCTGGTCACAAATTGCGGACCGTGGTGAATTTTGAACTTTGCGCGTCAGGCAGGGAACGAACACTCATAGGCTGACGAACTCACCCTGTGTCGACGAGGTGATGGTAACTTTTTACGAAAGCTCGTTGACAGATCTCGTCAATGATGATCGTTCGCAAAATCAAACATGAACGCGATGTAAACCGGATGAAATGCAATGTTCAGGTTTCTGTTCTCGCAACCAAGCGAACTCCGGCGAGCACCTCACCAATGGTGCACCCAGTGTTGCACGATCCAGACAATGCGTTGGAACCGCGAAACTCAGTGTTTTCGCCAATGTCGCGAGATCCATTAGCTTTGGGCGGGTCACGGTTTTACGTACCTGGTTCGTGTAATGTGGTCTGGTACGTTAGAAATGGGTTGAAAAAATTTCTTAGTTTTCACCGCCGCAAACCGTTTTTTTATCACGTTTTAACGTACTTGACCGCATTTGACGAATCAGGAACGTGACCCACCTAGACTTTTTGGATCTTAGGTCGACGTCAGGTTGTACAACTTTTTGTACGCCCACTGCGGTTAACTTCGTTTCAACACAGTGCAGAGCGGTAGACTTCGAGAACCGCTTTTCACCGTGTTGGAACGTTCTGAACCACGTTGCAAGAACTGTAAACCCACGATCCGAATCTCTTCCACGGCCGTTCGGGACGCGGTGTAGTGGCTATGTTGTGATTATGCAAATTAATATATTGGAGTATCAGGCACTGCCTAGTCTACTCAATTGCCTTTGCCTGTCTCCATACACCTCCTTCGAAGCGCGGCGAGATCATTCCCCTCAACTAACTCGTATAGGTCACCACTCCTCGCAACCACCACCATGATCTCGGCTAAGGAGCTTAAGGAGTTAGAGTCTCTGGAAAGGCAATTAAAGCCGATCGCCGGTAAACGCGGCGGAGGTCCTGAGGTACTCTCTTAGTGATCGTCCACTTGCCTTGTTAGCCGAATCCGTGGGGAATCGCGTCATTCAGAGCTAGTTTGTGGCTTTTTGGGTGGGGGATGGGGAGAGGGGGAAGAGGGGTGGAGGGGAAGGGGGGGGGGGGAGGGGTGGGTTGTGGTGCGCAGCCCACGGATCGAAGGATTCGCGTATTCGCCTCGCGTCTCTTCTCCGCCCGCACCTCCCCCACCTCCTGTTCCTCTCACATGCGCCCAGCACCGGCGCGAGGCGCGGCGGCAGCTGTCATCGTGCTGCCCGTCTCCCTCCCGCACATCCCCCCCCACCCTTCCCCCTCAACCGCCTTCCGCATGCGCCCAGCACCCGCGCGAGGTGCGGCGGCTGCTTACTCGAGGCCTCTCCGCCGCTTGACTGTCTTTCATCCTCTATCACTCCCCCACCCACGCCTTTCCACCCCACACCTCTTCCCTCCCCCACCCCCGCTCCCCACCCCTTCTTCCCACTCCATTCCCCCATCTCCCAGACATGCGCCAAGTACCTGCGGGAGGCGCCGTGACTGTGTGTTAAGGCCTCGCCCTCCTTCCTCCCCGTTTCCCCTTTCCCTCCTTCCTCCTCCATCCCGTTTCCCCTTTCCCTCCCTCCTCCCCCCAGCAGACATGCACCAAGTCTTGCTGGTGAAAGGGAGGTGCGGCGGCTGGTGCTTGACGCATCGCCACCACGTGTCTGTTGCTCATCCTTATCCTCCTCCTCCTCCTTTTCCTCCCTATCCCCCCCACTGTTAACCACCCTCTTCAGACCTGCGCCAAGTACCTGCGGGAGGTGCGGCGGTTGCGGCTTAAGGCCTCCCCTCCCCCTCTGCTCCCCCTTAATAATCCTTTCCTCCCCTCCCTGCCCCCCTCCGTCCCCCCCCCCCCCCCCCAAAGACGTGCGCCAAGTACCTGCAGGAGGTGCGGAGGCTGCGGTTTAAGGCCTCCCCTCCCCCTCTGCTCCGCCTTAATGGTCCTTCCCTCCCCCCACTGCCCCCTCCGTCTCCCCCCCCCAAAGACCTGTGCCAAGTACCTGCGGGAGGTGCGGCGGCTGTGTGCTTAGTCCTTGCCTCCCTCATTGTCCCTTCCCCGTCTTCCCTCCCCCTCTCCTACCCACAAGACATGCGCCAAGTACCTGCGGGAGGTGCGGCGGCTGCGGCTGCGGCGGCCGTTTCAAGTGGCGGAGTATGGCATGGCGCTCATTAACAGCGCAGACGAGAGAAGCAAGCTGGGAGACGAAGGTGAGGAGGCTTATAAGGGGTATGGGAGAGTGCTTGTAAGGAGTATAACATGGCTCTGATTAACAGCGCGGATGAGAGGAGCAAGCTGGGGGACGAAGGTGAGGAGGCTTATAACAGGGGTTAATACAACAGACAGGGTGCTGACTTGTGGTGCCTCATAACGTGGTGTCTTCATGTGCCCGCTGTGCCTCATTCCCTGTGTTTCACCCTCCCAGCCTATGATGTGCGATGGCGTGACGTGGCATGGGATGATGTGCGATGGCGTGACGTGGCATGGAATGATGTGCGATGGCATGATGTGGCATGGAATGATGTGCGATGGCGTGTTGTGGCATGGGATGATGTGTGATGGCGTGTTGTGGCATGGGATGATGTGCGATGGCATGACGTGGCATGGAATGATGTGCGATGGCATGACGTGGCATGGAATGATGTGCGATGGCATGACGTGGCATGGAATGATGTGCGATGGCGTGACGTGGCACGGAATGATGTGCGATGGCATGACGTGGCATGGAATGATGTGCGATGGCATGACGTGGCATGGAATGATGTGCAATGGCATGACGTGGCATGGAATGATGTGCGATGGCATGACGTGGCATGGAATGATGTGCGATGGCATGACGTGGCATGGGATGATGTGCGATGGCATGACGTGGCATGGGATGATGCGTGATGGCATGTCGTGGCATGGAATGATGTGCGATGGCATGACGTGGCATGGTGTACCCCATCATGCGCCATGCATGCCTCACGTCACGTTGCTGCATCCCCTATGCCGTCCATTCACCCGTCCATTCCACACCCCTTCGTCCCCTCCTGCACCGTCTTTCACTGTGTGGCACCGCACTGCACTGTTGACAGTGTGGGATGTGATGGAGCAGGTGGCGATTGCAGCCATGGACTGCCAGCAGCTGGGCATCGCCAAGGTGAGGTGGGGGAGGGGGGGAGGCGGGTAGGGTGGGGCATGGGGAGGGGGGTGGGAGTTTGGGGGGCACATGGAAGGATGCCATGGGGCGGGTGCTGTAAGCAGCATTTGAGGCGCCTCAAAAGTACCCCCAGCCTGAGACGTCCGGTCAAAGGAGTTTGGGGGGCACATGGAAGGATGCCATGGGGCGGGTGCCGTAAGCAGCAGGTGGCGATTGTGCAGGCAATGGACTGCCAGCAGCTGGGGGGTATAGGAAGGGGGGGTATGGGAAGAGGGGTATGGGAGGGAGGCATGGGAGGGAGGCGTGGGGAGGGAGGCGTGGGGAGGGGGACATGGAGAGGGGGGCATGGGGAGGGAGGCATGGGGAGGGGGGCATGGGGAGGGGTGCATGGGGAGGGGGGCATGGGGAGGGGGCAATGGGGAGGGGGGCATGGGGAGGGGGGCATGGGGATGGGGGCATGGGGAGGGGGGCATGGGGAGGGGTGCAGGAGAAGGAGTGTGAGAAGGGGAGGGGAAGGAAGGGGAGCATGGAGGCTCTGTTGCAAGGAGCAGGCATGTCATGGATGGGTCACTCATTCCACACCCACCCCCCTCCCCCAAGCTGGTGGTTTTGTTGAAAAGACAAAAAAAAGTAGGGGTTGTTGCTGTTTGAGTCAACTTCAAAATACGGTTGGCATTGCTGGTGTGCTGCGGCGCTGCCATGCCAGCAATGCCACCAGCTGCGCGTAGCATTGGGACTACGAAGTCTGCATGCTGTCATGCAAACCGCAGTGCACCGCTCATAACCACAGCTGTACATGCCCTCTGGGTGCTGTGCATGGCAGGAGTGCATAGGAGCTCTCATGATCGCATTTTACCATGCAAACCCCATTGCACCGCTCCTAACACCTACTTGCGTTCTTTGCATTGTGTGGATGATATGGCAGGAGTGCATAGGAGCCCTCATGATCGCATTCCCCAATAGCACTCGCGTGGGTGAGTCACTGCACCGCACTTCACCGCGCTCTGCTGCACCCAACCCACTCCGTTCAACCACGCCTAAGGCTTTTTGCACCGCTTGCACTACATTTCACTACCTTGCACCACTCGGCCATCACCGTTTGGCCTTTGTTACTTATGGCATGACTCACTGACCTTGCACCTGGTGCTCTCCTCTCCTCTCCTCTCCTCTCCTCTCCTCTCCTCTCCTCTCCTCTCCTCTGCTCTCCTCTACTCTGCTCTCCTCTCCTCTCCTCTCCTCTCCTCTCCTCTCCTCTCGTTTTCTCTCCTCTCCTCTCCTCTCCTCTCCTCTCCTCTCCTCTCCTCTCCTCTCCTCTCCTCTCCTTTCCTCTCCTCTCTTCTCCTCTCCATTCCTCTCCTCTCCTCTCCTCTCCTCTCCTCTCCTCTCCTCTCTCCTGTCTTTTCCCCCCTGTATCGTGTGCGGTGCAGGGCGGTTGGAGGGCATGTGGCTGGAGGCGAAGGGGTGGTGGGATCAGGCGGACAAGGTGTACAGTGACCTGCTGGAGAGCAACCCGCAGGACCAGGTGTGTGTGCCTGGCCACAGATCAATTGAGTGTGCTTATTTCCCTTTCCTCTCTTGTTGCACGGTCAAGACTCAAGAAGGGGTGGTGCGATCAGGCGGACAAGGTCTACTCTGACTTGCTGGAGAGCAACTCTCAGGACCCGGTGGGTGAGAGCGTGTGCCTGCTCTCTTCTGTAGCGAAGGAAGTGATTGTTTGATATTCTCTTTCCGCCTGCTCTTTCTGCTCTTCCTTCATCCCCCCTCATCCAGTGTTGGAATGCCACATGGCAGTGCTCAAGAGCAAGGACATCACTTCAGCAGCAGCCATCCAACCAAACACCTTTTCTGTCGTCTCTCTCCCTTTTTCTTGCTGCTCCTCTCTCGTGCACATCTCCGCGCTGCCAGCAAGTGTTGAAGCGTCAAGTTGCTGTGCTGAAAGGCAAGGGCAACACGGTGGGGGCCATCAGCGCTCTCAAGAAGTATCTCGAAACGTGAGTGTAGGGGTACGGAGTGGTGGAGTGCAGTGGGGTGGGAATGCAGTGGTGTCGGAGAGAGTGCTGAGAAGTGCCCACTGCTGCATGTCCTGCTGCCAACCGGTGCTGAAAGGGCAAGGGAAACACAGTGGGAGCCATCGCTGCACACAAGCAGCGCCTCGAGATGTGAGGCTGGCGGGGTGCAGCGGTGCGTGAGTGCAGCGGTGTGGGGTGCAGCGGTGTGGGGTGCAGCGGTGTGGGGTGCAGCGGTGCGTGAGTGCAGCGGTGTGGGGTGCAGCGGTGTGGGGTGCAGCAGTGTGGGGTGCAGCGGTGTGGGGTGCAGCGGTGTGGGGTGCAGCGGTGTGGGGTGCAGCAGTGCAGGAGTGCAGCGGTGCAGGGTGCTGCAGTGGTGTGGGAGTGCAGTGGTGTGGGAGTGCAGTGGTGTGGGAGTGCAGTGATACGTGTTAACAACAGCTGTTATAAAGGGTTTCTACCACCCTTTGTCCTCCTCCTCCCCTTTCCCATCCCCCTCCTCCTCGCCCTCCCCTCCTCCTCGCCTACGTTGCCAAATACGCTCTGGGTAGGGTGGCGTACCACGTATATACGATTGCGTACGTACGTGGTACGCTAATACGCTTCGAATTCGTGAAAAAACGCGCGGGCAGCCCGGCGGAAAAAAAAAAAATCGAAATTGAAAAAAAAATGCGACGGTTATTAGGGCTTCGCGACTGGTTACGCGACCAAGCACATCGCCCAACCCACGTCTGAAATTCAAATTTCAGAATCCAAACCTCTCACCACCCCAACCACACACCACCCCACCAAACCTCTCATATCCAACCACCCCTCTCAAATGTCCAGCACGTCATGTGAGCATTTACTTGTTGACGCCTTCCTATCCTTCATTCGTTTCTCTCCTCAATTTCATTCCCGAGCTCTGATCTCCCGTTTTCCTCAAGCAGTTTACCGTTCCTTAGTCGCGCCCCATGGCGTCGAACTCCACTCCTCCTAGCGCGACGAGCAATGTAGCTTCTGGTCACGCGTCTAGTAGTGCGATCAACACGCAGCCTATTGAGGCTGGCCTTTCGAACCCCATTCTGAAACATTTTCTTATTCCCCCCCACACCAAAGGCAATCCCAAGATTTGTAAGTTTTGTGGCTTCAAGTTTGAGGGCGGAACCACTCGCTGCGCAGTTCACCTCGCCAAATGGAAAGGGCAAGATGGACGCCCTGTCAGGCTTTGCAAGGACGTGTCCCCGAAAGTCCGTGAATAAATGCGTGCCATGTACGAAAACAAGGAGGAAAACAAGAGCATGAAACGAGGGGCGGCTGCTGCAGCACTCGACTCCGTGCTGGGCGCGGTCACTGCTTGTGCGGAGAAGAAGGGGAAGATAACAGAATTCTTCGGCGACGAGGCAACGTGCGCCAAGGAGGACGCGGATAACGCGCTTTGCCTAACGATCTCGGTGCTGAAGCTTCCAGAGCGCATCGTGGATGATCCGGTCTTCCGCTACGCGGTCTAGTGCTTTGCGCGCGCAGGACCGGGGTATGTTCCCCCCAAGAGGGGCTACGTTGGAGGGGCGGGCTTGAAGAAAGTGCGGCAGAAAATGGAGGCAGCGCTCGCCCCCGTTGCCGCGAGCTGGAAGCGGGACGGTGTCACCGTGTCGTCGGACATGATGACCGACCGTTGTGGCCGCCCGCAGGCCAACATACTCCTTGTCAACGACTCCGGCGCAGTTTTCGAGCAGGCCGTGGACTGCAACATGGAGTCGAAGACGGGGGGTTACATCGCCAGCCTTCTCCGCCCCGTCATTGATAAGGTGGGGCCGGAGAATGTGGTGGCGGTCTGCACTGATGGCGGCAGCAACTATGCATCGGCAGCGCGGAAGATTGCGGGCACATGGCCGCACATTTAGCATGTGCCATGTGTCACGCATGTCCTGGACCTGTTAATGGAAGATGTGGGCAAAATGGGATGGGCGAAGGGGCTTGTGGAGAAAGGAGGGGAGATGATTACCTTCGTGCGCAACCACCACTTCACCCGTGCCTATATGAAGAAAGTGGGGGGGAAGCAGGTGCTCAAGCCTGCGGGAACCAGGTTCGGGACACAATACATAGCCATGGCCCGGCTATGTGAGGTGAGGAGTGGGCTGGCGGCGATGGTGCTCAGCGACGAGTGGAAGGTGTGGGCAGCGGGGGACAAGGATAGGAAGACTGCAGCCGAGAAATTCAGGGCTGCTGTGATGGATGAGGAGTGGTGCTAAGTTGGAATATACGCGTTTAGTGTTTTGTACGCTTGCTGTATAAACGCTAGAGTATATACGCAAACCGCAGTCCCTGAGGGGTCTGGTACGCACAAGAATCCACTTGCCCGGGCAGGAAAAAAGTTTTCCCCGAGCAGATTTTTGGGGTAAGAGGTGGGGATGGGGGGGTGTTGTAACCCCCATCCCCTTTGTATTAATATGAAAATTACAGGAAAAAAAAACCCTTAAGACTAATCTGCCGCTACAACTTCACCCACCTTAATCATGCTACTACCCCCCCATCCCCTACTCTACTCAGGTCCACCCTCCATCCCCTGCCTGCCGCTCATGCATGGAGCCTTCCATCCACTAGTACTCATCTGCCATCACATCATCCTCCCCCTCCTCAGGTTCCTCCACCTCCTCCGGGACGTTATAGCCAGCCGGAGTGGGGGGGTCCTCGATGTTTCCCTTCACCACCCCCAGGCCTTCACGGGCCTTGTGCCAGTTGTGCACCACCTGCCAATTGTGCGTCACATACACCAGGTCACGAAGCTTCACCGCGCCGAGGCGGTTCCTCCTTGCCGTATGCACTGCATCAAACTTCGCCCAGTTACGCTCACATGGAGACGCAGACACCGGCTGCGTGATGGCGCGGCAAGCCATGGTGGTGAGCTCAGGATGATCGGTCCCGTGCCATGTCCACCAGTCCACCGCCGTCATCTTGCCCTCCTTCACTGCCTGGCGGTCGGCAATAGCGTCGGGCATGCCGAAACTGCCTTGGAGGTTCAGGAAGGCATTGAGGCCTTCCTGGATGACGAGAGAGGCGCGGTGCTCGACCTCGTCCTTCCTGGTGACCGTCTTGTCACCATGGTGCTTGGAGACGTACTGCTTGAAGACCCTCGTGCACTCCAAGTCGGTGCGGAAAATGCACTCTTCCTGGTTGGTGGGGTAGAGGATGCGGCCAATCACGTGCAGGTTGCACGCCAGCCCGTTGTCCCAGCGGTCCTACACGATCTCCCGAATATCCCCCACCTCGTCGCTTATCAGGACCCCTTCCGCATGCTCGTCGAGGAAGTCGCGGATGTCCTCGGTGAGCTGGAGCATGAGGTCGTAGAGACGACCCATCATGCCCTTCGAATCCGAGTCAGTCTTGCGCATGACGACGAATGGCAGCCTCATCAGCTTAGCGAAGAACTCGGCGCGCGTCTACCACGCGGCATCAAGGATGTTGTCTTTGAATGTGTCTGCCCCAGCCCTGTCTACAGCCGCAGTCCACTCGATCCACTCATCGCTGAGGACCATCTGCGTCAGGCCGGCGCGCACTTCACAGAGGCGGTTGATGGCGATGTAGTTGGTGCCGAATCGGGTTCCCGCGGGCTTGAGAACCTGTTTCCCCTTGCCGCCGTTCACGAGCGGACTCCGCATGTATCCCCGGGTGAAGTGATGGTTGCGGACGAACGAGATGAGAGTGTCCCCGCGCGTGACGATGTCCTTCGCCCATCCCTTTTTCCCGATGTCCTCCATCAGGAGATCGAGGACATGGGTCGCGCAAGGGATGTGTTCAATGTGGGAATACTCGCGCATCAACACCCTGCATGCCGCCGCGTAGTTGGAGCCGCCGTCAAAACACAAGGCGACGACATTCTCGGGGCCGACCTTTTCGATGATGGGCCGCAAGATGCCCGCGATGTAGCCCCCGGTCTTCATCTCCATCTTCGTGTCGATCGACTCCACAAACACCGCACCGCTATCGTTGATGAGGAGCACGTTGGCTTGCGGGCGGCCGGCCTTGTCGAAGAACATGTCGCTTGCCACGGTGACACCGTCACGGCGCCAGCTTGCTGAGATAGGAGCGAGCGCCGCCTCAATGCGCTGGCGACACTTTGCAAGACCGGCGCCACCGATGTAGCGTCTCTTCGGCGCGACGTAATTCGGCCCCGCGCGCTGGATGCTGGAGACCACATTCCGCCACAGTGGGTGGTCCGCGTGATGCTCCGGCACATGAAGAGCGGCAAAGAAGAGGCTTATGGCCTCGTCCGCAGCTTGGTTCACGCACGCGGCGTCGTCGCCGCAGAAGTCGGTCATCCGACTCTTCTTCTTGTCCGAACCTCTGCCGTTGACTGCGCCGACCGCCGCAATTTCAGCCGCACGCTTCGCTTCACGGGCCTTCAACTTGGACTCGTAAAGCGCCTTCACGGCGTCACGTGCAGTCTTCGGCGCTGCAGTGCAGAGATGCACTTCGCGACGGCGCATGCCGTTCCAGCTGGTGATATGCTGCGCGCAACGGTGAACCCCGCCAACAAACGTGAAGTTGCAGTAGGCACACACCTTGGTGCCGTTCTCGCCAACGCTATTGGCCGGCACCTTGAAGTGACGGTAGACTGCGTGCTTGCTGTCCATGCAGACCAAAGACGTACTAGAAGAGGTCCCACCAGCGGAACTACCAGGAGACTCTGAGGGTGGCGTACGAGAAGTGGTTGCTGTAGGAGTGGAAGCCATGGTGGCTTGGGAAAGGAGATAGCTAGAATAGGAAGCGAGAGAATGAATGTTGAGGGAACAAACGCCTCTCTTTCTGCCTGGGAGATTGGGTTGGGTTGAGCTCCCAACCAGTAAAGTAGCACTTGGAGGGGATGGTGGAATGCTGTGGTTCAAAGGGGTGTGAAACGTTTGAGGGGAGGGGTTGATGAGGTTTGGTGCTCGAAATTCAAAATTTGAGTTCATTTCGCGACATCTGCGACTTGGAATTGAGATCGCCACGTCGCGAGCTTCAGATTGAAATTTTGTTTTTTTTCGGTCTGCCTGAAATTCAACTCGGCGAATTTTCAAACTATACGCAACGTACGAATTCGACAAGCGTATAAACGCAAAACGCAAAATGAAAGTAGCGTATATTCCAACTTAGGAGTGGTGGGGGGTGGCAGAGTTCTTTTCCTCTCTCATGTCGGTGCCATTCAAGGCCATGCGGGCCACGGACTCTTCCGCGAAAGGCATGATGGGTAAGCTGTATGACATTATGCTACAGCTTACCGAGAACATCAATGACAAGCTCGACGCTTCAGGCGACTTCTTGACTCGGACAGAGAGGGCAGACATCACCAAGATTGTGAAGGACAGGTGGGACAACTCCCTTGCCTGCCCCATGCATGTGGTTGGCCGGATCCTGAATCCGGCCAACCAGGAGGAGGGAATTTTCAGGAACGATGTGGAGTGCACGAGGGTGTTCAAGGACTACATCGAGCGCCACTATGACCACGTCACCTTCAGGCGCGGCAAGGATGGTGCCCCTCGCCGTGCCTCCCTTGTGCTGCAGGAGGCATTGCTGGCCTACATCAACTTGGAGGGCAGTTTTGGCAAGCTAAGCGCCATAGCTGCAAGGGAGGCAGTGAAGAAAGGGGAGATGAGCATGGTGCAGTGGTGGTCGTGGCACACCACCGAGTACCCTGAGCTTGCCACCCTCGCATGCCGGATTCTCACTCAGCCCGTCTCGGCTTCTTCATGCGAACGTGGCTGGGCGCAGTGGGAAGGCGTCCACACCGCCCGCCGCAACCGCCTCGGGTCCGCCAAGTGTGCGGACCTGGTTTACATTGCGCACTACTGGAACGTTGTGCGCAATTGGTACAACAAGGATGGGGCCAGCACGGTTGTGCCCGGGAACATCCCGGATGCCCCTATCCCCCGCGGCTACAACATGGACGAGGAGGAGGAGGATGACCTGCTGGGGGGGGAAGGAGATGATGCAGTGCTGGCGGATGAGTATGGGAAGGGGTGGTGGTGGAAAAGCCCCGCAAGGAAATAGGCTGTGGGGAAGCTCGCTAGAGAGTGGGGATTATGTGGATGAACTATGTATTTCTGGATATTTATGAAATAAAATATTGACATGTGTTGTTGTCGGCCTGAACCCCCCCCCCTGAAACAGGTTTTTTTATAACTGCCCGGGAAAAAAGTTTTAGCTGACCGCCAGCGTATTTTTGCGTATCAGCAGTACGCCAGCCTTGGCGTACCGCGTATATACCAAGCGTATAATACGCTAACGTATTATACTCGGTACTTGTATTTAGCAACGTAGCTCCTTGCTCTCCCATCCTTCTCTCCCTCCCCTCCTCCTTGCTCTCCCATCCTTCTCTCCCTCCCCTCCTCTCCCATCCCTCCAGCTACATGGTGGACTATGAGGCGTGGAAGGTGCTAGGGGACCTATACCGTGCGTGCTCACTCCTGCAACTCAAATAATAAGCCTGTCCCTCTTTATCCCCCTGACCCGCTTCGCCCTCCCCTCCCCTCTTCTTCCTCCAGTTACATGGCAGACTATGAGGCATGAAAGGAGCTATGTGTTGCTCTCGTGGCACATGTATCCTGCCCTCCCTTCTCTCCTCCTCCACCTTTTCTCCCCTCCGCATTCTCCCTCCTTCCAGTTACATGGCGGATTATGAGGCATGGAAGGAGCTAGGGGACCTCTATATCTCGCTGCACATGTGCGTTGGGATGTGCTCATGCCATTGCTGTGTTAGTTTGCACATGCATGCAGCCATGCCTTCACATACACATGCATGCCACCATGCCTTCACATACACATGCATGCCGCCATGCCTTCACATACACATGCATGCCGCCATGCCTTCACATACACATGCATGCCACCATGCCTCCACATACACATGCATGCCGCCATGCCTTCACATACACATGCATGCCGCCATGCCTTCACATGCGCATGCATGTCGCCATGCCTTCACATACACATGCATGAACCCTTGCCTTCACATATGCATGCATGTCGCAGTGGCTAGGTGACAGTGCTGTGTTCTAGTCATCTTCGGGAATTGCATATAAAGGAGTCTGCTTGTCATCTTTATCCACATCGTTATTCGATTCGATCTCGACCATCGTTCCATCTCCCATCCCTCCATTCCTCCTTGCCTCTTGCACGCTTTTCCTTCCTCCGTGGTTGAGCAGCAAGCAAGGACCATGGTGTATCAACAAGCGCTCTTGGTTTCCACCTTCCAAATCTTTTTCGCCCTTCTGCCACCCCGAATAGCGGCTTTTCTTTGCTCCCATCCAACACCCGTCCTCGACTCGCTCTAGTTTGCAAGAGTCTCAGTTGTTGTCACCCTCTTAGTCGCCCCTACCTGTGCCGCTCCTGTGCTGCACTTTACATTGCTTCATCTCTTTCTGGGAGTCAGGAGGAGGTGGAGGGCGTGAGAGAGCTGGGGTCCTGCTAGCTAGCTTCGGAGCGGACGCCATGGAAGGTTGGCACGCTGGGGTTCGCGCCAGTTAAAACTGGTTACGAGCTTGGCTTGTTCATGCATGCTGCCTATGTGGAAAAAAAAACTGCCTCAATTCGTGTATCATCAACAGTCGGCTTCGTTCGTCTCATGTCTGGTTCGTGCTGGACCAATCCAATCAGCCTTCAGTAGTAGCCCTCAACCTTACCCACCTTACTCAACCCTGCTACTCAAGGCTGATTGGATTGATCTAGCACGAACTAGACATGAGACAAACGAACGACTGTTGATGATACACGAATTGAGGCAGGTTTTTTTTTCCACATAGGCAGCATGCATGAACAAGCCAAGCTCGTAACCAGTTTTAACTGGCGCGAACCCCAGCGTGCCTACCTTCCATGGCGTCCGCTCCGAAGCTAGCTAGCAGGACCCCAGCTCTCTCACGCCCTCCACCTCCTCCTGACTCCCAGAAAGAGATGAAGCAATATAAAGTGCAGCACAGGAGCGACACAGGTAGGGGCGACTAAGAGGGTGACAACAACGGAGACTCTCGCAAACTAGAGCGAGTCGAGGACGGGTGTTGGATGAGCCCTTTTCTTTGCTTACCTTTCCCGCTTCTGCCATGTGCTCCCTTCATTCATCCTCCAGGCTCATGCAGGAAACATGTGGCCATGAGCACCTGCTGCTGCCAGCTCAAATCCATCTTTGTACCCTACTCTCTGCTCGATATACCTCCCAGGTTCAAGAAAGCAGCGTTCTGCTACGAGGAGTTGCCGTTGTCACCTCCCAGACTCACCCATCCTTTACCCTGCTCCCATTCTCCCCCACTCATGTTTCTCCTGTCCGCCCCGCTTCTTCCACGCATCTCTTCTTGCCGCACCTCCCAGGTTCAAGCAAGCAGCGTTCTGCTACGAGGAGCTGCTGCTGTCAGCCCCTGTCAACCCCATCTACCATGTCACTTATGCTGAGGTATTGAGTGGTGCCGAGTGGTGCTGTCAGCTCCTGTTAACCCCATCTACCATGTGACTTATGCTGAGGTATTGAGTGATGCTGAGTGGTGCAGAGTGGTGCTGTCAGCTCCTATCAACCTCATCTACCATGTCACGAATGCTAAGGTAGTGAGTTGTACTGAGCGGTGCAGAGGTTTGCTTTGTGGTGCAGGGTGCTACTGAGTGATATAGTGTGGCACCGCAGTCATGCCCCAGTTGCTGGGAGACATGAAGCGGTGCACAGTGGTATTCAGTGTTATTTCTAGTGGCCTTGTGAGTGTGTTCATGACGCTGAGTCCGTGTTGTTCTTTGATGCACCTGCTCATGTTCCTAGGGTGGAATGAGTGAGGGGGGAATGAGTGAGGGGGAAATGAATGAGGGGTGAGGGGGGGGGAGGGGGAGTGGGAGGGGGAGGGGGGAGGGTAAGGGTGTAGGAGGGGCAGGGGGATGGAGACGGGGAGGGGGGACGGGGAGAGGGAGGGGAAGCTTGGAAGAAAGTTAAGTGGAAGGTGCATTTGACCCTTGTTCTCACCACACCACCTAGGGATGAGCAAGGTGGCGAACACCTGTTCGGTTCGCCTCGAACACGTTCGAGGCGAACCGAACAGGTTTTGTTTTTTAGCTCAAATCGTTCGCCGAACAGTGTTCGATGTTCGCCCGAACACGTTCGTGTTCGGGCCGCTGCTGAAATTTGCCCGCGACGAACACGAACAGTGTTCGAGGTTCGCCCGAACACGCCTCCACAGGCGAACAGCGAACACCTGTTTTTTCCTAAACTGTTCGCCGAACCGAACACTGTTCGGTTCGGCAAAAGAGGGTGTTCGACAAGGGGCGAAGACGAACATGTTCGTGTTCGCCCTTTGCTCATCCCTAACACCACCATCTCTCCATGACTCATGCAGGAAGAGCCTCAGGGGGGAAGGGGAGAGGAAATGGTTCTTTTTTTTTTTCTGACTTTTGTGATCTGGTGTCTATCTTTCATTGAAATCTCTTTTTCTCGCTCCTCGTTCCTTGTTTTCCCAGATTCTCTATTCGATAGGCGGAGCAGAGAACTATCGGCAGGCCATATCACACTATGCTGCTGCCACTGAGTACAGTGGAGGGACCAACCTGAGAGCGCTCTATGGCACTTGCATGGTGAGCGCTACTCTCAGATTCTATACTCAATAGATGGGGAGCCGAACCATCGCTATATGGCACTTGCACTGTAAGATGTGACTTTGAGTTGACTCTAAAGTCTTTTGAGTACAGCGGAGGGACCAACCTGAGGGCGCTCTATGGCACTTGCATGGTGAGGGCAGATTGTTGTATTAGGAAAAGTGTGTTACAATTCACAGCATGTTAGCTGTTTGCAATTGAGTGCTACTGGTACCATGCAGGGGTTGCTGTGCACGTGTGCATGGCTGCAGGCATCAGCAGCGCTGCGCTCAGCAGGCAAGCCATCACGGGGAGCAGCAGTAGTGGAGGGCGAGCCCGAGGCCGGTGCCCTTGTCTCCAACCCCATGCCAACTTCTTACATGCTCTCTCCTAATGTGGTGCATGTCACGAGGGAAATCCATCACGAGGGGGGCAGCAGCGGTGGAGGGCGTACCAGAGGGAGGGGCCGGTGGCCGTGTTTCCAACCCTATGCCAACTTCTTACATGCTCTCCCATCTGTGGTGCATGTTGTGCAGGCATCAGCAGCGCTGCGCTCAGCAGGCAAGCCATCAAGGGGGGCAGCAGCGGTGGAGGGCGAACCAGAAGGACTGGTGGAGGCAACAGCAAAGGCGATCAAACAGGAGTACCGCTTCAAACGCCCTGAGCTGCTCAAACCTGTAGTGGAGCCCACACTAGCGAAGCTTGTACTATGATGTGTCTGTGCCAGGCCTCTGGATAGGATTTGGGGCACTCTTACTCGCAAGGCCAGTTCGCTGAAGTTGGTCTTTGGGTAAGGGTGGGTCAGCCATGTCAGACTTTTTTATCAGTGTCAGCTGGAAAGGTACTCTTGCTCATCAGTGTGCACATTGTTTTCACCCTTTCATGTTTAGACTGGGGAAACTGCCGCTAACAATGGGCCGGCAGCGGCAGGTTCTGGGGTCGTTGCATTGGAACCAGTAGTGGGTAGGGAGGGCGGATCTGCCCGCGTCTGGACAGACTCGGTAATGGGAACCACAAAAGGCCTCAGAAAGCTGAGACCTGTTCTCGGGGGAGAGTCGGAACGAGGCTTGCCGGCCTCGTCGTCATCGTGACAAAGAACGTCAGCCGCCATGGACAAGAAAACGGGATGTGGCTAGCTAGCTAGACACTCAGACGGGAGCTGAGTGGTGGTGAGACAGTGGCTGAGCTTGTAGAAAATACTCTGCTTGTCTGCAGAGCGTTGCTGTGAGAGCTTCCCGTCCCGGTGGGGTGTCCAGGGAGGGTGTGTGATGGTAGTGGGAATCTGGAAGGTTCGGTGTGGAGGGGAGTGCGTGCACGCGCCGCGCTGTGCTGTGCTATGCAGAAGGTGGGACGTGATGATGTCCTGCCACTCTGCACGGCTGCGCCGTGTCCTGGCGGTCCGGGCCGTCAAGGCGACCCGCACCAGGCCCCATGTTATCAGAATAAATTACTCTGTTTCTCTGAAAATCAGAGTCATTTTTTAAAGTAACTCTGTACCCGCTGGGTTTTTTTTTTGGAACTTAAGATTTCTCTGATTTGTCAGAGTTATGCTGTAGGTTACTTTGAAGCCTCTGGGGTTTTTTTTCAGGGACCGAATTTACTCTGTATAGGGAATACATGCCAGGGCAAATTTTATCAGTGTAAATCACCCTGGTACCCTGATTATCAGGGTGGTTCTCGGTAGTCACACTGATGGCCTAGGGTAATTTTTTCGGGAGCTAGAATTTTCCTGATATGCCAGGGTTTACATTTAAGGCACACTGATGACTCAGGGTTACCGATTTCATAACGAGTTTAACCCTGAAGCGCGTAACATCACCCCCTTCCCCCTAACTCCCTCCCCCCCAATTTACCTACGCACTTCTGTCCCGGTACAATGAGTTGTACCATCAAACTATCGAACTTCCGCTTTGGAGTGGCCTGGTCGGTTGTCTGGACTTCGGAACGATGATGGCTCGAGATCGATCCTCGAATTCGTTTTTTGTTTGGAACTTCCGTAGAAACACTTCATCAGGGTATTCAAAATTGTGACACTGTGGCATAAGGGTGAATGTTTTGAAACTATGGAAAACCGTGATAGAAAATAATTTTCCCTAGGGGTCACACTAATAATCAGGGTTTTGCAAAGGTGCAGGACTGATGATAAGGGTTGCTTAAAACCAAAAATTAGCCCTGATACATGCCCCCTAGCCGAAACCCACCCACCCCCCTCCCCCCCCTCCCCCTCCCCACGTTTAGCGGGTTTTCCCCGAATCGTTGAGATTATTATCCTGATTTCGGTCGTGTGTTGGGGGCAATATGAGCGTTGATTGGCTACAAAAGTTTGACAACTTCTCAACCAGCGCACATGTCAGCCACTCCCCTCCCCTCTCCTTGAGTCAAATTATTGGTGCCAACACGTCACTTGGAAACAACGCACTGAGGGGGGAAACGTGGGCAACGCGGAAATGAAACATAGTACAAGCACAAAAGGCGTAACAAAAACTTTCATACAGGAAACTTAACCAACATCAAAGTAGAGAAAAATATTACTCTGACGTGCCTAGGTTTTATTTTTTGAAGTGTAGGGTTACTCTGACAAATCAGAGTAAGGCGCATGAACAACCCTAGATTTCAGAGTTGGGAAAAAAACTACTCTGGAAATCAGAGTACCTAGAATCCAAAAGTAGGCCCAGACCCGCACAGTCGTGATTGTGAAAGTTAGCCGCTAATTGCGGCAAGATTTTCGCCGACTGTTGATGTGCTGGAACCCCCCCCCCCCCCCCCCCCCCCGGAAATTCGTCAGTGTCAAATTCGTTTCGAGTCTTTTACAACAGTCTGGTTACACAGACCACTCTGAAATATCAGCCTATTGTGAAACAGAGCTTTTTCGAAAAAGGGTCCAGCCACAAACAACTCTGAAAAAAAAGGCAAAGGACGACAACCCAGCCATATAGTAAAAATTGTAAGGGTGATTCACCCTGCTAACCAGAGCCCTGGCGCCCTTACAATAAAAAGTGAATTTTTGTGTAACACTGATATTTCAGACCGACCTGGTGTACTCGCCCTGATGACAACGAGTAGTGTTAGGTACCACCCTAATGCGATTTTTCATGGGGGAGGGGGAGAGGGGGGGGGGGGGGGGGGGGGGGGGTGGCAATTCACCGACGTGATTTCTGCCGCGATTAGCGGCGATTTGCCCGAGTCACCAGAATTGCGCGTCGCCAAGACCGCTCGCGTCGCCTCAGCCATAGTCCCGCAACCTGTACCCGTCAAGGCTCTAGTTTGGATTCTGGCTACTCTTCCATATAAGGCCACTGTCTCTCAACTACCGTCATCGCCCAGATATAAGACAGTGTTGAATAGTAGACAGGGGTTGTCTATTATACGGGTGTCTCTTATAAACAGGCTAGCCTTTTTATACGACACCTATTTTTGTGTACGAGATAAGACGTATGTTTCTGATAATTGAAACTGCAATGTATTTTAGTGAAAATTGAAATACCGCATATATTTTTACCCTTGCGACACGCGAATTCTGCCACGTGCTGACTCACATACTGAGAAAGTTGAAACAAGAATGACTGCACTAAGGAATGATAGTGGTACAAATATGCAACCCTAGAAATGTGTACCCCATATAGGCTACCCCACTACAGCCTACACAACATTATAATTTGACACACCCCTATAGGCAAAGTGGGGGAGAACAAGGGGTCACAAGACCAGTCAAGCAAAACAAAGCAAAGCTCAGGGTGGATCACAAAGTCACCACACATTCCGAGCACAAGTTCAAGGCAAGAAGGACAGTTCACATGCAGGAGTACACACACACATATATAAAAGGCTAAACAAGCAAGAGCGGGAGTATATATGTATGTGACGGTACAAGCAAGGTCAAGAAGTGAGCAAGTGAGGCAAGACAGGCACAAGACCAAGCTGAGTACAGAAGCGCTGATGATCACAAGGCACAAGTGCCTTGGTGAAGATATCAGCAGTGTTGGCCTCAGAGGCCACGTACGCAAGTCGCAACAGACCACGCTGCTGCAACTCACGAGCAAGAAAGCAGCGGAGAGCAGTGTGCTTCGTACTGTGCTCCAGGCGCTGCTCCCGACACAAGGCCAGCATGGCCTTGTTGTCTACGTATAGCACTGGAGGAGAACGAGGCAGCTCTCCGAGGTCAGTCAGCAAGTAGGTGAGCGAGCGAAGCTCCTAAGCAGCCATGGCTCTTGTGTAGATCTCAGCCTCACAACTGGAGCCGAGAACAGAAGTCGAGCGAGTAGCCCGCCACGAAACAGAGCCGGAACCAAGGATGAAGGTGTAACCTTGTGACGACCGCTGAGTAGCCTGGTCGTCAGCCCAAGAAGCGTCTGCGTGCCCAGTGAGGACCACTGGACTCTGCCCTCCAAGCACTAGCCCCACACCCGACGTACTGCACAAGTAGCGCAACACTCTCTTCGCTGCAGCCATGTGCTCTGGTCTGTGTCTCCTAGGAGCAACACAGCGTGCAAGGATGCTAAGAGGGTATGCAAGGTCAGGTCGTGTGCAGGTCATCAGGTACATGAGGCAGCCAACAAGCTCTGGGTACGGGCCACTCGACTCTACGGACTCATCCGAAGGCAGAGCTGAGAGCGAGTGGCGAGTAGCCAGATAGTGGCCTGAGGCGAGGAGTACGTGAAGCTGAAGCGCTGAAGGACCTGCTGCACCATGTGTGACTGAGTCAAGGTAATGGTGCAGCGTGCTCTGTCCCGAGTGATCTGCAAGCCAAGGTAGCTGCGCACTTCACCCAGGTCTGTGCACGTGTGTCTCTTCTGTAGCTCGGACTTTACGTGGGCGAGTCCAGCAGTGTCAGCAGTGGCAAAGACCAAATCGACGACGTACACGAGGATGTAGAATGGCGGCAAAGAGGTGTCGGTACGCAGAAACAGCGACGGGTCGGTAGTAGAGGGAACAAACCCAAGAGCCGCAAGCGTAGTCCTTAGTGTGTCGTGCCACTCACGCGGTGCCTGGCGGAGACCGTAGACTGGCCGTTGGAGGCTCCACTGGGTGCCAGGAGGAAAAGTCCCAATGAAGCCAGGTCGGCGGCGCAGCCAGATCTCCTTGTGCAGGCTACCCTGCAAGAAAGCAGTGGTGAAGTCACGAGAGTGAAGCTCGTAGTCGCGCTGAGCGGCTATGTGCAGCAGCACCCGAAGAGTGGTCATCTTCGGGGTGGGAGAGAAGGTGTGAAAGTAGTCAACTCCCTGCCGCTGACTGAAGCCACGAGCCACGTACCGCGCCTTGAAGACAGGTGGAGAACCTGGCGGCCGCTTCACCCTGAAGATCCACACGCCACTGACGATGTTCGCCCCAGGTGGGGGAACCGTGTCAACGTAGGTGCCTGTGGACTTCCAGGAAGCCATCTCTGCATCCATAGCTGCCTCCCACTGAGAGGAGTAGGGACCCTCTACGGCCTCCGCGTAAGAGCGCGGAGTCGAGATTTCAAGTGCATCCGGGTCTCCCTCTGTGAGAGTACGATGGCTTATGCCAGCTATGCTTGCTTGCCTCTACTTTATTATGCTATTTCTAGCATAGGATAAGCATATGCATGCATGAATTGCTTGATTTCCTAGGCTAGGTGCTTTCCTATATTTTATAATAGTTATAGCACCGAGCTAGGTTACGTGCACCGAATTCTGGCCTTCTCAGTTGCCACCGAATTGCCTTCTACCGAATTCGGTAAGGGTCTGTTCGGGACGCTACGCGACCCGCGGAACCTTCGCGTTGTCAGAACTTATAGCTTACTTGTTTCTGTAGGCTATAGTGGGGTATCCCATAGGGGGTACAACCCAATTAGGGTTTCCTATTTGTACTCACTTCGTTCATAGTCATTCCACTTCTCGTTCGTACTTTCTCATGGAATCAGAGCAGGTCCCTTCCTAGGGCCTGTTCCTAGGGCCCACCGAAGCGCGCCCCGAGGCGCGCATTTTTTTAGCGACCCTCCGAGTCGCCCCTCCCGTCGTGCTCCCGCTTAGGCCCCTCGTCGGCCCCCGCTTAGGCCCCTCGTCGGCCCCGCTTAGGCCCCTCGTCGGCCCCGCTTAGGACCCTCGTCGGCCCCGCTTAGGCCCCTCGTCGGCCCCTGCTTAGGCCCCTCGTCGGCCCCGCGTACCCCTCGTCGGCCCCGCGTAGGCCCCACGTACCCCTCGTCGGCCCCGCGTACCCCTCGTGGGCCCCGCGTACCCCTCGTCGGCCCCGCGTAGGCCCCGCGTACCCCTCGTCGGCCCCACGTAGGCCCCGCGTAGGCCCCGCGTACCCCTCGTCGGCCCCGCGTAGGCCCCACGTACCCCTCGTCGGCCCCGCGTACCCCTCGTCGGCCCCGCGTACCCCTCGTCGGCCCCGCGTAGGCCCCGCGTACCCCTCGTCGGCCCCACGTAGGCCCCGCGTAGGCCCCGCGTACCCCTCGTCGGCCCCGCGTAGGCCCCGCGTACCCCTCGTCGACCCCGCGTACCCCTCGTCGGCCCCGCGTAGGCCCCGCCCAGGCCCCGTCTCGGCTCCGTGTCGGCCCCGCGTAGGCTCCGTCGGCCCCGCTTAGGCCCCTCTTCGGCCCCGCGCCGGCCCCACCTACGCCCTATCGGCCCCGAGCTGGCCCCGCTTAGGCCCGCCACCGGCCCCTGCTACAGCCGCCACCGGCCCCTGCTACAGCCCGCCGCCGGCCCTGCTACAGCCCGCCGCCGGCCCTGCTACAGCCCGCCACCGGCCCGGCTACAGCCCACCACCGGCCCTGCTGCAGCCCGCCGTGCTGCACGTGAGCAGCCCCAGCAGCCCGCGCCGCCCGTGAGCCCCTACGCCACCCGAGCCGCGCGAGACGCCCGAGCCGCCCGAGCCGCCCGAGCCGCCCGAGCCGCCCGAGCCGCCCGAGCCGCCTAAGCCACGCGAGCCACCTGAGGAGCCGTGCTGCTGTCCCTGAGCTGTGTTCCTCTACTGCTGACCTACCCGACTCTTCCAGCCCGGTGAGACTTTCAGCTGCTGCCATGGCCAACCCCAATGTTCTTACTTTTGACGCTGAGGGGAGGGCCATTGACTTTGCCGTCTGGATTGAAGACCTGCAGCTGTACTTACTGTGTGATGCGATAGATGAGGTCTCTCTCTTTGACTTTGTCTCTGGAGCTGTCCCTGCCCCGCCTGCTGATGCTGACTCTGCCGTTCGCTCCAAGTGGGCGACCCGCGATGCTGCTGCACGTCTTGCTGTGCGTCGCCACCTCCCTTCCTCTGAGCGTGCCCACTTTAGTCAGTGCAAGACCGCTCAGGCCTTGTACGACGCTGTAGTTGCACGCTACTCCTCCCCTTCCTCCGCTACCCTTAGCCGCCTCATGCTACCGTTTCTCTTCCCTGACCTCGCTTCCTTTCCCACTGTCGCTGACCTCGTTACCCACCTCCGCGCTAGTGACGCTCGCTACCGCGCTGCCCTTCCTGCTGAGTTCCGCGCCGCAAACCCTCCTCCCATGTATATCACTCTCTACTTTCTCGTCACCCGTCTTCCTGAGTCCCTTCGTGTCGTTAGGGACCAGTTTCTCTCTGTCTGTCCCACCACCCTCACTGTCGACCTCCTTGAGGAGTCCCTGCTAGCGGCTGAGAAGAGTATAGTCGCTGTAGGGGCCTCTAGGGGTGACCCTCGCACCCCCATCTTTGAGGGGTGTTCTCCTTCCCCCCTGCTGCCCTCTGTCGCCTCTGCTCCTACGGCCGACCTCGCTGGTTTTGAGTCGGTCGGTGCGGCGTCTGCCCCCAGCGGCAGACGCCGCTCTGGCAAGGGCAAGGGGGGCAAGGGAGCGGGTGGATCTAGAGGAGGCAGTGGCGGAGGAGGTGGGGGTGGCGGAGGGAGTGGGGGTGGCGGTGGAGGTGGTGGCGGGAGTGGAGGTACTAGTGGCGGCGGTGGAGGCGGAGGTGGCGGCGGAGGTGGTAGCGGAGGAGGCGGTGGGAGCGGTGGGAGCGACGGTCCTGGTGGGGGAGGTGGCGGTGGAGACGGGGGTGGCGGTGGAGGCGGGGGTGGTGGTGGAGGCGGGGGTCGGAGTGGCTCGTCCCAGCGGAGCAGCTCTGGGGGTGGTCAGCGCCAGCAGCAGCAGCAGCAGCAGCAGCAGCAGCAGCAGCCGCAGCAGCAGCAGCGCTCTCGCACCGTCCCCGGCCCTCAGCAGCTCCGTGAGTGGTACTTGCAGCGTCAGCGCGGTGGTGCTCTTGGTCCCTGCCCCTACGTTCTTCGCACCGGTGACCGTGCGGGGGAGAGGTGTGGAGGCGCCCACGCAGCCCGTCGCTGCTTTGGCCGCCTGACCGAGGCCTGGCGTCAGCAGTTTCCGGAGGCCGCTGAGATCCCCCGCTGGGGAGAGCTGTCTAGGGCTGGAGTAGCTATTTATGATCTTGACTTTGATGCTATTCTCTCTGCTATGTATGCTGTGACTGGTAGTGATGAGGATGACTGTTACCGGTGTTTCCCGCCCGACCCGGGCATTGGTACTGCCGCGTCAGGTACTAGTGAGGCTGCTGCTCTAGGTGCCAGTGCGTCTGTGCTCTCAGGTGCTGGTGAGTCTGCCCTCTCAGGTACTGTGTCGGCTTCGGCCTCTCACACCTTCACCCTTGACTCTGGAGCGTCTCGCTCCTTCTTTAGGGACCGCACCACTCTCACGCCGCTGAGTCGGCCGGTTGCAGTGTCCCTGGCTGACCCCTCTGGGGGGCCGGTCCTGGCTCGCTTCTCCACTGTCCTCCCGTGTCCGGCGGCCCCCTCTGGCACCCTGACTGGTCTCTACCTCCCCTCGTTCTCGACGAACTTGGTGAGTGGTGCTGACCTCCAGGATGCGGGTGTCCACCAGTTCACCCCTGCTCGTCAGCGGGTGACCCACTGCACGGAGGAGGATACAGGTCGCCACCTGGCTACGTTTACACGTCGGCCAGGGTCGAGCCTGTACACACTGACCACTGCTTCTCCTCCAGGTGCTGAGTCTGGTAGGGTCCCTTCGTCTGGTCAGGTGTTTGCTGCAGCGTCCAGGTCTGGTCCTGAGTCTGCCCCCTGCTCGTGTCGTCGTCTGTCTCACGAGACCCTCCTCTGGCACCACCGCCTTGGCCACCCCTCTCTGCTTCGGCTCAGAGGCATGGCCTCGCGAGTCCTTGTGTCTGGTCTTCCCCGGTCTCTCCCTCCCCTTCCTCCGGGCCCTGGCCCCACCTGTGTCCCCTGTGTCGAGGGGCGCCAGCGTGCTGCCCCTCACTCCTCCCAGTTTCCTCCCACAGAGGCCCCGTTGCAGACGCTTCACATGGACGTGTGGGGCCCAGCCCGCGTCCGTGGACAGGGTCACGAGCGCTACTTCCTGCTGGTGGTTGACGACTACTCGCGTTACACCACAGTCTTCCCCTTGCGCAGCAAGGGTGATGTCACTGAGGTGCTGATCGACTGGATCCGCGCAGCTCGTCTCCAGCTTCGGAGGAGCTTTGGCTCTGACTTCCCTGTTTTGCGTCTGCACTCGGACAGAGGTGGAGAGTTCTCCTCCGGCCTCCTGAGTGCCTACTGTCGTGTGCGAGGCATCCGTCAGACCTTCACGCTTCCGGACTCACCGCAGCAAAATGGGATTGCTGAGCGTCGCATTGGCATGGTCATGGACGTCGCTCGTACGTCCATGATGCATGCGGCTGCTCCCCATTTTCTGTGGCCGTTTGCGGTCAGGTACGCTGCGCACCAGATCAACCTTCACCCCAGGGTCTCTCGACCGGAGACCTCCCCAGCCCTGCTGTGGACGGGGAAGGTTGGCGATGCGTCGGCGTTCCGGGTCTGGGGATCTCGGGCGTTTGTTCGCGACCTGTCTGCGGACAAGCTGTCCCCTCGTGCTTCTCCCTGCGTCTTCCTGGGGTTCCCCCCCGACGCCCCTGGGTGGCAGTTTTACCACCCCACCTCTCGACGTGTTCTGTCCTCCCAGGACGTCACGTTCGACGAGTCGGTACCCTACTACCGCCTCTTCCCCTACCGCACTCCGTCCCTCCCCCCACCCCCGCTCTTCTTGGTACCAGGTCCCCCCCCGGTAGTCCCCCTCCCCCCTCAGGGTCCTGCCCCTTCAGGTGTGTCCCAGGTAGACGCGGTCGAGCCTGTCGAGGTCACTGGTGACTCTGGTGCTGCTACGGGAGCTGAGCCTGGGGGTGCGGAGTCTGGGGGTGCTGAGCCTGGAGGTGCCGAGTCTGGGGGTGCTGAGCCTGGGGGTGCTGAGCCTGGAGGTGCTGTGCCTGGGGGTGCTGAGCCTGGAGGTGCCGAGTCTGGGGGTGCTGTGCCTGGGGGTGCTGGGCCTGGGGGTGCTGAGCCTGGGAGTGCCGTGCCTGGAGGTGCTGTGCCTGGGGGTGCTTCGTCTCGCCGGGAGCCACTCTCCCCACAGGAGCTGCGTGAGTGGTTTGCCGGGCGCTGGAGGCGTGCTGCTGGTGCTGGTGGTTCTTCGGCTGCAGAGGGCACTGCTGCTGCGCGCCCCGCCGGCGCTCGTACTGTGGGTGCTGGAGCTGCTGAGTCTGAGACTTCTCCTGGAGCTGGTCCTGCTGAGGGTGTTGGCGCTGAGCCTGCCGTTGGCGGCCCGACTGACAGTGCTCCTGGTGCTGCGGCTGGAGGTTCTGGTGCTGCTGGAGGTGCTGCTGGAGTGGGTGCTCCTGCCGGGGCTGCTGGTGCTGTTCCTGCTGTTTCTAGCGTCGCCGCGCGGCCCCGACCGTACTTCGTTCCGCTCCTGGAGCAGGTTCTTGGTCTTACACCTCCTCCTCCTCCCTTAGAGGGTCCGCAGCTTGTCCGGTCACAGCCACAGCTACAGCCTGCCTCCCCTTTGCCTGCTCCTTCTCCCTACGCTGGTCCGACTGGAGGTCTTACTGAGCGTCGTGAGCCTGCGTCTCGTCCTGTGTCGCCTGTTCGTACTGAGCGCGCTAGTGGTCGCGGGTCGCGTCAGCGTCCTCCTCCTGTCCCTGGCACGCACCGGATGTCACTGCGTCCGTCCACTGCTCCTCTGCGTGCCCCTTTGCCTTCTCCTCCTGCTTCCTCTCTTCCTGCTCTTGCCGACCCGGAGTCGGACGCTCTTCGTGCTGCCAGTCCTACTGTCACGCGTCTCCTGGCTACTGCTGTCACTGACCCCTCCTTCGAGTCGTCTGCTGCGTCTGCCCTTGTCACTGAGCTTGTCGACTTTGCTGCGCGCTGTCGTCTAGACTACGCTGCTCGTCTTGTCACTGAGTCTGAGTCCGCCTGTCCTCCGTCCGTCGGGGGTGAGTGTGCCCTTGGCACGGACGTCCTTGAGGACAGGCAGGAGGAGTTCCAGTGTCTGGCCGCCGCTTCACCTCGTCTCGCGTCTGTACTGCTAGCCCCTGAGGGAGACCCGGATGCACCAGACATCCCGACTCCGCGCTCTTACGCGGAGACGATAGAGGGTCCCTACTCCTCTCAGTGGCAGGCAGCTATGGATGCAGAGATGGCTTCCTGGAAGTCCACAGGCACCTACGTTGACGCTGTTCCCCCTCCTGGGGCAAACATCGTCAGTGGCATGTGGATTTTCAGGGTGAAGCGGCCGCCGGGTTCTCCGCCTGTCTTCAAGGCGCGTTACGTGGCTCGTGGCTTCAGTCAGCGGCAGGGGGTTGACTACTTTCAGACCTTCTCCCCCACCCCGAAGATGACCACTCTTCGGGTTCTGCTACACGTTGCTGCTCACCGTGACTACGAGCTGCACTCTCTCGACTTCAGCACAGCTTTCTTGCAGGGCAGCCTGCACGAGGAGATCTGGCTGCGTCGCCCACCTGGCTTCACTAGGTCTTTCCCTCCTGGTACCCAGTGGAGTCTCCGGCGTCCAGTCTACGGTCTCCGCCAGGCGCCACGTGAGTGGCACGACACACTGAGGACTACGCTCGCGGCACTTGGGTTTGCTCCTTCCACTGCCGACCCGTCGCTGTTTCTGCGCACCGACACCTCTCTGCCGCCGTTCTACATCCTCGTGTACGTCGACGACTTGGTCTTTGCCACAGCTGACACTGCTGGACTCGCCTACGTGAAGTCCGAGCTGCAGAAGAGACACACGTGCACTGACCTGGGTGAACTGCGCAGCTACCTTGGCTTGCAGATCACCCGGGACAGAGCACGCCGCACCATTACCCTGACTCAGTCACACATGGTGCAGCAGGTCCTTCAGCGCTTCGGCTTCACGTACTCCTCGCCTCAGGCCACTCCTCTGCCTACTCGCCACTCGCTCTCAGCTCTGCCTTCGGATGAGTCCGTAGAGTCGAGTGGCCCGTTTGCAGAGCTTGTTGGCTGCCTCATGTACCTGATGACCTGCACACGACCTGACCTCGCATACCCTCTTAGCATTCTCGCACGCTTTGTTGCTCCTGGGAGACACCGACCAGAGCACATGGCTGCAGCGAAGAGGGTGTTGCGCTACTTGTGCAGTACGTCGGGCATGGGGCTAGTGCTTGGAGGGCGCAGTCCAGTGGTCCTCACTGGGCACGCAGACGCTTCTTGGGCTGACGACCAGGCTACGCAGCGGTCGTCACAGGGTTACACCTTCAGCCTTGGTTCCGGCTCTGTCTCGTGGCGGGCTACCCGCTCGTCTTCTGTTCTCGGCTCCAGTTGTGAGGCTGAGATCTACGCTGGGGCCATGGCTGCACAGGAGTTACGCTGGCTCACCTACCTGCTGACCGACCTTGGAGAGCAGCCTCGTTCTCCTCCAGTCCTGTACGTAGACAACAAGGCCATGCTGGCCTTGTGTCGAGAGCAGCGACTGGAGCACAGAACGAAGCACATTGCTCTTCGCTACTTTCTTGCTCGTGAGCTACAGCAGCGTGGACAGCTGCGACTTGCGTACGTGGCCTCTGAGGCCAACACTGCTGATGTCTTCACCAAGGCACTTGCGCCTTGTGATCATCAGCGTTGCTGCACGCAGTTGGGTCTTGTGCCTGTATTGCCTCACTTGCTCTCCTCTTGACCTTGCTTGTACTTTCGCATATATATACTCTTGCTCTTGTATATCTCTATATATGATCTTGCATGTGAACTGGCCTTGTGGCCTTTGAACTTGTGCTCGGAATGCGTGGTGACTTTGTGATCCACCCTGAGCTTTGCTTTGCTTTGCTTGACCGGTCTTGTGACCCCTTGTTCTCCCCCACTTTGCCTATGGGGGTGTGTCAGAACTTATAGCTTACTTGTTTCTGTAGGCTATAGTGGGGTATCCCATAGGGGGTACAACCCAATTAGGGTTTCCTATTTGTACTCACTTCGTTCATAGTCATTCCACTTCTCGTTCGTACTTTCTCACGCGTAACACCTGGTTACGGGTCTTTGTGTCGAGCCTATATATAGCCTCGTGTTGTACCCAGGTGATCATTCGATTCAATCACATTCTCTTTTCTGAGCTCGATCCTAGATCCTCACACTTGGTAATCGGAGCGGGTTTACACGCGAGGTCTTCAGCCGCTTAGTTCCGGCCTTTTAAAGACCGCGGGGGCGACAACGAAAGCGCCGATACGGGTATGTAAAACCAGTTCCGCGCTATTTTCTAACGTCCCCCACGAACCGGTTTTTGAACACTCCTCAGGTCCAGTAGCGAAAAAGTTGGAATTTCGACCGTCGGATCGATTCGAATCTCAACGGCCCCGAGAATTTCGCCCAAAAAAGTTGGAGTTTGGAGCGTCGGATCGAATTTCTTCTCAACGGCCGAGATCAGACGTGAATTTCGACAAAAGGAGAATAACGCGATCTACAGAATCAGTTCTCGTCATTTTTGCAGTCAACTCGACTCACTGTAAGATGACTAGCGCCTGAAATTCATTTATTTTCGTCGCAAATCTTCCTATAAATCGCCAAATGGAGGAAAACGGTGATCATTCCGTACAGAAAATTACAGAGTTACACTCCTGTGAGAACATATAGCTTACTTGTTTCTGTAGGCTATAGTGGGGTATCCCATAAGGGGTACAACCCAATCAGGGTTTCCCATTTGTACTCACTTCGTTCATAGTCATTCCATTCTCTCGTTCACTTCTTCTCATGGTATCGAGCAGGTTCCCATGTGGGAACTGTTCGTAGGGCCCACCACCGCTACCGCTTAACTTTTTTTTTTCTGCCCGGAGCGCGCTCCGGGCCCTAGTACTTCCTCTTTTTTTTTTTCGATCTGCCCTAGCGCCCTGACGGCCGCCCGCCCTACCACCCGAGCGCCGCCCGCCCTAGCGCCCGAGCGCCGCCCGCCCTAGCGCCCGAGCGCCGCCCGCCCTAGCGCCCTGACGGCCGCCCGCCCTAGCGCCCGAGCGCCGCTCGCCCTAGCGCCCTGACGGCCGCCCGCCCTAGCGCCCGTGCGCCGCTCGCCCTAGCGCCCTGACGGCCGCCCGCCCTAGAGCCCTGTCGGCCGCCCGCCCTAGCACCCGAGCGCCGCCCGCCCTAGCGCCCTGACGGCCGCCCGCCCTAGCGCCTGTGCGCCGCTCGCCCTAGCGCCCGAGCGCTGCCCGCCCTTGCGCCCTGACGGCCGCCCGCCCTGACGCCTGAGCGCCGCCCGTCGTCGCCCCAGCGCCCTAGCGCCCGACGCCCGCGAGCCGCCCGTCGCAGCCGCCCGTGAGCTGCCTGTACGCCGCCCACCGAGCCGCCCGTGCACCCGCCCAGCGTGAGCCGCCCACGACCGCCCAGGCCGCCGTCCCTGAGCCGCCCGCGCCGCCGTCCCTGAGCCGCCTGTGCAGCCGCCCGCGAGCCGCCAGCGAGCCGCCCGTCGCGACGCCCGCGCCGCACGAGCCGCCCGTACAGCCGAGCCGCCCCAACCGCCCGTGCAGCAGACCCGCCCGAGCCGCCCGAGCCGCCCGCGCCGCCCCAGCAACCCGAGCCGCCCGAGCCGCCCGGGCAACCTGAGGAGCCGAGCTCCTGCTCCTGCGTGGCTGCTGCTGCTCCGAGGCGTGCGCAGCTGCTGTTCTGCCGAGTTGCTGAGCCGCTGTGCTACCCGACTCTTCGTGCCCGGTGAGACAATCACCTGCTGCAATGGCCACCCCCAGTGTCCTGTCTTATGACACTGAGGGTTGCGCCATTGACTTTCCAGTCTGGATTGAGGACCTGCAGCTGTACTTACTGTGCGATGCGATCGATGAGGTTTCTCTCTTTGACTTTGTCTCTGGAGCTGTCCCTGCCCCTCCTGCTGATGCTGACCCTGCTGTTCGCTCCAAGTGGGCCACACGCGATGCTGCTGCACGTCTTGCTGTGCGTCGCCACCTCCCTTCCTCCGAGCCTGCCCACTTTAGTCAGTGCAAGACCGCTCAGGCCTTGTACGACGCTGTAGTTGCACGCTACTCCTCCCCTTCCTCCGCTACGCTGAGCCGCCTCATGCTACCGTTTCTCTTCCCTGACCTCGCTGCCTTTCCCACTGTCGTTGACCTCGTTACCCACCTCCGCACTAGTGACGCTCGCTACCGCGCTGCCCTTCCTGCTGAGTTCCTCGCCGCAAACCCTCCTCCCATGTACATCACTCTCTACTTTCTCGTCACCCGTCTCCCTGAGTCCCTTCGTGTCGTTACGGACCAGTTTCTCTCTGTCTGTCCCACCACCCTCACTGTCGACCTCCTTGAGGAGTCCCTGCTAGCAGCTGAGAAGAGCATCGTCGCTGTAGGGGCCTCTCGGGGTGACCCTCGCACCCCCATCTTTGAGGGGTGTTCTCCTTCCCCCCTGCTGCCCTCTGTCGCCTCTGCCGCTGCGGCCGACCTCGCTGGTTTTGAGTCGGTCGGTGCGGCGTCTGCCCCCAGCGGTAGACGCCGCTCTGGCAAGGGCAAAGGGGGCAAGGGAGCGGGTGGAGCTAGAGGGGGCAGTGGCGGAGGAGGTGGGGGTGGCGGAGGGAGTGGGGGTGGCGGTGGAAGTGGTGGCGGGAGTGGAGGTACTGGTGGAGGCGGTGGAGGCGGTAGCGGAGGAGGCGGGGGCGAGGGTACCGGTGGGGGCGGTGGCGGTGGAGACGGGGGTGGCGGTGGAGGCGGGAGTGGCGGTGGCGGCGGGGGTCGGAGTGGCTCGTCCCAGCGGAGCAGCTCTGGGGGTGGCCAGCGCCAGCAGCAGCAGCAGCAGCAGCAGCAGCAGCGCTCTCGCACCGTCCCCGCCCCTCAGCAGCTCCGTGAGTGGTACTTGCAGCGTCAGCGTGGTGGTGCGTTTGGTCCCTGCCCCTACGTTCTTCGCACCGGTGACTGTGCGGGGGAGAGGTGTGGAGGCACCCACGCAGCCCGCCGCTGCTTTGGCCGCCTGACCGACGCCTGGCGTCAGCAGTTTCCGGAGGCCGCTGAGATCCCCCGCTGGGGGGAGCTGTCTAGGGCTGGTGTAGCCATTTATGATCTTGACTTTGATGCTATTCTTTCTGCTATGTATGCTGTGACTGGTAGTGATGAGGATGACTGTTACCGGTGTTTCCCGCCCGACCCGGGCATTGGTACTGCTGCGTCAGGTGCTAGTGAGGCTGCTGCTCTAGGTGCCAGTGCGTCTGTGCTCTCAGGTACTGGTGAGTTTGCCCTCTCAGGTACTGTGTCGGCTTCGGCCTCTCACACCTTCACCCTTGACTCTGGAGCGTCTCGCTCCTTCTTTCGGGACCGCACCACTCTCACGCCGCTGAGTCGGCCGGTTGCGGTGTCCCTGGCTGACCCCTCTGGGGGGCCTGTCCTGTCTCGCTTCTCCACGGTCCTTCCGTGTCCGGCGGCCCCCTCTGGCACCCTGTCTGGTCTCTACCTCCCCTCGTTCTCGACGAACCTGGTGAGTGGTGCTGACCTACAGGATGCGGGTGTCCACCAGTTCACTCCTGCTTGTCAGCGAGTGACCCACTGCACGGAGGCTAGCACGGGACGCCACCTGGCTACGTTTACACGTCGGCCAGGGTCGAACCTGTACACACTGACCACTGCTTCTCCTCCAGGTGCTGAGTCTGGTAGGGTCCCTTCGTCTGGTCAGGTGTTTGCCGCAGCGTCCAGGTCTGGTCCTGAGTCTGCCCCCTGTTCGTGTCGTCGTCTGTCTCACGAGACCCTCCTCTGGCACCACCGCCTTGGCCACCCCTCTTTGCTTCGGCTCAGAGGCATGGCCTCCCGTCTTCTTGTGTCTGGTCTCCCCCGGTCTCTACCTCCCCTTCCTCAGGGCCCTGGCCCTGCCTGTGTCCCCTGTGTCGAGGGGCGCCAGCGTGCTGCCCCTCACTCCTCCCAGTTTCCTCCGACAGAGGCCCCGTTGCAGACGCTTCACATGGACGTGTGGGGCCCAGCCCGCGTCCGTGGACACGGTCAGGAGCGCTACTTCGTGCTCGTTGTTGACGACTACTCGCGTTACACCACAGTCTTCCCCTTGCGCAGCAAGGGTGAGGTCACTGAGGTGCTGATCGACTGGATCCGCGCAGCTCGTCTTCAGCTCAGGCAGAGCTTTGGCTCCGACTTTCCTGTGTTGCGTCTGCACTCGGACAGAGGCGGAGAGTTCTCCTCTAGCCTTCTGCGTGCCTACTGTCGTGCGCGAGGCATCCGCCAGTCCTTCACGCTTCCGGACTCCCCGCAGCAAAATGGGATTGCTGAGCGCCGCATTGGCATGGTCATGGACGTCGCCCGTACGTCCATGATGCATGCGGCTGCCCCCCATTTTCTGTGGCCGTTTGCGGTCAGGTACGCAGCGCATCAGATCAACCTCCACCCCAGGGTCTCCAGGCCGGAGACCTCCCCAGCCCTGCTGTGGACCGGGAAGGTTGGCGATGCGTCGGCGTTCCGGGTCTGGGGATCTCGGGCGTTTGTCCGCGACTTGTCTGCGGACAAGCTGTCCCCTCGCGCTACTCCCTGCGTCTTCCTGGGGTTTCCCCCCGACGCCCCTGGGTGGCAGTTCTACCACCCCACATCTCGACGTGTTCTGTCCTCCCAGGACGTCACGTTCGACGAGTCGGTACCCTACTACCGCCTCTTCCCCTACCGCACTCCGTCCCTCCCCCCACCCCCGCTCTTCTTGGTACCAGTTCCCCCCCCGATAGACCCCCTCCCCCCTCAGGGTCCTGCCCCTTCAGGTGTGTCCCAGGTAGACGCGGTCGAGCCTGTCAAGGTCACTGGTGACTCTGGTGCTGCTCCGAGAGCTGAGCCTGGGGGTGCGGAGTCTGGGGGTGCTGAGCCTGGAGGTGCCGAGCCTGGGGGTGCTGAGCCTGGGGGTGCTGCGCCTAGGGGTGCTGAGCCTGGGGGTGTTGAGCCTGGGGGTGCTGCGCCTGGGGGTGCTGAGCCTGGGGGTGCTGAGCCTGGGGGTTCTGAGCCTGGGGGTGCTGTGCCTGGGGGTGCTTCGTCTCGCCGGGAGCCACTCTCCCCACAGGAGCTGCGTGAGTGGTTTGCCAGGCGCTGGAGGCGTGCTGCTGGTGCTGGTGGTTCTTCGGCTGCAGAGGGTACTGCTGCCGCGCGTCCCGGCGGTGCTCGTACTGTGGGTGCTGGAGCTGCTGGGTCTGAGGGTTCTCCTAGAGCTGGTGCTGCTGAGGGTGTTGGCGCTGTGCCTGCCGCTGGCGGTCCGACTGACAGTGCTCCTGGTGCTGCTGCTGGAGGTTCTGGTGCTGCTGGAGGTGCTACTGTAGTGGGTGCTCCTGCTGGGGGTACTGGTGCTGTTCCTGCTGTTTCTGGCGTCGCCGCGCAGCCCCGACCGTACTTCGTTCCGCTCCTGCAGCAGGTTCTTGGTCTTACACCTCCTCCTCCCTTAGAGGGTCCGCAGCCTGTCCGGTCACAGCCACAGCTACAGCCTGCCTCCCCTTTGCCTGCTCCTTCTCCCTACGCTGGTCCGACTGGAGGTCTTACTGAGCGTCGTGAGCCTGCGTCACGTCCTGCGTCGCCTGCTCGTACTGAGCGCGCTAGTGGTCGCGGGTCGCGTCAGCGTCCTCCTCCTGTCCCTGGCACGCACCGAATGTCACTGCGTCCGTCCACTGCTCCTCTGCGTGCCCCTTTGCCTTCTCCTCCTGCTTCCTCTCTTCCTGCTCTTGCCGACCCGGAGTCGGACTCTCTTCGTGCTGCCAGTCCTACTGTCACGCGTCTCCTTGCTACTGCTGTCACTGACCCTTCCTTTGAGTCGTCTGCTGCGTCTGCCCTTGTCACTGAGCTTGTCGACTTTGCTGCACGCTGTCGTCTAGACTACGCTGCCAGTCTTGTCGCTGAGTCTGAGTCTGCCTGTCCTCCATCCGTCGGGGGTGAGTGTGCCCTCGGCACGGACGTCCTTGAGGACAGGCAGGAGGAGTTCCAGTGTCTGGCAGCCGCTTCACCTCATCTCGCGTCTGTACTGCTAGCCCCTGAGGGAGACCCGGATGCACCAGACATCCCGACTCCGCGCTCTTACGCGGAGGCGATAGAGGGTCCCTACTCCTCTCAGTGGCAGGCAGCTATGGATGCAGAGATGGCTTCCTGAAAGTCCACAGGCACCTACGTCGACGCTGTTACCCCTCCTGGGGCGAACATCGTCAGTGGCATGTGGATTTTCAGGGTGAAGCGGCCGCCGGGTTCACCGCCTGTCTTCAAGGCGCGTTATGTGGCTCGTGGCTTCAGTCAGCGGCAGGGGGTTGACTACTTTCAGACCTTCTCCCCCACCCCGAAGATGACTACTCTTCGGGTTCTGCTGCACGTTGCTGCTCACCGTGACTACGAGCTGCACTCTCTCGACTTCAGCACAGCTTTCTTGCAGGGCAGTCTGCACGAGGAGATCTGGCTGCGTCGCCCACCTGGCTTCACTGGGTCTTTCCCTCCTGGTACCCAGTGGAGTCTCCGGCGTCCAGTCTACGGTCTCCGCCAGGCGCATCGTGAGTGGCACGACACACTGAGGACTACGCTCGCGGCACTTGGGTTTGCTCCGTCTACTGCCGACCCGTCGCTGTTTCTGCGCACCGACACCTCTCTGCCGCCGTTCTACATCCTTGTGTACGTCGACGACTTGGTCTTTGCCACAGCTGACACTGCTGGACTCGCCTACGTGAAGTCCGAGCTGCAGAAGAGACACACGTGCACTGACCTGGGTGAACTGCGTAGCTACCTTGGCTTGCAGATCACCCGGGACAGAGCGCGCCGCACCATTACCCTGACTCAGTCACACATGGTGCAGCAGGTCCTTCAGCGCTTCAGCTTCACGTACTCCTCGCCTCAGGCCACTCCTCTGCCTACTCGCCACTCACTTTCAGCTCTGCCTTAGGATGAGTCCGTAGAGTCGAGTGGCCCGTTTGCACAGCTTGTTGGCTGCCTCATGTACCTGATGACCTGCACACGTCCTGACCTTGCATACCCTCTTAGCATTCTCGCACGCTATGTTGCTCCTGGGAGACACCGACCAGAGCACATGGCTGCAGCGAAGAGGTTGTTGCGCTACTTGTGCAGCACGTCGGGCATGGGGCTAGTGCTTGGAGGGCGCAGTCCAGTGGTCCTCACTGGGCACGCAGACGCTTCTTGGGCTGACGACCAGGCTCCGCAGCGGTCGTCACAGGGTTACACCTTCAGCCTTGGTTCCGGCTCTGTTTCGTGGCGGGCTACCCGCTCGTCTTCTGTTCTCGGCTCCAGTTGTGAGGCTGAGATCTACGCTGGGGCTATGGCTGCGCAGGAGTTACGTTGGCTCACCTACCTGCTGACCGACCTTGGAGAGCAGCCTCGTTCTCCTCCAGTCCTGTACGTAGACAACAAGGCCATGCTGGCCTTGTGTCGAGAGCAGCGACTGGAGCACAGAACGAAGCACATTGCTCTCTGCTACTTTCTTGCTCGTGAGCTACAGCAGCGTGGACAGTTGCGACTTGCGTACGTGGCCTCTGAGGCCAACACTGCTGATGTCTTCACCAAGGCACTTGCGCCTTGTGATCATCAGCGTTGTTGCACGCAGTTCGGCCTTGTGCCTGTCTTGCCTCACTTGCTCTCCTCTTGACCTTGCTTGTACCTTCGCCTATATATACTCTTGTTCTTGCTTGTTTGCCTCTTGTATATCTCTATATATGATCTTGCATGTGAACTGGCCTTCTGGCCCTTGAACTTGTGCTCGGAATGCGTGGTGACTTTGTGATCCACCCTGAGCTTTGCTTTGCTTTGCTTGACTGGTCTTGTGACCCCTTGTTCTCCCCCACTTTGCCTATGGGGGTGTGTCAGAACATATAGCTTACTTGTTTCTGTAGGCTATAGTGGGGTATCCCATAAGGGGTACAACCCAATCAGGGTTTCCCATTTGTACTCACTTCGTTCATAGTCATTCCATTCTCTCGTTCACTTCTTCTCAGCTCCGACTTGGACCAGACGCGAGCGGCACTCCAGCGAATAGAGGAGCTTCTTGCGAACCAGTCGGCAGCCGCCATAGCAGCAGCGAACGCAGCGGCGAATGCAGCAGCGACGCCAGCAGCAGCAGCGGTGACACCGACACTTAACCCAGCAGTAGCGGCAGCAATTACAATGAATCTTGAGGCGGCACGTCCGAGGCTACCAGAGACGTTCAATCAGAATGCGAGAGACACTGACGTTCGTCGATTCATTGCGACTCTCGAAATTTACTTCAAGGCCGTTGACTGTACGACCCCGACACACGATGCAATGCGGATTTGGCTCGCAGCGACACTGTTACGAGGCCCGGCGCTCGAGTGGATTTACAACAACAATAAGATCCGAGGCAAGGGGTCATGGACGCAGTTTCGGGAAGCTTTAATTCAACGTTTCGAACCAATCAACTCCAGCTACATGGCGCGGCAGCAAATTCATCGGCATAAACAGTTCGGCAGTGTAACACAGTACACGCAGCCGATGGAGAGCCTCTTCAACCGAATTATCGACCTGACCGAAGGGGAAAAAATCCAAGCGTATACTAAGGGGCTAAAGATGGAGGTCCACCGACAAGTGATTGCCGCGAACTACAAAAATTACCGCGACTAGGTGTCTGCAGCAGAGAGATTCGATGCGCTGATGCGATATGAACCCGAGACACGACGCCATGTGCCGAACCGATCATTTGGCACGAAGCGATCGGCACCACCCACGTCCGCCGACCTGATGGATATCGACAAGATTGACGCGAAGCAGCGGCCCACAAAATATGAGAAGTGCGAATTTTGCGGCGCAGCAGGACATCGACTCTTGGCGTGTTGGAAGTTGAAGAAGGTACGAGCGGAGCTACAGGGCAACAACAGTGCAACATCCACGAGGGCGAAAAAAGGAGGACACGATGGCACGAATTTAAAACGCCACAACCGGCCGACAACAGGGGAAATTGTCGAGACAAATGGAGGCTCCGCGAAACAAGACTCTGCATTGACCGGGAAACTCCAGCCGAACACCCCCGAGAGTAAGAATATTCCCTCTCGATGTTTTCAAGCCTTTAAAAAATTCAGGGGAGATTTCAAGGCCAAGAAAGAGCCTTCAGACATTATTCAGTTACCTGGGAAGTTGGGCATGTCAGAATATTATCTTATTGTTCTAGCCTGTAGTGGGGTGCTCTATAGCGAGTACAACCCTTCTAGGGTTTGCTATTTGTATCCTCATTCTTGCTAGTTCAATCCTCTTTCTTTCTTCTAAACTTTGACATGCTATCAGAGCAGGTCGATCCCTTTGGATCGATCCTGTTGGTGGGTTTCCACCTCGCTTCCGCTGCTACCTTTCCTTCCCGCCGTGCGCCCCTAGGCGCGCGGCGGTTTTCCTTCCCGCCGTGCGCCCCGAGGCGCGCGGCGGTTTTCTGCCCGCCGTGCGCCCCGGGGCGCGCGGCGGTTCTTTGCCCGCTGTGCGCCCCGGGGCGCGCGGCGGGCGTCTGCTCTACGTCACGGCCCCGCCCTACGTCGCGGCCCTGCCCGACCGTCGCGGCCCCGCCCTACGTCGCGGCCCTGCCCGACCATCGCGGCCCCGCCCTACGTCGCGGCCCCGCCCTGTGTCGCGGCCCCGCCCCTCGAAGCGGCCCTACCCGACCGTCGCGGCCCCGCCCCTCGTCGCGGCCCCGCCCCTCGTCGCGGCCCCGCCCTACGATGCGGCCCCGCCCTGTGTCGCGGCCCCGCCCCTCGAAGCGGCCCCGCCCTACGTCGCGGCCCCGCCCCGTCCGTTGCGGCCCCGCCCTACCTTCGCGGCCCCGCCCTACCTGTCGCGGTCCCGCCCTACGTCGCGGCCCCGCCCTGACCGTCGCGGCCCCGCCACTCGTTGCGGCCCCGCCCCTTGTCGTGGCTCCGCCCTCCAATCAGGTCCGTGGTGGGCCCTTTCCTCCACACCCCCCCCCCCCCCCCCCCTCCCTCCCATTTCCCGTCGTCTGTCGAGGCGACCTGAGGGGCGAGCTGTGGGGTGGCGGGTATGGGGGTGGTCGGTGTGCCTTCCTCCCTTTCTCCTCCTCCTCCTTCGTCTCCCACTGCTGCAGCTGTCGCTGAGGGGGGTGGTTGTGTGGGAGACTGGGTTTAGGGTTTAAGGGGGGTGCGTGGGAGTAGAGCTAGTGGTGTAGCAGTGGGTGTGTATCAGGGGGGTGGGACTGTGTGTGGGAGGATGAGCGGAGGTTGCCAGTTTGTCGTCAGCAGCACCTGTAGTCCGGGGCGCTGTCCCGGTAGCCCAGTCGTAGCCAGCTGTGCCAGCCGCCCGTGGGTCCGTTGCCCGTCCGCCGCTATTTGAGCCGCGGGGCCTGTTACCCCTGTAGTCCGGGCGCTGTCCGGTAGCCGCTGTGCCAGTCTGCCTCCTGTTGCCCGTGTGTCTGCAGCTTCAGCCGTCGCCTCCTGTCTCCTCTCCCCTCACTCTCCCTCCTCCTCCTCACTTGCCCGTTGTGACTACCACTAGCTTTGCTTATAATTGTAAACTCTAAACTATTTCTTCTTGAACTTGTGCTCAGAATGTGTGGTGACATTGTGATCCACCCTGAGCTTGTTTTGCTTTGCCTGCTCTGCTGATTACACCCCACTTTGGCTATGGGGGTGTGTCAGAATAATTTCTTATTGTTCTAGCCTGTAGTGGGGTGCTCTATAGCGAGTACAACCCTTCTAGGGTTTGCTATTTGTATCCTCATTCTTGCTAGTTCAATCCTCTTTCTTTCTTCTAAACTTTGACAGGGCAAACCACTCCAGAGCGTTGAAAAGGGTCGTGCATTCCAAGGAGTTCATATTCTCTCCCCGCAGTATAGTGTTAAGGCTCCCCATTGCCCACAGAAGAAGCCTACACAGCTGCAAAGGCTTAAGGGAAGGTTCCAGGCCATGACGAAGCTAAATCGGCCTCGTATAAATCCTTCCTACCCTACTCAGTTGGAAACTGATATGGAGTCAGCAGCTTCGAGCGCAGGACCGAGGAATGATCTATTTGACGTACCCTACGATCCTATAAGCGAGACCATCTACGGTTACTCGGAGCAGCAACAACCACTACTACTCGAGGTGATCTGCAATGGGCGACGCCTCCAGGCACTGGTGGACAGCGGTGCATCTCACTCGGTGTGCGACCGCAGGACGTTGGAGAAAATTGGAGAATCTTCGAAGGAGACCAAGTTCTCGGCAACAATGGTGGACGGTACGAAACTTCCCATCCACGGCAAAGCATCACTGCAGCTGCACATAGGGGCGCTGAGGTGGAAGCCGACATTGCCGATCACGGACATCAAGGTCTTAGATTTCATCTTGGGGCGAGATTTCTTGAAGCGGTTCAACCCCGAGATCGATTGGGTCAACAGGAAGGCGTGCATCTACAACAACGGGAAACGAGTGGAGCTGCGAAGCTGGACAGATACAGGGAGCGTTCCTGAAACGACACTGGCACGGTTTGAACAGACGGTGAACGA
Organism: Closterium sp. NIES-65; assembly: GCA_948144175.1. Lineage (NCBI taxonomy): Eukaryota > Viridiplantae > Streptophyta > Zygnematophyceae > Desmidiales > Closteriaceae > Closterium > Closterium sp. NIES-65. The sequence continues at coordinate 3,945,104 of CANXME010000106.1, read as the reverse complement.
GAATAACGCAGGGTACCTAGCACTGGTCATGGCAGCAGCAGAGGAGGAGATGCCAAACACGGAGCTACCTGCAGCAGTGAAGGAGGTCTTGGAGCAGTACAACGATATAATGCCCGACGACCTACCCGCTGGCGTACCTCCAGCGCGCACCCACGAGCACGAGATCGTGGAGGAACCAGTTCTCTTTACCCCAAAACCAGACGGCAGTCTACGGATGTGCATCGACTACCGCGCACTGAACAAACAGACAGAGCGACTCAATCAAGTGGTTGAACAGTTACTGCGCACAGCTTGCAAGGACGATGTCAGCCACTAGGACACACAGTTACCGACCCTAGAGTTCGCTTACAACAACGCATCACATGCGGCCACAGGAAAAACTCCTTTCTTCCTGTGTTACGGACGGGAACCACTCACACCACAGCAGCCAACCACACCGGCACACATCGAAGCCGCACATCACTTCGTCACCACCATGCAGCAGCTATGGGAGAAGACTCAGCGACGACTCACCACGATGCAGACCTCCCAGAAGCAGTATGCCGATCGTCAGCGACGTGATCACTCAGTAGCAGTCGGAGATCAGGTGCTTCTTGACACGCGCAACTTGAACCTGTCTCACCTCCCATCCAAACTCCGGCCTCGCTTTTGTGGTCCTTTTCTCGTTGAGGCATAGGTGACACCAGTTACATTCCGCTTGCGCTTACCAGATACATGGAAGCTTCACAACGCTTTCCATGTCCAGCTACTGAAGCCCTACAAGGACCCCAACCAACATTTCCAGGGACGGCACCTACCGCCACCACCACCTGTTCTCATACAGGATGAACCCGAGTACGAAGTGGAGCGCGTTCTCACTCATCGGCGCCGCGGCGGCAAGACCCTCGAGTTCCTGATATGCTGGAAGGGATACGACCCCACTGAGGACAGTTGGGTTGCAATAGCTGATATGAGCAACGCACGCCGTGCTCTCAAGGACTATCTTGTCAAGCAGGGTGTATCTCACGCCACCCAGCTTTGAGGGGGGGACGTGTGAGAGTACGACGGCTTATGCCAGCTATGCTTGCTTGCCTCTACTTTATTATGCTATTTCTAGCATAGGATAAGCATATGGATGCATGAATTGCTTGATTTCCTAGGCTAGGTGCTTTCTTATATTTTATTATAGTTATAGCACCGAGCTAGGTTACGTGCACCGAATTCTGGCCTTTTCGGTTGCCACCGAATTGCCTTCTACCGAATTCGGTAAGGGTCTGTTCGAGACGCTACGCGACCCGCGGAACCTTCGCGTAACACCTGGTTACGGGGCTTTGTGTCGAGCCTATATATAGCCTCGTTTTGTACCCAGGTGATCATTTGATTCAATTCGATTCAATTTCATTCTCTTTTCTGAGCTCGATCCTAGATCCTCACACCCTCAGGGGTAAGCAGTACGGGCACGAGATGAGGTGAAGCAGCAGCCAGACACTGGAACTCCTCCTGCCTGTCCTTAAGGACGTCAGTGCCAAGAGCACACTCACCCCCGACGGACGGAGGACAGATAGACGCAGACTCAGCAACAAGACTAGCAGCGTAGATTAGACGACAGCGAGCAGCAAAGTCGATAAGCTCAGCAACTAGGGCAGACGCAACAGTGGACTCAAAGGAAGGGTCAGTGACAACAGTAGCAAGGAGACGTGTGACAGTAGGACTGGCTGCACGAAGAGAGTCCGACACCGGGTCGGCAAGAGTAGGAAGAGAGGACTTAGGAGGAGAAGGCAAAGGGGCACGCAGAGGAGCAGTGGACGGACGCAGAGACATCCGGTGCATGCTTGGGACAGGAGGAGGACGCTGACGCAAACCGCGACCACTACTTCGAGCAGCACGAGCAGGCGACGCAAGACGAGACGCAGGCTAACGACGCTCAGCAAGACCTCCAGTAGGACTAGTGTAGGGAGAAGGAGCAAGCAGTGGGGAGGTGAGCGCTAGCTGTGACATGGACTGGATAGGCGGTGGACACTCTAAGGGAGGAGGAAGACCAAGAACCTGGTGAAGGAGCGGAACGAAGTACGGCCGAGGCCGCGCGGCGACTCCAGACACAGCAGGGACAGCACAAGCGCCAACAACACCTCCACTTGCACGAGCAGCACCAGCAGCAGGACCAGTGCCAGCAGCACCAGCAGGAGGACCGTCGCCTGGACTGACAGCAGTAGCCTCAGCGCCAACACCCTCAGCAGCTCCAGCTCCAGGCGAACCCGCTGGCCCAGCAACTCCAGTACTCACGGCACGAGCACCTCCGGGACCGGCGGCACCAGCACCCTGAGCAGCCGAAGAAGCCCCAGCAGTACGCCTCTAGCGCCGGGCAAACCACTCGCGCAGCTCCTGTGGAGAGAGTGGCTCCCGCCGAGACGAAGCACCCGAGAACCTCCAGGCCCAGCACCGCCAGACGCCACACGAGCAGGCCCAGTGGCCACAGGCTTCGCACCCCTAGGCTCAGCAGCTCCAGACGTGGCACCCCCAGGCGCAGCACCTCCAGATGGAGCACCTCCAAGCTCAGCACCCCCAGGCTCAGCACCCCCAGGCTCAGCACCCCTAGGAGTACCACTCGTAGGCCCAGTACCCCCAGGCGTAGCACCCACACACTCAGCAGCCCCAGCAGCACCAGAGTCACCAGTAACCTCGACAGTCTCGAATGCGTCTACCTGGGACACACCTGAAAAGGCAGGACCCAGAGGGGGGAGGGGGTCAACCGGAGGGGGACCTGGCACAAGAAAGAGTGGTGGAAGGCGGAGGGACTGAGTGCGGTAGGTGAAGAGGCGGTAGTAGGGGACCGACTCGTCAAACGTGACGTCCTAGGAGGACAGAACACGACGAGAGGAGGGGTGGTAGAACTGCCACCGTGGCGCGTCAGGGGGGAAGCCAAGGAAGACGCAAGGAGCAGCACGAGGGGACAGCTTGTCTGCAGACAAGTCGCGGACAAACGCCCGAGATCCTCAGACACCGAACGCAGACGCATCACCTACCTTCCCCGTCCACAGCAAAGCTGGTGTCACCGGATCGAATTCTCAATCGAAACTTGTCCCTAAAACTGAATACAAGGCATTTTTATGCTCAGAAAATACAAGGATAAACGAGATAAAACGAACCTTCGCGAACACGCCCTTCCCGATACTACAATCACAAGTGCGCATAAGCACGCAAGGCTATTGGCACTTAGTATTACGCCCAGATTACACCGTTTACACTACTCTCGGCGTTGTCGGTGCTGTATAATAGGTATGTCGGTGGGAAAAGTAGGAAATAAGAGAAATAAATAGAAGGCTCTAGAAAATAGAATAGTAGGCCGATTGAGATGAGATAAAGACCAAAATAAAGAGGAGAAAAGGGAGAATAGGATAACGGAAAACTATAATGGTGAGAAAATATTATAACGGGGACGTCCTCTCACACTTCCCCCCCTCAAAGCTGGGTGGTAGAAGTAACACCCTGCTTGACAAGGTAGTCCTGGAGAGGACGGCGGGCGTTATCCATGTCGTGTTCAGGTACCCAGGTATCCTCGGAAGGATCATAGCCTTTCTAACGAATCAAGAGCTCCAAGGTGCCGCTACGTCGTCGTCGGTGCGCTAGAACGGCTTCGACTTCGTACTCGGGTTCCCCATTAACGATCACTGGCAGTGGCGGCGGCGGCTGGCGACCTTTGAAGATCGTGTTTGGGTCCCGATAGGGCTTGAGAAGTTGAACATGGAAGGCATTGTGAATTCTCTAGGTAGCTGGTAAACGCAAGCGGAAGGTTACTGGAGTGACCTGCGCCTCGATGAGAAAAGGTCCGCAGAAGCGAGGTCGGAGCTTAGACGGAAGATGGCTAAAGTCGAGATTGCATGTATCTAGAAGCACTTGATCGCCAATCTTGATGGAATGATTGTTGCGACTCTGATCAGCGAGCTTCTTTTGTTGCTGCTGGATAGTCAGAAGACGTTTATGCGTGCGCTCCCACAATTGGTGCATAGTAGTAATGAAGTCATGTGCGGGTTGCACCATGGCGGGTACTGTTGGTTTCTGAGGCGTGAGCGGGTTGCGACCGTAACAGAGGAAGAAAGGAGTTTGCCCTGTTGCGGCGTGCGTGGCGTTGTTATATGCAAACTCGAGAACCGGCACATGTGCATCCCATTTAGAGATATCGTCCTTACACGCTGCTCGCAGAAGCTGTTCGACAATCTGGTTGAGGCGCTCTGTCTGACCATCCGTTTGGGGATGATAGGCTGATGACATGGCGAGTTTGGTCCCTATGAGCGACATGAGCTCCTTCCAGAATTTACTCGTGAATTTCGGGTCTCTGTCGGAGATCAGCGTGGTTGGAATGCCATGTTGCGAGATGACGTAGTGGAAGAATAATTGCGCTGTCTCCTCGATGCGAGCCGTTGTGTGTGTCGGAATGAAGCGTCCCATTTTGGAGAATTTGTCGATGACGACTAGAATGGCGTCGTAACCAGCGTTGGTAGGTGGTAACCCGGTGATGAAGTCGAGGCTAACCACTTGCCAAGGCTGTTCAGGGACTGGAAGAGGCTGTACTAACCCTGCTTTCTTCTGTTTGCTGCTCTTCATCCGTTGGCATGTGTCGCACGAGGTGACGAATTTTTGTACGTCATCCGCCATGTGGGGCCAATAATAATGCTTCGCAATACCGGCAAGCGTCTTGTTACTACCGAAGTTGCCCGCGTAGAGAACATCATGATATTCTTCGAGCAGTAACTGGCGTAAAGGAGGGTAATTAGGTACCCATATTTTTGTGGATCCCTTGCGGTATGCGATGTCTTGATCCCAATGTAGAAGATGGCGCTTTTCTTCTACAGAGACTTCGCGGTCGATGGTGTATCCATGCGTGAAGAGTCCCTTCAAAAGTGGGTTCATGCCATCGACTTGTAGGGCGGCAACGTGTGCAGGGCGACTCAGTGCGTCTGCCTTGTTCTTGTGCCCCGGATTATACACGATGTCGTAATGGAAGTGGGTTTCGAGAAAATCAATCCACCAGACCTGCCGCCTGGAGAGTGTTGGTTGGATCTTCAGATACTTGAGGCTGCAGTGGTCGGTGTAGACGGTCGTTTTTCTTCCTTCGAGATAACACCTCCACCCTTAAATGCGTTGACGATGGCGAGGGCCTCTGTGTCATGGATGGGGTAATTGAGTTCTGCCTCGTGAAGTTTTTTTACTGAGGTATCCAATGGGTTGCAGTCCCATATGTCCAAGGAACTGGACTTTTTTCAACGCAAACTCGCTCTTGGATAGTTTCACGTAGAAGCGTTCTCGTCAAAGAATTTCAAACACCCGTCACGGATGCTCAACGTGCTTCTTCATGTCTTTTGAGTAGATCATGATATCGTCCAAATATACCACCACGCACTCGTCCAGAAGGGGCCGAAGGATGTGGTTCATTTCCGCCTGAAATGTGGCTCGTGCGTTAGTGAGTCCGAATGGCATCACGAGATACTCGTATGACCCATACCGAGTTCGAAAGGCGGTTTTGTGGATAGAGTTGTCCGCCATACGAATTTGCCAGTATCCCGATCTGAGGTCGAGCTTGGAGAATACTGTAGCACCGCGAAGTTGATCGAGTAAGTCGTCGATCCGTGGTATCGGGTATTTATTTTTTACAGTTTGCTTGTTCAAGGCTCGGTAGTCGATGCACATTCGCAGACTTCCGTCTGGCTTCGGAGTGAAGAGAACTGGAGCTCCGTACGGCGAAGTCGAAGGTCGAATCAGCCCTTTCTCCAGAAGACACTCTATTTGTTTTTTTCATATCGGCAGGCTCTGTCGGGCTCAGCCGATATGGTGCTCGGAACGTTGGCTTGGACCCCGGCTCTTCTACGATCTCGTGTTGATGTGTTCGGTATGGCGGTAGTTGATCAGGTAAATCGTTGGGGAGAACGTCTTGGAACTCTTCAAGATTTTTCTTGACTGCTGGAGGAAGTTCCTGGGTCAGCTTCTCTCCGTTGTCTGCTTCGTTGACTATCGCCATGAATCCCGCCGTGGTACGTTTGACGTCCTTTTCAAAGCGTGCAAGTGTCTCGACTGGAATATTTCTCGTGTCGTCCCATTTGGGAAGGCTGATTTTCCTCCCGTTGTTGTTGATGTTGGCCGTCCGGTTAACCCAGTTGACCTCGGGGTTGGACTTTTTAAGAAAGTCTCTCCCGAAGATTACGTCAAGTCCTTTGATATTTGTGACGGCGAGAGCAGGCTTCCATCGAAGGGGTCCAATCTGGAGTAGCAACCGTGTATCCCCGTAGATATGTAGCTTACTGCCATGCACCGTCGTTGCAGAGAAGCTTGATGACTTGATGTCACCTCCGAGTCGATCGATTGCCTTTTTGTCATAGACGCTGTGCGACGCCCCTGCTTAGAGGCGCTGTCCGTTGCAGATCACCTAGAGCAGGAATGGTGAGCGTTGCTCGGAATACCCAAAAATAGTCTCATTAAAAGGATCATAGGGTACATCCCAATATTCAGTACACACCGTGGTTCCACTGTCTACTCCTGGACAACCAGCTGGCCTTGGCTGCGTGGAGAAAAGCTCCTCTCCAATTCCAGGAGTAGAGGTAGTAACCGTACAGGTTGACCCTGAGGGGGTGGATCCGGTCGACGCCTGCGATCCACTGGATGCATCCTGGAGGGGTTTTCGGAGTTTCCGCAGCTTCTTTTGCACTCCCACCTGCCTCTTCAGCTGCTTCAGCTCCATAGACTTCTTCCCTGGGGAGTGGAGAGTCGTCTTGGGCTAGTTCCGGGAGAGGACGTTGACGCCGTGAAAAGGTCTACTCCTTTCCACACTCCTTAATTTTTTCCCCAGCTCCGTAGGCACCGGTACCACTTCTTTAATTGTCTGCATCCTCTGGAGTTCTTCCCGGAATTTGTTTATGACCCCGGACCCGCGAAAATCACCAGTCTTCATTAAAGCATCTTTGAAAGATAACTTTAACGAATTCTGTTTTTTTTCCGGGGTCGAATTGGAGAGTTCTCGTCTTGGTCGAGTCTGTTTTCGCGGAGGTTTTCTTTTCCTCGGCGAATCCCTCTGACAAATTTCGGTCAAGGGGCTTGGGATTTCGCCCTTGATTCTCCAAATCTCGCGCCCAATGCTGTCCTTCAATTTCGATTCGGTCCGGATTGCGCTGACGCTTTCAGATCTGCTTTTCCTCGTCAGCACGATCCGCAATCACTGGCGAGATCCGTTTTTTTTCCTTTTGTCTTTAGTTTCGCCCCTCCCACGAGCTCAGAATGCCGCACGTGCAGATTTCATGTGAAAACAGTCCACAATCCGATGTCCGTTTTCGCCGCAAATTTTGCAAAACGTTTTGCTTTTTGCAGGTCGTGAATTCGCGTCGAATTCGTCGACTTCCATGGGGTCGGCGAACGTGGTTGTAGCCGAGCGATCCCCTTGTCGTGATCCGACGACGTGGGGCCGTCGTGTTCCGGAGTTGACCAAGTCAAAACGCTCCACATCCGATACGATTTCGCTGTAGCTGCTGCAATTCGCTGCTGCAACGTGGCGCCGAATGTCGGTTTTCAGCCCCGCAATGTAGGACTGAATTTTTTCGCCCTTGGTAATGTCGGGAATGCGATTATAAAATTCCTCCATCTGCTGCGTGTATTGCGCGACACTCCCGATTCGCCTATGGTGATGTAATTTTTCGCGCGCAATATAAGTGGAATTAATCGGCTCAAAACGTCTGAGAAGGTCTGCGCGGAACTGCTGCCACGTGGCTTCGCCCTGGAAAATGCTACTGTTGCTTCCGAGCCACTCGAGAGCTGGACCGCGCATCAACGTTGTCGCGAGACGAATTTTCTCACCGTCGTACTCCGTCGTCGACCATCCGATCGCCGCGAAATAAATTTCCATCGTCGCGAGCCACCGCCTGACGTCGGATTTTCAATCGCTAGGGTCGAACGATTCCGGCGAGAGAAATTTCGGAACCTCGAACCGACGCTGCGACTGCTGCGAATTCTTCGAAGTAGGAATGCTCATGGTCGAGAGGAGCTGCGTAACGCGCTGGAGTTCTTTTCGCAGCTGCTCGTTCTCCAATCGCGACCGTTCAGTCGTCGCTCGCATCTCTGCTTCTATCTTGGCGATTAGCGCGAAGAGCTGCAGCGTAACGTCGTTGGTCGCCGGCGAACCCATCCTATTCAGAAACCACGCGAGGGGGCTGATTCGAAAAGCGCGGAACTGGTGCTTACAAGAAATCGGCGTCGAATTGGTCGCCCCCGGCAGTTTTTCGAGGCGATTTTTTCCGCGACCGCTGCTTAGCCGAGAGTCGTCGAGTGAGAACGGCTCTGATTACCAAGTGTCACAGGATCGAATTCTCAATCGAAACTTGTTCCTAAAACTGAATACAAGGCATTTTTGTTATAGTCACAGTAGGCTCCAATGTGCCTAAAACGAAAGATAGAGTGCACAGTCGGATTTCTGCACAGCGCCTTCAAACGTTCATATCATTCTGGTCACAGCTTCAAATGACTTGATTCAACTTGGATCTGAAGCGTCTTATTGTCCCCTACAATAGGCAATTTAGATCGCATGATTTGACCAATTATTGACGACACAGCGCTGGTTTGAAGGAACGGCACTATGGCAGCCACTGTAGTCTTAGAACACAAGATAGGAAGAGTTAGGAAGAGTTATGAGTTGGGAATGACTCCCAGCTCCTACAAACCCCAAGAGCCGAGGTACAGTGATGTGGAACAGTGCCACACTGTCCCCAACCACGAAGGGTCTCGAAACTACCCTTCACTAGGGCCTACACCAAGTGAAATGTTACACTACACAAAGTAATGTAACTATCTTCAATATCTTGAGGTGCACCATTTTGGCGAGCTTCGAAATCACTTGAGGCTTGACACCAAGGCTCGGGCTCTCCATCACAAACTCGTCCTTGAGTTCTTGATGGGTTTTCTGCACACACCTGCGACACGCCGAACGTTCGACACAAGACAAAATAGAAACCGCGCACGACAAAATAGAAACCACGTGGAAGACACAAACGACCGTGTAACACGCGTCTAGCGATAACTCGCTATTGAGTCGACACACACACTCGACATCATGACTCAACATTCACACACAATTATAAGCATGAAATATATATTATCCCATGCCCTCATACCATTCCATACACACACACATGCATGCACACGGACAACAAGCCGAGTGCAAACCGTAGGGTTGCACCAACAAACTCCCCCTCGGATTGTTGGCCTTAGGATATGTTGCTCTCTCAGTTCAGAGCCATCCCAGCCAGCTTGCAACACTTCCATTGCTGCTGCTCCACCAGCCTCTTAGTTATCATGTCAGCCGGCTGCCCCGTGGTCTTCACGTACCGCAACTCAACTTCACCCGCGGTCACCATGCTCCTCGTCCAATGCCACTCCACCGTCATGTGCTTTGTGAGTCCATGCAACACAGGGTTCTTAGAAAGAGCAATGGCACCCTGGCTGTCACAGTAGAGTGGGGTAGGTCCTTGCTGCTCCTCCCCCAATTCAGCCAACAAACGCCGCTGCCACACAATCTCCTGAACGGCACGGAAGAGTGCCATGGACTCGGACTCAACTGAGCTCAAAGCTTGGTCAACCTGCTTCTTGCTCTCCCAAGCAGTTGGGCCTCCACCAACACAGCATATAAAGCCTCCCACACTCTGTCACTACCATCATCAAACCCCTCTGGCTGTGCCATAAAAATCTCCTTCTGAAGGATGCTGTTAAGGAATGCTGTTAGGATGTCCATTTGTTTTACTACCCATCCTTTGATGGCGGCTCCCGCGAATAGGGTTCGCATCGTCGTCGGCTTCACCACAGGGGCAAACATCTCCTTAAAGTCCACCTTCTCCTTCTGCTGGTACCCCTTGGCTACAAGCCTAGACTTGTAGCGCTCGATCTTGCCGTCGGCATCCGACTTGATTTTGAAGAGCCACTTGGACGTTATCGCCGTACGCCCCTCCGGTAGCTCCACCAATTCGAATGTGTCATTCTCCTCGATGCTCTTCAGCTCACTCTCCATGGCCTTCTTCCACTCCTCAGCATCACTACTCTCCAAAGCCTCCTTGAGAGTTGCTGGTTCTCCCGGCATCTCCACCGGAGAGAAGAACGCGAAGGCACACTCCTCGTAGTCACTCTCCTCGTCGTCTCCGACCATCATTGCCGCTCCGGCCAGGGCTATCTTGCCCTGCTTTCCCAGTGCATCATAAGTCAGCCTATTAGGGGGTTGAACTCTCCTCTTCCCCCTTCCTTACTCCTCAGCTGCAGGGACTTGAAGGCCTTGGTGTTGCTGCGGTGTGGCTCGAATCCGTGGAGCACTCATAGTATGGGAAGGGAGTGACGGTGCACGCTCGCTCACTTGCTGCACCTCCTCCTCTTCTTCCCCTGCATCATTGGCCTCCTCTCCCCCATTCACAAGGGAGGATTGCCTCGTGGTTGTGCTGCCGCTGCTCAGCTCCGAAGGCAGCTCCACATGCTCCAAACCGGAACTCTTCACTTCCCCAAACCGCACGCCTATCTTCGCCTCATTCTCCGCCTTCCAATCCTTGTACATGAAGTTCTCCATGAACTTGCAGTCCCTGCTCACCAAGAACTTCTTGGTGAATGGGTCCCAAAGAAGCCATCCCTTGCTGTTTTGAGCCATGCCCAAGTGCACGGCCCACACCGCCTTGGCACCAAACTTGTTGTGCCGAAAATGCTTAGGCACGAGCGCCATGCACATGCACCCGAACACCCGAAGCATATCCACCTTTGGCTTCCTTCCTAGCCACTCCACATAGGGCACCCATTTGTCTGCTCCCACATGAGTCAAGGCTCGGTTCTTGGCCACACACGCGCTCCGCACCGCATCAGGCCAGAAATAGTCGGGTAGCCCGGCTTCAATGAGCAATCCACGTGACGCCTCCGTGATTGTGCGGTTCGCTCGTTCGGCGATGCCGTTCATTGCAGGGGAGTATGGCATGGTGAGGGAGTGCCGAATACCATTCTTCTTCAGCCACAACCCAAACTCCTTGCTCATGAACTCTCCCCCTCGATCGGTGCGGATTGACTTGACTAGACGGTCTTGTTGCCGCTCCACCATCGGGAACCAATACGTCTTCAACGTTTCAGCCACGTCGCTTTCTTGGCGAGCACATACACCCAAGTCATGCGGGTGTAGACGTCGACAATGGTGAGAAAATACTCAGCTCCAGCAGCTCCAAGCTTCAGGGGGCCCACCACGTCCATCACCACCTCATCAAGCGGTGCCTTAGCCGTCGCCTCCGAACTAGAGAACGGGAATCGGGTGAACTTGGCTTGCATGCACGTCGGGCAGCTAAGTACCTCATCGGGCTCCCCCTTCACACGTATGCCAGTAACCATCTTATTCTTCACTAGCTGCTGCAAGATGGGCAGGGCCACATGCCCCATGCGCCGATGCAAGGTGAGCCAATCATACTCCCCCGTAGACGAAGTTGGATTGGAGAATGCCGCGCTCGCAATAGCGCCCCACATACTCTCTCCGTAGTCCTCCTCCGCTGCTACCTCGGGGTTCTCCTCACCCTTTTGCTGCTCCACGGGGTTCACCCTTTTGCTGCTCCTTAGCTGCTGCACCTCTCTCCATAGGTTCACCAAGCTTGCTGGTCCCTCCAAGATTGCACTTCTTGGACTCCTTCTCCTTAGCGCGACCGTCCGCGCAATCGCCGCTACCAACCGCTCCACCTTTAGTGCTGACGCTTGCTGCCACTTGCCTCTCTTTAGGCATTGGGACCACAGGGACCTGCCACATCTCGTTGTAGACATCTCTGTCCTCATGAAGGTCCCAAAGAATCCGATCGCCAAGCCTTGCGGTGTAGGTCTTGGCTCCCTTCGAGTTAGTGTCCATGCCGGCCTTTGCCAACCGCCACATGGAAATCTGGTTTGCAGCAAGGCTAGGCGCCCAAAGCACGTTCTTGAGGCCCACCATCTTCCCATCAGCACCCTTGAACATGGCCTTCCCCATGCCTTTCACCTCTGCTCATTGCCCCAAAGCCGATGTGACATGCTTCACCGGTGACGGCTCGAGTTCGGTGAGCAAGTCCGGGCGAGGTGTCATGCTATAGGTAGCGCCACTATCAATCACCCAATAGTCCAGGGGGTGTAGGGTCACCTTCCCCACAGCTGCTGGCTCCTCAAAGCCTTCATCCTTCTCTGGACCAGCCGGTACTTGCGTCGACACGAAGTAGAATAGACCCGGGTATCGATCGTCGCTCGGGTCCTTGTCGTTGTCTCCGTTCTCCATGTTTGCAGCTCCGCCACCGCGACTGCCACGGCCTCCACGGCCTCGTCCTCTCCCTCCTCCTGCTCCTCTACCCTCTTGGCCTTGAGCAGGGGTCCAACCATCAGGGAGTTTGTAGCAGTCGCGCCACATGTGTCCGCTCTTGTGGCAATAGTGACACTCGCCGTCAAATCGGCCGCGACCGAGTCCGTAGCTCTTGTCGTCGCTGCCGTAACCGCCACTCCCGCGGCCTCCGCCGAAGTTGCTGCCACCAAACCTTCCTCCCCCTCGTCCTCTGCCTCTTCCTCGACCATATCCACGGCCGATGCTTGCTGCCCCAGCGCCATCCGCACTCGCCAACTCACGGCGGCGGAAGTCCTCTTGAAGGATAGCTCGCTTTACGTCTTCGAGCGAGAGTCGGGGCAAGTCGCGATTCAGGTTGATGATGAGCGAGGACCATGATTCGGGGAGTAGGGCCAGCAACTTGGTCTTCTTTTGGAGCTCACTATAGTTCAAATCAGCTCCCTCAAGCCGCGTCAACAAGTCGAAGAATTTCAGCACCCCTTCTTCAACCGTTTCATCCTCTTTAATTCGTAACGTCGCCATTTGCCGTTCCAACACCACAGCTGCCGCCGCTGTTGCAGGAGCTTGTACACCCTTGAGAGCAGCCCATGCTTTTGGTCCCTTCTCTGGTTCACGCTGGAAAGGCTTGATGTGACGGATTTGGCTGCTCCCCAACGCTTGCCCAAGTAGGAGGTAGCCTTGTGCGCTCTTCCGCACCCACGGGCTCTTCTCCGGGTCGTTCTCGGGACGCTTCTCCGTTCCTTCCATCACCTCCAGCAGGTCATAGTGGTCAAATATGTTCTCCATTCTGAAGGACCACTCAGCAAAGTTGTCACCATTGAACTTGTCAAGGCCAAACACTCTAGGCTCATCCCTAGATGGGCCAACACTTGGTTGCACGTGCGCCATAGCTGTATCGCGGGGTTGGCCTTGAGCTTGGGCTTCTCCTCTACCACCAGCACCTCTGCCACCCCTTTCCTCATGTCCAGCCATTGTCGAAACTGCTCCAAGGGGCTCTGATACCACTTGTTATAGTCACAGTAGGCTCCAATGTGCCTAAAACGAAAGATAGAGTGCATAGTCGGATTTCTGCACAGCGGCTTCAAACGTTCATATCGTTCTGGTCGCAGCTTTAAATGACTTGATTCAACTTGGATCTGGAGCGTCTTATTGTCGCCTACAAGAGGCAATTTAGGTCGCACGATTTGACCAAGTATTGACGACACAGCGCTGGTTTGAACGAACGGCACTATGGCAGCCACTATAGTCTTAGAAAACAAGATAGGAAGAGTTAGGAAGAGTTACGAGTTGGGAATGACTCCCAGCTCCTACAAACCCCAAGAGCCGAGGTACAGTGATGTGGAACAGTGCCACACTATCCCCAACCACGAAGGGTCTCGAAACTACCCTTCACTAGGGCCTACACCAAGTGAAATGTTACACTACACAAAGTAATGTAACTATCTTCAATATCTTGAGGTGCACCCTTTTGGCGAGCTTCGAAATCACTCGAGGCCTGACACAAAGGCTCGGGCTCTTCATCACAAACTCATCCTTGGGTTCTTGATGGGTCTTCAGCACACACCTGCGACACGCCGAACGTTCGACACAGGAGAAAATAAAAACCGCGCGCGAGACACAAACGACCGCGTAACACGCATCTTGCGATATCTCGCTATTGACTCGACACACACACTCGACATCATGACTCAACATTCACACACAATTATAAGCATGAAATAAATATTATCCCATGCCCTCATACCATTCCATACACACACACATGCACGCACACGGACAACAAGCCGAGTGCAAACCGTAGGGTTGCACCAACAATTTTTATACTCGGAAAATACAAGGATAAACGAGATAAAACGAAGCTTCGGGAACACGCCCTTCCCGATACTACAATCACAAGTGCGCATAAGCACGCAAGGCTATTGGCACTTGGGATTACGCCCTGATTACACCATATACACTACTGTCGGCGCTGTCGCTGCCGTATAAAAGCTATGTCGGTGGGAAAAGTAGGAAATATGAGAAATAAATAGAAGGCTCTAGAAAATAGAATAGTAGGCCGATTGAGATGAGATAAAGACCAAAATAAAGAGGAGAAAAGGGAGAATAGGATAACGGAAAAATATAATAGTGAAAAAATATTATAACAAGGACGTCCTCTCACAGCTGGGGAGGTCTCCGGCATGGAGACCCAGGGGTGAAGGTTGATCTGATGCGCCGCGTACCGAACCGTAAACGGCCACAGAAAATGGGGGGCAGCCGCATGCATCGTCGACGTACGGGCGACGTCCATGACCATGCCAATGCGGCGCTCAGCGATCCCATTTTGCTGTGGAGAGTCCGGAAGCGTAAAGGTCTGGCGAATGCCTCGCGCACGGCAGTAGGCTCGCAGAAGGCCAGAGGAGAACTCTCCGCCTCGGTCAAAGTGCAGACGTAGAACAAGAAAGTCTGAGCCAAAGCTCCTCCTGAGCTGGAGACAGGCTGCGTGGATCCAGTCGATCAACACCTCAGTTACATCACCCTTGCTGCGCAAGGGGGAGACTGTGGTGTAACGCGAGTACTCGTCAACCACCGGTAGGAAGTAGCACTCGTGACCCTGCCCACGGACGCGGGCCGGGCCCCACACGTCCATGTGAAGCGTCTGCAGCGGGGCCTCTGTCGGGGGAAATTGAGAGGAGTGAGGGGCAGCCAGCAGCCGCCCCTCGACACAGGGGACGCAGGTAGGGCCAGGCCTTGGAGGAAGGGGAGGGAGGGACCGGGGAAGACCAAAGACAAGGACAAGGGAGGCCATGCCTCGGAGACAAGGCAGGGAGGGGTGACCAAGGTGGTGGTGCCACAGGAGAGTCTCGTGAGACAGGAGGCGACACGAGCAGGGGGCAAACTCAGGACCAGACCTAGACGCTGCAGCAAACACCTGACCCAACGCAGGTACCTCACCAGACGCGGGGACAGGAGGAGACTTAGTGGTCAGGGTGTAGAGGCTCGACCCCGGCCGATGCGTAAACGTGGCCAGGTGCCGGCCTGTGCGAGTGTCCGAGCAGTGGGTCACCCGCTGACTCGCAGGAGTAAACTGGTGAAACCCCGCATCCTGTAGGTCAGCACCACTCTCCAAGTTTGTAAAGAACGAGGGGAATAAAGACCACACAAGGTGCCAGAGGGGGCAGCCGGACACGGGAGGACAGTGGAGAAGTGAGCAAGGACAGGACCCCCAGAGGAGTCTGCCACGAAGACTGCAACCGGCCGACCAAGCGGCGCGAGTGTGGTGCGGTCTCGAAAGAAGGAGCGAGAAGCCCCTTAGTCAAGTGTGAAGGTGAGGGAGGCCAAAGTCGACGCGGTACCTGAAAGCGCAGACTCACCAGCACCTAAGGATGCAGACGCACCGGCACCTAGAGCAGCAACCACACTGGCACCTAGAGCAGCAGCCTCACCAGTACCTAGAGCAGCAGTCTCAATGCCCGGGTCGGGCGGGAAACACCGGTAACAGTCACCCTCATCACTAATAATCACAGCATACATGGCAGCAAGAATAGCATCAAATTCAAGATCAAAGATAGCTACACCCGCCCTATACAGCTCACCCCAACGGGGGATCTCAGTTGCCTCCAGGAACTGGTGACGCCAAGCGTCCGTCAGGCAGCCGAAGCAGCGCTGGGTGGGATGTAGACCCCCACACTGCTCACCTGCGCGGTCTCCGGTGCGTAGGACGTAGGTGCACGGACCAGTACCCCCACCCTTCTGATGTGCAGCGTACCACTCATGGAGCTGCTGAGGGGGGGGGATGTCCCGAGAACTCTGCTGCTGCTGCTGGCGCTGACCACCACCGGAGCCGCTCCGCTGCGTAGCACCACCACGACCAGCTCCACCTCCTCCACCTCGGCCACCACCGCCGCCTCCGCTCTCACCGCCACCGCCTCCGCCGCCTCCGCCTCCACTGCCGCCACCGACACCTCCACCCCCGCCACCACTCCCACCGCCACCCCCACTCCCTCCGCCGCCTCCACCGCCACCTCCACCACCCCCGCTAGCTCTGCCCGCGCCCCTGCCCTCCTTGCCCTTGCCAGAGCGGCGTCTCCCACTAGGGGCAGACGCCGTACCGACCGACTCAAGACCAACAAGGTCGGCCGCAGCAGCAGAGGCGACAGAGGGCAAAAGGGGGGAAGGGGAACACCCCTCAAAGTTGGGGGTGCGAGGGTCACCACGAGAGGCTCCTACAGCGACTATGCTCTTCTCCGCTGCTAAGAGGGCCTTCTCGAGGAGGTCAACAGTGAGAGTGGTGGGATAGACTGAGAGGAAGTGTTCTCTGACTACACGAAGGGAGTCAGGGAGGCGGGTGACTATGTAATAGAGAGCGATGTAATTGGGGGGGGGGTTCGTGGCGCGGAACTCAGCCGGAAGCGCAGCGCGGTAG
Source organism: Closterium sp. NIES-65 (assembly GCA_948144175.1). Taxonomy (NCBI): domain Eukaryota; kingdom Viridiplantae; phylum Streptophyta; class Zygnematophyceae; order Desmidiales; family Closteriaceae; genus Closterium; species Closterium sp. NIES-65. Next base: position 3,928,386 of record CANXME010000106.1, on the reverse strand, counting down.
GGAGTGCTACTAGTGCGGAGGTGCGTAATGAGGTCAGCGACTGTGGGAAAGGCAGCAAGGTCAGGGAAGAGGTACGGTAGCATGAGACGGCTTAGTGCAGCAGTGGCAGGGGAAGAGTAGCGCGCTACTACAGCGTCGTACAAGGTCTAAGCACTCTTGTACTGACTAAAGTGTGCGCGCTTAGTGGTAGGCAGGTGGTGACGTACAGCAAGACGTGCAGCAGCATCGCGAGTGGCCCACTGTGAGTGAACAGTGGCGTCGGCATCGGCAGCAGGGGCAGGGGAGGCACCAGAGGTGAGGTCAAAGAAGGAGAGACCGTCTGCCCTATCGCACTGTAGGAAAAGCTGGAGGTCATCGACCTAGACGTCAAAGTCGATGGCCCTGCCCTTAGCGTCAAAAGCGAGAACACTGGGGGTGGTCATGACAGCAGTATACTAGCACCGTTAGCTGTAGAGCAGGGGCAGTGCAGTGACAGGGGCGCTTCTCTCACCAGACAGGGCGGTTCGGGCAGCTCAGCAGCACAGCAGCTCAGCAACACGGCGGCTCGGAGGACTCGGGCGGCGCGGCAGCAACTATGGCTCGGCGGCACCCGCGGCTCGGCTCCTCCGTTGCTCAGGCGGCTCGGGCGGCTCGGGCGGCTCGGGCGGCTCAGGCGGCTTCGGCGGCTCGGGCGGCTTGGGCGGCTCGGGCGGTGCGAGCGGCTCGGCTGCGTAGGGCGGTAGGGCCGCTAGTAGGGCGGCGGGGCCGCTGGTAGAGCGGCGAGGCCGCAGGTAGGGCAGCAGGGCCACTGGTAGGGCGGCGGGGCCGCAGGTAGGGCGGCGGGGCCGCATGTAGGGCGGTGAGGCCGCAGGTAGGGCGGCGGGGCCGCAGTAGGGCGACGGGGCCGGGTCTAGGGTAGGGCGACGGGGCCGGGTCGAAGGTAGGGTGATAGGGCCGGGTCGAAGGTAGGGCGACAGGGCCGAGAGCCGGGGCTTAGGTAGGGCGACGGGGCCTGGGTCGGAGGTGGGGTGACGGGGCCGCGATCGCAAGTAGGGCGACGGGGCCGGGGCCGGGGCGCAGGTAGGGCGACGGGGCTAGGGCTGGGGCCGAAGGGATGGTGGCGGGGCCAGGGTCGTAGTGGGGCGACGGGGCCGAGGTCGCAGGTAGGGCGACGAAGTCGGGATCAAAGGTAGGGCGACGGGGCCGGGGCGCAGGTAGGGTGACGGGGCCAGGGCGCAGGTGGGGCGACGGGGCTGAGGCGCAGGTAAGGCGACGGGGCCGGGGCCGTAGGTAAGGCTACGGGGTCGCAAGGGCTAGGAAGCAGGGGCCGCTAAGGTGGCGCAACGTGGCCGCTAGGGCGGCTCGACGAAGGCAGAGAGGGGAGCGTGACTTAGGGAGCGCGCTCCGGGCAGGAAAAAAAATTCGATGTGGTGGGCCCTAGGCACAGTTCCCACGAGAGAACCTGCTCTGATACCATGAGAAAGTTGAAACGAGAATGACTGCATCAAGGAATGAAAGTGGTACAAATATGCAACCCTTGAAATGTGTACCCCATATAGGCTACCCCACTACAGCCTACACAATATTATATTTTGACACATACTACTAAATTTGATGTTGCAAGTATTCGGGATGACGTGGCGTCCTGAACAATGGTTGCGTGGCACATTGGCAACATCCACACACTTAACGAGAAACTCTTTTCAATGTGCGTGAAAAGATTTCTAAGTAGTTAAAATAAGTTTCTATTTATAAGACTTATAAGACACCCAAAACTTCCCCAAATACAAGATAACCCAAGCATTTTTTTAAATGTATGAGATTTGTCAAACTTATATGCTATATTCAGTGTAGGCTGTAGTAGGGTAGACTATATGGGGTACAACATTTCTAGGTTTTCCTACTTGTACCCACCTGCTTGCTAGTTCATTCATTCTTCATTCTTCACATAGTATAGAGCAGGTTCCCTCGTGGGAACGCTTCTCAGGGCCCACCACCTGACTCGATCTTTCTTTCCTGCCTGAGGAGCACCCCGTAGGCCGCCCTCACGTCGCGCCCTCCTAGAGGCCCCTCGCGCCACCCCTAGCGGTCCCGTCGCCGTCCTTTCCGGCCCCGTCGACGCCCCTCTAGGCCCCTCGCGGCCCCTTCGCGGCCCCGTCGCCGCCCCTAGCAGCCCCATCGCCGCCCCTCTAGGCCCTTCGCGGCCCCTTCGTGGCCCCGTCGCCGCCGCTCTAGGCCCCGTCGCCGCCCCTCTAGGCCCCTCGCGGCCCCTTCGCAGCCCCGTCGCCGCCCCTTGCAGCCCCGTCGCCGCCCCCTCTATGCCCCTTTCAGCCCCTTCGCGGCCTTGTTGCTGCCCCTCTAGGGCCCTCGCGGCCCCGTCGTCGCTGCTCTAGGCCCCGTCGCCGCCCCTCTTGGCCCCTCGCGGCCCCTTCGCGGCCCCATCGCCGCCCCTTGCGACCTCGTCGCCGCCCCCTCTAGGCCCCTTCACGGCGTCATCGCCACCCCTCTAGGCCCCTTGCAGCCCCTCTGCGGTCCCATCGCCGCCCCTAGCGGCCCCGTCGCCGCCCCTGGAGGCCCCGTCGCCACCCTTCGCGGCCACCTCGCCGCCCTTAGCGGCCCCGTCGCCGCCACTAGCGGCCCCATCGCCGCCCCTACCGGCCTCGTCGCCGCCTCTACCGGCCCCTTCACTGCTGAGCCGCCCAGCAACTGAGTAGCCAAGCCACCACGCCGCCAGCCGCCCAGCAGCCGAGCCGCCCAGCAACCGAGCCGCCAAGCCGCCCAGCAGCCGAGCCGCCCAACAGCCAAGCCGCCGAGCCGCCCAGCAGTCGAGCCGCCGAGCCGCCGTGCCGCCCAGCAGCCGAGCAGCAGAGCCGCCGAGCCGCCCTACCGGCGCGCCCCGGCCCTACTTACTCGGTCGAGTGAGATCACTCCCTGCTAGGCCACTGCAGTCATGGCTACCCCAGTGTCCTTACCTTTGATACTGATGGTCGTGCAATTGACTTCGAGGTCTAGGTCGATGACCTCCTGCTGTTCCTAGAGTGCGATAGGGCAGACGGCCTCTCCCTGTTCGATCTCACCTCTGGTGCCTCTCCTGCCCCGCCTGCTACTGCTGACAGCACTGTTCGCTCACAGTGGGCCACACGCGATGCTGCTGCCCGTCTTGCTGTGCGTCGCCACTTACCGACCACTAAGCGTGCCCACTTTAGTCAGTACAAGAGTGCTAAGACCTTGTACGACGCTGTAGTTGCACGCCACTCTTCCACTGCCACTGCAGCTCTTAGCCACCTCATGTTGCCGTACCTGTTCCCTCACCTTGCTACCTTTCCGACAGTTGCTGACCTCATTACGCACCTTCGCACTAGTGACACTCACTACCGCGCTGCGCTTCGTGCTGAGTTCTGTGCCAAGACCCCCCCCCCCGACCATGTACATCACCCTCTACTACATAGTCACCCGGCTCCCTAACTCCCTTCGCTTAGTCAAGGACCAATTCCTCTCAGTTTGCCCCACCACACTCACCGTTGACCCTCGCACCCCCGTCTTTGAGGGGTGTTCCCCTTCCCCCCTCTTGCCCTCTGTTGCTTCTGCTACTGCGGCCGACCTCGTTGGTTTCGAGTCGGTCGGTGCGGCGTCTACCTCTAGCGGGAGACGCCGCACCGGCAAGGGCAAGGGGGCCAAGGGCGCTAGAGGGGCTGGCGGGGGTGGTGGAGGTGGTGGTGGAGGCGGTGGAGGGGGTGGGGGTGGTGGTGGGAGTGGTGGCGGGGGTGGAGGTGTCGGCAGCAGCTGTGGAGGCGGAGGAGGCGGCGGCGGTGGCGGAGGGAGCGAAGGTGGCGGAGGCGGAGGAGGTGGTGGAGGCGGCGGAGCTGGCGGAGGCAGCGGCGGCAGCAGTGGAGCTGGTCGCGGCTCTGCGCAGAGGAGTGGGTCCGGTGGTGGTCCGCGCCAGCAGCAGCAGCGCAGTCGTGAGACCCTCTCCCCTCATCAGCTTCGTGAGTGGTACGCTGGGCTTCTGCGAGGTGGGGGTACTGGTCCGTGCACCTACGTCCTCCGTACTGGCGACCGCGCTAGTGAGCAGTGTGGGGGCCCACACTCCACCTAGCGCTGCTTCGGCCACCTGACGGACGCGTGGCGTCACCAGTTCCTTGACGCCACTGAGATCCCTCGCTGGGGAGATCTGTCTAGGGCGGGGGTTTTGATCTTGATTATAATGCTATTCTTGCTGCCATGTATGCTATGTCTAATAGTGTTGAGGGTGACTGTTACCTGTGTGTTCCGCCTGACCAAGGCATTGAGGCTGCTGCTCTAGGTGCTGGTGAGGCTGCTGCTCTAGGTGCTGATGCGTCTACTGCCCCAGGTGCTGGTGAGTCTGCTCTCTCAGGTACTACGCCGGCTCAAGCCTTACACACCTTCACCCTTGACTCGGGTGCTTCCCGCTCCTTCTTTCGAGACCGCACCACGCTTATGCCGCTTAGTCGGCCGGTTGTGGTCTCCCTGGCGGACCCCTCTGGGGGTCCTGTCCTTGCTCGCTTCTCCATTGTCTTACCGTGTCCGGCAGCCCACTCTGGCACCCTGTCGGGTCTCTACCTCCCCTCGTTCTCTACGAACTTGGTGAGTGGTGCTGATCTACAGGATTGGGGGGTTGACCAGTTCACTCCTACGAGTCAGCGGGTGAACCACTGTCCGTGTGCTCAGGCGGGCCGACACTTGGCCACGTTTACCCGTCTGCTGGGGTCGAGCCTGTACACACTGACTACTGATTCTCCTCCGGTTGCTGAGTCTGGTCAGGTAGCTGCGTAGAGTCAGGTGTTTGCTGTAGCCTCCAGGTCTGGTCCTGAGTCTGCGCCCTGCTCATGTCGTGTGCTGTCCCACCAGACTCTCCTTTGGCACCACCGCCTTGGTCACCCCTCCCTACCTCGTCTCGGAGGCATGGCCTCACGTGTCCTTGTCTCTGGTCATCCCCGGTCCCTCCCTACACTACCTCCGGGGCCTGCCCCTATCTGCGTCCCCTACGTCGAGGGGCGCCAGCGCGCCGCCCCTCACTCCTCCGAGTTTCCTCCGACAGAATCTCCGTTGCAGACTCTTCAGATGGACGTGTGGGGCCCCGCCCACGTCCGTGGCCAAGGTCACGAGCGTTACTTCCTGTTGGTGGTTAACAACTACTTGCGCTACACCACGGTGTTCCCCGTACACAGCAAGTGTGATGTCACTGAGGTGTTGATCGATTGGATCCGCGCAGCTCGTCTCCAGCTCAGAGAGAGTTTTGGCTTGGACTTTCCTGTTCTGCGTCTGGACTCTGACAGAGGTGGGGAGATTTCGTGTGACCGTCTAGGAGCCTTCTCACGTGCAGAAGGCATCCGCAAGACCTTCACGCTTCCGGCCTCTCCATAGAAATATGAGATTGCTGAGCGCCGCATTGGTATGGTCATGGACGTCGCTCGTACGTCCATGATCCATGTGGCTGCCCCCCATATTCCGTGGCCGTTTGCAGTTCAGTACGCAGCGCATCAGCTCAACCTTCAGCACGGGGTCTCCTTGCCAGGGACCTCCCCCAACTTGCGGTGGACGGGGAAGGTTGGCGATGCGTCTTCGTTTCGGGTTTGGGGATCTCGGGCGTTTGTCCGCGCCTTGTTTGCGTACAAGCTGTCCCCCCGTGCTCTTCCCTGCGTTTTCCTTGGCTTCCCCCCTGACACGCCTGGATGGCAGCTTTACCACCCCACCTCGCGCCGTGTTCTGTCCTCCTAGGACGTCACCATTGATGAGTCGGTGCCTTACTATCATCTTTTTACTTACCGCACTGCGCCCCTCCCCCCACCGCCGCTCTTCCTTGCGCCAGGTCCTCCCCCGGTAGACCCCCTTCCCCCTCAGGGTCCTGCCTCGTCAGGTGTGTCCTAGGTAGACGTAGTCGAGCGTGTCGAGGTAGCTGTTGACTCTGATGCTACTAGAGGTGCTGAGCCTGCAGGTGCCGGGTCTGGAGGTGCTGAGCCTGGGGGTGCTGCGCCAAGGGGTGCTAAGTCTAGGGGTGCTGAGCCTAGGGGTGCTGAGTGTGGGGGTGCTGAGCCTTGGGGTGCTGAGCCTGGGGGTGCGGAGCCTAGGGGTGTTGAGGGTGCTCGTGTGGTCTCTCGCGGTGCTTCGTCGAGACGAGAGCTACTCTCTCCGCAGGAGCTGCATGAGTGGTTTGCCCAGCGCTGGGGCCATGCTGCTAGAGCTGGAGGTGCTACTGTTGCTGCTGGTCCCGGAGGTGCATGTACTGGCGGTACTAGAGCTGCAAGGGCTAGGGGTGCTGCTGAGGCTGCTGGAGTTTGTCGTGTTGCAGAAACTGCTAGAGCTGCTTGCGGTACTAGAGCTGCTGGTCCTGCTGGAGTTCGTGCTGCTGGAGCTGGAGCTGCTGGGGGTGTTGGCGCTGGTGGTTCTACTGGCGCTGGTGCGTTTGAGGGTGCTGGAGTTGGTGCTGTTGGAGCTGGACGTACTGCTGGCGCTGGTGCTGCCGCTGGGGGTACTGGTGCTGTCCCTGCCAATTCTGGAGGCACTGCGCAGCCGCGGCCGTACTTCGTTCCGCTCCTTGAGCAGGTTCCTGGTCTCCCGCCTTCTACAGGTCCTGCTCCTCCCTTAGAGTGTCCAGAGCTTGTCCAGTCGAAATCACGGTTACAGCCCGCCTCCCCCCTACCTGCTCCTCCCTACACTGGTCCTACTGGAGGTCTTGCTAAGCGTCGTGAGCCTGCGTCTCGTCCTGCATCGCCTGTTCATGCTGCTCGCACTAGTAGTCGTGCTCCGCGTCCACGTCCTCCTACGGTCCCAGGCACACACCAAAATGGCATTATGTCCTTCCACAGCTCCTCTTCGTGTCCTGTTGCCGTCTCCTCTAGAGTCCTCTCTTCTTGTTCTTGCTGACCCTGAGTCTGACTCTCTTCGTGCTGCCAGTCCTAGTGTCACGCGAGTCCTGGCCACTGTTGTCACTGACCCTTCTTTTAAGTCCACTGCTGCGTCTGCCTTAGTTGCTGAGCTTGTCGACTTTGCTTCTCGTTGTCGTCTAGACTACGCTGCTAGTCTTGTTGCTGAGTCTGAGTAAGTCTGTCCTCCGTCCGTCGGGGGTGAGTGTGCTCTTGGTACGGACGTCCTTGAGGACAGGCAGGAGGATTTCTAGTGTTTTGCTGCTGCTTTAACTCATCTCGTGTCCACGCTGATTGCCCTTGAGGGAGACCCGGATGCACCACACATCCCGACTCCTCGATCGTACGCTAAGGCGATTGAGGGTCCATACTCCTCTCACTGGCAGTCAGCCATGGACGCAGAGATGGCTTCCTGGAAGTCCACAGGAACGTACGTCAACGAGGATCCCCCACCTGAGGCGATCATTATCAGTGGCATGTGGATTTTCAGGGTGAAGCGGCCGCCGGGTTCTCAGCCTGTCTTCAAGGCGCACTACGTGGCTCGAGGCTTCAGTCAGCGGCAGGGAGTTGACTATTTTCATACCTTCTCTCCCACCTCGAAGATGACCACTCTTCGGGTGCTGCTACACATAGCCGCTCAGCGCGACTACGAGCTTCACTCTCTTCACTTCAGCACAGCTTTCCTGCACGGCAGCCTGCACGAGGAGATCTGGCTGCGCCGCCCACCTGGCTTCACTGGGTCGTTTCCCCCTGGTACCCAGTGGAGCCTCCGGCGGCCAGTCTACGGTCTCCGCCAGGCGCCCCATGAGTGGCATGACACACTGAGGACTACACTTGCGGCTCTTGGGTTTGCTCCTTCTGCTGCCGACCCGTCGTTGTTTCTGCGCACCGACACCTCTTTGCCGCCGTTGTACATCCTCGTGTACGTCGACGACTTGGTCTTTGCCACTGTTGACACTGCTGGACTCGCCCACGTGAAGTCAGAGCTGCAGAAGAGACACACGTGCACGGCCTAGGTGAACTGCGTAGCTACCTTGGCTTGCAGATCACCCAGGTCAAAGCACAGCGCACCATTACCTTGACTCAGTTTCAGATGGTGCAGCAGGTCCTTCAGCACTTCGGCTTCACGTACTCCTCTCCTCAGGCCACTCCTCTGTCTACTCGCCACTCGCTCTCAGCTCTACCTTCGGATGAGTCCGTAGAGCCGAGTGGCCCGTACCCAGAGCTTGTTGGCTGCCTCATGTACCTGATGACCTGCATACGACCTGACCTTGCATACCCTCTTAGCATCTTGGCACGCTATGTTGCTCCTGGGAGACACAGACCAAAGCATATGGCTGCAGCGAAGAGGGTGTTGCGCTATGTGTGTAGTACGTCGGGCATGGGGCTAGTGCTTTGAGGGCGACGTCGAGTGGTCCTCACAGGTCACGCTGACGCTTCTTGGGCTGACGACCAGGCTACGCAGCAATCCTCACAGGGTTACACCTTCAACCTTGGCTCCAGCTCTGTTTTGTGGCGGTCTACCCGCTCGTCTTATGCTCTCGGCTCCAGCTGTGAGGCTGAGATCTACGCGGGGGCCATGGCTACACAGGAGCTACGCTCACTCACCTACCTGCTGACTGACCTAGGAGAGCCGCCTCGTTCTCCTCCAGTTTTGTACGTAGACAACAAGGCCATGCTGGCCTTGTTTCGGGAGCACAGACTGGAGCACAGAACGAAGCACATTGCTCTCCGCTACTTCCTTGCTCGTGAGCTGCAGCAGCGTGGTCAGCTACGCCTTGCTTACGTGGCCTCTAAGGCCAACACTGCTGATATCTCTACCAAGGCACTTTCGCCTGGTGATCATCAGCGCTTCTGTACGATGCTAGGTCTTGTGCCTACTTGGCCTCACTTGCTCACTTCTTGACCTTGCTTGTACTATGATCTTTCTATACCTGCACTTGCCTGTTTACCTTTATATATGATCTTGCATGTGAATTGGCCTTTTGGCCTTGCTCTTGTTCTCGGATTGTGTGGTGACGTTGTGATCCACCCTGAGCTTGCTTTGCTTTGCTTGACTGGTCTTGTGACCTCTTGTTCTCCCCCACTTTGCCTATGGGGGTGTGTCAAACTTATATGCTATAGTCTGTGTAGGTTGTAGTGGGGTAGACTATATGGGGTACAACATTTCTAGGTTTTCCTACTTGTGGGTACCTGCCTACTAGTTCATTCATTCCTCATTTCTTCACAAGATACGACATATATGTCTTTTATCTGGGCGATGACGGTACTTTTTCTGTCAGTGTGTGCCTTATAATGCACTATTTCTGGTAAAAGTTGAGGGCTAGTTTACCTTTCCTTATCAGTGTGATGGTCAGAATTAGTTTTTTTCTTCTAAAACTACAAGTACTAAACAACATCGGTAGGGTGTCATTTTGTATCTACGTACGAAACCTAACCCTGCAACTACCTACCATACATGCCTACATTACATGATTGACAAAGTCTCCGGCTGGGCGGCGCTTCATGAGAGCTTGAAAGAGTGCCGCAACGTTCATCCAGTTCACATCTGCAGATGGGAGAAGCGCACACATCATCAAATCTCCCAATCGTTCATCTGATAAACTGGTACGTGTACTGCTCTTGATGTGGTTTTGTTGGCTGAAACCGCGCTCGCACTCAATAGTGCTCAATGGGAGCACTGCCACCGCCTGCCACAAACGGACCATGTTTGTTTATGCACCGCCATAATCCATTGACTGCAGCATTAGGGTCAGTGATTTGTAGAAGTTCAACGCCCCGTGGTTGTTTTCGATGGTGTGCAGGAACAGTACCTGCTCCCTCTCGCACTCCTTGAACTGCACATCTGTTGGGGGGTGCAATGCGAACACAGAAATGAATATGCAAATGAATGCAACAAATTTTGAAAGCACAATGGACACTCACAACACAAAATCATGCAACTGTACCTGGGAGCGCGTGGCGAAACATTTTGTCGAGCTGGCCCAGCCACTCTCGACACTTGCACATGCGCTGACTCTTGTCATCCGCATACATGGGTGGACGGAATATCTTGGCGCCGTTCAAATGTTCCAGATCCTCCAACCGGTACTTCAGGCGTTCCTTCACCTCACGTGCGTAGACCTGGCAGAGCTTCTTGCACGAGTAGTAGTCGTGGCCAGTTTTTTTACCTTTGATAAGGTGCTCGTGCAGCACGAACACGTGTTTAGCCGGTTCACCATTCATGTCCACACCCTACACCTTTACCTCCCGATGTTGCGGATCTGCCTGCTTCTTTAGGAACTTGTTCAGCAAGGGTGATTGTCCGCTGCCAATTGAATCCTCGTAGTCTAGATAGTGGACTTCGATTGTGGGATACGCAAGGAAAACTTCACTTGCGACGACTGTAATGTCCACTTGCCAGGTTTAGAGACACAAGACAATGTTAGTCGTTGGGTTTTTTAGTGACTTAACATCTACCGCCTGCAAAATGAAAACATTACTTGAAGCTTCTGGAACTTGGCATTCAACTCGTTCAGGATCGCTAGCAAATCTGCAAGGAAGTAGACGAGAAAGTGAAATTTGAAATACATGCAGGTCTCGTACATCTTTTTATCCTTCTCGTGCAGCAAGAATACCGTCGCCGGAAGCACCTTCGCAAAACTCTTCACCGCCTCTCCCCGTGATAGCCAACGCACGTCATGAATGCCCTGCAGCTCGAGGTTCGTCTCGCAGACAACTTCTTGAAGTTGGCGGAAACGCCTATGGTGATTGGAGCTTTGCGACAGCATCGTCGCCACCGCCCGAACTCCCTTGTCAACGATTTCCAAGTCCGTCAGCTTGGTCGCAGCATCTTTGGCAGCGAGCGCCTCTCTGTGAAAGGAAAGCATTCATGTTAGCCAGGTCGGTAGTAAGGGAGTTCATTGATGCATTAAACTTTTCACATGACATTCATTTTACATCCGCATTTTCCTACTGATGGGCAATGCAGTGACATGAGACGAGCTAGAGGTTCTTCGCGCGGAGACGAGGTAGAGGTTCTTCGCGCGGAGATGAGCCACAAGGCCAGCATGCTCCCCGGTCATGACCGAACCACCGTCAGTGCTTATCCCGACGATTTTCGAGAAGTCGAGGCCGATCGCATGCAGATGCGTAAGCAGCACGTCTTGGAGACTTGCAGCATCTGCCTTGTCGATCGTCAGCAGGGAGAGAAACTCCGTCACGACCTCCTCGCATTTCAAGTACGTGACGTACACGATAAGGTGCTTCTCGCACACCCTATCGGTACTCTCATCCAGAGCGATCCCGATGTAGGGACTCTGTCTGATGTGCTGCAGTTGCTCTTCACATAAATACTTGGACGCGGCTTCGACCAACTCGGAGAAGCCATACCTGCATGTATACGGTGCATATGTCAGAACGCACACGAGTGTCAGGAAAACATAACCGTGTCAAAACATGACTTCGAGATTCTCACTCTGAGTAGTAGCTTCCGCGCTGATCAATCGGGAGGTTCGGGCAACCCATCTCCAGCATAAACTTGATAAACCCGATGTAGGAAGAGATTGGTGCCTCGGAATGGCACGTGAAAACCGCCGTTTTTAACGCCGCGATAAGGTGAAGTGTCTTCTTGTCGACTCCCTCGTACTCGTCCAGCATCGCTTGGCGCAAATTCCGGCTCTCCGTCGCCTTCTTGGCCCCATGCGCGTCAAGATGTGCTGTAGACCGTTGATGAGTTCAAATTCTCTGCTTCTGCATGTCGCGTCCACCAGCACCGCCCTTGCCGTATGCCGTATTTGCATTCTCGATGCCAAACTCCATGCAAGTGCTGCATTTTAAAATAGGAAACCCATCGTCAGCGCGAGACAACATAAGCCACGGGAATAATCGTTGCCCGGGGTTTGTGAAGCGACGGTGTGCCTTGGTAAATGCGAGTTAAGGATCTTTTTCTGAGGTCGTGAGATCTTCCTCCTCTTCGTTGTCTCCGTCGATGTCACCCACCTCGTCGCCTAGACTGGGCTCCCGTGTAAATCTGAGCTTCCGCTGACGCCATTTCTGCAGCACGGTACTGACGCTTGGTTTGCGCTTTGTGCCACTCGACTCCCGTCCAGGCTCCGTGAGTTCTTGGGATGGGCCGGCAATGGCAGGTTATGGGGTCGTTGCATTGGAACCAGTAGTGGGTAGGGAGGGCGGATCTGTCCGCGTCTGGACAAACTCGGTAACGGGAACCGCAAAAGGCCTCAAAAAGCTGAGACCTGTTCTCGGGGGAGAGTCGGAACGAGGCTTGCCGACCTCGTTGTCGTCGTGACAAAGAACGTCAATAGCCATGGACAAGAAAATGGGATGTGGCTAGCTAGCTAGACACTCAGACAGGAGCTGCGTGGTGGTGAGACAGTGGCTGAGCTTGTAGAAAAGACCATGCTTGTCTGCAAAGCGTTGCTGTGAGAGCTTCCCGTCCCGGTGGGGTGTCCAAGGAGGGTGTGTGATGGTAGTGGGAATCTGGAAGGTTCGGTGTGGAGGGGATTGCGTGCGCACGCCGCGCTGTGCTGTGCTATGCAGAAGGCGGGACGTGATGATGTCCTGCCACTCTGCACGGCTGCGCCGTGTCCTGGCGGTCCGGGCCGTCAAGGCGACCCGCACAGTCGTGATTGTGAAAGTTAGCCACTAATTGCGGCAAGATTTTCGCCGACTGTTGATGTGCTGGAACCCCCCCCCCCCCCCCCCCGAAATTCGTCAGCGTCAAATTCGTTTCGAGTCTTTCACACCAGTCTAGTTACACAAGCCACTCTGAAATATCAGCCTATTGTGAAACATAGCTTTTTCAAAAAAGGGTCCAGCCACAAACAACTCTGAAAAAAAAGGCCAAGACAACCCAGACTTATAGTAAGGGTTGTAAGGGTGATTCACCCTGCTAACCAGAGCCCTGGTACCCGTACCACATGCATTTTGCCTGCCTGGCGGTGACACACAGCGCCACACAAGTGTGCATCGTCCAAGAGAGTCCTGCTTGGTCCCTTTCTCCCTCCCCACCAGACCCCCACCCACCGACCAGCCGCTCTCGCCCAACCCCAACCCAGTCAGTTTATTTCATTCATCCAGTTTTCCTCCTCGTGGCAAGAAGCGCCGCCCTGCTCAAGAGTTCCTATACCGTATTATCTTGTGCTCACTGCTAAGCTTATTCTGTTAGAACCAGGCACTGATGCTTTAGTTGCTCTGTTAGTTAATGCCATCTTTAATATGTAATCCACGCTTAAGTCTAAACATGAAAGGGTGAAAACAATGTGCACACTGATGAGCAAGAGTACCTTTCCAACTGACACTGAGAAAAAAGACTGACATGGCTGACCCACCCTTCCTGAAAGACCAACTTCAGCGAACTGGCCTTGCGAGTGAGAGTGCCCCAAATCCTATCCAGAGGCCTGAAGGGCGCCCTAAAATACAACTCTGTAAAATCAGGGTGAACACTTAAACCCACCCTTATAGTAAGGGCCATAAGGGTGATTTACCGTGATATCAAGAGGCCTGGTCTGTGCATGCATGGGAGCAGCAAGCAGCAGAGGCGATCAAACAGGAGTACCGCTTCAAACGCCCTGAGCTGCTCAAACCTCTAGTGGAGCCGGCTTTAGCGAAGCTTGTATCATGATGACGTGTCATGCCATAGGAGAGAATGGTGCTGGAAGCTGCTAGTGTCTGTGGTGGTGCCTCAATCAAGACACAGCAGGGTGCTAGGTGCTAGACGCATGAACTGCTAGGTGCTGCTGCAACTCATTCAACCTGGTGACTGTGAAAACGTTGCCTTTGGCAACTTGTATGAGCAGTGCGCTTCATTTCAGTGGGTTTGCGTACATTAATCTTGTCCAACAGCAATTTCAGCTAAACTAGAGAAAAAAAACTGAATGGATAGGTGAAAAGGGGTGTGAAATGGAAACTCTTGAAATTTATGAAAGACTGGGTCAGGCCCACAGGCTTGATTGAATCCAATAAGACAAAACTTAGCTGATTCACTGTACCCTCTTTAATTAACTTAGAATAATACACCCAAAGTTCACTACGAGGTTGGATCTCGAGCCGAGTTTCTTGACATTATTTGAGCCCAAACCTGCTTCGTGTTTGCCTTACACACCTCCCGAACCGAAACCGCAGCTGCTCCGAACCACAACCAATTATCTGTTCGTAAGCTTCGGCAGAGCCTAGGCACTTAGATTTGGGAACCAAACTGGGTCAAACGGTCGGCCATAATTGTACGCAGCACGGTTCCAAAGCAATGCGCCGCATTACACAGCGTAGCACCGCATATCACCGCCTGGCGTCGCACAAAACAAGCCGACCGAGCATCAAGCCTGAAGTCATCACACTCACCGCAGCGCAGTCCACGGGTGTTAGCGGACGCGTCACAGCATTGCATCATCGAGCAATGGCGCACCTTGGGCTGCATCTGTGCCGCGTTATGGACCCTTCACTTCGTGCCAGGAGGCACGACGCAGCACTAGGGTTGTTTCTCGTAATATACTTGCATGCAATCCGGGACGTCAGATCGCCGTTATTGGTACTAAACCCGCAGGGCGAGCTCTGGATCAGATTCGATATAGTCACGGGAAGTGGTAGGAAGGAGAGCGGGTGCTACAGTGCCTCACCTGCCCTCGGTTTAGCGCTAGTACCTCGTTCGTATGGAATTTAGAAATGCGATTTACCGTCGCAGTGACCTACGTCGGCGGGAGCCGTCGCCGAATCACACGCGCGCGCGCCGCCGCCGCGCAACCTGCGCTCTGTGGCCGACAGCTCACGTCGAGGAACTTGCACAGGGCGCGTCGTGGCAGCACCTCCCCGTCGTCATCCGCAGCACCCCTTCGCTCCAATCGCGCCGCGAGCGCCTCAAGCTCCTCGCGCGCCTTGCGCTCGTCGCGCTTCTTGCGCTGCCGCTGTGCCCACATTGCCGCGGCTCCCCAGCGCCGCCAGGAGCGCCCCCCCCGGCGGCGCCGCCAGCGGTAGTAGTGGCGCCACCGCCAGTCACCCCCGACACTCGAGGTACTGCTGGGAGAGGAGGGGGGGTATAGGGGGGAAATGTGGTGGTTTGGCTGCAGTGCCTGGCAGTTGCGGCAGTCAACGACCATCGAAGGTGTGGACGGAGGAAGTTGGGCGGCAGTGGGCGGCAGTGGGCAACAGTAGACGGCGGCGGGTGGCAGTGAGCAAGTCAGGGAATGGGAGGGAGTGGCTGAATGGTAGGGAGGGTTTGGGAGGGAGGGAATGGGAGGGAGGGAATGGGAGGGAAAGGGAGGGAGGGAATGGGAGGAAGGGAATAGGAGGGAGGGAATGGGAGGGAAAGGGAGGGAGGGAATGGGAGGAAGGGAATGGGAGGGGAGAATGAGAGGGAGGGAATGGGGGGAGGGAGGGAATTGGAGGGAGGGAATGGGAGGGAGGGAATGGGAGGAAGGGAATGGGAGGGAGGGAATGTGAGGGAGGGAATGTGAGGGAGGGAATGGGAGGAAGGGAATGGGAGGGAGGGAATGTGAGGGAGGGAATGTGAGGGAGGGAATGGGAGGGAGGGAATGGGAGGAAGGGAATGGGAGGGAGGAAACGGGAGGGAGGGAAAGCGATATTGGGATGGGGGGCGTCAGTTATCAGCGTGGGTGGCTTCACCCGTCTTGCACAAGGACCGAGTGCTGCCCTGCAATCCCCTCCGCCCTGCCATCCCCTCCGCCCTGCAATCCCCTCCGCCCTGCAATCCCCTCCGCCCTGCAATCCCCTCCGCCCTTCAACCCCCTTGCACTTGATGCCCGCAGTTCCCCCCCCTCTCTCCGCACCCTCCCCCTCCCCCCCTCCCCCCCCCCACCCCCTCTCCCCTCCCGCTCTTTTTCTTCCCCCTTCCGCCCCCCACCCTGTGCTGGCGCGCCTGGTGCAGGGCTGGCAGCTTATGAGGCATGGGCATGGGCACTGTCATACCCCTCCCCCCCCCACCCCCTCCTCCTCCCTCCCCCGCTCGTCCCCTTCCGCCCCCTACCCTGTGCTGGCGCGCCTGGTGGTTGCAGGGCTGGCAGCTCGCGAGGGATGGGTTCTGCCATATCCCTCCTCCTCCCTCCCCCGCCCGTCCCCCTCCGCCCCCCACGCAGCGCTAGCAGGCCTGGTGCATTTCTGGCATATTGGGGGGGGTGACTTCACGCGGTGGACGAACGTGAGCGACGTGTGCACGCTCAACGACCCGCGCATCACATGCAACAACACGGCTGTTGTCGCCCTGTGCGTGCATGCCCTGCCCTGCCCTGCCCTGCCCTGCCCTGCCCTGCCCTGCCCCGCCCTGCCCTGCCCTGCCCTGCCCTGCCCTGCCCCGCCCTGCCCTGCCCTGCCCTGCCCTGCCCTGCCCTGCCCTGCCCCGCCCTGCCCTGCCCTGCCCTGCCCTGCCCTGCCCCGCCCTGCCCTGCCCTGCCCTGCCCTGCCCTGCCCTGCCCTGCCCTGCCCTGCCCTGCCCTGCCCTGCCCTGCCCTGCCCTGCCCTGCCCTGCCTTGCCCTGCCCTGCCCTGCCCCGCCCTGCCCTGCCCTGCCCTGCCCTGCCCTGCCCTGCCCTGCCCCGCCCTGCCCCTCCCTGCCCTGCTGTAACGCCTGTGGGCTGTGTTAATGGGCATTATGCTGTGCCAAATAACTTCCTCTTTTCAATTTGACCCAGTGTGTAGCGAGATCAGAGCCTAGTGTTCAAATCCCTGCTGGTCCACATTTTCCGCCCGTGGCGAGAATTGAAATGTGGTTCCCAGACATGAACCCAGGAAACGATCCTCTGCTGTCCTGACCTGAGCAACCAGCGAAGTCGCAGCTAGCAGCACTGCTAACTCTAGGTCCCTGCAGGAGGGGCCGACTCCCTGAAGTAGAGAGCCAACGGGGACTAAGGCGCCAGGGGGGGACGAGTGTAACGCCTGTGGGCTGTGTTCATGCGACACTCACTTTCATGCGACACTCACTTTCATGCGATACTCACTTTCATGCGACACTCACTCTCATGGGACACTCACTTTCATGCGACACTCACTTTCATGCGACACTCACTTTCATGCGACACTCACTTTCATGCGATACTCACTTTCATGCGACACTCACTCTCATGCTACACTCACTTTCATGCGACACTCACTTTCATGCGACACTCACTTTCATGCGATACTCACTTTCATGCGACACTCACTCTCATGCGACACTCACTTTCATGCGACACTCACTTTCATGCGACACTCACTTTCATGCGACACTCACTTTCATGCGACACTCACTTTCATGCGACACTCACTCTCATGCAACACTCACTTTCATGCGACACTCACTTTCATGCGACACTCACTTTCATGCGACACTCACTTTCATGCGACCCTCACTCTCATACGACACCACAGAGAGTGAGCATATTCACAGAACTGTACCCCCTGTGCTGCCACCCCTTGTGCTGCCACCCCTTGTGCTCCCAGGAGGCTGTCGCAGGCCAACATTCTGGGCGAGATGCCAGATGTCATCGGCAATCTCACCTCCCTCACCGCTCTGTACGCCTCTACACCGCACGCCCCCTGGGACTCTCATTCCTCCCTCCTTTGCATGCCTCCATGCCGTTCCCTTTATGTCCTCCACTCTCTTACTCTCCGCACCCCCATCGTTCTCCACACCCCCCTCAATTTCTGCACTTTATACTCCCTTGCTGACCTGCACTTGTCTTACACATGTACCGCTTTCCCCTCCGCCCATGCACCGTCCCCTCAACCCATGCACCGTCCCCTCCGCCCATGCACCGTCCCCTCCACCCATGCACCGTCCCCTCACCATTCTCGTCAGAGCCACCTTGAAACACCAAGCTCCCTCACTCCGCCCTCTCTCGCCCTCCTCCGCCCTCCTCCGCCCTCATCCACTCCACCCCCCCCCCCCCCTCCCCCCTTTCCTCCCAGCTATCTGGACAGCAACCGGTTTTACGGCTCTCTGCCTGCGTCCCTCAGCCGCCTCACCAATCTCCAACACCTGTGAGGCCCACTTGGCCCTCGAAACACCCGCAAGCACGGATGCGCGTGTGACTCCCACGTGCGCACTACACTGCAGTAGAGTGCACTTTACTCCCACGCACGTGCACACTACAATTAAGTCACACTTGGCCGCAGAGTGAGTAAGCACAACCAACCGTACCATATAACCATGTACCCCTTGTGTTGCTTGTGCCGCTTGTGCCAATTTTGCTGCTTGTGTTGCTTGTGCCGCTTGTGCTGCCTTTGTTGCTTGTGCTGCTGTGCTGCGTGTGCTGCGTGTGCTGCGTGTGCTGCGTGTGCTGCGTGTGCTGCGTGTGCTGCGTGTGCTGCCAGGGATCTCTCACAGTGCGAGCTCACAATGGTGCTGCCAGATGTCATCGGCAATCTCACCGCCCTCGTCTCCCTGTATGCCGTCACTCCCTGCATTCTCCACACTCCCTGCATTCTCCACACTCCCTGCATTCTCCACACTCCCTGCATTCTCCACACTCCCTGCATTCTCCACACTCCCTGCATTCTCCACACTCCCTGCATTCTCCACACTCCCTGCATTCTCCACACTCCCTGCATTCTCCACACTCCCTGCATTCTCCACACTCCCTGCATTCTCCACACTCCTTTCATTCTTCACTCCTTTCATTCTCCACACTCCTTTCATTCTCCACACTCCTTTCATTCTCCACACTCCTTTCATTCTCCACACTCCCTTTTTTTTCTCCACACTCCCTTCATTCCCTACACTCACTTCATTCTCCACACCCCTTTCATTCTCCACACTCCCTTAATTCTCCACACTTCCTTTGATCTTCACACTCCCATTAATCCTCACACTCCCTTCATTTCCCTCACTCCCTTCACACTCCACATTTCCTTCATTCTCCACACTCCTTTCAATCTTCACACACCCCCTTCGTTTCCCACACTCCCTTCACACACTCTACATTCTCCACATTTCCTTAGTTCTTCAAGCTCCCTTCATTCTCCACACTCCCTTCATTCACCTCCTCCCTCCTCCGCCCTGCTCCTCGCTGCCAGAGAGCTGGACATGAACAACTTCCAAGGCCCTCTGCCTGACTCTCTCAGCCGCCTCACCAACCTCCAAACCCTGTGAGCGGCCCACATGGGCAACGAGCGAACCCAACACGCTTGAATCGAACATTTTTCAAACACTTGGTCAAGTCGAACCGAACCGAACACGTTCGACTCGAACAGTTTTCCTAAATGGTAGTGTCTCTGTTCGAGTATAGGGTCGAACAGTTGTGAGGCAAGGTCAAACAGTTGTGAGGCAAGGTCGAACAGTTGTGAGGCAAGGTCGAATAGTTGTGAGGCAAGGTCGAACAGTTGTGAGGCAAGATCGAACACTAACGTGTTTGACCTGAACTCGAACAGTTTGCTTTTGGGGATACTTTCAGTATAGTCACATTCAGGGTACGTACAAATCCGGGCGCATGTATTACAAGCAATATCACAATGTCATGAAAGATAAGAGCGAAGATCAACAATGCTGCGCACTCAAACCCTCACTGTGAGCCTCCCTTGCCCTTCCTGTGAGCCTCACTTGATCTTCCTGTGATCCCCACTTGCCCTTTCTGTGATCCCTGCTTGCGAAATCACACTCCTGTATGCATTTACGGCGACTGCTCTTGCCTTTTACCCACCCCTGAATCCTGTGAGCTTGTGAACATGCGCTCTGCTTTATTTAAACCACACCCTGTACTGTAAGAAACTGTGTAAGGGAATCTACATTGGCTTCTATATAGATTCCCTTACACAGCCTCTTACAGTACAGGATGCGATTTACATACCACCTGCCTGCTACAGTACAGGATGCGATTTACATACCACCTGCCTGCTACAGTACAGGGTGTGGTTTATTCAAAGCAGAGCACATGTTCAGCAGCTGACAGGATTCAGGAGTTTATTCTCCCACCAGCCTGCCTCACTGTGCTCCTTGGTTTCTCTAATCATGCCACCACCATTCACTCCCTTCACCATCTTGCCATCTCCTCTTCAGCGATTTCGCACATAAAATGAAGGAAAAGGAAGCCACGTGGTGGAAAGTGAAGCATGAGTATAGGAGTATGAGGAGGAAGCAGCCGAGGAGGGATGGGAATTTTTTCACATGCATGTTGATATTCTCGTCTCTGCGTTCATGCATGGATGTGTCTACGCGTGTTTGGAGAGGTGGGGATGTTTCGTGTGTGTGTGTGTGTGTGCGTGTGTGTGTGTGTGTGCGCGCGTGTGTGCATGGGTGTGTGCGTGTGTGCATGTGCATGTGTGTGTGTGTGTGTATGTGTGTGTGTGTATGTGTGTGTGTGTGCATCTGTGTGTGCTTGGGTGCATGTGTGCATGCGTGCATGCATGTGTACCACAAATCAACAGCCGATTAGGTAACAACAGATTCTCTGGTTCCCTTCCGTCCAGTCTGACAGCTCTCACAGCACTCAAACAGTTGTAAGTCTTTCTAGAAACTGTTTGTCTGCCCCTTTTTGGCCCCGAGACACCATCATACTCCTTTAGTCACCACCTGCCATGCCATGTGTTCCGCATACATGAGTCAAGCAAATGCCCACGTGTGTGTATTACGGAAGAGCCTTCCCTTGCCGTCAAAGAGGCATTGTTAGAGCTTTGCTCCTGGTATAAGTTGCTCTTCATTCGAGTCTTGCGCCTGATTTATTTTGAGACGTCTCAAAACACTCCTTCTTTCATGCGCCTGATTTATTTCTCCCCCTCCTGGTTCTTACTTCTGCTCCGCCACATGCCTTGCACGGTCTCCCTGCATTCATGCTTGTCCATCCATCCCACTTCCGAATCCACCGCACTGCACCGCCTCTTTTGCAGATTACTTGCTTTCCACTCTCTTCCTCTTCGCACCCCGTTCCCCCATATATCTCAACCGCCAGATTTGCCCAAAACAACTCCTTCGAAGGCCCTCTGCCGATCTACTTTGGCCGCATGACCCAGCTTCAGGAGCTGTGAGTGCCGCAGCAGCTGTGAGTGCCGCAGCTGTGAGTGCAGCAGCTGTTAGTGCAGCAGCTGTGAGGGCAGCAGCTGTGAGTGCAGCAGCTGTGAGTGCAGCAGCTGTGGGGGCAGAGCTCAAAGTGTGCGTGACTGCCATTGTTTCCCTGGTTTTCACTGCCATTGTTTCCCTGGTTTTCACTGCCATTGTTTCCCTGGTTTTCACTTCCATTGTTTCCCTGGTTTTCACTGCCATTGTTTCCCTGGTTTTCACTGCCATTGTTTCCCTGGTTTTCACTGCCATTGTTTCCCTGGTTTTCACTGCCATTGTTTCCCTGGTTTTCACTGCCATTGTTTCCCTGGTTTTCACTGCCATTGTTTCCCTGGTTTTCACTGCCATTGTTTTTCAAACGAGTAGGCTGTGCCCATCCCTGGACCCTCTCCCCAACGCGATGCCATGCCTTTCTGGGCAGTCATGTCATGTGCCGCTCGTGCCCTGCCACTCGTGCCCTGCCACTCATGCCCTGCCTGCCATTCCTCCTACTCTCACCCACGCACACCTCCTTTACTTCATTTAATTTGCTCCTACTCTTACCCACCGCATGCCTCCCCCAGGAAGCTCTACTCCAACCCCATCCCTGCCTCTTTCTCTTCACGTCAACCCACTCCCACGGCATGCCTCCCCCAGGAAGCTCTATTCCAACCCCATGGGAGGGTCGCTGCCGGAGTCCTACTCGCAACTCAAGAACCTCACCCACCTGTACGCCTCCTCACCCACCTGTACACCTCCTCACCCACCTGTACGCATCCTCACCCACCTGTACACCTCCTCACCCACCTGTACGCCTCCTCACCCACCTTTACACCTCCTCACCCACCTGTACGCCCCCTCACCCACCTGTACGCCTCCTCACCCACCTTTACACCTCCTCACCCACCTGTACGCCTCCTCACCCACCTGTATGCCTCCTCACCCACCTGTATGCCTCCTCACCCACCTGTACGCCTCCTCACCCACCTGTACGCCTCCTCACCCACCTGTATTCACTCATCACATGCTCTTTTGAAGCCTTATCTGCTTCTTTCAACCGCCATTTAAGCCTCCCATCCCATGCCTCCCATGCCTCGCATGCCTCCCATGCCTCCCATGCCTCCCATGCCTCCCATGCCTCCCATGCCTCCCATGCCTCCCATGCCTCCCATGCCTCGCATGCCTCCCATGCCTCCCATGCCTCCCATGCCTCCCAAACCTCACACGGCTCTTATGCCTCATGTCTCCCCCACACGCCTCCTCACCTCTCCCCATCTATCCCCCCTCCTTCTCGCCCTCTCATCCTCTCACCTGCCCCAAATTCAGGCATCTGGAGGACATGGGTCTGTCAGGCCCCATTCCTGACTCATGGGGCAACATGGAAAATCTGCAGTACTTGTGAGTGTGTGCAGTACTTGTGAGTGTGTGCAGTACTTGTGAGTGTGTGCAGTACTTGTGAGTGTGTGCAGTGCTTGTTGTGAGTCTGCAGTGCATGTGAGTGTGTGGCAGCGCAACCCATCTGTGTTACTTTGTTCCTCCATGTTAAACGCACACTTCTGCCTGCTACGCGCATCCTCTTGTTTCATAGCCCACTTCACTTACTCCATTCGGTGCACTGTTGACTTTTGAGTCGACTCAAAAGTCAACTTACTCCATTCGGTGCACTGTTTCATGCCAAGGACTTCAATTCTATTCACTCATCTTCTCCCCACCCTCGTTCCTCTCTCTTACCCGTTCCTGCTCATACACACTGTCTCCTCCACCTTACCAGCCGTTTGAGTCGCAACGATATCTCAGGGATCCTCCCCACCCTCGTTCGTCCCTCTCTTTTCTTACCCATTCCTGCACAGCACATACACTGTCTCTCCCGCCTCCCCCCCCTGCCAGCCATTTGAGTCGCAACGATATTTCAGGGGTCCTCCCCACCTCGATGAATCAGCTCACCAACCTCATTGAATTGTAACCGTTTCATCTAGCCAACCTCATTGAACTGTAACCGTTTCATCTGACCTACCTCATTGTGAACTTTATTCGTATCTTTTAACCAACTGTAACCATCTCACCAACTGTAATGTAACCATGTCGCCACGCTTGTTCAACATCGTTATACCTCCTCTTGTTCATCCCCTTGCATCATTCGGGTTACTGATGCTTCACGAGCTCTGACCCCCAATGCTCTGACCCCCAATGCTCTGACCCCCAATGTTTATTGTCTGCTTCTCTACTTACACATTCTGCACTTTCTCCTGCCTCTCCATCTCCCCCTCTACCCCTCTCCTGGTCTCTGCCCTGCCGTCCCCACTCCGTATTTCCCCCTCTATGTCGCGTTTCTCTCTTCCCTGTCTCTCTCTCTGCCTGCAGTCTTCTCCTTCCCTTCATCCACCGTCTGCCTGCCTGCCCACCCGCCCGCCCGCCTGCTTGCCTGCCTGCCTGCCTGCTTGCCTGCCGTGCTGGCCTGCTGGCCTGCATGCCTGCTCTCTCTCCTGCCCTCACCACCAGCTCCATCTATCGCAATCCGCTGCTGGAGGGCAAGCTGCCGCCCTGCTGGGCCACCGTCCAGTCCCTCGGCACTCTGTACGCCCCTTCCCCTCAGCACACCTTTCCGCTACTCTCTTGCCCTTCCCCTGCTGCCCTGCTGGCCCACCACACAGTCCCACGGCACTCTGCATTAGGCATGGGCATTTGACCTGGACCCGACCCGACCCGGCCGGGTCGGGTCTGGTGTTCTGAGTATCCCGACCCGGGCGGGTCGGGTCGGGCCTACCCGTACGGGTCGGGTTGACCCGTGACCCGTCAGGGTATCTTTTTCACGGGTACCCTTGACCCGTCGGGTCGGGTCGACCCGTGACCCGAAATCGGGTTAAGATACGGAAATCGTAGGATAGACTGCAATAGCGGTGCGCGAATGGCTCTGCATCGGGCTGGCAAACAAGACGCATGATAGCTATAGTGTAGGAGGAGGCGTAGGAGAGATCGTGGATAGGGAAACCTAGGTCGAAGTTGAAATTTGTACTCCACAGTTGCCAAATTTGTGCACAATACTGTCTCCAACCAATTTCCCCTCCCATCACCTCTCTTAACCGCATTGCATCTAGATCATCCAACCAATTTGAGATTTGAAAGCTGGACAGTCGTCACTTCCAGATCTACAACAAAGTTCATCCGCCCTTAGATCCACGATTCCGCGCGTAGGGGGGGGAGGAATTCCAATCCGTGCGGATCTGGGGAGAATCGCCGATCCGCGCGGTTCGTCGGGGGAAATCGTCGATCAGCGCGTATGACGAGTTTTTCTTGGGTATAATTACCCGACCCGACCCGACCCGAGGGTACACTACCCGAGGACGGGTCACAGAGACCCGTGCCCACTATGGCGGGTCGGGTACCCTAAATTTGGCTTATCTTGACCCGCCGACCCGACCCGACCTGACCCGAACCCGTCACGGGTCGGCCTAGACGGGACGGGTCGGGTCAAATGCCCATGTCTACTCTGCATGCCTTACTGCCCTCCCTGCTCCCCTCCCTACCCTCCCCTGCCCTCCCCATGGCCCCCCCCTGCCGTCCCTGACCCCTCCCCTTGTCCTCCCCCTGCCCTCCCCGCAGCCCTCCCCCTATGCGCCTTGCTACCTCACTGGCCACAGCGGTTCGCACTCGCACACACTCTACCTCCCACACCCCACCTCTTTGTCTCCCCAGCCCTGGTTACTGGCTGCCCCCTGCTGCCCATCCCCACTACCCAATTCCACCGCCCCTCAGTGCTGTCCCTCGTGATGGTGCTATAAGCTTGTTCGTCCCCACCTGTTTCAATCCCCACCACCCTCTTGTTGCCCCTGTATCCAGCATGATCACCATCCATCCGACGCCCTCCCCTTCGCCTCCACCCACCCGCAGCAGCTCACTCCTCACAGCAGCTCACTCCTCACAGCAGCTCACTCCTCACAGCAGCTCACTCCTCCTCACAGTGCAACCGTGAGACCAGACCAGCCTCCATCCAACGTTTCCCTCCCCCCCATCCAACGATCCCTCTCTCTTCCTCCAACCCCCCACCCCCCACCTCCTTCCCTCCCCTCCCGCCCCAATCCACCCCTACCAGCTCTCTGCTGGGCACCAGGCTGCGCTGCCCCGACAACCTGCCGACTCCTGCTGCCCCGACAACCTGCCGACTCCTGCTGCCCCGACAACCTGCCGACTCCTGCTGCCCCAATATTCGATACCCATCCACCATTGTTCCCTCCCCCACCCCCCACCTCCTTCCCTCCCCTCCCTCCCCAATCCACCCCCACCAGCTCCCTGCTGGGCACCAAGCTGCGCTGCCCCGCGCGCCCCGCCGACTCCTGCTGCCCGGGGTGCCTTCAGAGCGACCTGCCCTTCTGCTCCCTCCTCTGCCCCGACTTCTGCCAACAATGCAAACCACCCCGTAACCCCCTCTCTTACTGCCAACCACCGTCTGTAACTGCTCCTTACCACATCACCTCCTCCTCGTCACATCACTGCCCCATTCTCCAGGGGACCATCCTGGTTCTGTTCCTGTCTTTGTCTGCTACACATTTTCTCTCCCTTTTTACCCCTTATTTACTCAGCAGCAACAATGCTCACTCGTGTGTTACCCCCCACCACCCCATTTGTGCCATCCACCCTCTTCATCTGCCCTGCACTGCCCGCCCGCCAGTGCTGTCTCCAGCAGGCATAGCAGGCGTGGTGGTGGGGAGCGTGGTGCTGCTGCTGGTGGTGCTGCTCGTAGTGCTCTACGTATGGTACTACTACTGGGGACCTGGCAGCCGCAAGGGTGAGTGGGTGGGGCGAAGGAGAGTGAGGTGCGGTGGTGAGTGTGGTGGTGGGGATGTGCGTGGGGTGGGCTGGGGGTCGCTGCTGGTGGTGGTGCCGCTCGTATCGCTCTACATGTGGTATTCCTACTGGGGACCCGGCAACCGCAAGGGTGATTGGGATGGGGAGGGTGAGTTTAGGGGGAGGCTGAGTGGGGTGATGAGGGTGAGTGAGATGGGGAGTGCGATTGGAGTTAGAGTGTGAATGGGGTGGGGAGGGTAAGTTGGATGAGGTTGTGTGAGTGGGGAAATGTGAATGGAGTGGAGGGAGTGCCACGTATGGTAAATCAACTACAGGCGTGATTCGATGTGCGGAAAGATCCAAAGGGTGCATACCGACAGAAGCACAGACGAGGTTGCTCATCTTCCCTCCCCTCTCTGCTTCCCCGAGCTCTCCTCCTCCTCCCTCCCTCCCACTGTGCTCCCCCGCCCTCTGTGCCCCCCCCTACCCTCTCACCCCCTTCCTCCTCCCCTGCAAGCAGCGTGGGAGAGGGAGCTGCAGCAGGGCTTCAGGAGGTACACGTGGAGGGAAGTTATGGAGGCGACCAACCAGCTGAGCCCCGACAACCTTCTCGGCAAGGGCGGCTTCGGCTCCGTGTACTGGGGCGTCATAGGCGGGTCCCAGCAGAGCGGGTGGAGCACAGGGGTGTGGAAGCGAGCTGAGGCCAGCTGGAAAGCAGCAAGCAGCGGCATGCACAAGGGGAGTGGGATGAGCGGAGGGAGTGGGACGACGAATGGGGGGAGTGGCACAAGTGTAGGGAGTGGGACAAGTAAGGGGAGCGTTACGAGTGCAGGCAGCAGGAACATTGCTTCTGTTGCTCCTGCGGACGGCAGTGCCCCAGGGGTGGGCGGCAGTGCTCCCAAGGTGGGCGGCGGTGTGCGTGTGGTGGTGGGCGGCGGCATGGAGGTGGCGATCAAGCGAGCAGCTGTTGTGGAGCGATCGTCCAACGTCGCCACCATGTTTGAAGAAGAGGTGCGCGGTGCGGTGCGGTGCGGTGTGATCGGGTGTGGTGTGGTGGCATGGAGGGGTTGTGTTCGTGGTACGGTGCAGTGTGATCGGAAGTGGTGTGGTGGTGTGGAGGGGGTGTGTCTGTGGTGCGGTGCGGTGTGATCGAGTGTGGTGTGGTCGTGTGGAGGGAGTGTTTCTGTGGTGCGCTGCGGAGTGATTGGGTGTTGTATGGCCGCGTGGAGGGAGTGTGCGTGTGGTGCAGTGGCAAGGAGGTCTGCTTCTATGTTGGAAAAGTCGTGCCCAGCATATTATACGCAAGCGCACATACGCTTGCGTATAATACGGGATGCGCTGAATGGGTGACTCAAGAATACGTGAAAAATACGCTGCCCGGTCAGGTAAAGCTTTTTTTCCGGTCAGGCGGCACGAGGAACCTCATTAGTTGCACTCGCGGGAGTGCCAGTGCCAGTAGGGGGCGTCATCGTAGAGCTGCGAGGTGATCGAGAGAACTGGAGAAAGAGAATTGGACGACGTGACTGATGAGAATGTTTAGGGTTGGGAGGGACTTACCTTTTTGTCCTCGATGAGAGTTGAGGTAGGCTAGACATTCGTGTAGCTGATTTGGAGTCGCGGGGTAAAGGACGGTGCAATGCGGTTGATTTGACTGTCCCCTTGCCAAATTTGTGTGTTGGTGGGGTCGACGAATTCTTGATGTGCGAACAATTTGACGTCACATTTGCAAAATTCGTGCGCACAATGTGTGTCGCAACGCATTTTCCAATTTCGTGCGCGAACTTTTTTTTTTTGGCCGGGCAGCCCGGATTTTTCCGAATGAATGTACGTACGTATTGCGTACAGCGTATATTCGTCTACGTATATACGCTGTACGCATGCCCAGGCTGGCGACTTTTCCAGCATAGGTCTGTTTTAGCGTGGCCTGGTGTGATAGAGAGGTGCTACTTGGTTGCAATGAGTAAGGTGAGGGGGCTAAACGAATGAAAAGAGGAATACTTCGGTTGATGAGGCATGTGTTGGTAAGCACAATAGTTTTGTTGGAATGTGCCTAAAATGAATGTCAAAATCAAAATGCAAAAGATACTGATTTCAGCCGGGCTTCATAACTCAATTAGGGCGCGTGGCACAGCAAAATTCGACTGTCGAAGTTCGACTTTTTACAGCAAAGCCCGAGCGTGGAAATTCGAATGCGAGGTCGACCCAGTTGAGTGTCCTACCGTTTTCTCGATCTTTGAACATGGACACACGAACGTCGCATAACAACCCTAAACGATATTTGCGAAATTGGTTACCATCAAAAGGTCGACCTTTTTTTCAAACTCCGACCACAAAGGACACGCGCCCTTACAAATAAGTGACAACACCAAACCATATGCTATATTATATAACGTCGTTCTTTTTAGGTAATTTGAGTTGAATCACATCATTCTAGCAAGTAGTTAGTGATCGTTTTGTTGGTTTAAAAAAGCGGCAGTATGACAGCAACTATAGTCCTAAAATTGAAGCTTGAATATATGATGGTTTCCAGCCTAAGATACAGAAGTAGAGGAGGTGGGAATGTGCCCCACAATCGCCGAGCGTGAAATGGCTCAGAAGTACCCACCAAAGTGACATCCTTCAATATAGATGATGCGTCACAGAATGATCCGATATTTTTTTTATTTACGACATGGCGAATTTTTAGCATACTGGAACCTTGAAAAGGTGGTACAAGGTCTTCCTTGAGCCTTTGCTGCACAACACTTTCAATGAACGTTCAACAAATGACAAGATCGAACCACGCACGACTCACATACAATGACTTGGCACACGATCTACAATGACTTGGCACACGATCTACAATGACTTGGCACACGATCTACAATGACTTGGCACACGATCTACAATGCCGTGCTAATGAAATGATGCATGCATAAGGCCATCGTCCAAGCAAACATACGAAGATGGCACACACACAACACAGCACACCTGTGAAAAATACCAGGCAATGTTTTTTTGCTCAATTTATGTTGACCGTTTTTTCTTTCTTTCTTTCTTTCTTTTCCCGTACAACTTCAGCAAAAATTGTTGGTGATGGAAATCAAAGTTTTCTTTGTCTATGCGACATGTCTTACAAATGTTTCCCAAAAATTGTCGATGGGGAACGTTTGGGATATGTGTGTGTATCACATGACGTATTTTCCATTACAATACGTACATGTCAAATATATGTAAAGAGTAATTCTATGGTTCCCTACTTCGCACAGAAGTTTCTACTCAAGGTTTCCGTACAATAGTATCGACATCATTGCTGCCACCAAGCCACCATGCCATCATGCCACCATGCCATCATGCCACCATGTCACCATGCCTCTGTGTCACCATGCCACCATGCCACGTGGCCCCTCTCTCTCCCCCTCACGTACTCTCCTGGTCTGGCTGTCCCCACGCCTGGCAGGTGAAGGCGGTTTCCAAGTTGAGCCACAAGAACCTCGTGCGCCTCCTCGGCTACTGCAACGAGAGCAACGAGCAGGTGCCGCTCTCTTCCAAAAAATGCCGCCCTTGTCTCCTAAGAATATTCCCCTTAGTCGTGACAGACAGCTGCATCCTCATCCTTGACCACATGGTGCAGCCTTTTGCTTTTTGATTAAGAAATCTCTAAAGCTCCTTATCACACCTTCTTGTAGCAGCTTCACAAGTTGATACTTCATCATATGAAGACTTGTATTGAGGGGCGGCAGCGGGTCTGATACTGCATGTCCCCGCAGCTGCTTGTGCGCAACCGCACATCTGTGCTTGTCCCTAAACCACCCCACCACCCTCCCTCCCCCCCCTATGTGCGTGAAGGCCCTCTGAACGACCACCCGTACGAGAAGGTTGGTGGGCACCTGCTGGCCTTTGAGTTGTCCCATTGCAACCCCCTTCCACCGGGTGTTGGTGTACGAGTTTGTGTGCAACGGCTCTCTGAGCCACCATCTATACGTTTCTGCTCACCTTCGAGGAGCGGCTTCTTGAGTTGACTCAAAAAGTCATCCCCCACCCCCTCCCTCTTGACAGGTGTTGGTGTACGAGTATGTGCCCAACGGAGACATCAGCGACCATCTGTACGCCAAGTTCCAAGGGCACCTGCTGACCTTCGAGGAGCGGCTGGACGCTGCTTTGGGGCTGGCGGAGGGGCTCAAGTACCTCCATTATCATGCAGAGAAGCCTATTGTGCACCGCGACATCAAGCCCTGCAACGTTCTGCTCACAGAGGAGTACCAGGTGGGTGGAATGCGGTAGCAGGGTATCACACGATGCCAGTCAGAGGGGCTCAAGTACCTGCACTGTCATGCAGAGAAGCCCATTGTGCATCGTGACATCAAGCCCTGCAACGTGCTGCTCACAGAGGAGTACCAGGTAAGGGGAAGCCAATCACTGAGTGCCACATGGCAGAATGGCATGCCAGGATGCAGGGAAGCCCATTGAGACCTCCGGACATTCTGAGCCTCTCACCATCGCACCGCATGGCACCACCACGGTGTCTGTTAAGCAGCTGCTGCCATTGGACATCCTCAAGACAAGGCATGGACATAATCACTGTCTCTTTCTCCTGCCCTCCCCTCCCATTCCCCAACCACCCTCCGTGCCGCGTCCCGTCTAGATGAAGATCGCCGACTTGTGCCTAATATGGGAGGCCTCCAGACCATGCATATGCAACCACTTCCCACCCCCCCTTCAACTTGTGACCGCCTTCCCCACCACCTCCCTTGCTGCCATGCAGGTGAAGATCGCCGACTTTGGTTTGATACGGTCGCTGCAGGAGGGCGCGGAGCAGGAGGGCACGTTCACGCGTGTGGCGGGCACGAGGGGGTATCTGGACCCCGAGTACATGACGTGTGAAAAGCTCTCCACAGCGAGCGATGTGTACAGGTGGGTGTGAGTATGAGTCTATGTTTGCGATTATGTGGGCACAAGGGGGTATTTGGACCCCGAGTACATGACGTGTGAGAAGCTCTCCACGGCGAGTGACGTGTACAGGTGGGTGTGATCATACAGGTGGGTGTGATCATACAGGTGGGTGTGATCATACAGGTGGGTGTGATCATACAGGAGGGTGTGATCATACCGGTGGGTGTGTGGGAGGGTGGGTGGGTGGTGGTGTGTGGGGGTGTGTCTGTGTGTGGGGGTGTGTCTGTGTGTGTGTGGGGGTGTGTCTGTGTGTGGGGGTGTGTCTGTGTGTGCGTGTGGGTGTGTGTGTGCGTGTGGGTGTGTCTGTGTGTGGGGGTGTGTCTGTGTGTGGTTGGGGGTGTGTCTGTGTGTGGGGGTGTGTCTGTGTGTGCGTGTGGGTGTGTGTGTGCGTGTGGGTGTGTCTGTGTGTGGGGGTGTGTCTGTGTGTGTGTGGGGGTGTGTCTGTGTGTGGGGGTGTGTCTGTGTGTGCGTGTGGGTGTGTGTGTGCGTGTGGGTGTGTCTGTGTGTGTGTGGGGGTGTGTCTGTGTGTGTGTGGGGGTGTGTCTGTGTGTGTGTGGGGGTGTGTCTGTGTGTGTGTGGGGGTGTGTCTGTGTGTGGGGGGGTGTGTGTCTGTGTGTGGGGGTGTGTCTGTGTGTGCGAGTGGGTGTGTGTGCGAGTGGGTGTGTCTGTGTGTGCGAGTGGGTGTGTGTGTGAGTGGGTGTGTGTGCGAGTGGGTGTGTGTGCTCCACATCCCTCCATGTCCCTCCATCCCATGTCTCCTCCACATCCCTCCAAATGTCTCCACATCTCTCCATATCTATCCACATCTCTTTACATCTCTCCACATCTCTCCACATCTCTCCACATCTCTCCAAATCTCTCCGCATCTCTACCCACCAGCTACGGTGTGCTGCTACTTGAGATGGTGACGGGGCGGCCAGCCACGGAGAGTGACCCAAACGACCAGAGCTGCCTCAGGCACATCACCTCCTGGGTGAGCTGGCATGTCCACGTCAGCACTTGGGTGAGCTGTCATGTCCACGTCAGCACATGGATGAGCTGTCGAACAATGTATGGCTGTGAGATCATTGCAGAGAGCAGCACCACCACCTGTCCGTGCCCGTGCGCCGCCCAGCCTGACACAAGCCAGCCAGTGCATACCGGAAATGTCAAGGCACATGCTGCCAAACCATGCCACCCTGCACCACATGCGTCCATCAGAGCATGCCCTACCACGAAGGTTCTTTCTCTTCTCATGCCAAGTCTCTCCACCTCCATGCCTTGTAATCGCCCCTCCCTTCCCCCCCACCCGCCCCCACCACCCTCCAACACCCCTTTCCTCCCGCCAGGAGCTGTGACACACATCGTTCAGCGTGACGTTTGACATCCCCCAAAACGCCCACCTTTCGCTCCCTCTCCACCCAGCAGAATGAGAGCCTGTTGTGTCATCCCCTCCCTCTTCTCCCACCGCCCCTTCCTCCCCCCCCCCCCCCCCACACCAGGCGGTGCCGTACATAGAGCGCGGGGAGATCCGAGAGATAGTGGACGCGCGCATTGCCTCGCCGCTCAACCTGCCCTTTCTGCTGCAGATGGCGCGCACCGCCGCCCTCTGCGTGCAGCTGCCGTCCACCCGCCGCCCGGACATGGCTGAGGTGGCGCGCGTCATGCTGGACGCCCGCCGCACCTTCCATGCCGCCGCCGCCGCCGCTGCTGCCGGCGCCGCTGCCCTCGCTGCCACTGGTGGTGCTGGCGGGCCGGGGGTGCATGGAGGAGGAGCAGGAGCAGCTGCGGCAACGCACGTTTCAAGAGGAATCCTGGGTGGGGGAGGGGCGCTGGGTGGGGGAGGGGCGCTGGGTGGGAAGGGGAGCCCCCGAGGAGCAGAGGCGAGGAGGAGTGGGCTTGTGGGTGCCAGCGGCAGGGCGTTGGGGAGTGAGAGCATGAAGAGATGGGTGCATTACTTCGGCGGCGGGGGTGGAGGGCGGAGCAGGCAAGAGAGTAATCGAATTGAAGAGATTGTCCCAGAGACTGGCTCAGTGAAGCCCGACAGTGGATATACGGTTACCACTGGTAACACAACAACCAGCGACTCTGCTAGTGGAGATAGAGACGTACCGTGAGGGGAGAGGAGAGCCGCAAGTGTGTGTCTGGCGCATTAAGTACACTGTTCCTCCAGATTCAAGCAGCAAGTGTGAATTCCATTACCAGTGCGTACCGGCAGGTAGCAGACCTATGTCAATGCGCGCACACACACACACACACACACACACACACACACATACACACACACACACATACACACACATACACACACACACACACACACACACACACACACACACACACACACACACACACACACACACACACACACATTCATATATGTATATATATACGGTACATATATATGTATATGTTGGGGTTTACTATAGAAAATTAAGGATGCAAGTTCTACCCCCTTCGTATGCCTTTACTGTTTTACCCCGGATCGAAGCACACCTACGCTTATAATAAAGCAGAGTTTTTTAGGGCGGTGCACTTCCGATTGAGTCATTTTAATAACCGCATGCGCTTATATAATGACATACAGAAATATAAATTTTTAGCATAAAATTGTACATCCCTGTCGTACCATTCCAATCGAGGCGAAATTTTACACCTCTAGGAATCAGAGTCGCGCGCTACCGATTTTTTACCAACACACAGGGGCTCTAGGAATCAGACACGTCAGTTTGCCCCTATGCCAGCACATCTTGGCCTGACGCGCAGCTTCTGAGGTCTTCGCGAGTCAAACGAAGAAATTAGGCTCGCTTAAATTCTGAAACAGCAGATTTTATATAGAAAATTATGGATGCGCTTATAGTAGAACAGGGTTTTACAGGGGGTGCGCTTATAACTGAGGATCGGCCATAAGCGCATTGCTCCTGATATAAGCGCATGCGCTTTTAATAGGCCTGCACTTATATCCGGGGTGACACGGTATGACTTGTCAAAACATATTGTTATGTTCTGACTCTAGGTTGTGTAGGGTCACACCTTAGAGGGTACAACCCAACTCTCTCGACATCCTTGTACCCCCTCCCTCTTACCGTCTCCCCCCGGATATACCCCCATGGGGGGCAATAATAAAACAGGTTTTTTCATGGGGGTGGGCTTATAATCGAGTAAATTTATAAGCGCCGGCGTTTATAAAATGACATACATATTTTTTTATATCTTTTAACACCAAACTGTAGGTCTCGTGCTTGCCTTTTCAATCGAGTCGAAGTTACATGGGATCGTCTGTGAAATTCTCGCGCGCGCTGGGAGATACACCCAATCTGACTCACATCCAGCTCCTGACAGGTCCTGCTGACTGGACCCGCATCCAGTGCAGGGTCCGAATGTGAAGGGAACCGAATCTGCAACATATCCGCCTGCTAAAGTAAAAATCGTTACAGCTTTTTGAACACATTTCAAATTTTAAAGTTTACGTGCGCTTATAATAAAACAAGTTTTTTCAAGGGGTGCGCTTATAATCGAGGAGGGGATATAAGCGCCATATGCCAATTAGAAGCGCCAGGCGCTTATCCTAGGGTGGCGCTTATATCCGGGGGGAGACGGTATCTAATCCACACTCATTCCTCATCTAGCTAGTGATTCTAACATGGTATTAAGAGCACAATGCTCCTTAGGACCGAATTTTTAAAAGGGCCCACCACTACTATTTCGATCTACTGCCCGAGTCGCGCCCCTAGTGTTGGGCTGAGACGCCCTAGGATCTTTGTAGAGTTAAAGTCTGAGTAGATGTTGTAATAGCGGAAGCGATGAATGAAGTCTTTGAACCACCTTGCGCTGGTATGTGAGGGCAAAGTAAGTTGATTAAAGCAAAGAGATACAAGAATATAAATAGATGAGTACAGAGAATATGAAGAAACATTAAAACTAATTTTACTGTTGCGGTTCGATACAGTGCGACTCGGGCAACTGCTCAATGTCGAGTCAGTTGTTTGTCCTTGCTGTCGCGCTGTGTCAGGTCAAAGGTCGCTGACCTTTGACTTTCCCGTAACCTCCGACGGTTACGTTAACCACCTGGGTTGACTCGCGATGCTTCGTTTTGTGTCTTGAATTCTGACACGACAGAGGCGCTTAACTTATTTGTTCCCAACACTCCCCTTCGCTTCTGGAGTGTCGCTGATGGTGACGTGGCTTTGTCCAGTCAGCAGCATGCAGTATGTTGGAAACAATAAGTCCTAAGTGCGCTTCTGTCGTATCAAAATCCAAGGTACCAAGCGAAGCAGTCCCAATCGAAGCATCGAGTCAACCTCGGAGGTTAGGGTAACCGCCTGGAGGTTACGAGAAAGTCAAAGGTCGCTGACCTTTGACTCGACAATTACAGCGCGACAGTTAAGGACACACAACTGACTCGTTACAGAGCAGTTGCCCGAGTCGCGCTATATCGAACCGCAACAGCAATACAGTTATCTATCTATTCCCTGTACTCTTATATAAATCCTTGTATTTGCTTGTTTAATTCAATCAACTTTGCTCTCACACACCAGTGCAAGGTCGGTTCAAATTCTTCACTAAACGCTTCCGCTATTACAACTACTTCACCTAGAGTTATCCCTTGCAAAGATCCTAAGGGGCTATCTCAGCCCAACATGGTATGAGAGCTGACAAGGGAAACTCTACTCTTTTTTTTAATATCATTACAAGACATGGCAACAAACAAGGAAAGGAGCTCCCCTAATGGCTCCTCGGGCACTACTCCTAGTCCACCGTCAGCCTCTGGCCTGCAGACAGAAGAAGGCACGGCAACAAGACCAAGAGGAACGTCAACCGAGACCCCCATGAACCACCCTTCGGACTTTGACCAGAACATGATGGAGAAATTTTTCTCCTTCATGTCCTTCTACGAACAACACCAGCAGTCGGGACCTGCACAAACACACAACAGCAACAACGGAGCGACACCCATGAGTCTTGATGGGTCGTCATATGCGCGAGGAAACCAGCAGCAGCAACCTACCTTTGCTCCGTACGAGCGCGGGTCAATCAGCTTCGTGCCCCACCCGCAACCTTCACCTGGACAAGAAAGACCACTGGACGCACTTCAAGTTCAGTCGCAGTTTGCACACGTCTTAAAACTGCAAACGTCAAGACCCTTCGACGGCAAAGACTTCTTTACCTGGTCCTTTGAATTCGAGCTGATGATGGAGGGCGCGCAGATACTCGGCTTCTTCGACGGGTCCCTGCAGTATCCAGCCAACGGGACACAATATGAAAAGCAGCAGTATACGTATCAATCAATGATGGCGTATACAATCCTATTGAGGAATATGACACCAACTCAGCAGCAGAACATTCGCTCTTACCGGACCTTCGGCAACTCGGCGGAGCTCGCGTACAGCCATCTGAAGAACCTGTATCAAGCAACAGACAGTGTAAACCAGAGCAGGTTAATGGCGCAGTTGACGACAGTCGAAATGAAACCAGGAGAAAAAGGACTGGCGTATATCAGCCGATGTCGCGAACTGCGCGACAAGCTGCTTCGATGCGGAGGGTCAATCTCTGAAGACGCCTTCGTGACAGTCATCATTGGTGGGCTTGGTCCTCAGTGGCGCGCCACCAAAGCCATTCTTCGAGCCCACGGAAGAATCTCTGAAGCTGCACTCTGCGCCGAAATACATGCCGAGCAGCAAGATATGGACCTGCAGGAAGAACGACACAGGAAGAAAACGACAGTATCAGAGTTCGCATTCCACACTCAACGACGACACAGCAATTATAACAACCGACAGCAGCAACCGAAGATAGTACCTCCCTTCTGCCACATCTGCAAGACTTCAGGGCACCCGCGCACACACTGCCCGAATCGTCAGCAATCAACGGCACCACAGCGACAACTTCGACCTTCAAGCTCCCAAATGGCTTCAACACAAGCAAGTGCGACGACCACTATTCAAGCTTCAACGACTTCACCCGGACAACCTGCACAAGGAGCAAGAAATATAATCAACTGCATGACGAAGATAACCGATTCATGTACAACCGAATCACCACCACACTACTCACCGGAAGAAGAGCTTGACAACAGAACGCCTCGCCGTGAGCTACTCCAGCCGAATCCAACGTACGCCGCCATCGCTCAAAGTGAACCGTCCGGCCAAGACACCTGGTTCTTGGACAGTTGCTGCGGGCAACACATGTGCTCGTCCGGGCGTTTCGTACAACGCGAACATCGACTCCAACGGGAAGTGATCATCACGGTTGCCAACAACCAAAACCTGCGCACACGAAGACAAGGAGTGGTACAGCTTCAGTCAAGAGAAACAAATGTCATACTGCACATGTCTAAGGTACTCATCGCTGAAGGACTCGGCTACAACTTACTGAGCGTTAGCCAGTTGATGGCGAAAGGAATTCATCTGGAAGCCGACAGCACGACCCAGGAGTTCAAACTTTACCACGGGAGAGGCGGTCTCTACATCGGGAAAGCAGTGCTGAAGAACAACGTCTTCGTCCTCGACTTCGTTCCTGACCTGGGCACTGCAGACAGCGACGCCATCGTGAATTTCACTGACTGGACACACCCTCCGGATCTCGACCCCGACTTCAGCCCAGGAGGCTTCTGGTACTCGCACACCATTCCTGAAGCAGAACGAACACGAGCATTAGCAACAATTCGACAATCGGCAGCAGCAACAACATCAGCAGCAGTAACAACATCGGCAGCAGCAACAACATCAGCAGCAGTAACAACATCGGCAGCAGCAACAACATCAGCAGCAGCAGGAACAACGACACCAGTCACAGTCGACGAAGCACCACCAACACCCGCGAAACAGCTGAATCCGACTCAACGTGAAGTCCACCGAAGCGCCAACCTCGTCGCCAGCTTTTACTCCAACTCCGACGCATATCAGCGTTCACCTGGACACCGTGCCTCTGAAGAGATCTGGCACGCACGAACAGGACATCCAAGCAACACGGTTTTGAATAACACGATAAGAGCAGGAGTCCTTGACAAAGATTCTCTACTTCTACCCGATGGCAGAGAACTCCAGAAGGCACGAGGGACTTGCCTTATATGTCCCAAAGCTGACTTACCTCATCGACAGTTTGCTTCACATCACAACCCGAGCGCTCCAGCGTACGCACCACTCGAAAAAGTCTACAGCGACATCCTCTACAATCGCGAGCCAGGACAAGTCAACTACAACTACACCATCACCTTCATCGACGCCGCCACTCGATACGTCTGGCATCGCAACCTACCCAGCCGCGACATGGCGCTCGCAGCATTCGCCGCCTGGCTACCGATAGCAGAGAGAGAGTCTGGAACACAACTGAAAAAATTCCAGTCAGACGGAGGTGGCGAGTACACCTCTCACCGCTTCAAGCAGTTCTTGGCGGAAAGGGGGATCAAGCAACTCCTCTCCCTTCCTTACGCACATCAGCAGCAAGGTGTTGCAGAACGACTGAACAGGACCCTGCAGAACAGCATGCGCAAACTATTACGTGGCATGCGGCTACCCAACCACCAGTGGCCAGCAGCAATGGACCACGCTGTCATGCTACACAACTTGTTGTCGTCGTCGTCACTCCCGAACAACGCATCACCGCATCTGCTGTGGACAGGGAAGCAGGGCAGCACGAAAATGTTACGAGTTTTCGGGTGCATGGTACAGTACAGACCCCCAGAAGCACGAGCGGGAAGATTTTCGCAACGGGCACAGTGGGGACTACACCTCGGCATCGAGAAAAATTACAACGCATGGAAAATCTTCGACGTCCACACAAAGGAAACAGTAGCAGCACGTGACGTGATCTTCTACAAAAGACTCACCCTTCAGACGTACCTCGCCAACTTGCACGAGAATCGGGACCTCACCAGTGGTTTTCGTGGTGACCGAGCCTTCGCGTCAGCAGCGGACGAAGCAGACTGGGATGAACAGAACGTCGACAACGCCTCAGAAGAAGCCGGACCTCTCCCATACTGCTCCGTCGACGTGCCCATGGATGAGGATAATCCTCGCGACAGTAACAACGCCGAAATCTTCTACCGTTTCGCCGACGATGGTTACGTAACACCTGTGACAGTCAACACCAACGAAGCAGAAAGGGTAGGGCCAAATTTCATGCCCGACCCAGAAACGGGAGACGAAGCAGCTTATCCCGAGGATCCAGAACTCCCTCGATACTCACAGACTGGGCTGCAAATCCTCGGCCTCGTCACCGCAGTCCACGGGAACACACGCAGCTCGCTTCCTAAGGAGCCTGCAACGGTTCAGCAGGCTCTGGGGGGGGAACACAGGGAGAAATGGCGTGAAGCCATGGATAGAGAACTGAAGGCATTAGAGGAACGCAACACTTGGAAGGTTGTTCCCGTAAGCGTGGCACGGAACAAAACCATCCTTACCGGGAAATGGGTCTTCCGCATCAAGACGAAAGCAGACGGCACGATCGAAAAATTCAAAGCACGCTGGGTCGTACGTGGATTCGACCAAGAGCAAGGACGAGACTTCACCGAGACCTTTGCTCCAGTCAGCCGCCACACGTCACTCCGAATTCTCCTCGCCATTGCCGCCATGAAGAAGAAGAAGTTACGGCAGATCGACGTCGCGAATGCCTTCCTCTACGCACCTGTGGATGCAGAAATCTACGTCGAGCTCCCGCACGGTTCCCACGGCGAACCCAACCGAATCTGTCAACTACTTAAGTCGCTCTACGGGATCAAGCAGGCACCGCGACTGTGGCAGCAGTACCTGCACGCCCGTCTCATCCGCATCGGCTTTAGTCAACTACCTCACGACCAAGGCATGTACCGCCTCACTAAGGGAAGCGACTACGTTCTCCTGATCGTCTACGTGGACGATCTCCTCTACATTGGGTCAACCGACGGCATCGCCACGTGGTTCGAAGGAGAGCTCCAGAAAGACCTCACGCTCACGGTCTCCTCCACCGTTACACAGTACCTCGGGCTCAACATCCGCGAAGAAGAAAACGCCATCTATCTAAGCGCCGAGAAATACGCCGACACCATCGCGAAACGCTTCAGCCTCACACCAAGCGCCATCTCCACGCCCTACCGCTACACATCAGGAACCGAGAAGGAACGAACTACTCTACTCAAGCCCGCCGGCATACGCGACTATCAGAAGAAGCTCGGATGCCTGCTATTCGCCGCCGTCACCTGCCGTCCTGACTTATCCTACTCCGCAAGTCAGCTCGCCACCTATCTCAAGAAGCCTGAAGCTGAACACCTGGCGGAACTTGATCGCGCTCTCCACTACTTCGTCAGCATCGCGACGATC
This sequence comes from Closterium sp. NIES-65, assembly GCA_948144175.1. Classification (NCBI taxonomy): domain Eukaryota; kingdom Viridiplantae; phylum Streptophyta; class Zygnematophyceae; order Desmidiales; family Closteriaceae; genus Closterium; species Closterium sp. NIES-65. The sequence continues at coordinate 3,888,581 of CANXME010000106.1, read as the reverse complement.
GGGCTAACCTACCACAAGAGCGCAGCTACACCGACTAAGCTAATCGGCTACGTCGACGCCGATCACGCCGGCGACACCGACAACAGGCGCTCACGCACCGGCTATGTCTACCGCCTTGAGCCTATCGGTCCTATCTCCTGGCAGTCGAGCAAGCAGGAGTTAATCGCACTATCTTCAGCAGAAGCAGAATATATTGCACTCTGCTCAGCCACCAAGGAGGGACTTTACCTTCGCGAACTACTGGAAGAAGCGAAGCTAGCCGAGTTACCCAGCTTCACCGTGTTCTGCGACAACCAGTCAGCAATTCGCATCGCCAACAAAAACGGCTTCGCAAACAGGACGAAACACATCGCCCTGCGCTATTTCTTCGTGAAGGACGAGATAGAAAAAGGGAAACTCGATCTGTCATACTGTCCAACATCCGAGATGGCAGCCGATTACTTGACCAAGAAACTCGGCAAGCAGAAGTTCGAATACTGCATGATGCTGACTGGACAAGGCCACGTCACCAGCAGTAACACTCCAGAAGCGAAGGGGAGTGTTGGAAACAATAAGTCCTAAGTGCGCTTCTGTCGTATCAAAATCCAAGGTACCAAGCGAAGCAGTCCCAATCGAAGCATCGAGTCAACCTCGGAGGTTAGGGTAACCGCCTGGAGGTTACGAGAAAGTCAAAGGTCGCTGACCTTTGACTCGACAATTACAGCGCGACAGTTAAGGACACACAACTGACTCGTTACAGAGCAGTTGCCCGAGTCGCGCTATATCGAACCGCAACAGCAATACAGTTATCTATCTATTCCCTGTACTCTTATATAAATCCTTGTATTTGCTTGTTTAATTCAATCAACTTTGCTCTCACACACCAGTGCAAGGTCGGTTCAAATTCTTCACTAAACGCTTCCGCTATTACAACTACTTCACCTAGAGTTATCCCTTGCAAAGATCCTAAGGGGCTATCTCAGCCCAACACAGTACTCGAACTTCTGCTTTCCAAGTTTCTTGGTCAAGTAGTCAGCTGCCATCTCGGACGCGGGACAGTAGGATAGATTGAGTTTCCCTTTCTCGATTTCGTCTTTCACGAAGAAGTATCGCAGGGCGATATGCTTCGTTCTGTTCTACTTCAGCTGAAGAGAGCGCAATTAGTTCCTGCTTGCTCGATTGCCAGGAAATAGGTCCGATAGGTTCGAGGCGATAGATGTAGCTGTCAAACATTATATATGTTATACTTGTGTAGGCTACAGTGGGTTAGCCCATAGGGGGTACACAATTCTAGGGTTTACTACTTGTACTCTTTTGACTTCTAGTTGATCCATTCCTGTTCGCTTATTCTCACATGGTATAGAGCGGGTCCTTCTACGGACCGTTTTTTTGGGCCCACCGAAGCGCCCCCCGAGGCGCGATCTTTTTTTTTAGCGACCCCTCGGGTCGCCATTTCCCCTGCGGCCCCGCCGCCTTCACTGACGCGGCCCCGCCGCCCTCTCTGTCGCGGCCCCGCCGCCTGCTCTCACGCGGCCCCGCCCCGGCTCCTTCGCGGCCCCGCCGCCTGCTCTCGCACGGCCCCGCCCCGGCTTCTACGCGGCCCCGCCCCGGCTGTCACGCGGCCCCGCCGACGGCTTTGTCGCGGCCCCGCCCAGGCCCTTACGCGGCTCCGCTGCCTGCTCTCACGCGGCCCCGCCCCGGCTCCTTCGCGGCCCCGCCGCCTGCTCTCGCGCGGCCCCGCCCCGGCTTCTACGCGGCCCCGCCCCGGCTTTCACGCGGCCCCGCCGACGGCTTTGTCGCGGCCCCGCCCAGGCCCTTACGCGGCTCCGCCGCCTGCTCTCACGCGGCCCCGCCCCGGCTCCTTCGCGGCCCCGCCGCCTGCTCTCGCGCGGCCCCGCCCCGGCTTCTACGCGCCCCCGCCCCGGCTTTCACGCGGCCCCGCCGACGGCTCTGTCGCGGCCCCGCCCAGGCCCTTACGCGGCCCCGCCGCCTGCCCCCGTCGCGGCCCGGTCACCTCCTGACGGCCCCGCCGTCCCTTCGTGACGGCCCCGCCGTCCCTTCCTGACGGCCCCGCCGTCCCCTCCTGACGGCTCCTGCCGTCCCCTTCTACCGGCCCCGCAACTGCACCTGCTGGCCCCGCCGCTGCACCTACCGGCCCCCCACCACCCACCCCCCCTTTTTTTCCCGTCGCCCGTCGCGGCTCCTTCGGGGGCCGCGAGCGGCCCCCTCAGGTCGCCTCGAAAGGCGACGGGAGAGGCCAGCAGAGGGGTGGCAGGTGTGTGGCCTCCCGTGCTTCTCCTCCTCCTTCCTCTCCCACTGCAGCAGCCGAGCCGCTCACCTGCAGCAGCCGAGCCGCCCCACAGCCGAGCCGCCCTGCCGCCGAGCCGCCGGGTCGCTGAGCTGCTGAGCTGCAGTTGCTGCCGAGCCGCCCTGCCGCCGAGCCGCCGAGTCACCGAGCTGCTGAGCTGCAGTTGCTGCTGAGCCGCCTTGCCGCCGAGCCGCCCGAGTCGCCCGAGCCGCCGAGCCGCCGAGCTGCCGAGCCGCTGAGTCGCCGAGCCTACTCTTCCCACCACTGGTGAGCTCTTGCCCTGCTAGCACGCTGCGCGTCGCCTGCTTGCCTGCCTGCCTGCCTTTTGGCTTGCCTGGCTGCCTGCCTCCCTGCTGCTAGTCCTGCTCCTGCTTCTACTTGCGGAGCCAAATGCAGCCCCAGCGACGCCGGCGTGAGTCCCTCACGCCCCAGCAGCTGCGTGAGTGGTACGCTGGTTGGGGCTGTAGGGGTGGCGACGCTACTCCTACTACCACTCCTGCTGCTTCTACTCGTGGTGGCGGCCAGATGCAGCTCCCGCGACCCTCTCGCGTGTCTCTCACGCCTCGCCAGCTTCGTGAGTGGTACGCTCAGAGCGGAGGGTCTCTCAGTGCTGTTCGCTGCTCTTACGTGATTCGCACTGGTACTCGGACTGGTCAGCCTTGTGGGACACGTAGTCATACACCGTCCCGCTGCTTCGCCCGTCTGAGCGACGCCTGGCGTACCGTGTTTGGCGACGAGGCTGAGCTTCCCGACTGGGTGGAGTTGCTTAGGCAGAGGGTAGATATATATGCTCTTGACTATGATGCTATTCTCACTGCCATGTATGCATTGCCTACTAGTGCTGACCGTGCCGGTCACCTGTGCGTCCCGCCTGACCCAGGTATAGGACCTGCTGCTCTAGCTACTGGTGAGGCTGCTGCTCTGGGTGCTAGTGAGTCTCCTGCTCCAGGTACAGGTGCGGCTGCTGCTCTAGGTGCTAGTGAGTCTGCTTCCTCAGGTGCGGGTGAGGCTGCGCTCTCAGGTACCGCGTTGGCTTCGGCCTCCCTCACCTTTACACTTGACTCTGGGGCTTCTCGCTCCTTCTTTCGGGACCGCACCACACTCACGCCGCTTGGTCGGCCGGTTGCAGTCTCCCTGGCTGACCCCTCTGGGGGTCCTGTCCTCGCTCACTTCTCCACTGTCCTCCCGTGTCCGGCTGCCCCCTCGGGCACCCTGTCTGGCCTGTACCTCCCCTCGTTCTCGACGAACTTGGTGAGTGGTGCAGACCTACAGGATGCGGGGGTTCACCAGTTCACTCCTGCGAGTCAGCGGGTGACCCACTGCACGGACGCACGCACAGGCCGGCACCTGGCCACGTTCTCGCGTCGGCCGGGGTCGAGCCTCTACACCCTGACCACTGAGTCTCCTCCTGTCCCCGCGTCCGGTCAGGTAGCAGCGTCGGGTCAGGTGTTTGCTGCTGCGTCCAGGTCTGGTCCTGAGTCTGCCCCCTGTACTTGTCGCCTCCTGTCTCACGAGACTCTCCTGTGGCACCACCGTCTTGGCCACCCCTCCTTGCCCCGTCTTCAGAGCATGGCTTCCCGTGTCCTTGTCTCTGGTCTTCCCCAGTCTCTCCCTCCTCTCCCCTCCGGGCCAGGACCTTCCTGTGTCCCCTGTGTCGAGGGTCGCCTCCGGGCTACTCCTCACTCCTCCCACTTCCCCCCGACAGAGGCTCCCCTGCAGACGCTTCACATGGATGTGTAGGGCCCAGCCCCCGTCCGTGGGCAGGGTTACGAGCGCTACTTCCTGTTGGTGGTTGACGACTACTCGCGTTACACCACAGTCCTCCCCTTGCGCAGCAAGGGTGAGGTCACTGAGGTGCTGATCGACTGGATCCGCGAGGCTCGTCTCCAGCTCAGGCAGAGCTTCGGCTCGGACTTTCCTGTTCTGCGTCTGCACTCGGACAGAGGCGGAGAGTTCTCCTCTGGCCTTCTGCGTGCCTACTGTCGTGCGCGAGGCATCCGCCAGTCCTTCACGCTTCCGGACTCACCACAGCAAAATGGGATTGCTGAGCGCCGCATTGGCATGGTCATGGATGTCGCTCGTACGTCCATGATGCATGCGGCTGCCCCCCATTTTCTGTGGCCGTTTGCGGTGAGGTACGCGGCGCATCAGCTCAACCTTCACCCCCGGGTCTCTCGGCCTGCGATGTCCCCAGCCTTGCTGTGGACAGGGAAGGTTGGCGATGCGTCTGTGTTCTGTGTCTGGGGATCTCGGGCGTTTGTCCGCGACTTGTCTACGGACAAGCTGTCCCCTCGTGCTGCTCCCTGTGTCTTCCTTGGCTTCCCCACTGACGCCCCAGGGTGGCAGTTTTACCACCCCTCCTCTCGTCGTGTTCTGTCCTCCCAGGACGTCACGTTCGACGAGTCAGTCCCCTTCTACCGTCTCTTCCCCTACTGCACTCCTTCCCTCCCCCCTCCCCCGGACTTCCTTGTACCGGTTCCCCCCCTGGTAGACCCCCTCCCCCCTCAGGTTCCTGCCCCCTCAGGTGTGTCCCAGGTAGACGCCGTTGACGCGGTCGAGGTTACAGGTGACTCTGGTGCTGGTGCAGGTGCTGAGTCTGGGGGTGCTGACTCTGGGGGTGCTGTGCGCGGGGGTGCTGAGCCTGAGGGTGCTACTGCTGGGGGTACTGGGCCTGTGGGTGCTACTGCGGAGGGTGCGGAGCCTGGGGGTGCTGAGCCGGGGGGTGCTGTGCCTGGAGGTGATGGGTCTGGGGGTGCTGGGTCGGGAGCTGCTGAGCCTGGGGGTGCTGCGTCTGGAGCTGCTGAGCCTGGGGTTTCTCCTGCTGCTGCGTCTCGCCGGGAGCCCCTCTCTCCACAGGAGCTGCGCGAGTGGTACGCTCGCCGCTGGAGGCGTGCTGCTGAGTCTGGAGGTGCTGCTGGAGCTGGAGCTGGAGCTTCTTCGACCGTCGAGGGTGCGGGTGCTGCCGGTCCCGGAGCTGCTGGACCTGCGGGTCCTCCTGGAGCTGGAGGTGCTGAGGGCGTTCGTGCTGAGCCTACTGCTGTTGGTCCTGCCGCTGGAGGTGTGGGTGGCGCTGGTGCTGTCGCTGAGGGTGCTGGTGCTGTCCCTGCTGAGTCTGGAGCTGCCGTGCGGCCTCGGCCGTACTTCGTTCCGCTCCTACAGCAGGTTCTTGGTCTTTCTCCTTCGGTAGAGTGTCCACAGCCTGTCCAGTCGCAGTCACTGTTGGAGCCTTCCTCTCCTCTGCCTGCTCCCTCTCCTTACACTGGTCCTACTGGAGGTCTTGCTGAGCGTCGTGAGCCTGCGTCTCATCCCGCGTCGCCTGTTCGTGCTGCTCGCGCTAGTGGTCGCGGTTCGCGTCAGCGTCCTCCTCCTGTCCCTAGCACGCACCGGATGTCTCTGCGTCCGTCCACTGCTCCTCTGCGTGCCCCTTTGCCTTCTCCTCCTGAGTCCTCTCTTCCTGCGCTTGCCGACCCTGAGTCGGACTCTCTTCGCGCTGCCAGTCCTACTGTCACGCGTCTGCTTGCTACTGTCGTCACTGACCCCTCTTTTGAGTCCACTGCTGCGTCTGCTCTAGTCGCTGAGCTCGTTGACTTTGCTGCTCGCTGTCGTCTCAACTACGCTGCTGGTCTTGTTGCTGAGTCTGCGTCTGTCTGTCCTCCGTCCGTCGGGGGTGAGTGTGCTCTTGGCACGGACGTCCTAGAGGACAGACAGGAGGAGTTACAGTGTCTAGCGGCTGCTTCACCTCATCTCGCGTCTGTACTGCTTGCCCCTGAGGGAGACCCGGATGCACTAGACATCCCGACTCCGCGTTCTTACGCGGAGGCCGTAGAGGATCCCTACTCCTCTCAGTGGCAGGCAGCTATGGATGCAGAGATGGCTTCCTGGAAGTCCACAGGCACCTACGTTGACGCAGTTCCCCCTCCTGGGGCGAACATCGTCAGTGGCATGTGGATCTTCCGGGTGAAGCGGCCGCCGGGCTCTCCACCTGTCTTCAAGGCGCGGTACGTTGCTCGTGGCTTCAGTCAGCGGCAGGGAGTTGACTACTTTCAGACCTTCTCTCCCACCCCGAAGATGACCACTCTTCGGGTGCTGCTGCACATAGCCGCTCAGCGCGACTACGAGCTTCACTCTCTCGACTTCAGCACTGCGTTCCTGCAGGGTAGCCTGCACGAGGAGATCTGGCTGCGCCGTCCACCTGGCTTCACTGGGACTTTCCCTCCTAGCACCCAGTGGAGCCTCCGACGGCCAGTCTACGGTCTCCGCCAGGCACCGCGTGAGTGGCACGACACACTGAGGACTACGCTTGCGGCTCTTGGGTTTGCTCCTTCTACTGCTGACCCGTCGCTGTTTCTGCGCACCGACACTTCACTGCCGCCGTTCTACATCCTCGTGTACGTCGACGACTTGGTCTTTGCCACAGCGGACACTGCTGGACTCGCCTACGTGAAGTCCGAACTGCTGAAGAGACACACGTGCACAGACCTGGGTGAACTGCGCAGCTACCTTGGCTTGCAGATCACTCGGGACAGAGCACGCCGCACCATTACCTTGACTCAGTCACACATGGTGCAGCAGGTCCTTCAGCGCTTCGGCTTCACGTACTCCTCGCCTCAGGCCACTCCTCTGCCTACTCGCCACTCACTCTCAGCTCTGCCTTCGGATGAGTCCGTAGAGTCGAGTGGTCCGTATGCAGAGCTTGTTGGCTGCCTCATGTACCTGATGACCTGCACACGACCTGACCTTGCATATCCTCTGAGCATTCTTGCACGCTATGTTGCTCCTGGGAGACACAGACCAGAGCACATGGCTGCAGCGAAGAGGGTGTTGCGCTACTTGTGCAGTACGTCGGGCATGGGGCTAGTGCTTGGAGGGCGGAGTCCAGTGGTCCTCACTGGGCACGCAGACGATTCTTGGGCTGACGACCAGGCTACGCAGCGATCGTCACAGGGTTACACCTTCAGCCTTGGTTCCGGCTCTGTCTCGTGGCGGTCTACTCGCTCGTCTTCGGTTCTCGGCTCCAGTTGTGAGGCTGAGATCTACGCCGGGGCCATGGCTGCACAGGAGCTTCGCTGGCTCACCTACCTGCTGACTGACCTTGGAGAGCCGCCTCGTTCTCCTCCAGTGCTGTACGTAGACAACAAGGCCATGCTGGCCTTGTGTCGAGAGCAGCGCTTGGAGCACAGAACGAAGCACATTGCTCTCCTCTTGACTTTACTTGTACTGTGACATATATATATACCTGCTCTTGCTTGTCTAGTTTTATATATATGTCTGTACTCCTGCATGTGAACTGGTCTCTGGCCCTGCTCTTGTGCTCGGACTGTGTGGTGACTTTGTGATCCACCCTGAGCTTGCTTTGCTTTGCTTGACTGGTCTTATGACCCCTTGTTCTCCCCCACTTTGCCTATGGGGGTGTGTCAAACATTATATATGTTATACTTGTGTAGGCTACAGTGGGTTAGCCCATAGGGGGTACACAATTCTAGGGTTTACTACTTGTACTCTTTTGACTTCTAGTTGATCCATTCCTCTTCGCTTATTCTCACAGTAGCCAGTGCGGGAGCGCCTGTTGTCTGAGTGGCCGGCGTGATCGGCATCGACGTAGGCGATTAGTTTCGTCGGCGTAGTTGTGTCCTTGTAGTACGTCAGACCGATCGTTGGGGTGCTCACAAAATAGTGAAGAGCACGGTCGAGTTCTGCTAGGTGATCTGCTTCAGGCCTCTTGAGGTAGGTAGCGAGTTGGCTAGCGGAGTAGGACAGGTCTGGGCGGCAGGTGACGGCTGCGAAGAGCAGACAGCCCAGTTTTCGCTGGTAGTCGCGTATTCCGGCGGTCTTAAGTAGGACGGAGCTTCCTTTGCCGTTTCCTGCCGTGTAGCGGTATGGCGTGTGGATAGTAGCAGGTGTGAGTGCGAAGCGTTTGGCGATGGTGTCGGCGTACTTTTCGGCGCTGAGATAGATCGCATTTTCTTCTTCGCAGATGTTGAGCCCGAGATACTGAGTGACGGTAGTGGAGACTGTGAGTGTGAGGTCCCTTTTCAGCTCCCCTTCGAACCAGGTAGCGATGTCGTCGGTAGAGCCGATGTGGAGTAGATCGTCGACGTAGACGATAAGCAGGATGTAGTTGGCGCCTTTGGTGAGTCGATACATGCCCTGGTCGTGAGGTAGTTGACGGAATCCGATGCGGATGAGGCGGTTGTGTAGGTGCTGTTGCCACAGCCGTGGGGCCTGTTTGATTCCGTAGAGCGATTTCAGTAGCTGACAGACCTGATTGGGTTCCCCGTGAGTACCGTGAGGGAGTTCGACGAAGATTTCGGCGTCGACGGGTGCGTAGAGGAAGGCATTAGCGACGTCGATTTGTCGCAGTTTCTTTTTCTTAATGGCGGCGATCGCGAGAAGGATTCGGAGAGAGGTATGTCGACTAACCGGGGTGAATGTCTCTGTGAAGTCCCGGCATTGTTCCTGATCAAATCCTCGCATGACCCATCGTGCCTTGAACTTCTCAATTGTACCGTCAGCTTTCGTTTTGATGTGGAAGACCCACTTCCCGGTAAGGATGGTCTAGTTTCTTACTACGCTTGCTGGAACGACCTTACAGGTGTTGCGTTCCTCCAATGCCTTTAATTCTCTGTCCATGGCTTCACGCCATTTTTCCCTGTGTTCCCCCCTCGGAGCCTGTTGAACCGTCGCAGGCTCTTTAGGAAGAGAGGAGCCATGGACTGCGGTGACGAGGCCGAGAATCTGCAGTCCGGTCTGTGAGTAGCGGGGGAGTGTTGTGTCCTCGGGATAAGCTGCTTCGTCTCCCGGTTCTGGGTCGGGTATGAAATCCGGTCCTACTCTTTCTGCTTCGTTGGTGTTGGCTGATGCAGGTGTTACGTAACCATTGTCGACCAAGTGATAGAAGACTTCGGCGTTGGCAGTTTCGCGAGGATTGTCTTCGTCCATGGGGACGTTGACGGAGCAGAACGGGAGAGGTCCGGCTTCTTCGGATGCATTGTCAACGTTCTGCTCGTCCCAGTCTGCTTCGTCTGCTGCTGAGGCGAATGCTCGGTCACCACGAAAGCCACCTGTGGGGTCCTGATTCTCGTGCAAGTTGGCGAGGTACGTCTGAAGGGTGAGTCGTTCGTAGAAGATCACATCACGTGCTGCTACTGTTTCCTTGGAGTGGATGTCGAAGATTTTCCACGCGTTGTAATTCTTTTCGATGCCGAGGTGTAGTCCCCACTGTGCGCGTTGGGAAAATCTTCCCGCTCGTGCCTCAGGTGGTCGGTACTGTACCATGCACCCAAAAACTCGTAACATTTTTGTGCTGCCCTGCTTCTCTGTCCACAGCAGATGCGGTGATGCGTTGTTCGGGAGTGAGGACGACGACATCAAGTTGTGCAGCATGACAGCGTGGTCCATTACTGCAGGCCACTGGTGGTTGGGTAGCCGCATGCCACGTAACAGTTTGCGCATGCTATTCTGCAGAGTCCTGTTCGTTCGTTTTGCGACACCTTGCTGCTGATGGGCGTAGGGAAGGGAGAGGAGTTGCTTGATTCCTCTTTCCGCCAGGTACTGCTTGAATCGCTGAGAGGTGTATTCTCCTCCTCCGCCTGACTGGAAGCTTTTCAGCTGTGCTCCTGACTCTCATTCTGCTACTGGTAGCCAGGCGGCGAACGCTGCGAGTGCCATGTCGCGGCTTGGTAGGTTTAGATGCCAGACATATCGAGTGGCGGCGTCGATGAAGGTAATCGTGTAGTTATAGGTGACTTGCCCTGGTTCGCGATTGTAGAGGATGTCGCTATACACCTTCTCGAGTGGTGCGTACGCGGGTGCGCTCGGGTTGTGATGAGGAGTAAACGGTCGATGTGGTAAGTCAGCTTCGGGGCAGGTGAGGCAAGTTTCTCGTGCCTTTTGAAGTTCTCTGCCGTCGGGTAGTAGTAGCGAGTCTTTGTCGAGAACTCCTGCTCTTATCGTGTTGTTTAAGACTGTGTTGCATGGATGTCCCAATCGTGCGTGCCAGGTTTCTTCGGAGGCGCGATGTCCGGGTGAGCGTTGATACGTGTCGGAGTTGGAGTAGAAGCTGGCGACGAAGTTGGCGCTTCTGTGGAATTCTCGTGGAGTTGGTTTCAACTGTTGTGCGGGTTTTGGTGGTTCTTCGTCGACGAGGACTTGTGTCGTTGTTCCTGCTGCTGCTCCCGATGTTCTCTCTGCTGCTGCCGATGATGTCTCTGCTGCTGTCGTTGTTGTCTCTGCTGCTGCCGATGTTGTCTCTGCTGCTGTCGATGTTGTTTCTGCTGCTGTCGAATGTTGTATTGTTGCTAACACACGTGTTCTTTCTGCTTCAGGGATAGTGTGCGAGTACCAGAAGCCTTCCGGGCTGAAGTCTGGATCAAGATCTGGAGGGTGCGTCCAGTCCGTGAAGTTCACGATGGCGTCGCTGTCTGCGGTGCCCAGGTTCGGGACGAAATCCAGGACGAAGACATTGTTCTTCAGAACTGCCTTCCCGATGTAAAGGCCGCCTTTCCCGTGGTATAATTTGAATTCCTGGGTGGTGCTGTCGGCTTCCAGGTGGATGCCCTTCGCCATCAACTGGCTGACACTCAGTAAGTTGTAGCCGAGTCCTTCTGCTATTAGTACCTTTGACATATGTAGTATAACGTTGGTTTCCCTGGACTAAAGTTGTACCACTCCTTGTCGTCATGTGCGCAGGTTTTGGTTGTTGGCAACTGTGATTACAACCTCTCTTTGAAGTCGGTGTTCGCGTTGGACGAAGCGTCCCGAAGAGCACATGTGTTGCCCGCAGCAACTGTCCAAGAACCAAGTGTCTTTCCCGGACGGTTCACTTTGAGCGATGGCGGCGTACGTCGGATTTGGTTGAAGAGACTCGCGGCGAGGCGAGCTGTTGTCAAGTTGTTCTTCAGGTGAGTAGTACGGTGGTGACTGTGAAGATGAGAACGTGAATGAATGAACTATGAATGAAGTGAGTACATATAGGAAACCCTAATTGGGCTGTACCCCCTATGGGATACCCCACTATAGCCTACACAACAGCATAAGCTATAATGTTCTGACACACCCCCATAGGCAAAGTGGGGGAGAACAAGGGGTCACAAGACCACTCAAGCAAAGCAAAGCAAAGCTCAGGGTGGATCACAAAGTCACCACACAGTCCGAGCACAAGGTCAAGGCCACAAGGCCAGTTCGCATGCAAGACGAGACATATATATATATATATATATATAAGACTAAACAAGCAAGAGCAAGTATATATATATGCAAGGATACAAGCAAGGTCAAGAGGTGAGCAAGTGAGGTAGGACAAGTACAAGTCCCAGCTGAGTGCAGAAGCGCTGATGATCACAAGGCGGAAGTGCCTTGGTGAAAACATCAGCAGTGTTGGCCTCAGAGGCCACGTACGCAAGTCGCAACTGACCACGCTGCTGCAGCTTACGAGCAAGGAAGTAACGGAGAGCAATGTGCTTCGTTCTGTGCTCCAAGCGCTGCTCTCGACACAAGGCCAACATGGCCTTGTTGTCTACGTACAGCACTGGAGGAGAACGAGGCACCTCTCCAAGGTCAGTCAGCAGGAAGGTGAGCCAGCGAAGCTCCTGTGCAGCCATGGCCCCGGCGTAGATCTCAGCCTGACAACTGGAGCCGAGAACAGAAGACGAGCGAGTAGCCCGCCAAGAGACAGAGCTAGAACCAAGACTGAAGGTGTAACCCTGTGACGACCGCTGCGTAGCCTAGTCGTCAGCCCAAGAAGCGTCCGCGTGGCCTGTAAGGACCACTAGACTCCGCCCTCCAAGCACTAGCCCCATGCCCGACGTATTGCACAGGTAGCGCAATACCCTCTTCGCTGCAGCCATGTGCTCTGGTCGGTGTCTCCCAGGAGCAACATAGCGTGCAAGGATGCTCAGAGGGTATGCAAGGTCAGGTCGTGTGCAGGTCATCAGGTACATGAGGCAGCCAACAAGCTCTGGGTACGGGCCACTCGACTCTACGGACTCATCCGAAGGCAGAGCTGAGAGCGAGTGGCGAGAAGCCAGAGGAGTGGCCTGAGGCGAGGAGTACGTGAAGCCAAAGCGCTGAAGGACCTGCTGCACCATGTGTGACTGAGTCAAGGTAATGGTGCGGCGTGCTCTGTCCCGAGTGATCTGCAAGCCAAGGTAGCTGCGCAGTTCACCCAGGTCTGTGCACGTGTGTCTCTTCTGCAGCTCGGACTTTACGTAGGCGAGTCCAGCAGTGTCAGCAGTGGCAAAGACCAAGTCGTCGACGTACACGAGGATGTAGAACGACGGCAGAGAGGTGTCGGTGCGAAGAAACAACGACGGGTCAGCAGTAGAGGGAGCAAACCCAAGAGCCGCAAGCGTAGTCCTCAGTGTGTCGTGCCACTCACGCGGTGCCTGGCGGAGACCGTAGACTGGCCGTCGGAGGCTCCACTGGGTGCCAGGAGGGAAAGTCCCAGTGAAGCTAGGTGGACGGCGCAGCCAGATCTCTTCGTGCAAGCTACCGTGCAAGAAAGCAGTGCTGAAGTCAAGAGAGTGAAGCTCGTAGTCGCGCTGAGCGGCTATGTGTAGCAGCACCCGAAGAGTGGTCATCTTCGGGGTGGGAGAGAAGGTCTGAAAGTAGTCAACTCCCTGCCGCTGACAGAAGCCACGAGCGACGTACCGCGCCTTGAAGACAGGTGGAGAGCCCGTCGGCCGCTTCACCCTGAAGATCCACATGCCACTGATGATATTCGCCCCAGGAGGGGGAACCGCGTCAACTTAGGTGCCTGTGGACTTCCAGGAAGCCATCTCTGCATCCATAGCTGCCTGCCACTGAGAGGAGTAGGGACCCTCTACGGCCTCCGCGTAAGAGCGCGGAGTCGGGATGTCTAGTGCATCCGGGTCTCCCTCAGGGGCAAGCAGTAGAGACGCGAGATGAGGTGAAGCAACAGCCAGACACTAGAACTCCTCCTGCCTGTCCTTAAGGACGTCCGTGCCAAGAGCACACTCACCCCCGACGGACGGAGGACAGACAGACGCAGACTCAGCAACAAGACTAGCAGCGTAGTCTAGACGACAGCGAGCAGCAAAGTCGACGAGCTCAGCGACAAGAGCAGACGCAGCAGTGGACTCAAAAGAGGGGTCAGTGACAACAGTAGCAAGAAGACGCATGACAGTAGGACTGGCAGCACGAAGAGAGTCCGACTCCGGGTTGGAAAGCGCAGGAAGAGAGGACTCAGGAGGAGAAGGCAACGGGGCACGCAGAGGAGCTGTGGACGGACGCAGAGACATCCGGTGCGTGCCAGGGACAGGAGGAGGACGCTGACGCGAACCGCGACCACTAGCGCAAGCAACACGAACAGGCGACGCGGGACGAGACGCAAGCTCACGACGCTCAGCGAGACCTCCAGTAGGACCAGTGTAAGGAGAGGGAGCAGGCAGTGGGGAGGCCGGCTCTAACAGTGACTGCGATTGGACAGACGGCAGACACTCTACAGAAGGAGGAAGACCAAGAACCTGCTGCAGGAGCGGAACGAAGTACGGCTGAGGCCGCGCGGGGACTTCAGGCACAGCAGGGACAGCACTGGCACCCGCAGTGGCAGCACCAGCGCCAACAGCACCTCCAGCGGCAGGACCTCCAGTCGCACCAGCAGCAGGACCACCGCCAGGACAGACAGCAGCAGTCTCAGCACCAACACCCTCAGCAGCTCCAGCTCCAGTCGGACCCGAAGGCCAAGCAGCTCCAGAACCGGCGGCACCAGCACCCTCAGCGGCCGAAGAAGCTCCAGCTCCAGCAGTACGCCTCCAGTGGCAAGCAAACCACTCGCGCAGCTCTTGTGGAGAGAGGGGCTCCCGCCAAGACGGAGCACCCGGAGAACCTCCAGGCCCAGCACCGCCAGACGCCACAAGGGGAGGTCCAGTGGCCGTAGGCTCCGCACCTCCCGGCGCAGCAGCTCCAGACGTAGCACCTCCAGGCTCAACACCCTCTGGCGCAGCACCCCCAGACTCAGCAACCCCAGGCTCGTCACCCCCAGGCTCAGCACCCACGCGCACAGCACCCCCAGACGCAGCACAACCAGGCTCAGCAGCTCCAGACGTAGCACCCCCAGACTCAGCACCCCCAGGCTCAGCAACTCCAGACGCAGCACCCCCAGGCTCAGCACCCCCAGGCGCAGCACCCCCAGTCGCAGCACCCCCAGACTCAGCACCCCCAGGCTCAGCACCCACGCGCACTGCACCCCCAGAGTCAGCACCCCTAGGCTCAGCACCCGCAGGAGTACCAGAGTCACCAGCAACCTCGACCGGCTCGACTGTGTCAACCAGGGACACACCTGAAGGGGCAGGAACCTGAGGGGGGAGGGGATCTACCGGGGGGGGACCTGGCAGAAGGAAGTCCGGTGGCTTGGGGAGGGAAGGAGTGCGGTAGGGGAAGAGGCGGTAGAAGGGGACTGACTCGTCGAACGTGACGTCCTGGGAGGACAGAACACGACGAGAGGAGGGGTGGTAGAACTGCCACCCTGGAGCGTCAGGGGAGAAGCCAAGGAAGACACAGGGAGCAGCACGAGGGGACAGCTTGTCCGCAGACAAGTCGCGGACAAACGACCGAGATCCCCAGACACGGAACACAGACGCATCGCCGACCGTCCCAGTCCACAGGAGGGCCGGGGAGGTACGGACCTTCCCCGGCCGGGAAACCCCGGGGTGAAGGTTGATCTGATGCGCCGCGTACCGTACCGCAAACGGCCACAGAAAATGGGGGGCAGCCGCATGCATCATGGACGTACGAGCGACGTCCATGACCATGCCAATGCGGAGCGACGTCCCATTTTGTTGTGGAGAGTCCGGAAGCGTAAAGGAGTGGCGGATGCCCTGTGCACGACAGTAGGCTCGCAGAAGGCCAGAGGAAAACTCTCCGCCTCGGTCAGAGTGCAGACGCAGAACAGGAAAGTCTGAGCCGAAGCTCCTCCTGAGCTGGAGACGAGCTGCGCGGATCCAGTCGATCAACACCTCAGTGACATCACCCTTGCTGCGCAAGGGGAAGACTGTGGTGAAACGCGAGTAGTCGTCAACCACCAGCAGAAAGTAGCGCTCGTGACCCTGTCCACGGACGCGGGCCGGGCCCCACACGTCCATGTGAAGCGTCTGCAGAGGAGCCTCTGTCGGAGGAAACTGTGAGGAGTGGGGGGCAGCCCGGAGGCGCCCCTCGACACAAGGGACACAGGAAGGTCCTGGCCCCGAAGGAAGGGGAGGGAGAGACCGGGGAAGACCAGAGACAAGGACACGGGAAGCCATGTCCCTGAGACGGGGCAAGGAGGGGTGGCCAAGACGGTGGTGCCACAGGAGAGACTCGTGAGACAGGAGACGACACGAGCAGGGGGCAGACTCAGGACCAGACCTGGACGCAGTAGCAAGCACCTGACCCGACGCAGCTACCTGGCCAGACACAAGGACAGGAGGAGACTCAGTGGTCAGGGTGTAGAGGCTCGACCCCGGCCGACGGGAGAACGTGGCCAGGTGCCGACCTGTGCGCGCGTCCGTGCAGTGGGTCACCCGCTGACTCGCAGGAGTAAACTGTTATGTGATGCTATCATTTGCATTCACGTCTGTCTACCTCCCATCATATGTTCGTGCGTTGCATGCGTGGTGTGAGCGTGTGCAAGAATTTGTGTTTTGTGCGGTTTGGTTTTTCTGAGTGTGTGTGAATGTTATTTGGCTTGAGCAGATATCTGAAGTGACTCCTCTGCTCAAGAGCTTTCCGACGAACCAAGTGTCGCTTCAATCGGAGCACGAACAAGAAAGTTACGAACGTTGGAGTTCGTATGCTTTTGATATTTGGTTGTGGTGACTATGGGAAGTTGTGGGGTTGACTCAATATGGGGTACAGACTTTTGGGGGTTGGGAAATTCGTCAACATCACTGTAGATGCTGCCAAGTGGTTGGGAGAAACCAAACCAGGTTGGCAAGTGTGGCCAAGTTGGGTTAAGGTGGATGGCATGGGTTGGGAAAGTGACAAAAGTGAAAGTGGGGTTGCCTATGGAGAGGGGAATTGTGTGGCATGGGGTTTCCTTGGTTGGGGACTGTCTTGGGACCTTCCCTCTCGTCCTCCTCATCCCATCCCACCTGGTTTAGTGCTACTTTAACTTCCTTGTGTGGAATTGTGAACTTGTGTGAGACTCTTGTGATTGAGTTAAGATTCTATGGCAGCATACCCCCCTGTGCGCCGAAATTCATAAGTCAAGAAATACTTCACCTTTGGATGCGATTCAAATTGCGAATTGTAGCCACAGACTATAGCTACAACATATCTGAGTTTAATGAAGTTTTAACTGTGCACGTTTCGTCGACAACGTTTCTTGTGAATTCGCGGTTTCTGTCCAGAATTCTAAGCCAACGATTTTGAGAAATTTAGGCTCCTAATCTTCACAGACTCGATCCTTAATCTCTAACATAAACTGGTGAACCCCCGCATCCTGTAGGGCAGCCCCACTCACCAAGTTCGTCGAGAACGATGGGAGGTACAGACCACACAGGGTGCCCGAGGGGGCAGCTGGACACGGTAGGACAGTGGAGAAGTGAGAGAGGACAGGACCCCCAGAGGGGTCAGCCAGGGAGACCGCAACCGGCCGGCCAAGCGGCGTGAGTGTGGTGCGGTCCTGAAAGAAGGAGCGAGAAGCCCCAGAGTCAAGAGTAAAGGTGAGGGAGGCTGAAGCCGACGCGGTACCTGAGAGCGCAGCCTCACCAGTACCTGAGAGCGCAGCCTCACCAGTACCTGAGAGCGAAGCCTCACCAGCACCTGAGAGCGCAGCAGTGTCACAAGCACCTAGCGCAGCCGTACCAATGCCCGGGTCGGGCGGGAAACACCGGTAACAGTCACCCTCATCACTAATAGACACAGCATACATGGCAGCAAGGATAGCATCAAAGTCTAGCTCAAAGATCGCTACACCAGCTCTAGACAGCTCTCCCCAGCGGGGGATCTCAGAAGCGTCAGGGAACTGCTGACGCCACGCGTCCGTCAGGCGGCCAAAGCAGCGCCGGGTGGAGTGGGCACCCCCACATTGCTCACCCGCGCGGTCGCCGCTGCGAAGAACGTAGGTGCACGGGCTAAAGCCTCCACCACGCTGACTCTGCGTGTACCACTCACGGAGCTGCAGAGGCGTGGGGACGTCCCGAGAACGCTGCTGCTGCTGCTGCTGCTGCCGCGGACCACCACCACAGCCGCTCCGCTGCGGGGCACTACCCCGACCAGCTCCACCTCCTCCGCCACCACCGCCTCCACCTCCGCCATCACCACCGCCTCCGCTCCCACCGCCTCCGCCGCCACCACCTCCGCCGCCGCTGCCGCCGCCACCGCCACCACTCCCGCCACCACTCCCACCGCCACCCCCACTCCCTCCGCCGCCTCCACCGCCACCTCCAACGCCACCGCCAGCTCCACCCGCGCCCTTGCCCCCCTTGCCCTTGCCAGGGCGGCGTCTCCCGCTAGGGGCAGATGCCGCGCCGACCGACTCAAGACCAAACAGGTCGGCAGCAGCGGTAGAGGCAACAGAGGGCAGCAGGGGGGAAGGAGAACACCCCTCAAAGATGGGGGTGCGCGGGTCTCCACGGGAGGCTCCTACAGCGACTATGCTCTTCTCTGCCGCTAGGAGGGCCTTCTCAAGGAGATCAACAGTGAGAGTGGTGGGACAGACTGAGAGAAAGTGGTCCCTGTGTACGCGAAGGGAGTTAGGGAGGCGAGTGACTATGTAATAGAGAGCGATGTACATGGGGGGGGGTTCTTGGCGCAGAACTCAGCAGGAAGGGCGGCGCGGTAGCGAGTGTCACTAGTGCGGAGGTGCGTAATGAGGTCAGCGACAGTGGGAAAGGCAGTGAGATCAGGAAAGAGGTACGGTAGCATGAGACGGCTCAGTGCAGCAGTGGCAGGGGAAGAGTAGCGCGCAACTACACCGTCGTACAAGGTCTGAGCACTCTTGTACTGACTAAAGTGCGCGCGCTCAGTGGTAGGGAGGTGGCGACGCACAGCAAGACGTGCAGCAGCATCGCGGGTGGCCCACTGAGAGCAAACAGTGGGGTCAGCATCAGCAGCAGGAGCAGGAGAGGCGCCAGAGGTGAGGTCAAAGAGAGAAAGACCGTCTGCCCTATCGCACTGTAAATACAGCTGCAGGTCGTCGACCCAGACCTCAAAGTCAATGGCTCGACCCTCAGCGTCAAAAGCGAGGACACTGGGGGTAGCCATGACGACAGACTAGCAGTGCAAGCAGTGGGGAAGGGGACGCAGTAGCAGTGGGGCGGTGCCGTGCTCACCAGACAGGGCAGGTCGGGCGACCCGGTAGTAGGGCGGCTCGGCGGCTCCTGGGCGGCTCGGCAGCTGCTGAGCGGCTCGGCTGCTGCTGGGCGGCTCGGCGGCTCCTGGGCGGCTCGGCTGCTCCTGGGCGGCTTGGCTGCTGCTGGGCGGCTCGACTGATGCTGGGCGGCCCGGCTGCTGCTGGGTGGCTCGGCTGCTGCTGGGCGGCTCGGCTGATGCTGGGCGGCTCGGCTGCTGCTGGGCGGCACGGCTGCTGCTGGGCGGCTCGGCCGGTGCTGGGCGGCGACGCAAGGGCGGCAGGGCCGCGTAGGTAGGGCGGCGGGGCCGCGTAGAGAGGGCGGGGGCCGCGTAGAGAGGGCGGCGGGGCCGCGTCGAGAGGGCAGCGGGGCCGCGTCGAGAGGGCGGCGGGGCCGCTACGTGGGTGCGGCGGGGCCGCAACTGAAGGGCGGCGGGGCCGCGTCAAGAGGGCGGCGGGGCCGCGTCGAGAGGGCGGCGGGGCCGCGTCGAGAGGGCGGCGGGGCCGCGACTGAAGGGCGGCGGGGCCGCGTCAAGAGGGCGGCAGGGCCGCGTCGAGAGGGCGGCGGGGCCGCTACGTCGGTGCGGCGGGGCCGCAACTGAAGGGCGGCGGGGCCGCGTCAAGAGGGCGGCGGGGCCGCGTTGAGAGGGCGGCGGGGCCGCGTCGAGAGGGCGGCGGGGCCGCGACTGAAGGGCGGCGGGGTCGCGTCGAGAGGGCGGCGGGGCCGCGTCGAGAGGGCGGCGGGGCTGCGTCGAGAGGGCGGCGGGGCCGCGACTGAAGGGCGGCGGGGCCGCGTCAAGAGGGCGGCGAGGCCGCGTCGAGAGGGCGGCGGGGCCGCGACAAGAGGGCGGCGGGGCCGCGTCGGGAGGGCGGCGGGGCCGCGAGTGAAGGGCGGCGGGGCCGCGACTGAAGGGCGGCGGGGCCGCGTGGAGAAGGGCGGCGGGGCCGCGTCGTAAGGGTGGCGGGGCCGCGAGAGAGGGGCGGCGGGGCCGCAGGGAAGGGCGGCGAGGCCGCGAGGGGAAGGGCGACACGAAGGGTCGTTAAAAAAGAAAGCGCGCCTCGGGGCGCGCTTCGGTGGGCCCTAGAAACACTCCCTAGGAGGGGACCTGCTCTGATTCCATGTGAAGATGAGAACGTGAATGAATGAACTATGAATGAAGTGAGTACATATAGGAAACTCTAATTGGGTTGTACCCCCAATGGGATACCCCACTATAGCCTACACAACAGCATAAGCTATAATGTTCTGACAGTGACTCGGTTGTGCAGGAGTCGGTTATATTGACCATGCAGTTTACGATATTTCTTGGTTTTTGCGCAGGTTGTCCTGTTGAAGTCGTTGAAGCTTGGACTGAAGTTGTTGGAGCTGCTTGCGTCGAGGTGACTTGGCTGCTCGAAGGGCGGAGTTGACGCTGTGGTGTTGTCGGTTGATGGCGATACGGGCAGTGCGTGCGAGGATGCCCTGAAGTCTTGCAGATATGGCAAAATGGAGGTACTGGTTTCGGTTGTTGTTGTTGTCGATTGCTGCTGTTGTTGTAGCGTCGCTGGGTGTGAAAGGCGAATTCTGGTACTGATGCTTTCTTCTTATGTCGTTCTTCTTGCAGGTCCATGTCCTGCCGCTCGGCATGGATTTCGGCGCAGAGTGCTGCTTCGGAGATTCTTCCGTGTGCTCGTAGTATGGCGCGAGTGGAGCGCCAGTGAGGGCCGAGACCGCCGATGACGACCGTGACGAAGGCGTCTTCTGAAATTGAACCTCCACATCGAAGGAGCCTGTCGCGTAGCTCGCGGCAGCGACTGATATACTCCATGCCTTTCTCGCCTGGTTTCATTTCGATTGTAGTCAGCTGTGCCATTAACCGGCTTTGGTTTACACTGTCTGTTGCTTGATACAGGTTCTTCAAGTGGTTGTACGCGAGCTCCGCGGAGTTGCCGTAGCCTCGGTAAGGCCTGATGTTCTGCTGTTAAGTCGGGGTGATGTTCCTCAGTAGTATAGTGTACGCCATCATCGATTGATAAGTATACTGCTGCTTCTCATATTGTGTGCCGTTTGTTGGATATGGCAGGGACCCGTCGAAGAAGCCAAGGATCTGCGCTCCTTCCATCATTAGCTCGAATTCGAAAGACCAGGTGAAGAAGTCTTTTCCGTCAAAGGGCTTTGTCGTTTGCAATTTTAAAACGTGCGCGAATTGCGACTGAACTTGTAATGCGTCTAGTGCTCTCTCTTGTCCCGGTGCAGGTTGTGGTTGCAGCATAAAGCTGACGGAGCCACGCTGGGGCTCGTACGGAGCAAAGGTAGGTTGTTGATGTTGATTCCCGCGCGCGTAAGATGAGCCATCGAGACTCATAGGTGTCACGTTGTTGTTGTTGTTGTTGCTGTTGTTTGATTGCGCAGGTGCTCCTTGCTGGTGCTGCTCGTAGAAGGACATGAAGGAGAAAAATTTCTCCATCATGCTTGGATCGAAGCCCGCGCCTTGATTTGCGGGTGTTTCCGTGGACCCAGCTGCTGGTCTCGTCGTTGTCCCCTCCTCTTTCTGTAGGCCAGAGGCAGGAGGTGGAGTAGGAGTAGTACCGGGAGAGCCGTTGGAGGAGCTCCTCTCCTTTCTAGTAGACATGTCTTCTTGATGTACTGAGTGTTGAATAATGAATTTTAACTCTAATTGCTCTCATACCATGTTGGGCTGAGGTGCCCTAGGATCTTTGTAGAGTTAAAGTCTGAGTAGATGTTGTAATAGCGGAAGCGATGAATGAAGTCTTTGAACCACCTTGCGCTGGTATGTGAGGGCAAAGTAAGTTGATTAAAGCAAAGAGATACAAGAATATAAATAGATGAGTACAGAGAATATGAAGAGACATTAAAACTAATTTTACTGTTGCGGTTCGATACAGTGCGACTCGGGCAACTGCTCAATGTCGAGTTAGTTGTTTGTCCTTGCTGTCACGCTGTGTCAGGTCAAAGGTCGCTGACCATTGACTTTCCCGTAACCTCCGACGGTTACGTCAACCACCTTGGTTGACTCGCGATGCTTCGACTTGAGCTGCTTCGTTTTGTGTCTTGAATTCTGACACGACAGAGGCGCTTAACTTATTTGTTCCCAACACCTAGGAGAAACGCGAAATTCGAAACCGTGCTCTAGGCAAGACGGTTCCTTTTTCTGCCCTAGACGCGATTTTCCTTCCTAGTCACGTACGACGCCCCCTGACCGTGCCCTAGCTGCCAGTACAGCCCGCGTAGGCCCGTCACGAAGCACGTACAGCACGCGCCAGGCCGTAGCGCAGCCCGTACCGCCCACTTCAGGCCCGCACCCAGCTCGTAAAGCCCGCGCTAGGCCCGCCCGCAGCCCTTACAGCCCGCGCCTGGCCCGCACGCGGCCCGTGTTCCTGCCATCATAAAAATGTGATACCGCCGGATGCCGCGTGGTGGGGTGTTGGCTTCGATTTCTAGGTTGGAGTTCATGTCGTGAATGACCGTGAATCGGCTGGTTGGGGCAGCGTGGTGGCGAATTATAGTCGATCGACGGGGTAGTGTAGTTTAGGGAAGTGATCTGTAGTTGAATGGGCCATGTTTGACGAAGCCACGTGTTGGGTCTCTCAAAACGTTCGGTGCTCAACTTCGGAAGTTGAGCACAATTTGCAGACGTGGCAGTAAGTGGGTGGTTCTTGCCATTCACAATCAGAAATCAATCACAAACAGGGTGGGTGTGTTATTCCGAAGCTGTGCGTCGCGATAGAGTTGGGAGCTGTCTGACAGTTGTAGGAAAAATAGCGATTGTACTTAACAGATGAATTAGGTTCATTGTTATGTTATTGTATCGTGAATTCAAATTCTGGGTGTTATGTTGTTTTTGTTGAGAAAAGTTGAGCAAGAATGAATGAACTATGAAAGAAGTGAGTACAAGTACTCACCCTAATTGGGTTGTACCCCATATGGGCTACCCCACTATAGCCTACACAATATGCAAAAGCTATATGTTCTGACACACCCCCATAGGCAAAGTGGGGGAGAACAAGGGGTCACAAGACCAGTCAAGCAAAGCAAAGCAAAGCAAGCTCAGGGTGGATCACAAAGTCACCACACAGTCCGAGCACAAAGTCAAGGCCACAAGGCCAGTTCACATGCAGGAGTGCACATATATATATATAACACTAAACAAGCAAGAGCAAGTATATATATATGCAAGAGTACAAGTAAGATCAAGAGGTGAGCAAGTGAGGTAAGACAGGTACAAGTCCCAGCTGAGTGCAGAAGCGCTGATGATCACAAGGCGGAAGTGCCTTGGTGAAAACATCAGCAGTGTTGGCCTCAGAGGCCACGTACGCAAGTCGCAACTGACCACGCTGCTGCAGCTCACGAGCAAGAATGTAGCGGAGAGCAATATGCTTCGTTCTGTGCTCCAGGCGCTGCTCTCGACAAAAGGCCAGCATGGCCTTGTTGTCTACGTACAGCACTGGAGGAGAACGAGGCGGCTCTCCAAGGTCACTCAGCAGGTAGGTGAGCCAGCGAAGCTCCTGAGCAGCCATGGCCCCGGCGTAGATCTCAGCCTCACAACTGGAGCCGAGAACAGAAGACGAGCGAGTAGCCCGCCACGAAACAGAGCCGGAGCCAAGACTCAAGGTGTAACCCTGTGACGACCGCTGAGTAGCCTGGTCGTCAGCCCAAGAAGCGTCCGCGTGCCCAGTGAGGACCACTGGACTCCGCCCTCCAAGCACTAGCCCCATGCCCGACGTACTGCACAAGTAGCGCAACACCCTCTTCGCAGCAGCCATGTGCTCTGGTCGGTGTCTCCTAGGAGCAACATAGCGTGCAAGAATGCTAAGAGGGTATGCAAGGTCAGGTCGTGTGCAGGTCATCAGGTACATGAGGCAGCCAACAAGCTCTAGGTACGGGCCACTCGACTCTACGGACTCATCCGAAGGCAGAGCTGAGAGCGAGTGGCGAGTAGACAGAGGAGTGGCCTGAGGCGAGGAGTACGTGAAGCCGAAGCGGTGAAGGACCTGCTGCACCATGTGTGACTAAGTCAACGTAATGGTGCGGCGTGCTCTGTCCCGAGTGATCTGCAAGCCAAGGTAGCTGCGCAGTTCACCCAGGTCTGTGCACGTGTGTCTCTTCTGCAGCTCGGACTTCACGTAGGCGAGTCCAGCAGTGTCAGCAGTGGCAAAGACCAAGTCGTCGACGTACACGAGGATGTAGAACGGCGGCAGAGAAGTGTCGGTGCACAGAAACAACGACGGGTCAGCAGTAGAGGGAGCAAACCCAAGAGCCGCAAGCGTAGTCCTCAGTGTGTCATGCCACTCACGCGGTGCCTGGCGGAGACCGTAGAGTGGCCGTCGGAGGCTCCACTAGGTGCCAGGAGGGAAAGTCCCAGTGAAGCTAGGTGGATGGCGCAGCCAGATCTCCTCGTGCAGGCTACCCTGCAAGAAAGCAGTGCTGAAGTCAAGAGAGTGGAGCTCGTAGTTGCGCTGAGCGTTTATGTGCAGCAGTACCCGAAGAGTGGTCATCTTTGGGGTGGGAGAGAAGGTCTGAAAGTAGTCCACTCCCTGCCGCTGACTGAAGCCACGAGCGATGTACTGCGCCTTGAAGACAGGTAGAGAGCTCGGCGGCCGCTTCACCCTGAAGATCCACATGCCACTGACGATGTTCGCCCCAGGAGGGGGAACCGAGTCAACGTAGGTGCCTGTGGACTTCCAGGAAGCCATCTCTGCATCCATAGCTGCCTACCACAGAGAGGAGTAGGGACCCTCTACGGCCTCCGCGTAAGAGCGCGGAGTCGGGATGTTTAGTGCATCCGGGTCTCCCTCAGGGGCAAGTAGTACGAACGCGAGATGAGGTGAAGCAGTAGCCAGACACTGGAACTCCTCCTGCCTGTCCTTAAGGACGTCCGTGCCAAGAGCACACTCACCCCCGACGGACGGAGGACAGACAGACGCAGACTCAGCAACAAGACTAGTAGCGTAGTCCAGACGAAAGCGAGCAGCAAAGTCGACGAGCTCAGCAAAAAGAGCAGACGCAGCAGTGGACTCAAAATAGGGGTCAGTGACGACAGTGGCAAGGAGACGCGTGACAGTAGGACTGGCAGCACGAAGGGAGTTCCACTCCGGGTCGGCAAGCGCAGGAAGAGAGGACTCAGGAGGAGAAGGCAAAGGGGCAGGCAGAGGAGCAGTGGACGGACGCAGAGACATCCGGTGCGTGCCAGGGACAGGAGGAGGACGCTGACGCGAACCACGACCACTAGCGAGAGCAGAACGAACAGGCGACGCGGGACGAGACGCAGGCTCACGACGCTCAGCAAGACCTCCAGTAGGACTAGTGTAAGGAGAGGGAGCAGGCAGTGGGGAGGCGGGCTCTAACTGTGACTGTGACTGGACAGGGTGTGGACACTCTACAGGAGGAGAAGGAGCAAGAACCTGCTGAAGGAGCAGAACAAAGTATGACCAAGGCCGCGCGGCGGCTCCAGACACATCAGGGACAGCACCAGCACCCTCAGCACCTCCGGCAGCACCAGCGCCAACAGCACCTCCAGCGGCAGGACCTCCAGTAGCACCAGCAGCACCCGCAGCAGGACCACCGCCAGGACGGACAGTAGTAGTCGCAGAACCAACACCCTCAGCAGCTCCAGCTCCAGGCGGACCCGCAGGCCCAGCAGCTCCGGGACCGGCGGCCGAAGAAGCTCCAGCTCCAGTAGTACGCCTCCAGCGGCGAGCAAACCACTCGCGCAACTCCTGTAGAGAGAGCGGCTCCCGCCGAGACGAAGCACCAGAAGAACCTCCAGGCCCAGCTCCGCCAGATACCACAAGGACAGGTCTAGCGGCCGCAGGCTCTGCACCTCCAGGCTCAGCAGCTCCACACGCAGCACCGCCAGGCTCAGCACCCCCAAGCTCAGCACCCCCAGTCGTAGTACCCCCAGGCTCAGCACCCCCAGGCTCAGCACCCCCAGGCTCAGCACCCCCAGTCGCAGTACCCCTAGGCTCAGCACCCCCAGTCGCAGTACCCCAAGACTCAGCACCCCCAGGCTCAGTACCCACGCGCGCAGCACCCCCAGAGTCAGCACCCCCAGGCTCAGCACCCGCTGCAGTACTAGAGTCACCAGCAACCTCGACCGGCTCGACTGCGTCTACCTGGGACACACCTGAAGGGGCAGGACCCTGAGGGGGAAGGGGGTCTACCGGGAGGGGACCTGGCACAAGAAAGTGCGGTGGAGGGGGGAGGGAAGGAGTGCGGTAGGGGAAGAGGCGGTAGAAGGGGACTGACTCGTCGAACGTGACGTCCTGGGAGGACAGAATACGACAAGAGGAGGGGTGGTAGAACTGCCACCCTGGTGCGTCAGGGGGGAAGCCAAGGAAGACACAGGGAGCAGCACGAGGGGACAGCTTGTCCGCAGACAAGTCACGGACAAACGCCCGAGATCCCCAGACACGGAACGCAGACGCATCGCCGACGTTCCCCGTCCACAGCAGAGCTGGGGAGGTCTCCGGTCGGGAGACCCTAGGGTGAAGGTTGATCTGATGCGCCGCGTACCGAACCGCAAACGGCCACAGAAAATGGGGGGCAGCCGCATGCATCATGGACGTACGAGCGACGTCCATGACCATGCCAATGCGGCGCTCAGCAATCCCATTTTGCTGTGGAGAGTCCGGAAGCGTAAAGGTGTGGCGGATGCCTCGTGCACGACAGTAGGCTCGCAGAAGGCCAGAGGAGAACTCTCCACCTCGGTCAGAGTGCAGACGCAGAACAGGAAAGTCCGAGCCAAAGCTCCTCTTGAGCTGGAGACGAGCTGCGCGGATCCAGTCGAGCAACACCTCAGTGACATCACCCTTGCTGCGCAAGGGGAAGACTGTGGTGTAACGCGAGTAGTCGTCAACCACCAGCAGGAAGTAGCGCTCGTGACCCTGTCCACGGACGCGGGCCGGGCCCCACACGTCCATGTGAAGCGTCTGCAGCGGAGCCTCTGTCGGGGGAAACTGAGAGGAGTGAGGGGCAGCCCGGAGGCGCCCCTCGACACAGGGGACACAGGAAGTACCAGGCCCTGAAGGAAGGGGAGGGAGGGACTGGGGAAGACCAGAGACAAGGACACGGGAAGCCATGCCCCGAAGACGAGGCAGGGAGGGGTGGCCAAGACGGTGGTGCCACAGGAGAGTCTCATGAGACAGGAGGCGACACGAGCAGGGGGCAGACTCAGGACCAGACCTGGACGCAGCAGCAAACACCTGACCTGACGCAGCTACCTGGCCAGACGCAGGGACAGGAGGAGACTCAGTGGTCAGGGTGTAGAGGCTCGACCCCGGCCGACGTGAAAACGTGGCCAGGTGTCGGCCTGTGCGGGCGTCCGAGCAGTGGGTCACCCGCTGACTCGCAGGAGTAAACTGGTGAACCCCCGCATCCTGCAGGTCAGCACCACTCACCAAGTTTGTCAAGAACGAGGGGAGGTAAAGACTAGACAAGGTGCCAGAGGGGGGAGCCGGACACGGGAGGACAGTGGAGAAGTGAGAGAGGACAGGAACCCCAGAGGGGTCTGCCAGGGAGACTGCAACCGGCCGACCAAGCGGCGTGAGTGTGGTGCGGTCTCGAAAGAAGGAGCGAGAAGCCCCTGAGTCAAGTGTGAAGGTGAGGGAGGCCGAAGCCGACGCGGTTCCTCAGAGCGCAGCCTCACCAGTACCTAAGAGCGCAGACGCGTCGGCACCTAGAGCAGCAGCCTCACTAGCACCTAGCGCAGCAGTACCAATGCCCGGGTCAGGCGGGAAACACCGGTAACAGTCACCCTCATCACTAATAGTCACAGCATAAATGGCAGCAAAGATAGCATCAAAGTTGTCAAAATTAGAAGGAAGAAAGAGGATTGAACTAGCAAGAATGAGGATACAAATAGCAAACCCTAGAAGGGTTGTACTCGCTATAGAGCACCCCACTACAGGCTAGAACAATAAGATAATATTCTGACACACCCCCATAGCCAAAGTGGGGTGTAATCAGCAGAGCAGGCAAAGCAAAACAAGCTCAGGGTGGATCACAATGTCACCACACATTCTGAGCACAAGTTCAAGAAGAAATAGTTTAGAGTTTACAATTATAAGCAAAGCTAGTGGTAGTCACAACGGGCAAGTGAGGACGAGGAGGGAGAGTGAGGGGAGAGGAGACAGGAGGCGACGGCTGAAGCTGCAGACACACGGGCAACAGGAGGCAGACTGGCACAGCGGCTACCGGACAGCGCCCGGACTACAGGGGTAACAGGCCCCGCGGCTCAAATAGCGGCGGACGGGCAACGGACCCACGGGCGGCTGGCACAGCTGGCTACGACTGGGCTACCGGGACAGCGCCCCGGACTACAGGTGCTGCTGACGACAAACTGGCAACCTCCGCTCATCCTCCCGCACACAGTCCCACCCCCCTGATACACACCCACTGCTACACCACTAGCTCTACTCCCACGCACCCCCCTAAAACCCTAAACCCCAGTCTCCCACACAACCACCCCCCTCAGCGACAGCTGCAGCAGTGGGAGACGAAGGAGGAGGAGGAGAAAGGGAGGAAGGCACACCGGCCACCCCCATACCCGCCACCCCACAGCTCGCCCCTCAGGTCGTCCGTCGTGGCGACCTGAGGGGGCCGCTTGCGGCCCCCGAAGGAGCCGCGACGGGCGACGGGAAATGGGGGAAGGGGAGAAGGGGGGGGGGGCCCACCACGGACCTGAGGGGAGGGCGGGGCCGCGACAAGGGGCGGGGCCGCGACGAGCGGGGCGGGGCCGCGACGGTCGGGGTGGGACCGCGACGTAGGGTGGGGCCGCGACAGGTCGGGGCCGCGAAGGTAGGGCGGGGCCGCATAGGGTCCGGGGCGGGGCCGCAACGTAGGGCGGGGCCGCTTCGAGGGGCGGGGCCGCGACGCAGGGGCGGGGCCGCGACGAGGGGCGGGGCCGCGACGGTCGGGGCGGGGCTGCGACGGAGGGGCGGGACCGCGACAGGTAGGGCGGGGCCAAGCCGGGCAGGCGCACGGGCGGCGACGGGCCGGGGCGGGGCCGCGACGAAGGGCGGGGCCGAGCCGGGCAGGCGCACGGGCGGCGACGGGCCGGGGCGGGGCCGCGACGTAGAGGAGAAGCCCGCCGCGCGCCCCGGGGCGCACAGCGGGCAATGAACCGCCGCGCGCCTCGGGGCGCACGGCGGGCAGAAAACCGCCGCGCGCCTCAGGGCGCACGGCGGGATGAAAAAGTAGCAGCGGAAGCAAGGTGGGGACACACCCACAGGATCGATCCAAGGGGATCGACCTGCTCTGATAGCATGTCAAAATTAGAAGGAAGAAAGAGGATTGAACTAGCAAGAATGAGGATACAAATAGCAAACCCTAGAAGGGTTGTACTCGCTATAGAGCACCCCACTACAGGCTAGAACAATAAGATAATATTCTGACAAAAGTCAAGATCAAGAATTGCTACACCAGCCCTAGACAGCTCTCCCCAGCGGGGGATCTCACTAGCCTCAGGGAACTGCTGACGCCAAGCATCCGTCAGGCGGCCAATGCAGCGTTGGGTGGGGTGGGCACCCCCACACTGCTCACCCGCGCGGTCGCCGGAGCGAAGGACGTAGGTGCACGGACCAAAACCCCCACCACGCTGACGATGCGTGTACCACTCACGGAGTTGCTGAGGAGGGGGGATGTCCCGAGAACGCTGCTGCTGCTGCTGCTGCTGGCCCTGACCACCACCAGAGCCGCTCTGCTGCGAGGCACCACCCCGACCAGCTCCACCTCCTCCGCCACCACCGCCTACACCCCCGTCACCGCCACCGCCTCCGCTCCCACCGCTACCGCCTCCGCCGCCTCCGCTCCCACCGCTACCGCCTCCGCCGCCTCTGCCTCCGCTGCCGCCACCACCACCACCACCTCCGCCACCACTCCCACCGCCACCCCCACTCCCTCCGCCGCCTCCACTGCCACCTCCACCGCCCCCTCCAGTCCCACCCGCGCCCTTGCCCCCCTTGCCCTTGCTAGAGCGGCATCTCCCGCTAGGGGCAGACGCCGCACCGACCGACTCAAGACGAAGAAGGTCCGCCGCAACAGCAGAGGCAACAGAGGGCAACAGGGGGGAAGGGGAACACCCCTCAAAGATGGGGGTGCGAGGGTCATCACGAGAGGCTCCTACAGCGACTATGCTCTTTTCCGCTGCTAGGAGGGCCTTCTCGAGGAGGTCAACAGTGAGAGTGGTGGCACAGACTGAGAGGAAGTGGTCCCTGACTACGCGAAGGGAGTCAGGGAGGCGGGTGACTATGTAATAGAGAGTGATGTACATGGGGGGGGGTTCTTGGCACAGAACTTAGCAGGAAGCGCGGCGCGGTAGCGAGTGTCACTAGTGCGGAGGTGCGTAAGGAGGTCAGTGACTGTGGGAAAGGCAGCAAGGTCAGGGAAAAGGAACGGTAGCATAAGGCGGCTCAGTGCAGCAGTGGCAGGGGAAGAGTAGCGCGCAACTACAGCGTCGTACAAGGTCTGAGCACTCTTGTACTGGCTAAAGTGCGCGCGCTCAGTGGTAGGCAGGTGGCGATGCACAACAAGAGGTGCACCAGCATTGCGGGTGGCCCACTGAGACCGAACAGTGGGGTCAGCATCAGCAGCAGGGGCAGGAGAGGCGCCAGAGGTGAGGTCAAAGAGAGAAAGACCGTCCGCCCTATCGCACTGTAAGAAAAGCTGCAGGTCGTCGACCCAGACCTCAAAGTCAATGGCTCGACCCTCAGCGTCAAAAGCGAGGACACTAGGGGTAGCCATGACAACGGTAGACTAGCAGTGCAAGCAGTGGGGGAAGGGCACGCAGTGACAGAGGTGCTGTGCTCACCGGACAGGGCTGCTAGGGCGTCTTGGCTGTAGGGCGGCCCGGCGGCTCGGCTGCGAAGGCGGCTCGGCTGCTGGGCGGCGCGGCTGAACAGCTGCTCGGCTGGTAGGAGACCGGGCGGCTCGGCTGCGGCGCGGCTCAGCGGCAGGGCGGCTCGGCTCCTCTGGTACAGGGCGGCTCGGTGGTGCTGCTGCAGGGCGGCGCGGCGGTCGGCGGCTCGGGCGTGCAGCTGCAGGACGGTGCGGCGGTCGGCGGCTCGGGCGGCGGGGCCGTAGCAGATGGGCGGCGGGGCCCGTTGAAGTAGGGCGGCGGGGCCGCAGCAGACGGGCGGCGGGGCCGCGATAGGAGGGCGGCGGGGCCGGTAGAGTAGGGCGGCGGGGCCCGTGAAGTAGGGCGGCGGGGCCGCAGGTGTAGGGCGGCGGGGCCACAGCAGACGGGCGGCGGGGCCGCGAGAGTAGGGCGGCGGGGCCGGTAGAGTAGGGCGGCGGGGCCGCGAAGAGGGGCGGCGGGGCTGCGACAGTAGGGCGGCGAGGCCGCGACAGTAGGGCGGCGGGGCCGCTAAAGCAGGGCGGCGGGGCCGCGATAGTAGGGCGGTGGGGCCGCGACAGTGGGGCGGCGGGGCCGCGACAGCAGAAGGGCGGCGGGGCCGCGAGAGTAGGGTGGCGGGGCCGCGAAGTGGGGCGGCGGGGCCGCGACAGTAGGGTGGCGAGGCCGCGACAGTACTGCGGCGGGGCCGCTAAAGCAGAGCGGCGGGGCCGCGACAGTAGGGCGGCGGGGCCGCGACAGTAGAGCGGTGGGGCCGCTAAAGCAGGGCGGCGGGGCTGTGACAGTAGGGCGGCGGGGCCGCGACAGTAGGGCGGCGGGGCCGCGAAAGCAGGGCGGCGGGGCCGCGACAGTAGGGCGGCGGGGCCGCTAGGGGAGGGAGGGCCGCTAGGGCGGCTCGTCGAGGTAATGGCCCGAGGCGCGACTCGGGATGAGCGCGCTTCGGGCAGGAATTTTTTTTTCGAAGTAGTGGGCCCTAGGCACAGTTCCCACAGGGGAACCTGCTCGATACCATGAGAAAAGTTGAGCAAGAATGAATGAACTATGAAAGAGTTGGGTACAAGTACTAACCCTAATTGGGTTGTACCCCTCATGGGCTACCCCACTATAGCCTACACAATATGCAAAAGCTATATGTTCTGATATTTGTAATCGGTCATTCCAATTTTTTCCTGTGGTATCTTTTTTAATTATTCTGTTACATCGTATTACTGGGTAATATATTGTATTTATCTTCGTTTAATTGTTGGGTATATTGTATTTTGTTTTACTGGTTGGTATTATTCCACTCACATGTTTAATTGGTTACTGCGGTTTTAATATTGGCAGTGTCGATGCTTATACCGTATTACCCCGGATAAAAGCGCAGGTGCGCTTATAATAAAACAGCGTTTTTTGGGGGGGTGCGCTTCTAATTGAGGTGTCTGTATAAGCGCATGCGCCTATAATAAGGAAAAAATGATTTTCACTTTTAAACATACTAAACTGAAGCCCGCAATAAGGCGAATCCAACGGACCATGGAACAAGTGGGATCGTGCATGGTTTTCAGGCAAAAACAGCTACGGTTCGGTTTCCCACCGCATAAAGTTGTATAGAACCATCGAACGTGACAGGAGTGACGAGGATGTTGCCGTGCGGCCCAATCACAGCCGCATGCGCTGCGTGGCATCTACATTTCTTCCGAACCCTCTCGAAGGGTGGGGAAGATTCCCTGCCAGCGCAGCGAATATGCTGCCACGCAGGTTCCTCTACGGGGGTAGGCGGGGGTTTCCTGCCTGTCATTGACGAGGACCCCGAGCCGCTAGCCCGCAGGGGTCCCCGTCGTTGCCCATTTCTGCACCCTCCTACTCAGTTTTTTCATTCAGTTTCTAGTCTAGCCCGCCTGGCTGGCAAAGCCATGGCGGAATTCAGTGGGACGCACCTCCTTTTCAAGAAGAAACCAACCCGCGCCTGGCGACTAACCTCGGACGGGTGGTATACACGTGAGCCACTAGCGCTTCCAGTGCCACCTACACCCCCTGCACCGCCTGCTCCGCCTGCTCCTCCTGCACCTCCTGCTCCTCCTGCTCCTCCCGCTCCTCCGAATCCTCCGACTCCTCCTGTTCCTGACGCGTGGGGTCAGCATCGGCCCGTGCTCCAGTTATATTTACCTGCCACTTTCGACGAGTGGTTTTCTGAACCGGACACACCCAAGGCTAGGCAAATCAATGGTCCGCCGACTGCACCTCGGTGGGGAAATCTTGAAGCCTGCACGTCGGACGAGTCGGCTGTGGGCGCCGACGATGACGTGGCCGCTGATAAACAACCCACATTCGACGGCGATGCTGGAGGCGACGGTGGAGTCGACGGTGAAGAGGGCGCCGAGGAGGACGTGTTCCCAGATCGTGAACCTACAGACGCGGACGACGACGGTGTGGAGTCTTGGTGGCGTGATGCAC
Source organism: Closterium sp. NIES-65 (assembly GCA_948144175.1). Lineage (NCBI taxonomy): Eukaryota > Viridiplantae > Streptophyta > Zygnematophyceae > Desmidiales > Closteriaceae > Closterium > Closterium sp. NIES-65. The sequence continues at coordinate 3,855,721 of CANXME010000106.1, read as the reverse complement.
CACGCGAGAAGATGCCGATACCAACGTATCCGTCGATTAACAAAAAACGACCCCACCCTTCCTCTGAGAACCGAGATGCCCGCCCACCCTCTCCCAGGCACAAGCCGACTCAACACAAACGGCAGCGCTACACCGCCCAGGAGAAACTGAAGTGGCTTGTTCGGCTGGAGCTTGCTGCATCGGTAAGCGAGGTCGCGCGGGAGTCCGGCATACACAGCAAATGCCTCACAGAGTGGAAAAACCAAGCGGAGGAGCTCAAGGCTGCACATAGTGCTCGGTGTCGACTTCATGGGCGCGGAAGGTCTTCCTGGTACAGACCCATGGAGATAAAGGTGTACGCCCAGCTCCTGGACTGGCGACGCCGCGGTGTGGCAGTATCAGTCGGCCGGCTGCAAGAGTGGTCAAAAGAGGTGATGAAGGTGTTGTTCCCGGACGTCAAGTGGAAGGCGAGTCAGCGCTGGACGGAGCGGTTCCGCAAGCGGTGGAATCTCACCGTGCGCATGAAAACAAAGGTGGCGCAAAAGACACAGCAGCGTAAGTGCCTGTTTGTGCACTGTCATCCTATCGTGAAATTGTATCTTGCATTTCAGTACTTTCTTGCCCATGTTTGTTTATCTGCGCGGTGCTCATCCGCCCTTGTAACCGTTCCTCCCTCCCCGTGCGCAGACGTGGCCAAGCAGTGCAAGGAATTTCGGCAGTTTGTCCGCGACGCACGCCACGACTACGACATCGACAATCGTTACATCATCAATGCCAACCAGACGCCTTTGTGGCTGGAGATGCCGGCGACTACCACGGTGGAGCAGACGGGCGTGAAGTCGGTGCCCATCCGCAGTGGTGGTTACCAGAAAGAGAGAGTCACTGTGATGCTGGCGTGCACGGCGACGGGCGAGAAGTTGAAGCCGTGGGTGTTTTTCAAGCGCAAGACCCTCCCAAAGGGTGACTCTCCAAACGGTAAGAAACTGCGTATGCGCTTGTTTCCGAGGGGAAAAACAAAAGTAAAATCTAACCACCGCTTGCTTGTATGCAGATGTCGTGGTCGGTTGCCAAGCTAACGGGTGGATGGAGGCCTCGGGCGTAATCGAGTGGCTCGGTGCAGGCGTGGTGCCGTTCCTGAAACCGAAGTTCGGATTGCAGAGCCGGAGCGCCATGCTAGTGCTCGACTCCTATCGTGGACACCTGACACCCGAAGTCAAGGCGAAGTTCGCGGAACTCAACATCGTGCCGGCGGTCATCCCAGCGGGATGCACGGCAGACTTGCAGCCGCTTGATGTGTCGGTCAACAAAAGCTTCAAGGCGAGTGTTCGGCAGCAGTACCAGACCTGGTTCGAGCAGGACGGCATGAACATCCTGACACCCGCAGGTACGCAAAAATGTTCTCCCGTGACCGCTTTGTCTGTATGTCTGCCTACTTGTGGACCCACGTGTTTCCCACCCCCGTGTATGTGGTGCAGGGAACATTAAGAAACCATCTCCGGAGGTGGTGCTCAAGTGGATTTCACGGGCGTGGAAAGCTGTGCCCACCGACCTGATTAAGAGAGCGTTCCTCACCTCCGGCATCAGCAATGCCCTTGACGGGAGTGAAGACGGACTGGTGCTGGCGCACCGGAGAGGTCAGCTATCCCACGAGGTAGAGGTTGATGACGACATCCAAGCAGACGGGTTCTTTGGCAACAACTCGACGGAGCCTGAGTCGAATGAGGAGTAGGCCTTAGGCTAGACTAAACTTAAAAATGTTGTATAGGCTAGGATGCTAGTCTAATGTATTTGACTGGAAAGTTTTAGTTGAATATTTTAGCTAGAGTAATGTAGTTTGTACGAAAGTTGTAAAGAAAATGAAAAAAACAACATTCTTGTCTATACAAGAAGGTGCGCTTATAATAAGTAAGGTTATTTTAGAGGGTGCGCTTCTAATTGAGGATCGGCCATAAGCGCATTGCTCTAGATAGAAGCGCATGTGCTTAACACAGGCCTGCGGTTATATCCGGGGCGATACGGTAAACTGCCAGCCCGTGCTTTAGGGAGTTCCTCAAATCGTGGCATTCGAGCAAGAGTTGAGGGTGCAGCTGTCAGGATGATCAGATTCGCGCCAATTTTGAAAGCGTCACTCTTCTCACACGTGACCATAAGTTGTAATTGTACCCACTGGCAACCGTGCACCCAGACGTTTCTGATTGGGTGGTGTCAGTACAGCTCCACTTTCATGAGAAAGTTAGAACGAGAATGAAATGACCAAGTGAAAGTTGGGTACAAATACAACCCTAGAAAGCTGTACCCCATATGTGCTACCCCACTATAGCCTACAACAGCTATGTCATACAAATCTGACACACCCCCATGGGCAAAGTGGGGGAGAACAAGGGGTCACAAGACCAGTCAAGCAAAGCAACGCAAAGCTCAAGGTGGATCACAAAGTCACCACACATTCTGAGCACAAGTTCAAGGCCAGACGGCCAGTTCACATGCAGGAGCACACATACATATAAAAAAGGCTAAAAAAGCATGAGCAGGAGTATATGTATGTGACAGTACAAGCAAGGTCAAGAAGTGAGCAAGTGAGGCAAGACAGGCACAACACCAAGCTGAGTACAGAAGCGCTGATGATCACAAGGCGCAAGTGCCTTACTGAAGATATCAGCAGTGTTGGCCTCAGAGGCCACGTACGCAAGTCGCAACTGACCACGCTGCTGCAGCTCACGAGCAAGAAAGTAGCGGAGAGCAATGTGCTTCGTTCTGTGCTCCAGGCGCTGCTCCCGACACAAGGCCAGCATGGCCTTGTTGTCTACGTACAGCACTGGAGGAGAACGAGGCGGCTCTCCGAGGTTAGTAAGCAGGTAGGTGAGCCAGCAAAGCTCCTGAGCAGCCATGGCTCCGGCATAGATCTCAGCCTCACAACTGGAGCCGAGAACAGAAGACGAGCGAGTAGCCCGCCATGAAACAGAGCCGGAACCAAGCCTGAAGGCGTAACCCTGTGACGACCGCTGTGTAGCCTGGTCGTTAGCCCAAGAAGCGTCTGCGTGCCCAGTGAGGACCACTGGACTCTGCCCTCCAAGCACTAGCCCCATGCCCGACGTACTGCACAAGTAGCGCAACACCCTCTTCGCTGCAGCCATGTGCTCTGGTCTATGTCTCCCAGGAGCAACATAGCGTGCAAGAATGCTAAGAGGGTATGCAAGGTCAGGTCGTGTGCAGGTCATCAGGTACATGAGGCAGCCAACAAGCTCTGGGTATGGGCCACTCGACTCTACGGACTCATCCGAAGGCAGAGCTGAGAGCGAGTGGCGAGTAGGCAGAGGAGTGGACTGAGGCGAGGAGTACGTGAACCCGAAGCGCTGAAGGACCTGCTGCACCATGTGTGACTGGGTCAAGGTGATGGTGCGCCGTGCTCTGTCCCGGGTGATCCGCAAGCCAAGATAGCTTGTCAGTTCACCCAGGTCTGTGCACGTGTGTCTCTTCTGCAGCTCGGACTTCACGTGAGCGAGACCAACTATGTCAGAAGTGGCAAAGACCAAGTCGTCGACGTACACAAGGATGTAGAACGGCGGCAGCGAGGGGTCGGTGCGTAGAAACAGCGACGGGTCAGTAGTAGAGGGAGCAAACCCAAGAGCCGCAAGCGTAGTCCTCAATGTGTCGTGCCACTCGCGCGGTGCCTGGCGGAGACCGTAGACTGGCCGTCGGAGGCTCCACTGGGTGCCAGGAGGGAAAGTCCCAGTGAAGCTAGGTGGACTACGCAGCCAGATCTCCTCGTGCAGGCTACCCTGCAAGAAAGCAGTGCTGAAGTCAATGGAGTGAAGCTCGTAGTCACGCTGCGCGGCTATGTGCAGCAGCAACCGAAGATTGGTCATCTTCGAGTGGGAGAGAAGGTCTGAAAGTAGTCAACTCCCTGCCGCTGACTAAAGCCACGAGCGACGTACCGCGCCTTGAAGACAGGTGGAGAACCTGGCGGCCGCTTCACCCTGAAGATCCACATGCCACTGACGATGTTCGCCCCAAGAGGGGAAACTGCGTCAACGTAGGTGCCTGTGGACTTCCAGGAAGCCATCTCTGCATCCATAGCTGCCTGCCACTGAGAGGAGTAGGGATCCTCTACGGCCTCCGCGTAAGAGCGCGGAGTCAGGATGTCAAGTGCATCTGGGTCTCCCTCAAGGGTAAGCAGTACGGACACGAGATGAGGTGAAGCAGCAGCCAGACACTAGAACTCCTCCTGCCTGTCCTCAAGGACGTCCATGCCAAGAGCACACTCACCCCCGACGGACGGAGGACAGACAGACGCAGACTCAGCAACAAGACTAGCAGCGTAGTCTAGACGACAGCGAGCAGCAAAGTCGACGAGCTCAGCAACAAGAGCAGACGCAGCAGTGGACTCAAAAGAGGGGTCAGTGACAACGGTAGCAAGGAGACGCGTGACAGTAGGACTGGCAGCACGAAGAGAGTCCGACTCCGGGTTGGCAAGTGCAGGAAGAGAGGACTCAGGAGGAGAAGGCAAAGGGACACGTAGAGGAGCAGTGGACGGACGCAGAGACATCCGGTGCGTGCCAGGGACAGGAGGAGGACGCTGACGCGAACCGCGACCACTAGCGCGAGCAGCACAAACAGGCGACGCAGGACGAGACGCAGGCTCACGACGCTCAGCAAGACCTCCAGTAGGACCAGTGTAGGGAGAGGGAGCATGCAGTGGGGAGGCCGGCGGTAACGGTGACTGTGACTGGACAGGCGGTGGACACTCTAAGGGAGGAGGAAGACCAAGAACCTGCTGAAGGAGCGGAACAAAGTAGAACCGAGGCCGCGCGGCGACTCCACACACAACAGGGACAGCACCAGCACCCCCAGAGGCAGCACCAGCGCCAACAGCACCTCCAGCTCCAGTACCTCCAGCAGCACAAGCAGCACCCGCAGCAGGACCGCCGCCAGGACTGACAGCAGTAGTCTCAGCGCCAACACCCGCAGCAGCTCCGTCTCCAGTCGCACTCGCAGGTACAGCAGCTCTAGTAGTACGCCTCCAGCGCCGGGCAAACCACTCACGCAGCTCCTGTGGAGAACCCGGAGCACCAGGAGAACCTCCAGGCCCAGCACCACCAAACGACACACTAGCACGTCCAGCGGCCGCTGGCTCCGCACCCCCAGGCTCAGCAGCTCCAGACGTGGCACCCCCAGGCTCAGCAGCTCCCGACGTAGCACCCCCAGGCTCAGCACCCCCAGGCTCAGCACCCCCAGTCTCAGCACCCCCAGGCTCAGCACCCCCGGTCACAGCACCCCCAGGCTCAGTACCCCCAGGCTCAGCACCCACTCGCGCAGCACCCCTAGAGTCAGCACCCTCAGGCTCAGCACCCGCAGCAGTACCAGAGTCACCAGCAACCTCGACCGGCTCGACTGCGTCTACCTGGGACACACCTGAAGGGGCAGGACCCTGAGGGGGGATGGGGTCTACCGGGGGGGGACCTGGCACAAGGAAGAGCGGAGGCGGGGGGAGGGAAGGAGTGCGGTAGGGGAAGAGACGGTAGTAGGGGACCGACTTGTCAAACGTGACGTCCTGGGAGGACAGAACACGACGAGAGGAGGGGTGGTAGAACTGCCACCCTGGTGCATCAGGGGGGGAGCCAAGGAAGACACAAGGAGCAGCACGAGGGGACAGCTTGTCCGCAGACAAGTCGCGGACAAACGCCCGAGATCCCCAGACAGGGAACGCAGGCGCATCGCCTACCTTCCCCGTCCACAGCAGAGTTGGGGAGGTCTCCAGCATGGAGACCCTGGGGAGAAGGTTGATCTGATGCGCCGCGTACCGAACCGCAAACGGCCACAGAAAATGGGGGGCAGCCGCATGCATCATGGACGTACGAGCGACGTCCATGACCATGCCAATGCGGCGCTCAGCAATCCCATTTTGTTGTGGAGAGTCCGGAAGCGTAAAGGTCTGGCGGATGCCTCGCGCACGGATGTAGGCTCGCACAAGGCCAGAAGAGAACTCTCCGCCTCGGTCATAGTGCAGACGCAGAACAGGAAAGTCCGAGCCAAAGCTTCTCCTGAGCTGGAGACGAGCTGCGCGGATCCAATCGATCAACACCTCAGTGACATCACCCTTGCTGCGCAAGGGTAAGACTGTGGTGTAACGCGAGTAGTCGTCAACCACCAGCAGGAAGTAGCGCTCGTGACCCTGTCCACGGACGCGGGCTGGGCTCCACACGTCCATGTGAAGCGTCTGCAGCGGGGCCTCCGTCGGGGGAAACTGAGAGGAGTGTGGGGCAGCCCGTAGCCGCCCCTCGACACAGGGAACGCAGGAAGGACCAGACCCCGGAGGAAGGGGAGGGAGGGACCGGGGAAGACCAGAGACAAGGACACGGGAAGCCATGCCTCGGAGACCAGGCAGGGAGGGGTGACCAAGGCGGTGGTGCCACAAGAGTGTCTCGTGAGACAGGAGGCGACACGAGCAGGGGGCAGACTCAGGACCAGACCTTGACGCTGCAGCAAACACCTGACCTGGCACAGCTACCTGGCCAGACGCAGGGACAGGGTGTAGAGGCTCGACCCCGGCCGACGTGTAAACGGGGCCAGGTGCCTGCCTGTGCGAGCGTCAGAGCAGTGGGTCACCCGCTGACTCGCAGGAGTAAACTGGTGAACCCCCGCATCATGTAGGTCAGCACCAGTCACCAAGTTTGTAAAGAACGAGGGGAGGTACAGACCAGACAAGGTGCCAAAGGGGGCAGCCGAACACGAGAGGACAGTGGAGAAGTGAGAGAGGACAGGGCCTCCAGAGGGGTCTGCCAGGGAGACTGCAACCGGCCGACCAAGTGGCGTGAGTGTGTTGTGGTCTCGAAAGAAGGAGCGAGAAGCCCCTGAGTCAAGTGTGAAGGTGAGGGAGGCCGAAGCCGACGCGGTACCTGAGAGCGCAGACTCACAAGTACCTGAGGACGCAGACGCACTGGCAACTAGAGCAGCAACCTCACTGGCATCTAGAGCAGAAGCCTCACCAGTACCTAGAGCAGCAGTCTCAATGCCTGGATCGGGCGGGAAACACCGGTCATAGTCGCCCTCATCACTAGTAGTCACAGCATACATTGCAGCAAGGATAGCATCAAAGTCAAGATCATAGATGGCTACATCTGCCCTAGACAGCTCTCCCCAGCGGGGGATCTCACCAGCCTCCGGGAACTGCTGACGCCAAGCGTCCGTCAGGCGGCCAAAGCAGCGCTGGGTGGGGTGGGCACCCCTACACTGCTCACCCGCGCGGTCGCCGGTGCGAAGGACGTAGGTGCACGGACCAAAACCCCCACCACGCTGACGCTGCGCGTACCACTCACGGAGTTGCTAAGGGGGGGAGATGTCCCGAGACCGCTGCTGCTGCTGGCGCGGACCACCACCGGAGCCGCTCCGCTGCGAAGCGCCACCCCGACCAGCTCCACCTCCTCCACCGCTGCTCCCTCCACCTCCGCCACCACCGCCGCCTCCGCTCCCACCGCTACCGCCTCCGCTCCCACCGCTACCGCCTCCGCCGCCTCCGCCTCCACTGCTGCCACCAACACCTCCACCCCCGCCACCACTCCCACCGCCACCCCCACTCCCTCCGCCGCCTCCACCGCCACCTCCACCACCCCTGCTAGCTCCACCCGCGCCCTTGCCCCCCTTGCCCTTGCCAGAGCGGCGTCTCCCGCTAGGTGCAGACGCTGCACCGACCGAATCAAGACCAACGAGGTCGGCCGCAGCAGCAGAGGCGACAGAGGGCAAAAGGGGGGAAGGGGAACACCCCTCAAAGATGGGGGTGCGAGGGTGACCACGAGAGGCTCCTACAGCGACTATGCTCTCCTCCGCTGCTAGGAGGGCCTTCTCTAGGAGGTCAACAGTGAGAGTGGTGGGACAGACTGAGAGGAAGTGGTCCCTGACTACACGAAGGGAGTCAGGGAGGCGGGTGACTATGTAGTAGAGGGTGATGTACATGGGGGGGGGGTTCTTGGCGCAGAACTCAGCAGGAAGCGCAGCGCGGTAGCAAGTGTCACTAGTGCGGAGGTGCGTAATGAAGTCAGCGACTGTGAGAAAGGCAGTAAGGTAAGGGAAGAGGTACGGTAGCATGAGGCGGCTCAGTGCAGCAGTGGCAGGGGAAGAGTAGCGCGCAACTACAGCGTCGTACAAGGTCTGAGCACTCTTGTACTGACTAAAGTGCGCGCGCTCAGTGGTAGGCAGGTGTCGACGCACAACAAGACGTGCAGCAGCATCGCGTGTGGCCCACTGAGAGCGAACAGTAGCGTCAGCATCAGCAGCAGGGGCAGGAGAGGCGCCAGAGGTGAGGTCAAAGAGAGAGAGACCGTCTGCCCTATCGCACTCTAAGAACAGCAGGAGGTCGTCGACCCAGACCTCAAAGTCAATGGCTCGACCCTCAGCGTCAAAAGTGAGGACACTAGGGGTAGCCATGACAACAGTAGACCAGCAGTGCAAGTAGTAGGGAAAGGGCAGTGCAGTGACAGAGGTGCTGTGCTCATCGGAGAGTGCTGCACGGGCGGCTCGGCGGAAGAGCGGCTGGGCGGTACGGTGGCTCGACTTCTGTGCGGCTCGGCTGCACGGCGGCTGGGCGGCTCGGCTGCAGGGCGACCGGGCGGCTCGGCGGCTCGGCTGCTCTGCTGCGGGGTGGCTCGGTTGTGCTGCTGTAGGGCGGCGCGGCGGTCGGCGGCTCGGCTGGGAGAGGCGGCTCGGGCGGCTCGGGCGGCGGGCGGCGATGCACTAGCTGAAGGCGGCGGGGCCGCAATTGAGGGTGGCGGGGCCGCAAGTGAGGGCGGCGGGGCCGCAGGTGAGGGCGGTGGGGCTGCAACTGAGGGCGGCGGGGCCGCAGGTGAGGGCGGCAGGGCCGCAATTGAGGGCGGCGGGGCCGCAGGTGAGGCCGGCGGGGCCACAACTGAGGGCGGCGGGGGGGCGTAGGTGAGGGCGGCGGGGCCGCAACTGAGGGCGGCGGAGCCGCAAGTGAGGGGGGCGGGGCCGCATGTGAGGGCGGCGACGGGGCCGCAGCTGAGGGCGGCGTCGGGGCCGCAGGTGAGGGCGGCGACGGGCCGCAGGTGAGGGCGGCGACGGGGCCGCAGATGAGGGCGGCGTCGAGGCCGCAAGTGAGGGCGGCGTCGGGCCGCAAGGGAGGGCGGCAACGGGGCCGCAGTTGAGGGCGGCGACGGGGCCACAGGTGAGGGCGGCAGGGCCGCAACAGAGGGTGGCGGGGCCGCAAGTGAGGGCGGCGGGGCCGCAAGGGAGGGCGGCGACGGGCCGCAGGTGAGGGCGGCGACGGGGCCGCAAGTGAGGACGGCGGGGCCGCAAGGGAGGCCGCTAGGGCGGCTCGACGAAGGTAGAGAGGGGAGCGAGACTCGGGGAGCGCGCTCTGGGCAGGAATTTTTTTTTTTCGATGTGGTGGGCCCTATGCACAGTTCCCACGAGGGAACCTGCTCTATACCATGAGAAACTTAGAACGAGAAATGAGAATGACTAAGTGAAAGTTGGGTACAAATGCAAACCCTAGGAAAGCTGTACCCCATATGTGCTACCCCACTATAGCCTACAATAGTTATGTCATATAAATCTAACAATACGAACACCGATCAGTCATGCAGATTCTGCCCTTCATCGTGAAGGGTTTTATTACGCAGCCGGAGATGGATGCACTCGTCTCATACATCGAGTGGTACCTCGAGTGCGCGTGGGCATCGGAACACATCGACACCTCCCTCCTTGAGTTCAAGACAAAGGCACACCGGTGAGTAGTATAGTTCACAGTGTGTTGCGTTCATTCTCCGACTGCTTGCTAAATATTGATCGACATGTTTTGGCCTATACGCAGGATGTTACACAACCTCAAGACCGCATTCCCGCACAGGTCGGATTGGAACTTCATTGAGATGCACCTCATCAGTCACTACATAGACTCCATTCGTAGGTCGGGCTTGCCCGAGCATTATTCTGCACAACTATACGAGCATCTGCATATAGAGTACATAAAAAACCCTTATTGGGCATCGAATGAACGGTCAGTCAATAGCCAAATCGTCGGCAGCAAAGAGGCACGGCTTCGTCTTCAGAATATCGCACCACAACTCATGGCGAAGAAGAAGTATGACACCGCCATGATGAAGGTAAGAACTAGACTTATGTGTATGGTTCTTGATTATTTCCATCGAGCATGGAATACACGTAACGAGATGATGGTGGTGTTCCATGCGTGCAGGCCCAACGGACAGGGGAGCGTTGAAACATCGGCGAGGAGTTGAAACACTTGCGTGCGGCATTGGATAGGGCACCTGGCTGTGATGGCAATGGGGAAGCTATCAAGGAAGTACATGTATGCACGACGTCCAGTCCTGCCCCGTCGTAGCTTTTGTAACGGTACCCAAACAATCTGACTCTTCTTGTTGACGGTGCCTTTGCAGGTCCACTGGGAACTCGCCATGCCAGCTGCGGTTGATGCGCAGTATCGTCGCCTGCCGCACCACATCTGCGCCCTGCCCATGCACCACAGTCGTCAATGGTTTTCTGATGTGGAGGTCAAAGGTGAGGGCTCAGATAGGGATGAGGAGTGGTTTGCGAAAGCCCTTCTGTTGTTTCATGCCAAGGTTGCGGGCACGGTTAAAAACTATGCATTCGTCAAGTACTACAGGGAACAGGCCAGCGTTGATGCAGCCACCAAGTGCAAGGTATTGCACTGGGAGGGAGTTAATCAGAGGTACCGAGTAATCAGTATTGATAGCATCAAGCGCGCGGTACAGTTAGTACGACCGGACAAAGACGCTGAAAAGTGGTTCGTTAATAGGTTTGCATGGTGAAAACTTCATACTGGGTAGTATATTTAAGTGGCCTGGCAGGCAAACAAAGCCATCTAGGTTGCCTTAGCCTTTTAAGAGTCAAATACTTCAATCTGTATTTTATATTACGTTCCCAATTCGTTTGGAGTCTGTACCAGACAGCATACTTTGTCCCACTTCCTCGTTATTAAGTCACCATCGATGCAATGGCAGCTGCCACACGTGACACCGTCAGACAAGGATAACTGCCTTGCGTTGCGCACTGTGGGGTGCACCTGAATGTGGATGGCGGTGTCGCACTAGTCGGTCGAAATCTTCCAGTTTCCAACACAGATGGTGGCAACTTTCGATTGGTTCATTCTGCGGCAATAACAGTCGTGTTGGCAGCACGATAGTCGAAAACAAGACACATTCAGGCATTTTCTCCAGCTACGTGCCACACTGCGCGCTGCACACGCGTGACATCAGCTCCGTTTGAGTCGAGGTCTGCGCGGTGGCGACGTTTGTCTCACCTGCACCTTTCGAAGTGGTGCTTGCACGAGATGGAAAATTTTAGTTGTAAACTAACCGCTTGACCGCGACCGTGGTTGTTCCATTTGCTTTCGAGTACATATAAAACAAGTTCGTGTTTAACGTGCAACTGTGATTTCAACACTCTTTTTCGTTCACGCCGCGCTAGATCACTACAGTTTGAAATATCATAGTTTCATAGCTTAGTTTATGGGTGTGTTTTTTAATTTAGGCACGTTAATCCACATATATGCATGTTACCTTGCTTCCTCGTTCGCCGAATCAAAGTTCACAGTAACATTTTCCGGGGAAAGGCATGGGAAACAATGGACATATGGGGTTGAGAAGTCGCAAACATTCACTGTGTCGCTAAAAATTTCAGATATTAAGCCGTGCGAAAAAAAAGCTCATGGCTGGTTGCGTCATGACATTTTCCCCATTTGGTAAGTTTAACTGGTCGTCAACCATCACTATCCTCAAACCTATGGCTCAGAATGGGGGACAGTTAGTGTGGGCGGGCACCGAGAAAAGAGTTTTGCCAGATCCAGCAGGGGTCACCTTGCCCCACCCTCATTCTGCTCTCAATCTGCTCGATGCCTCTGCACTGTCACAACTGGGAGATGACATTCTCAGAGAAGAGATTAAGAGGCGGCAGCTAGCTAAAGAGGCTGCCTTAAAAACAGCTGCAGTCAACACTCTCCACGGCACTCCCACGGTTGGTAAGATGGCAGCTGCAGGCCGTCGGGGCGGGTCTAAGAGGAAACGTGCTGCCGCCGGCTCTGGTGCGCGTGGTCGATCCTCTGGTGCGAATGGCAACATTCCTGAAGGCTCGCAATCCGCTGACAACCCTACCGCCGGCACTTCGTCAGAAGCAGAAGGCGCAAATTCTGCGCCGGTGGTTGATTCAATGGACACCACGCAAAACGGCGCACCAACCACAGGCGGCATAGTCTGCAGTATCGCGTCAGACGCAGATACTGGAGCTCTCCCTGCACCCCCTGTGCGCCGCCGGAGCCCCGGGTCTGATGATGGTAGCAGTGATTGAGGCCGCAGAGGAGGGCGGCGTGGATCCCTTCATCGCGTACGGCATCAAAGCTGGTAGCGACGACGAAGACGGGAACGACGACGATGCAGACGATGCTGACGGCGTCCAAGCGGGAAACGACGATGAGTTGCGCGCTGCGGAAGTGTGCGCGGCGGAGGTTCGGGCGGCGGAGGTTCGGGCGGTGGAGCTTCGGGCGGCGGAGCTTTGGGCGGCGGAGCTTCGGGCGGCGGAGATTCGGGCGGCGGAGATTCGAGCGGCAGAGATTCGGGCTGCGGAGGTTCGCGCGGTGGAGGACCGCGCTGCGGCGGTTCGAGCGGCAGATGTGCGCTTTGCGGAGGCTCGCTAGACGGAGCTGGCACCGCACACCTCGCAGCCTAATAACCCGGCAGCACCCGCTAGGCGTGAACGGTCGCAAGGTAAGCAAACACAACACGCTCATAGCTACGGTGCCAGTTCTTGAATTGTTACTCAACTCCATCCTACGTTTCCCCCCCCCGGCCCCCCACTCGCCCTCTCCTCTCGCCAATGTGTTATGCATTTTATGCCTATGAGCTGAGCTCCGTTGTTCATAACGTCAGCTGGATGACTGTCTAATTGTTCTTTCCACTTGCTTGTTGTCTGCCTTTCTCGATACGTGTTATTCCCGGGGCTTGTCCCGTAGTTGCTGGTGCGCACCATTTCAGGGAAGCACGACAGCTGGAGGCGCAATTGCGTGACCTGCAGAACACGGTCTCCACTCTGAACGCGCAGCTAAAGGAGGCAAGGGCCAGGATCAAGGCGGTGGAGGCTGAGCGCGATAGTCTGAAAACGCAGTTGGAGTCGATGCAGCGACAGCTTTCAGCGGGAGTCGCCGGAACGAGCTCAGACGTGGGCGCCCTTCGAGACCCTTCTGACCCCCTGGTCCGAATGGAGAACGTCCGTAAGGACGTTGCGGGCAACCCGACCACTCCGTCATCAGTCAGCAGCGACGATGCATTCGATGTAAGTTAGTTAACCGAGGTGCCATTCTGATAGTATGTATTTTCGGATGTGCTGTCCTTTTATGTCTTGCAAGTTGTGTCTTTAAACCCGCCCCCAACCCTTCCTCTCGCTACCGCTCTCGGCCTGTCTTCCTTCTGTCCGTCTTTTGTGAGTCCCGTCCACAAACTTGTGTGTAGCATGTCCGGTGCCTGAAATTTAACCCCCTCCTCACCCTTGTGCGTCCTTGTGTTGATTGTCAGGAAATGGTGGGTAAAACCTTCGCCTGGCTCATCACCCTTGCCCCTGCAGGAGAGATGGAGTTCTATCCTCTGTGGGAAGAATTCCAGCCGCATTTGGTGCACAAGTACATAGCTGAGGGGACCACGCAAGATGAGTACTACCTCTTCATGGGCGGGAACAGCAAGTGTCAGAACATATATGTAGCTTATGCTGTTGTGTAGGCTACAGTGGGGTATCCCATAGGGGGTACAACCCAATTAGGGTTTTGCTATTTGTACTCACTTCACTCATAGTTCATTCATTCCTGTTCTTCAGTTTCACATGGTATAGAGCGGGTTCCCTGTGGGAACGTCGCCTAGGGCCCACCTAAGCGCGCCCCGAGGCGCGAATTTTTTTTAGCGACCCTTCGAGTCGCCCTTCCTCTCGCGGCTCCGCCGCCTTTACTAGCGGCTTCGCCGCCCACCTGTCGAGCGGCCCCGCCCTCTAGCGGCCCCGCCCCGTTGCGACCTCGCCCCGTTGCGGCCCCACCCTGACGCGGCCCCGCCCTTTAGCGGCCCCTGCCCCGTCGCGGCCCAGCCAGACCCGTCGCGGCCCCGCCCCGTCACGGCCCAGCCGTCCCGTCGCGGCCCAGCCGCCCCGTCGCAGCCCCACCCCGTCGCGGCCCCGTCGTCCCGTCACGGCCCAGCCCCGTCGCGACCCAGCCGCCCCGTCGCGGCCCCGCCCCGTCCCGGCCCAGCCGCCCCGTCGCGGCCCGGTCGCCCCATCGCAGCCCCACCCTGTCGCGGCCCCGTAGGCCCGTCACGGCCCCGCCCCGTCGCGACCTCGCCGCCCCGTCGCGGCCCCGCTGCTGCACCTGACGGCCCCGCCGTCCCCTCCTGACGGCCCCGCCGTCCCCTTCTACCGACCCCGCAGCTGCACCTGACGGCCCCGCCGTCCCCTCTTGACGGCCCCGCCGTCCCCTTCTACCGGCCCCGCAGCTGCACCTGACGGCCCCGCCGTCCCCACCTGACGGCCCCGCCGTCCCCTTATCCCGGCCCCGCCGCTGCACCTGCTGGCCCCGCCGCTCCACCTGAGCCACTGGGCCGCTACCGCCTTAGCAGCCGAGCCGCCCCGCCACTGCACCTGCCGGCCCTGCTACTTCGGCCCCGCCGCCCCTGGTCTCGTTGCCCTACCCGTCGCGGCCCCGCCTCCCCCCCCCCCCCCCCCCTTTTTCCCGTCGTCTGTCGAGGCGACCTGAGGGGGCCGCAGCAGAGGGGTGGCAGGTGTGTGGTCTCCCCTGCTTCTCCTCCTCCTTCGTCTCCCACTGCAGCAGCCGAGCCGCCCAACTGCAGCAGCCGAGCCGCTCAACTGCAGCAGCCGAGCCGCCCCGCCGCCGAGCCGCCCTGCACCCGAGCCGACCAGCAGCCGAGCCGCCCTGCCGCCAAGCCGCCGGGTCGCCGAGCTGCTGAGCTGCAGTTGCTGCCGAGCCGCCTTGCCGCCGAGCCGCCCGAGTCGCCCGAGCCGCAGAGCCGCCGTGCTGCCGAGCCGCTGAGTCGCCGAGCCTACTCTTCCCACCACTGGTGAGCTCTTGCCTTGCTAGCACGCTGCCCGTCGCCTGCTTGCCTGCCTGCCTGCCTTTTGGCTTGCCTGGCTGCCTGCCTTACTGCTGCTAGTCCTGCTCCTGCTTCTACTTGCGGAGCCAGATGCAGCCCCAGCGACGTCTGCGTGAGTCCCTCACGCCCCAGCAGCTGCGTGAGTGGTACGCTGGTTGGGGCTGTAGGGGTGGCGGCGCTACTGCTACTACCACTCCTGCTGCTACTACTACTGGTGGCGGCCAGATGCAGCAAAATGGGATTGCTAAGCGCCGCATTGGCATGGTCATGGATGTCGCTCGTACGTCCATGATGCATGCGGCTGCCCCCCATTTTCTGTGGCCGTTTGCGGTTCGGTACGCGGCGCATCAGCTCAACCTTCACCCCAGGGTCTCTCGGCCCGCGATGTCCCCAGTGTTACTGTGGACAGGGAAGGTCGGCGATGCGTCTGCGTTCCGTGTCTGGGGATCTCGGGCGTTTGTCCGCGACTTGTTTGCGGACAAGCTGTCCCCCCGTGTTGCTCCCTGTGTCTTCCTTGGCTTCCCCCCTGACGCTCCAGGGTGGCAGTTCTACCACCCCTCCTCTCGTCGTGTTCTGTCCTCCCAGGACGTCACGTTCGACGAGTCAGTCCCCTTCTACCGCCTCTTCCCCTACCGTACTCCTTCCCTCCCCCCCCCACCGGACTTCCTGGTACCAGTTCCCCCCCCGGTAGACCCCCTCCCCCCTCAGGTTCCTGCCCCTTCAGGTGTGTCCCAAGTAGACACAGTCGAGCCAGTCAAGGTTGCTGCTGAGTCTGGTCCTGCTGCGGGTGCTGAGCCTGGGGGTGCGAGGCCGGGGGGTGCTGAGCTTGGGGGTGCTGAGCCGGGGGGTGCTGTGTCTGGAGCTGGTGAGCCTGGGGGTGCTGAGCCGGAGGGTGCTCCGTCCGGAGCTGCTGAGCCTGGGGGTGCTGGGACTGGAGGTGCAGAGCCTACGACTGCTGGACCTGGGGGCTCTCCAGTTCTTCCGTCTCGGCGGGAGCCGCTCTCTCCACAGGAGCTGCGCGAGTGGTTTGCTCGCCGCTGGAGGCGTGCTGCTGGAGCTGGAGCTTCTTCGACTGCTAAGGGTGCTGGTGCTGCCGGTCCCGGAGCTGCTGGGCCTGCGGGTCCTACTGGAGCTGGAGCTGCTGAGCCTGGGGGTGCTGAGTCTGGAGCTGCTGAGCCTGGGGGTGCTGAGTCTGGAGCTGCTGAGCCTGGGGGTGCTCCGTCTGGAGCTGGTGAGCCTGGGGTTTCTCCTGGTGCTGCGTCTCGGAGGGAGCCCCTCTCTCCACAGGAGCTGCGCGAGTGGTTTGCTCGCCGCTGGAGGCGTGCTGCTGGAGCTGGAGCTTCTTCGACCGTCGAGGGTGCTGGTGCCGCCGGTCCCGTAGCTGCTGGGCCTGCGGGTCCTACTTGAGCTGGAGCTGCTGAGGGTGTTGGTGCTGAGTCTACTGCTGTCTGTCCTGGCGGTGGTTCTGCTGCTGGTGCTGCGGGAGGTACTGCCGCTGGAGGTGTTGGTGGAGCTGGTGCTGCCGCTCAGGGTGCTGGTGCTGTCCCTGCTAAGTCTGGAGCTGCCGCGCGGCCTCGGCGGTACTTCGTTCCGCTCCTGCAGCAGGTTCTTGGTCTTTCTCCTCCGGTAGAGTGTCCAGAGCCTGTCCAGTCGCAGTCACTGTTGGAGCCTACCTCCCCACTTCCTGCTCCCTCTCCTTACACTGGTCCTACTTGAGGTCTTGCTGAGCGTCATGAGCCTGCGTCTCGTCCCGCGTCGCCTGTTCGTGCTGCTCGCGCTAGTGGTCGCGGTTCGCGTCAGCGTCCTCCTCCTGTCCCTGGCACGCACTGGATGTCTCTGCGTCCGTCCACTGCTCCTCTGCGTGCCCCTTTGCCTTCTCCTCCTGAGTCCTCCCTTCCTGCGCTTGCCGACCCTGAGTCGGACTCCCTTCGTGCTGCCAGTCCTACTGTCACGCGTCTGCTTGCTACTGTCCTCACTGACCCCTCTTTTGAGTCCGCTGCTGCGTCTGCTCTTGTCGCTGAGCTCGTCGACTTTGCTGCTCGCTGTCGTCTAGACTACGCTGCCAGTCTTGTTGCTGAGTCTGCGTCTGTCTGTCCTCCGTCCGTCGGGGGTGAGTGTGCTCTTGGCACGGACGTCCTAGAGGACAGGCAGGAGGAGTTATAGTGTCTGGCTGCTGCTTCACCTCATCTCGCGTCTGTACTGCTTGCTCCTGAGGGAGACCCGGATGCACTAGACATCCCGACTCCGCGCTCTTACGCGGAGGCCGTAGAGGGTCCCTACTCCTCTCAGTGGCAGGCAGCTATGGATGCAGAGATGGCTTCCTGGAAGTTCACAGGCACCTACGTTGACGCAGTTCCCCCTCCCGGGGCGAACATCGTCAGTGGCATGTGGATCTTCAGGGTGAAGCGGCCGCCGGGCTCTCCACCTGTCTTCAAGGCGCGGTACGTTGCTCGTGGCTTCAGTCAGCGGCAGGGAGTTGACTACTTTCAGACCTTCTCTCCCACCCCGAAGATGACCACTCTTCGGGTGCTGCTGCACATAGCCGCTCAGCGCGACTACGAGCTTCACTCTCTCGACTTCAGCACTGCGTTCCTGCAGGGTAGCCTGCACGAGGAGATCTGGCTGCGCCGTCCACCTGGCTTCACTGGGACTTTCCCTCCTTGCACCCAGTGGAGCCTCCGACGGCCAGTCTACGGTCTCCGCTAGGCACCGCGTGAGTGGCACGACACACTGAGGACTACGCTTGCGGCTCTTGGGTTTGCTCCTTCTACTGCTGACCCGTCGCTGTTTCTGCGCACCGACACTTCACTGCCGCCGTTCTACATCCTCGTGTGGCTCTGTCTCGTGGCGGTCTACTCGCTCGTCTTCAGTTCTCGGCTCCAGTTGTGAGGCTGAGATCTACGCCGGGGCCATGGCTGCACAGGAGCTTCGCTGGCTCACCTACCTGCTGACTGACCTTGGAGAGCCGCCTCGTTCTCCTCCAGTGCTGTACGTAGACAACAAGGCCATGCTGGCCTTGTGTTGAGAGCAGCGTCTGGAGCACAGAACGAAGCACATTGCTCTTCGCTACTTCCTTGCTCGTGAGCTACAGCAGCGTGGACAGTTGCGGCTTGCGTACGTGGCCTCTGAGGCCAACACTGCTGATGTGTTCACCAAGGCACTCGCGCCTTGTGACCATCAGCCCTTCTGCACCCAGCTGGGTCTTGTGCCTGTCTTACCTCACTTGCTCTCCTCTTGACTTTACTTGTACTGTCACATATATATACCTGCTCTTGCTTGTCTAGCTTTATATATATATGTGTGTACTCCTGCATATGAACTGGCCTTGTGGCCTTGCTCTTGTGCTCGGACTGTGTGGTGACTTTGTGATCCACCCTGAGGTTTGCTTTGCTTTGCTTGACTGGTCTTGTGACCCCTTGTTCTCCCCCACTTTGCCTATGGGGGTGTGTCAGAACATATATGTAGCTTATGCTGTTGTGTAGGCTACAGTGGGGTATCCCATAGGGGGTACAACCCAATTAGGGTTTTGCTATTTGTACTCACTTCACTCATAGTTCATTCATTCCTGTTCTTCAGTTTCACAGCAAGCGCATTGATCGGGCGCTGAAGGTGATTGGCTGCAAACGCGCGAACATGAACAAGCCGATCAAGCTCTGGGCGTGGGGTGCTGGTGGCGTCATTGACCAGGATAAGTGGTTCCTTTTGAAGGTTGGTGGCATCACTCCATCAAAGGCGCGCAACAAAAAGGAGTGGGTGGAGCAGTTCAAACACCGTGAGTGTGCTTGTATTTTCTCGCATCTGCACCATGCTGGAATGTTCTTGCGCACAGATCTGATTGCCATTGTTTTTATATCCGCAGCGAAGTATGGCTATGATTGGCATTGCTCTGCTCGGGGCCGCCCTTTCGCGAATGCATCCTTTGAGCTGGAAGTAAAAAAGGCATTCGTCAGTGCCCGGTGCAACATGTTTGCAGTGAAGATTCCAGCGGTCGGCTATCTGTGCAACGTGGTAAGATGTCACTTGTGTTATTTGATCCAATTTTGTTTCCCCCTGCATATTGTTCTTAACTTAAGCGCCTTTCATTGGTGGCAGGTTGAGTGGCCATTGGAGAACCACAAGGGCAAGAAGGGCCATGCATCTCTGGACAACAATGAGACCAACAACCGCAACGACGTCCATGCCAAGACGAGGGTGGTTGCTGCCTGGCTGAAGGAAACCCTTGAAAAGGAGCCTGCCACGTTCAAGATCGATGAGCCCATGGGGTTTGAGATGGGCATTGGGAAAGTTAGGATTTGATGTCAGATTATAATGCATGTCTAGTCTGTAATGGGGTACTCAAAAGTGAGTATAACCCTTTTAGGGCTTACTACTTGTATCCCCCTCCTTTCTAGTTTCAATGATTCTCCTTCTAAAACCTCTCGACATTTTCCTTACACCCTCGAACTTCACCCTACAACCCGAACTCACCTAAACTACTATGGCTCCTAAGCCAAACTCATGCTAGTATCATAACATGCTATCAGAGCTTAAAGCTCCTGGCCTGTGGGCTCACTTGCTTCCGCTGCCCTACTGTGTGTCGCGCGCCCCGCTGCCCGCCGCGCGCCCCGAGGCACGCGGCGGGTTCCTACCTCGTCGCGGCGTCTTGGGGGCCCGCGCACTGGCCCCGACCGTCGCCTCGTCGCGGCGTTTTGGGGGCCCGTATGCAGGCCCCTCCCGTCGCCTCGTCGCGGCACTTTCGGGGCCCGCGAGCCGGCCCCTCCCATTGCCTCGTCACGGCGCCTTAGGGGCCTGCGCGCGGCCCCCTCCCGTCGCCCGTCGAGGCACTTTCGGGGGCTTGCGCGGCTCCTTAGCACGTCGCCCGTCAGGGCACCTTGGGGGCCGCGCCCTTCCCCTCCCCTCCCTCCTGATTTCCGCTGCAGCAGCAGCCCCTGGAGCAGCCGCCCCAGCAGCAGCAGCACCTGGAGCAGCCGCCCCAGCAGCAGCAGCCCCTGGAGCAGCCGCCCCAGCAGCAGCAGCCCCTTGAGCAGCCGCCCCACCAGCAGCAGCCCCTGGAGCAGCCGCCCCAGCAGCAGCAGCCCCTGGAGCAGCCGCCCCAGCAGCAGCAGCCCCTAGAGCAGCCGCCCCAGCAGCAGCAGCCCCTAGAGCAGCCGCCCCGGCAGCAGGAGCCCCTGGAGCAGCCGCCCCTGCAGCAGCAGCCCCTGGAGCAGCCGCCTCAGCAGCAGCCGCCCGAGCAGCAGCAGCCTCTGGAGCAGCCGCCCCAGCAGCAGCAGCCCCTGGAGCAGTCGCCCCAGCAGCAGCCGCCCCAGCAGGAGCAGCCCCAGCAGTAGCAGCCCCTGGAGCAGCCGCCCCAGCAGTAGCAGCCCCTGGAGCAGCCGCCCCAGCAGCAGCCCTTCGAGCAGCCGCCCTAGTAGCAGCAGCAGCCCCTGGAGCAGCCGCCCCAGCAGCAGCAGCCCCTGGAGCAGCCGCCCCAGCAGCAGCCGCCCCAGCAGGAGCAGCCCCAGCAGCAGCAGCCCCTGGAGCAGCCGCCCCAGCAGCAGCAGCCCCTTGAGCAGTCGCCCCAGCAGCAGCCCCTAGAGCAGCCGCCTTAGCAGCAGCAGCCCCTGGAGCACCCGCCCCAGCAGCACCAGCCCCTGGAGCAGCCGCCCCAGCAGCAGCCGCCCCTGGCCCCTACAGCAGCCGCTCCTGGACCCGGTGCTGCCATGGGGGGGTGGGTGTGGGGGTGATGGTTGTGGGGGTGTCGGTTGTGCGTGCCGTGCCTTCCTCCTCCTCTTCCTTCGTCTCCCACTGCTGCAGCTATCGCTGAGGGGGGTGGATGTGTGGGAGTCTAGGGTTTAGGGTTTAAGGGGGTGCTGTGGGTGTAGGGCTAGGGTTTGAGCAGGGGGTGTGTGAGAGGGGCGTTGGGCAGCTAGGGGAGGTTGAGTGGAGGCAGCAGTCTTGTCGTCAGCAGCACCAGCAGTCCGGAGGCTACAATCTCCGGTAGTCGCCAGTCGCCTGTGGGTCAGTTGCTCGTCTGCCGCTACTTTTAGCCGCGGAGCGAGTTACTCCTGTAGTCCGAGCCTTTGCTTCGGTAGCCACTGAGCCAGCAGCTCGTCTGTGTGTCTGCAGCGTCAGCAGTCGCCTCCCATCTTCTCTCCCCCACAGTCTCTCCTCCTCCTCACTTGCCCTCTGTGATTAGCTCTAGCCTTACTTACCTATTGTGAACTCTTGCTCTATGCCTGCATGCTGTATCGATTATACCCCACTTTGACTATGGGGGTGTGTCAGATTATAATGCATGTCTAGTCTGTAGTGGGGTACTCAAAAGTGAGTATAACCCTTTTAGGTCTTACTACTTGTATCCCCCTCCTTTCTAGTTTCAATGATTCCCCTTCTAAAATCTCTCGACATTTTCCTTACACCCTCGAACTTCACCCTACAACTCGAACTCACCTAAACTACTATGGCTCCTAAGCCAAACTCATGCTAGTATCATAACATTTGATAGAGGGATATGAGCTGTTTTTCTTCCCCTCAGGGGTCGTTCCAACCCCCTGGCCTCCTATTAACAACCTGTGAATACTTTCTAAATGTAGAAGGTTTTTTCTAATTGATGATTTTATGATTTAGAGTATTATGTAATCACTAATTCTGCAGAATTATATCAACCTTTTCATATTGTAGTCAATGCAGTTTTATATCAATGTAGCAATAATTTTAAATATATTGTGATCTGTTGCATACAATCACGTCACTTTATTTTCCACACCTGTGACTATATTGAGTTGTTGATTTCCAGGAATACAACAAATTCCTCGATAACCAGCTGAAATATTTAGTTTAGCTGGTTACAATTGAAAATTAGTTGCTCAGGCAACCATATCGTAAACGCCAGCACATCTTCCCAATTGTTCGTCACAACGGTGTGTACCACCAGTTCTTGCCCTAAACCGATGTTGTTCCTACAGTCCACGTGGCCAATTGAAGCTGACACTTCGAGCTGATTTCGACCGCAACCTGCAGAATCCGTTCGTTGTTGCTGCGTCAACCACCACACAACCGAACTTACCTTCGGACCGAAAAGTGGTTATCAACCAGCGTTGACAGCACCACCTGTTTTGGGCAGATGACTGCCTCATTAACTAGGCAAGCGGAACACGACAGTCAACTCCCACGCTCCTTCACCTCCTCGACTGTTTACTGCCCCAAACTGGGCGGACATTTTTCTGATGGCTGCACTCGCTGCTGCTCCTACTTGCTGCAGCTGCTCCTCATTGCTACTGCTACTACAGCTAGCGCTACTCACTGCTGCTGCTACTGACGCTACTCTTGTTATAGCTAGCGCTACTCACTGCTACTGCTACTAAAGCTAGTGCTGCTACAGCTAGTGCTACTGCTGCTGCTGCTACTACGGCCCTTGCTAGAGCTGCTACTGACTGAAGCTACGGCTTCTCCAGCTAGTGCTACTGCTGCAGCTCCTACTCCAGCACTTGCTACAGCTAGTGCTACTACTGCAGCTCCTACTCTAGCACTTGCTACAGCTACTATTGACTGAAGCTACTCAAGCTACAGCTAGTGCTACTGCTGCAGCTCCTACTCCAGCACTTATTGCAGCTACTCGTGACTCAAGCTACTGCTGCTACAGCTAGTACTACTGCTGCAGCTCCTACTACTTCACTTGCTTCAGCTAGTGCTACTGCTGCTGCTCCTACTCCAGCACTTGCTACAGCTGCTCCTGACTGAAACTACTGCTGCTTGACTGAAGCTACTACTACTACAGCTAGTACTACTGCTGCAGCTCCTACTACTTCACTTGCTACAGCTAGTGCTACTGCTGCAGCTCCTACTACTGCACTTGCTACAGCTAGTGCTACTGCTGCGCTGCCAGTGTGTCCGAGCCGCGCCGCCCAGCCCGAGCTGTCACTGCTGCTACTACTGCAACTACTACTGCTACAGCTAGTGCTACACGGTCTACTACTGCTGCTGCTCGAGCCGCCCTGCTACTGCTGCTACTGGAGGGAGTACTGCTGGGAGTGGTGGATGTGCGGCCTCCCACCCCCACCAAACCGCCCTGCTGTTGTTACTACTGCTGCTGCTGCTAGTGACTGAGTCAGGGTAATGGTGCGCTGTGCTTTGTCTCGGGTGATCTGCAAGCCAAGGTAGCTGCGCAGCTCACCCAGGTCTGTGCACGTGTGTCTCTTCTGCAGCTCGGACTTTATGTGGGCGAGTGCAGTAGTGTCAGCAGTGGCAAAGACCAAGTCGTCGACGTACACGAGGATGTAGAACGGCGATAGAGAGGTGTCGGTGCGCAGAAACAGTGACGGGTCGGCAGTGACTGGCGATGCTGAGCCTGGGGGAGCTAGGACTGACCGTGCTGCGCCTGGTGGCGCTCCCTCTTCACAGCACCTGCGTGAGTGGTACTCTCAGCGTTGGAGCCTCTAGCGTGGGGCTGCTAGAGCTTGGGGTTCTGCCGGAGTTGGAGCTGGTGGTGCTGCGGGTGCTGTGTCGCGACCGGGGCCTCCCTCCCCACAGCGGCTGCGTGAGTGGTACGCTCGACGCTGCAGCATCCGGAGCGGCGCTCCTTGCACTGAGGTGCCGCCCGCTGGAGGCCCTGGCGCTGTTGGAGGTACTGGAGCCTCTGGTCCTGGAGGTGCTCGTCCAGGTGGTCCTGTAGCTGATATGACTGAGGGTTCTGCTGGAGCTAGAGCGGCTGGAGCTGGTGCTACTGGAGGTGCTGCTGGTGCTGGAGTTGGAGCTGGAGGTGCTGGAGCTGCTGGAGCTGCTGGTGGAGCTGAGGCCGCTTGGCCTACTGGAGTTGGTGTAGCTGCTGAACCTGGTGTTGGTGTTGCAGGAGCTGGAGCTAGAGGTGCTGACAGTCGTCCTCCTGCACGTGCTGGAGCTGACGGTGCGGTTGGAGCTGGTGCTGTTAGGGGTACTGGAGTTGGCACTACTTGAGCTGCTGGTGGTGCTACCGGAGTTGGAGCTGCTGCTGGGGTTTCTGGTGATGTCTCTGCTGGTTCTGGGGGCGCTTCACGGCCGCGGCCGTACTTCGTTCCGCTCCTTCAGCAGGTTCTTGGTCAGCCGCCTCCTCCTTGTCCTGCTCCCTCCTTAGACCGTCCTCCACCTGTCCAGTCGCAGTCAAAGTTACAGCCTGCCTCCCCACTCCCTGGTCCTTCTCCCTACACTGGTCCGACAGGAGGTCTTACGGAGCGTCGTGAGCCTGCGTCTCGTCCTGTGTCGCCTGAGTCTCGTTCTACGTCGCCTGTTTGTGCTGCTCGCACTGGTCGTCGTGTCCCGCGTCAGCGTCCTCCTGCTGTCCCGAGCACTCACCAGATGACGCTTCGTCCTTCCACTGCTCCATATCGTGTCCCTCTGCCTTCTCCTCCAGCGTCCTCCCTTCCTGCCCTTGCTGACCCGGAGTCTGACTCTCTTCGTGCTGCTAGTCCTACTGTCACGCGTCTCCTGGCCACTACTGTTACTGACCCTTCCTTTGAGTCTACTGCTACGTCTGCCTTAGTTGATGAGCTTGTCGACTTTGCTGCTCACTAGCGTCTAGACTACGCTGCGAGTCTTGTTGCTGAGTTTGAGTCTGTCTGTCCTCCGTCCGTCGGGGGTGAGTGTGCTCTAGGCACGGACGTCCTTGAGGACAGGCAAGAGGAGTTTGAGTGCTTTGCCGCTGCTGTACCTCATCTCGTGTCCATGCGGATTGCACCTGAGGGACACCCGGATGCACCAGACATCCCGACCCCGCGCTCTTACGCTGAGGCAATCGCGGATGAGTTCCCCTCTCAGTGGCAGTCAGCCATGGACGCAGAGTTGGCATCCTGGAAGTCCACTGGCACTTACGTCGATGAGGTTCCCCCTCTTTGGGCGAACATCGTCAGTGGCATGTGGATTTTTAGGGTGAAGTGGCCGCCAGGTTCTCCACTTGTCTTCAAGGCTCGTTACGTTGATCGAGGCTTCAATCAGCGAGAGGGAGTAGACTTCTTCCAGACCTTCTCCCCCACCCCGAAGATGATCACTCTTCGGGTGCTACTGCACGTGGCTGCTCAGCGTGACTACGAGCTTCACTCTTTTGACTTCAGCACAGCTTTCTTGCAGGGCAGCCTGCACGAGAAGATCTGGCTGCGCCGCCCTCCTGGCTTCACTAGGTCGTTTCCTTCTGGTACCTAGTGGAGCCTCTGGCGGCTGGTCTACAATCTCCGCCAGGCACCACGTGAGTGGCATGACACACTGAGGACTACACTTGCGGCACTTGGTTTTGCTCCTTGGACTGCTGACCCGTCTTTGTTTTTGCGCACTGACACTTCGCTGCCGCCGTTCTACATCCTCGTGTACGTCGACGACTTGGTCTTTGCCACTGCTGACACTGAGGCTCTCGCCCTGGTGAAGTCGCAGCTGCAGAACAGACACACGTGCATAGACCTAGCTGAACTGCGTAGCTACCCCGGCTTGCAGATCACCCGCGACAGAGCACGCCGCACCATCACACTCACTCAGTCAAACATGGTGCAGCAGGTCCTTCAGCGCTTCGGCTTCACCTGGTCGTCGGCACAGGCCACTCCTCTTGCTACAGGTCACTCGCTCTCAGCTCCACCTTCGGACGAGTCCGTAGAGCCGAGTGGTCCTTACCCAGAGCTAGTTGGCTGCCTCATGTACCAGAGCACTCGTCCTGATCTCGCGTACCCTCATGGCCTTCTAGCTCACTACGTGGCTCCTGGTCGGCAGCGAAAGGTGCACTAGGATGCTGCTAAGAGGGTAGTCCGCTACTTGTGCAGTACATCAGGCATGGGGCTCGTGCTTGGAGGGAGGAGCTCAGTTGCCCTCACTGGGCACTCAGACGCTTCTTGGGTTGACGACCAGGCTACTCAGCGGTCGTCACAGGGTTACACCTTCAGTCTTGGCTCTGGCTCTGTCTCTTGGCGTTCTACACGCTCGTCTTCAGTTCTCAGCTCGAGTTGTGATGCTGAGATCTACGCCACAGCCATGGCTGCACAGGAGCTACGCTGGCTCACCTACCTGCTGACCGACCTAGGAGAGCGGCCTCATTCTCCTCTAGTGCTGTACGTCGACAACAAGGCTGCCATTGCCTTGTGTGAGGAGCACAGACTGGAGCACAGAACGAAGCACATCGCTCTGCGCTACTTCCTGGCTCGAGAGTTGCAGAAGCGTGGTCAGCTTCGTCTGCGTTACGTGGCCACTCGGGCTAACACCGCTGATATATTTACCAAGGCACTTCAGTCTGGTGATCATCAGCGTTTCTGCACTATGCTAGGACTTGTGCCCACTTTTCCTCACTTGCTGTAGGCGTTACTTGTACTGTGATCTATATATATATACCTACATGCTTGCTTTGCTTGGTGGAGATCACTCTGATGTTTGTGTTACATATATGGCTCTTCATGTGAACTAGCCTTGTGGCCCTTTGCTTGTGCTCAGAGAGTGTGGTGACGTTGTGATCCACTCTGAGCTTGCTTTGCCTTTCTTGACTGGTCTTGTGACCCCTTGCTCTCCCCCACTTTGCCTATGGGGGTGTGTCAAATGTCATATTTGCTATAGTTTGTTTAGGTTGTAGTGGGGTAGTTACTATGGGGTACAGTAAGTTTAGGGTTTCCTACTTGTACCTTGTTGATTCTCACACAAGGTGCTTCCTCACGTGGTCATGAATGAAGGTGAGATGGTGGTGGAAGTTGTCCGCAGGATGGACAGTGGGTGTGAGATTGACATGAGTGGGGACATTGGGGTGCTGATCGTATAGTACGAAGAACGGTGATGTGCGCCTGTAGACGAGTGATGCGTGTTGTTGTAGGCAAACTCTGCCATGATCACCTTCTTGTCCCATGCTGCTGCATGGTGCATCTTGATGCTGCAAAGAATCTGCTCCGAAGTCTAGTTCACACGCTCAGTCTGTCCGTCTGTCTCTGGATGGTATGCAGATGACATGGCTAATCGAGTCCCAAACAGTGTGAAAAGCTGCTTCCAGAACTTTGAAGTGAAACACGGGTCGTAGTATGAGATGATGGAATCTGGAACCCCATGCAGTCCGACTACGTTATTTACAAACAACTTCGCGACTTCCTCTGCTGTGACCTTGCCATGTGTGGGGATGAAGTGCGCTGCTCGAGAATACTTATCCACTACCACGAAGATGGCGTCGTGACCCCTACTTGTGCGTGGTATAGTTATGATGAAATGCATGGTAAATACCTGCCAAGGGTGGTCGGGTGGTGAAGTCCTGCTTTGCGCTGGTGAGAGGACTTCATACGCTAACACGTGTCGCACGAGCGAATGTAATCTTCTACGTCTGCTGCAAGCCCTGGCAAAAAGTACATGCGACTAAGCGTCTTTGCCGTCTTATCTGCTCCAAAGTGACCTGCAATAAATACGTTGTGTGTCTCGGAAAGAAGGAGTTCTCGAAGAGGGCGGTAGGCAGCAACCCAAATCCATGTGGTTCCCTTCCATATATACCTCTGCTCCTGCGGGCGACTGCAGTGTGAAGTCGGGATCTCTTGTGTAACCGTGCTCGAAGAGTGCTTTTGAGAAATGAATGGCCGGCAGTGACTATGAGGCTAGCGAGCTGGCAATAGGTCAAGTGAGCGGATCTGTTGGATTGCGCACGCCTGGTTTGTACTTTATCCTTTAGTTAAAACTCCCCTCCATGAACTCCATCTATCTAGCCTAGCGACGACTTAGCTACGACTGCGATTTGAGAAAGCGAAGCGAACAATGGTCCGAGCGGAAAACGCTATCTGCCCCCTCTAGGTTGCACCTCCACACCTTATACGCATGGATGATTGTGAGCGCCTCCTTGTCATGAATCGGATAGTTCAACTCTACTCCCCTCAGCTTACATGACTCGTACGTGATCGACTGCAACCCGCGTCCTAGGCCCCGAAGAAGCACTACTCCTATGGCCTGATCCGAAGTGTCTATCACTATAATGTATGGGCAAGTAGGATCAGGGAATGACAGTGTCAGCAAAGATGTGAGTGACTGCTTCATCTGCTAGAATGCATGCTACTGCGCTGGACCCCAAACGTACTTTACGCCCTTCCAAAGTAGGTCGCTGAATGGACTAGCTATTGATGCGTAACCCTGAACAAAACGACGTTAATAATTGGCGAATCCGAGGAAGCTCTGCAGTTCCTTGATCGAGGTCGGAGCTACCCAATCCTGTACTGCTGCGATCTTCTTCGGGTCGGTCCTAATGCCACTAGCAAAAACGACGTGGCCTAGAAACTCGACCTTGGAGAGGAAGAACTTGCATTTCGACTGTTTAGCGTACAGCTGCCCCTTCCGTAAGACCTCGAAGACCTTCTGCAAGTACTGCACGTGCTCCTCTTTTGTCTTTGAGAGTATATGGATGTCGTATAGGTTAACTACAACGAACGAACCTAGGATCTTGGAGAGGACGGTGTTCATGAGCATCTGGAATGTTGCTGAGGCGTTGTTCAAGCCGAATGGTAGAACCCTAAACTCCTACAACCCCTGCTTCGTATGAAACGCCGTCTTGTGCTGGTCCTCTAGAAGTACATGAATCCGGTGGTAACCCGAACAAAGCTCGATCTTTGAGAAGATTCTAGCGCCCTGAACTGCATCTAGAAGAACCTCTACTCTCAGTACGGGGAACCTATTTTTGACGGTGGTAGCATTGAGTGCGCAGTAATTTATGCACATCTGTAACCCCCCGTCTTTCTTAGGCGCGAAGAGGATCGGTGCTGCCAAAGGCGATCTAGATGGCGGTATGAACCCTTGTGCTAGGAAATGCCTAACCTGTTGTGTCATCTCCTCTATCTCTGCTGGACTCAACCTCCACTACGGCCTTGCTACTGGCCTGCTCCTCGGCTCCAACTCTATTCGACGGTCTACCGCTCGGCTGGGAGGTAACCCTGGGGCCAACTCGTCGGGGAAGACGTCAGCGAACTATGCTAACCCTGCACTCACTTCAGTAAGAAGAGTCGCCTTCTCACTAACTGTTGTGCTCCCTCCTTAACCCTCCTCAGCTTCCACCTCCTCAAGGAAAACCGCGAAGATCCGTGCCGCACGCTTCAGTAACTATCGCACACGAATATCATTAATGATAGATGTGGATGATGTGGCCCCATCGCTTTACTACAACAACTCCCAAAACTCGCCATCTACCTTGATGCTACAGCTTCTCTGAGCCCAATCGATCCGAATACTAACTGTCCGCAACCAATCTCTATCAAAGATGAAATCATAGCCGTCCAGCGTCGCAGAGTCAAAATCGTGTCTAACTGAAATTGGCCCTAGCACTACGCACAACTTGCGAATGCTTGGTCCTATGTGAAGTGGCGTCTTATCTACCATGCGAGCGTCCTTGAAGTTGACTGCCGAATCTGCTTCGAGATGGAGACGACTAACTAACGAAGATGTAACGAACGAGTGGCTAGCTCCACTATCGACGAGATTCTCGACTGGAACTCCGCAAAGCTTCCCTAAAAGCATGACTGGATGATCAACAGTGTCTACCTCGTTCGGCATAGATGACTGCTCTATGGCCGTCTCCTCTACGTTGGAAGACATGGCGGGTTCAGAAGCGTCCACACCAGCTAGCGACCCACTATCTACTGGCAGTTTCCGTTTTCTTGCTGCCGCTCCTTAAGCTATGAGCAGTCCCGCTTCATGTGTCCCGTCTTTTTGTAGTAGTGACAGTTCCCCCTAATCCCGTTTCTGTGAGCCATCACTGTTAACTGCACCAAGCTCCATGGGCGATGGTCCGTCCCTCGATCGAGTGTCGGTGATCGGTTTGTATCCCCTATCGCGATCGTCACGACCTCGTCGGCTTCGTACTACGTCGACGCGATATGCGCTGCGACTACCGTCTCGAAGGTGGGCAATCTGCGAATCGCGATAATCTCCACTATGTCCAACTTTAACCCCTCAAGGTAGCGATCGCGCATCTGTGCTTCCGTGATGTTGTCTATTTCGTTGCAGATGCTCAAGAACCGTCGTGTGTACTCATGGACGTTTCCTATCTGTCGGAAATGACGCAGACACTTCTTAGCAACTTTGGAGGCATTCACCAAGTCGAATCTACTTTTCAGCGCTGTTCCAAATCCTTCCCATGTCTTCGAAACTGTGGTAATACCCAAAGCTATACTCTCTAAGCTCGAAGTTGCAAGTGCCTGCCCCACGCCCTGTTGATGCCCGTCTAACTAAGCCCTTATAAGATCATTCTGCGTGAGTTGGCACCACCACTCCAAGGCCAGGCCCCTCAGCAACGCAACGGAGTACTCGATGCACAGCTGCGCGTCCGCCTCTTGCACCCCGCTCGCGGCGAAGTAATTGTTGAGCATGGAGATCCACGTATGCACGTTTGCGTTGTGCTGGCTTGGGTCGAACCAATCGGGTTTCTGCGGCTCGAGCGCGCTTCGACGTTCCGGCAACGCTTCCGCGCCAGGCGACGTGGTGGGCGCAAGAGATGGTGCGGCATGACCATGCGGAATAGACGAGAATTCACGAAGCTGATGCATTTCAGCTCGTACCTGACGATTTTCCAACGTCAACTGTTTGAGTTGGCGCATGAGGTCGGCAAGCGTGTTGCCCATGACGTTGGTGAGAGCGGTCATGGTTTCATCCATGTCGGCTTGACGACTCCAAGTTTGCATGTCGGCACCGCGGGACGATGACATCGTAGTCTCGACGTCGACGGTCGCTTGTTGGAAGTCGCTCCCTGCGAAGGCTTTGATACCAAGTGTTAGGCCCCTTGGCCTAAATCCGCTAAAGATTAGTGGGGTCGACTAAGTTGAGGATGAAACGTGGCGGGAGACTTTGGAGAACACAAAGTATTGGCGAAATAGGGAAAGGAGTAACTGTGTAATGGTTGAATGGGAATTAGTTGATAATGGCAAGTACAAGCAAGGTTGATATAGCATGCGAGCACGAATGTCGGAAAGTATTTCGTGGGACTAGAAGGTAGAAGGCAAGAAAATTAGAGTGCCACGTGGCACAAGGAAATCCAGGAAATCTTGGATGAGATGAAGATAAGGTTGGGATGAGGTTGGGGCCACTGTTTAGGGTAAACCACTTTTGAACAGTAAACTACCCCATAAGAGAGTTGTACAATTCCATCTTGCGGCAATGTTATCGCCTCATTGGCACCAATAGAGAAAGATATAAATCGCTGATGGGTTTTTTTTGCAACATTTTATATTATTCACTCTCTTGCCCAGTACATTTGTTGCAACTTTGGCCAGCTTTACACCGTTGCGATGCAATGGAAGCTGCGACTCGTTATTGCCGTGCATGCTCGGGAACCTCTCAGCTGAAGAACCCTCGTAAATGTCAAATGCCATACTTCTCCGTGTATTTCTTTCACATCCTTACATCACGCAACCTGCTTGGTATCACCTTGAGTATCATGCATGCACACAACAGACTACACAACTTTCGTTGCCAGCAATTTGTTGCTCAACTCACTCTCTCTTCTCTTCCTTAATGGAAAGTCTTACAGAGGGCCTAGTTGCTGATGAAGAGGATGACGGCTGTGATTGTGATGGTGGCGATCAACCACCCATGTCATCGAGCATGATGTCACGACTCATTCTGTGACACGGGCGACTCCCGGTTTCAACAAACTATGTACAATGACAACCATTGTGACGACCGGATTGTTTTGCATCAGCCGTTCAAGTAGTTTTTTAATTCAGTTGAGCATGTATACAAGGATGCATATGATAGAATCAAGGCTCGTTTTAACAAAACCTGCTTCTGGATTATCTGCGTTTACATGTAGCGCCTGTTCTATCCATGCTAAAGGTAAGGGCAAATCTTGACGTGTGGTAAATATGCCATGCATTTGCAGCAGGCTCGAGTGTTTAAAAAGCACAGAGGCACACAAATTCGCATGTTGGCGATGGCGAAGTACATGGCCTTGGTGGACTTGGCTTCAAGGCAGCCTCAACTTTCGTATATGGTAGATGTAGGAGATGGGAAAGGCTTTAGTAATGATGACATGTATTATAACAAAAGAATTGCATGCAGCAGAATTGCAAATGCCTTTCTAACGCCGATTGATCAACGTTTTTTTTGTTGTGCACTCATCGTTTTTTTTCTTACCAACGCTGAATGATCAGACTTACTCATGTACCAAGGCTGACAAATAAGCCCACTCCAAAACGAATATGAGGGCCTTCGTTTGATACACTGTGCGCTAGCTCTTAAAAAGCATTTACTCCATTGAAAGGTTCAAGTAGGCTTACACTTTAAAGCTCGCGTCTCATACTTACAAGCGTTTGACACGTGGTTGGTTACGCACGTCCGTGATTGGTAATGGCAGAAATTTACCGCAGCGCGTCACAAAATTTGTCAATCTCAAACCAGTCATTGAGGCCCCACAACCAAGTGTTAAACGAAGAAAATATGAGACGTGAGCTTTAAAAAGATGTTCCTTTGGCGACGGATGTAGCCGCGGTTGTTGGTCACAAGGGAGGTAAGAAGGGTGGTCTCATACATTTAATTGAAGAATAGAGAGCAGGGCCTAGCAAGATACAGTAATGAGTAGTTTTCAAGCGAAGTAAAGCAGAGGCGAATAGCGCCAAATCAGAGAACTGACGAAATAAAACCAACCGTTGCCAGGCAACGCTAACCAAGTGCACATACTTAGGCAAGCAACACGGGTCGTTTTCATTTGCTTGCTTGTATGTTTCCTCTATCAGCTAAGAGTTACTCACTACTCGCGTTAGTTCATCAGGGAGGAGCCAATCCCAGCAAGCCTTTGTGCAGGTTCCCACTCAGTGTTTTCAGGCAGTCAGCCGAGTTAGGAAGACTCTGAGGGAGGCCAACGAGCCAGGTGCTTACAACTTACAACATACAAGCAAGGAAATGCGACAGATCGCTGTTTCAAGCTAGGATGAACGATAGGTCTAGACTACGCTCAGGGCAGAGCTATCGAAGAGAAGATATTTCAGCGGAACCTAGCTGGCGCGCCACTGCGACGACCTTGTTGGACCGAGTGTCAGCGGTGGAGACAAGGAGTTCGCTAGCGCCGACTACCGGGGCGTACCGGACCCCGCACCAACGGGAACGAGTGCGACGCGCGGAGATGGAGCCAGCACGGGCCGTCGCGTCAGATCCAGGAGAGACACCCCAAGATATGCGCTGGGCTCGGGAAGCGAGAGCACGGTGGGAGAGCCGCCCCGTTAGTAACTCCCCTGGGTTGATGCCGGGGATGGAATCTGATCGAATGCCGGCACAGGCGACCTGGCTGCGGCGCCAACCAGAGGGAGAGTTCCGGTCGCCAACGCAGCGAGAGATTATAGCGAGTCGAGTGGCGGAGCTACCGTCAACAACCGCCCCACCAGATCGGTCTACCGACAAGAGATGGCAGGCAGGATCCCTACCGAAGCTGGAAGTAGCCGAGCGGTTTACGGGAATTCCCGGCGTGGGTCCCACCCTGAAGAACTATCTGATGCAGTTAGAGACAGTGCAGTACTGCTGGGAACGGGACGGGCTGGACCCGGCTGAATTCTTCCGGCGGATGGTAGTAACGTTAGCTGGAGAGGCCGAGACCTTTTATCGCATGACGCGAGAGGAAGTGCTGGAGGAGCTGGCGTGTGGAGAGATCGGAAACCCGACCGGGCGGTTTGTCGAGCTGCTGAAGAAGGAATTTTTAGGGCAAACCAAAGCGCGAGTTGAGGAATTTCGCGAGTTTCGCCGAGGAAAGGATGAGTCCCTGCTAGCCTACTACTGTCGACTGAGGGAGCTGGCAGAGGATCTGGAAAGCCGAGACGAACGGTTGCTGGTGTGCAAGTTCGTCCGAGGCTTAGATGAAGATCTGCGGAATGTGGTGCGGAACACAGTGTACGGCATAGGTGCTGATATTACTTTGAAGGACGTCTACGGATTGGCTAAAAGGACGGAGCACGTGCAGAGAATGTTGGATTTGGAAGACGGGGAAGTGCGTCCTAAACCGAAGTCCTCATGGGCGGCGGCGGCGCTGACGGAGGCGCCTCCAGCTGGACTACAACGGGCCGACGCACGGCGGTGTCATGAATGTGGGGAAGCGGGCCATTTGAAGCGAGATTGCCCGAAGCTGCCAGTGTGTGGGAATTGCGGACGGAAGGGGCACAAGGAGGACGCTTGCTATAGTCGGCGCCGCTCTGAGGAGACTCCTAGTAAAGAGGAGTTACAGGCGGAGATTAAACGGTTACAACTGCGACTGGAGGCGAAGCCTAAAGTGGAGCAGAAAGCCAGAGCCATGCTGGCGTACGAGGAGATCGAAGGGGAGGAAGAGAGTGAGGGCGAGTATCTGCGAGCAAGCGGCTTCATGGCGTTCCCAAGGGAGAGAGAGGACCTCGACCTTCGGATTCGGGGAAGCCAGTCGTCCAAAAGCCGTACGAGCAGAGTACGTGAGCCACGCGGCAACGTGCATGAGGGAAGCAGTACCTCCGAACTGAGGCGCCACCCTAACGAGAGACTGGTGTGCCAGGCCTCTGTCCTGATAGCCGAAAAGGGGAGCCTGACGGTGGGTGGGTTGCCAGTGGGGCAAGCGATCATCGACACCGGGGCTCACCACGTGTTGATCGGGAAGGGGCTAGCTAGGCAACTGAAGTTCGACTTGCCCGGGAGGCTCGTGCCGAGGGGCATCCTGCTCATGACCGCCGAGGGAGGAGAGCCGAAATGGATGCCGCGGACAGCAAGGCCCATCGAGATAGTACTGCGTCCCGGCACCGACAAGGAATGCGGTATCCGCGTGACTTGTGGCGTGTCAGAGTCTGAGGATTATGATGCGTTGGTGGGCATGGATTTGCTTTACTGAGCTGGCGCCACCATCTGTACTTGGCAAGAGAAAGTGCTGTACCGCGTGCACTACTGGGACGCTGCCAGTTCCGTGGGTACTTTGCCCGTAAAGTTCGTTAAGCAAGAGCCTCGGGAGGCATACGGGGCACGGGCTGCTGACCTGGGACCGGTGCTGGACGACTGGAGCTGGGAGAGATACGCGGAGGAGTACGAACGGCGAATAGAGAGGAGGAGGCAGGGGCGGGAACCGACCTCGCTGAAAGAAAGAGTGACCAGGCTCTGGACATTAGAAGGAGCAGTGTGCATCATGGAGCTGTACGGCGGCATCGGCACCGGACTGGCGGCGGTGTTGCGTGCTGGCTGCAGGGTGAGGAAGTGGATTCACGTCGAAAGAGATCCGGTGGTGCGCCGGATGGCGCAACATCACGCCTGGCAGCTGCTAGCCGAATATCCCGACCAGCTGGCCGAGTCTGCCCTACCCGCTGAATATGAGGAGGGGGTGGACGATGTTAGGGATATCTCGGAGGAGACACTGGAGAAGTGGGGGCAGATTGACATTATTGTGGCAGGATGGGAATGTCAGGGTTATTCTCGGGCCGGACTAGGAATGGGAATGGCCGACATACGGGGGGCCTCCTTCAGGGATTTAAAGCGGGTGCTGGAGATGGTTCAGGAGAAGCAGGGGGAAGTGCTCTACATCCTGGAGAACGTGGACTTTGCTGACGACCGCAGAGAGCCCGTGCACCGGGCGTTCGCCGAAGTAGAAGCCGCTGTCGGAAGGGGGCAAGCGGTAGACGCGGCGCAGCTGGGGTCCAGAGCGCACCGGCCCAGGAGATACTGGCAGAATGGGATCTCCGAAGCACTTCTGCGCCACTCTCTGGCTCAGATGCAGCGGCCGGAACCGAGACTGGTGAGTGACATTCTGGGCCCCAACCGACTGCCAGCGCCAGTCACGGTGCCAGACCACGCGTCCCAGTACCAGTGTAATGTGCCTGGGAAGCCGAGACAGGCGCTGCCGACACTCGTGTCCTACGTGGACGCCTACGGATTCGTGATGGAGGGAGACTTGCCCGGGCCCGGAATGATCTATGATGTCATCGGGAAACAATGGGAGCAACCAACGGCCGAAGAGCGGGAGCTAGCCATGGGTCATCTGCTGGGAGCTACTGCCCACCCCCGAGTGACGGAGCCGCAAAGGAGGGCAGCGCTGGGTAGAGCTATGGACCTGAACGTCATGGCGTGGCTGGTGGAGACTATTCGCATGCATCTAAAGAGGAAAGAGCTCCAACGGGGTATTGAAGTCAGTGAGATGTACCGGGAGGAGGAGGAGACAGAGGAGTGAAAACGCCAACTGAGAGCCATAGAGGAGCAGCAGGAAGCGCGCATCTTGGAAGGATGGGCCTGCATGGCCGTGGAAGCAGGGAGTAAGTCTACAGACCAAGGAGTAGTGCCACCAGACGGGGAGACTGAGACGGAAAAGCCAAGTCAGGAGAGGGGACCCGAGGATGCCTGGCCCATAGGCGCCGGAATGGGGGCAGAGGCAGCACAGGCATTACAGGAGGTACTGAAGCGGCACCGCAAGACGTTTGCATACACCTTATCCGAACCGGGGCAATGCAAATCGCATCAAATGCAGGTGAAGCTGCACACAGAGATGCCTATATACGTACGAAAACGGAGAATGAGTCCAGGAGACTTGGACACCTGCCGGAAGAAGTGCGCGGAGCTGTTAGCAGCGGGCCTTATCCAGGTTTCTGACAGTGATTACGCAGCGGCGACGGTGGTAGCAGCGCGGAAGGATCTCACGGGAGAGGTATCAGCCAGGAGAATGTGTGGGGACTACCGAGGACTTAATAAAGTGACAGTGGCGGACAGGTACCCCATGCAATCGGCGGAAGAGATATTCGATCAGCTGCAAGGAGCAGTTGTGTTTAGCACACTGGACCTCCGACAGGGATTTAATCAAATACCGATCAAGGAGGAGGACCGGAGGAAAACGGCCTTCCATGGACCCAAGGGGCTGTATGAGTGGAAGTTCATGCCCTTTGGCATGAAGAACGCGCCAGCACTATTCCAGCGGGTGATGGACTCAGTGCTGAGGCACGTGCCGGCGGCAGCCTGCTACATCGACGATATAGTCGTGTTCAGTGCATCCGCAGAGCAGCACGTGAAGGACGTGAGCGACACACTGGACGCCATTCAATCAGCAGGGCTGACTTGCCACCCTAAGAAATGCAGTTTCGGGAACAGCACAGTGAAGTATTTGGGCTTCGAAGTACAAGGGGGGCAGCTGAGCATCCAGCAAGCGAAAGTGGAGGTGCTGGATCGAGTCCCCGCCCCTAAGGACCGCAGTACTCTGAGGGCAGTACTGGGCTTCCTTAACTACTACAGGAAGTTCGTACCCAACTTCAGCCGTACTGCCGCAGTACTGAACAGGTTGCTGCGAGAGGACCAGGTGTGGCAATGGGGAGAGGAAGAGCAGGGGGCATTCAAAGCCCTCCTTAAAGCGGTGAAGACAGGGACCGTCCTTACATTGCCCAGTAAGGAAGACCCGTTCGTACTCTACACCGACTGGAGCAGTGCAGGCATGGGGGGAATTCTATGCCAGGAGAGGGACGGACAGGAGATGGCGGTGGCATTTGCGAGCCGAAGCTGTAACCCTGCAGAAGCCAATTATAGCTCATACGAAGGGGAAGGGCTCGCGGCGGTCTGGGCTATCACCCACTTCAGGGTATACCTACAGGGGAGACCGTTTGTGTTAATCACAGATCATCAGCCGCTGACGTGGCTGATGACCAATCAGGCCCTGACCGGCCGGAACGCGCGATGGGCCATGCGTCTGCAGGAATACGAGTTCACCATTCGACACCGAGCGGGGAAGACATTGCAACACGTGGACGGGCTATCATGTAACCCGCCACCTTCAAGCCCAGAGGCGTGCCTCGTGGCTTTGGCGAGAGAAATCGACGGGGAAGGAGCCCAACGGAAAGCTCATAAAGGAGCCGAAGACGTCTGGGAGGATGAAGAGACGCTGGGGTGGATCCAAGGAAAGACCTCAAAAGCAAAACCTGCAAGCGAGAGGGCCAGAGCCAGGGGCCTGCATTACCGGTGGTTCCGGGACCAGCTCCAGAAAAACACTAAAGAAGGATGGAAGCTGGTCCCGAGGCGAGAGGAACGGGAAGAGATCATAGCGAGGGTGCACCGGCAGCTGGGGCACTATGGCAGCCTAAGGACGAGCCAGCTAATAGAGACGGGCTGGTGGTGGGCAGGAATGAGAGGAGACATTAAAGAGTGGGTGGGCTCTTGTGAACTATGCAGCAGGAACAAAGCAGAGATGGAGAGAGGGAGGGAAGAGCTGCACTCGCTGCCCATCAGAGGCCTAGGGTTTCGGTGGTCATTAGATATGGCCGGAGAAATGCCGCTCAGCCGAAGGGGGAAGCGGTTCATACTCATCATGATCGAGCACGGCAGTAAGTGGGTGGAGGTGAATCGCTGCCGAGCAAGAGCTCGGCCCGGATAGCAGAGGCATTTGAGGAACAGGTGTTGACTCGGTTCGGAGCATGTGGGGAAGTATTGACAGATCAGGGCACAGAATTCTTGGGAGAATTCGAGAAGCTACTGAAAGCTAGCAGTATTACGCATCGGCGGACCTCCAGGTATCACCCCCAGAGTGACGGGCTCACAGAGCGGTTTGTGCAGACGGTGAAGAGAGGGCTGAGAGCTTACGGGGAACAATTCAAGAAGGACTGGGACCTGAGACTCCCGTGGGTAGTCGCAGGCTACCGCTTCAGTAAGCAGGCCGCGCTAAAGGACTTCTCGCCGTACTACCTGCTGCTGGGAAGGGAACCTATCTTGCCCATAGACGCGCCACGGGTACTGACAGATGTGGTCTCAGTGAGCTCGGAAGACGCCTGGGTGGGGCTGGCCAAGGTTAGGGCAAGGTATCTACGGGAGATGCTACCAGCAGCGTTAGAGAACCTGCATGTGGCCCAGCTCAGAGACGCACAGCGCTACAAACGAAGGAGAGAAGAGGAGGCGGGGGCGAAGGGGGCACCGTTGGGGGTGGGGGAAGAAGTATATGTTAAGCAGGCCAGGCAAGATATGCTGGATATAGGGCTCAGCACTGAGAGGTGGAAAGTGAAAGAGGTTAAGGAGTCGGGAGTGGTTGTACTAGTGGGGGACAAGGGGCAAGAGAAGAGGGATCATTAGACGAATGTAGCTAAGGCATGGCCCCAGCGAGTACCCCCGGACCCTCTCAAGCAGAAGGAGCAGACAAGAGAAGAGCCTTTCACCAAAGGGGTCCATCGGCGATACCTACCAGAGCAGGAGTTAGCGCCAAGGAGAGGGCAAGAGGGAAAGGCAGGGGTAGCCTCCCAACGCATGAAGAGAGAGTTGAGGAACTTGATGGGGTGAGACAGAGGAAGAGGGGATGGAGAGAAGGGAGGGACAAGGTGGAAGGGGCTGGCACAAGACCAAAGACAGGGGCAGAAGAAAGAAGGTACTGAGCTGGGAAGGACAAAGCAAGAGGAGGGGCAAAGAGACCAAGTTTTCGACAGCTGTCATACATTTAATTGAAGAATAGAGAGCAGGGCCTAGCAATATAAATGCATGACAAGATACAGTAGTGAGTAGTTTTCAAGCGAAGTAAAGCAGAGGCGAATAGCGCCAAATCAGAGAACTGACGAAATAAAACCAACCGTTGCCAGGCAACGGTAACCAAGTGCACATACTTAGGCAAGCAACACGGGTCGTTTTCATTTGCTTGCTTGTATGTTTCCTCTATCAGCTAAGAGTTACTCACTACTCGCGTTAGTTCATCAGGGAGGAGCCAATCCCAGCAAGCCTTTGTGCAGGTTCCCACTCAGTGTTTTCAGGCAGTCAGCCGAGTTAGCAAGACTCTGAGGGAGGCCAACGAGCCACGTGCTTACAACTTACGAGAGGGAAAGGCAGGGGTAGCCTCCCAACGCATGAAGAGAGAGTTGAGGAACTTGATGGGGTGAGACAGAGGAAGAGGGGATGCAGAGAAGGGAGGGACAAGGTGGAAGGGGCTGGCACGAGACCAAAGACAGGGGCAGAAGAAAGAAGGTACTGAGCTGAGAAGGACAAAGCAAGAGGAGGGGCAAAGAGACCAAGTTTCTGACAGTGGTAAGAAATAAGGTGGTTGGCAGCAGTCGTGTTAGGGGTGGTGGCGGAGGAGGTGGCGGTAGTGAGGGAGGTGGAGGTGCGAAGAGTCACTCTACAATAGTCGTAAGCAAGACTACGGGTTGTTGGCACAAACTCTAGGAGTGATCGTAGCTTTGCCTGGTTCGTTAGCACTTGCACAATCACAGGAATAATCGGCAAGAGTTTTCATTAGCAAAGTTTGTATTCCAGAATGATAGCAATGATAATTACAAGAATGACTACATTAGGCACCTAACAGCTCTACAGCTAGCCTGGTCGACCGCTAGCATAGCATGGTCGACCGCCTTCCAGCGTTTCGCAGAGGAGTCGTGCCAGCACTGCAGAAACGCGACCTGCCAACACAGTAGGTCGACGGCATGCCAATGCTGCAGTAGAGCGGCTGTGTCAAACATTATATATGTTGTGCTTGTTTAGGCTACAGTGGGTTAGCCTAGAAGGGGTACACAATTCTAGGGTTAGGTACTTGTACTGATTTCACTGTTAGTTCAATCATTCCTATTCGTTCATTTCAACATAGTTTCAGAGCAGGTCCTTCGCTAGGACAGTTTTTTTTTAGGGCCCACCACTACCTACCTACCTACCTGCGCCCTAGGGCGCCTCGTTTTTCACGGCCCCCTAAGGCCCCGCGACCCGCGACCCGCCCCTTAGCGACCTGCGCGCCGCCCCTTACGGCCCCGTTGGCCCATGTGCTCGCCCCTTACGGCCCTGCGCTCGCCCCTTAGCAACCCCGTCGGCCCCGCGATCGCCCCTAACGGCCCCGTCGGCCCCGCGCTCACCTCCCTAGAGGCCCCCGTCGGCCCTGCACTCGCGCCTAGAGGCCCCTTACGGCCCCGCGCTCGCCCTTAGAGGCCCCGAACGGCCCCATGCTCGCCCCTAGTGGCCCCTTACAGCCCCGCACTCGCCCCTACAGGCCCCGAACGGCCCCGCGCTCGCCCTTAGCGGCCCCGCGCTCGCCCCTAGAGGCCTCGAACGGCCCCGCCCTTGCCTCTAAAGGCCACGAACGGCCCGTGACCGCCACAGCCCCTCCAGGACCGAGCCGAGCCGCGCGAGCCAAACCAAGCCGCCCAGCCAGAGCCGAGCCGCGCCGCCCTACCCGAGCCGCGCCGCCCTACCTGAACCAAACCGCGCCGCGCGTACTGACCGAACCGCCCTACCTGTCTCATCCTGCTACTCCTACTGCTGCTCCTACTGCTCCTATGGCTAGCCCACTTGTGCTAGTTTTCGATGCTGAGGGCCGCCCAGTGAAGTTTGACACCTGGCTAGATGACCTGCACCTCTATCTACAGCTCACTGCCAAGGACGACATCTCACTGTACGACCACGCCCTAGGCCATGTCACTGCACCTGCTGCTACTGCTGACAGCACTGCCAGCTCACAGTGGCAAACTCGTGACGCCCACGCTCGCTTTGCTATTCGCAACTCCCTGCCGATAGATGAGCGCGAGCACTTTGGTCAGCACAAGACTGCACAGGCACTGTACACTGCTGTCGTTGCCCGCTACTCCTCACCGGCCTCTGCCGCACTAGGCCGTCTCTCTCTTCCCTACATGTTCCCCGACTTGGCCTCTTTCCACACAGTCACTGACCTCATTACGCACCTCCACACTAGTGAGGCTCGCTTCCGCGCCGCTATGTCTGATGAGTTCCTTGCCTAGAACCCACCCTCGCTCTGGCTCACTCTCTACCACCTAGTCACCCGCCTCCCTGACACTCTGCGCTCAGTCACGGACCACTTCCTAGCTCGCTGCCCCACTGAGCTCACCATTGCCCTCCTTGAGAAGGAACTCCTTGCAGCTAAGGCTAGCATAGTCGCTGTAGGTGCCTCTCGTGGCGACCCGCGTACCCCATTCTTTGAGGGGTGTTCTCCTTCCCCCCTTCTTCCCTCTGTCGCCTCTGCTGCTGCTATCGACCTCCTTGGTGCTGAGAAGGTCGGGACTGCGTTTGCCTCGAGTGGGCGCCGCAGCGGCAGGGGCAAAGGGGGCAAGGGCGGTGGCGGTGACGGCGGGGGAGGCGGCGGTGGGGGCGGTGGCGGCGGTGGGGGTGGTGGCGCGACTGGAGGGGCTAGTGGCAGCGGTGGGGGTGGTGGCGGCAGCGACGGGGGAGGTGGCAGGGGCGGAGGCGGTGGTGGGGGTGGCGGTGGACGCGGCGGCGGCAGGGGTTGGGGTGGTCGAGGAGGTGGCGGCGGCGGCGGTGGTCGTGGAGGTGCTGGCGGTGGCCAGGACCAGCAGCACACTCCGTCGCCCAAAGAGGTCCGTGAGTGGTACTCTCAGCACGGGGGGGGGGGGGGGGGGGGGGGGGGGAGGTGGCTTTAGCTGCACGTACGCCATTCGCACTGGTGACCGCACTGGTCAGCCGTGTGGGGGACCGCACGCCACACAGCGCTGCTTTGCTCGTCTCAACGACGCTTGGCGTGTTCAGTTCCCTCAGGCCACTGAGCTGCCCCGCTGGGTTGATCTTCTGAAGAAGGGGATTGATATCTATGCTCTAGACTTTGATGCTATTCTCACTGCTATGTATGTGATGTCTACTAGTGGAGAGGGTGCTGAGTACCTGTGTGTGCCGCCCGACCCGGACATTAGGACTAGTGCGTCTGCCGCTCCAGGTAATCGCGTGTCGGCTACCCCAGGTGCTGGTGAGGCTGCTGCTCTAGGTGCTTGTGCGTCTGCCCCCCCTGGTACTGAGTCGACTGCAGCATTGCACACCTTCACACTGGACTGAGGTGCTTCTCACTGCTTCTTTCGTGACCGCACTGCCCTTGAGCCGCTTGCTCGGCCAGTTGGTGTCTCCCTTGCTGACCCCTCTGGGGGTCCAGTCATTGCGACCTCCTCAACTGTCCTCCCTTGTCCTGCGGTCCCGTCGGGCACACTGTCAGGTCTCCACCTCCCCTCGTTCTCTACGAACCTGGTGGCAGGATGTGCGCTCCAGGACGGGGCTGTTCACCAGTTCACCCCTGCCTACGAGCGTGTGACACACTGCACGTGTGCTCGTACGGGCCGTCACTTGGCTACCTTCACTCGGCAGCCGGGGTCGGACCTGTACACACTGACCACTGAGTCCTCTCAGGTTGCTGCGTCTGCGTTTGCATCCGCGTCAGGTCAGCTGTCGGCCCCCTGCTCGTGTCGCTCTGTAGCACACGAGACTGTCCTCTAGCACCACCGCCTTCGCCATCCGTCTGTGCAGCGGCTTCATGCCATGCACTCCCGGTACCTTGTCTCTGGCCTTCCCAGGGTCCTTCCTCCCCTCCCTCCCTCACCTGCTCCTCCCTCTCTTCCCTGTGTCAAGGGGTGGCAGCGCGCCGCTCCTCACTCCTCGTTTCCCACGACGACTGCTACCTTGCAGACGCTCCACATGGACGTGTGGGGCCCAGCCCGCGTCCGTGGTCAGGGTCAGGAGTGGTACTTCCTGATAGTTGTTGACGACTACTCACGCTACACCTCGGTCTTCCCCTTGCGCACCAAGGGTGAGGTCCCTGATGTCTTTGTCCCTTGGATCCGCAGAGCCCGTCTCCAGCTCAGCGAGCGTTTCCACTCGGATTTTCCTGTCCTGCGCTTGCACTCTGACAGAGGTGGTGAGTTCTCCTCCGGCCTCTTGGCAGCCTACTGTGCTGAGCACGGCATTGAGCAGTCGTTCATGCTTCCGGCCTCTCCACAGCAGAATGGGATTGCAGAGCGCCACATTGGCCAGGTCATGGAGGTTGCCCGTACCTCCTTGATCCATGCGGCTGCCCCCCACTTTCTGTGGCCGTTTGCGGTCTAGTACGCTGCGCATCAGCTCAATCATGTCTCCTTGCCGGAGAACTCGCCCACACTGCTGTTGACGGGGGAGGTTGGCGATGCGTTGCGTTTCCGGGTTTGGGGATCTTGAGCTTTTGTCCGCGATACGTCTGCGGACAAGCTCTCCTCCCGTGCTGTTCCCTGCATCTTCCTCGGCTTTGTCCCGGACGCGCCTGGTTGGCAGTTTTACCACGCCACCTCACGCCGAGTCTTGCCCTTTCAGGACGTCACTTTTGACGAGTCCGTCCCCTACTACCGCCTCTTCCCCTACCGCACTGCCCCGTCCCCCCCCCCGCCTCTCTTCCTCGCCCCAGGTGCTGCTGCGTAGACCCCCTCCCCCCTCAGGGTGCTGCTCCCTCAGGTGTGTCTCAGGTAGATGCAGTCGAGCCTGTCGACTCTCGTCCTACTCCGGGTGCGGAGCCTGGGGGTGCGGAGCCTGGGGGTGCGGAGCTTGGGGGTGTGGAGGATGGGGGTGCGGAGCCTGGGGGTGCGGACCCTGGGGGTCCTGAGCCTGGGGGTACTCAGCCTGGGGGTGCTGAGCCGCAGAGTCCGGAGTCTGGGGGTTCTGAGTCTGGAGGTGCTGAGCCTGGGAGTCCTAAACCTGGATGAGCCCTCTCCCGGAGCAGCTGCGTGACTGGTATTTACAGTTCTGCAGCCTCAGGAGAGGTACCTCTGGAGCCTCGCGTACTAC
This sequence comes from Closterium sp. NIES-65, assembly GCA_948144175.1. Taxonomy (NCBI): domain Eukaryota; kingdom Viridiplantae; phylum Streptophyta; class Zygnematophyceae; order Desmidiales; family Closteriaceae; genus Closterium; species Closterium sp. NIES-65. Next base: position 3,811,226 of record CANXME010000106.1, on the reverse strand, counting down.
TAGGACTGGTGCTAGTGCTTCTCCTCCTAGTCGGAAGCTCCCCTCGCGTGAGCGGATCCGTTAGTGGTACGAGCGGCGCTGCACTCTTCGGAGTGGTGCGCCTGGTGTCGCGGACCTCGCTACTGCTGATGGTGCTGCAGGTGCTGGAGGCTCTACTGGTATTGCTGGTGCTGCGGCCCTAGAGGCTGGAGCTGCTGCTGGTGCTGCAGACCCGGGCGTTGGAGCTACGGCTGGTGCTGAGGACCCAGGCGCTTGTGCTGCTGCTGGTGCTGAGGACCCGGGAGTTGGAGCTGCTGCTCGTGCTGAGGACCTGAGAGTTGGAGCTGTTGCTGGTGCTGAGGACCCTGGCGCTGGTGTCACTGCTGGTTCTGGAGTCGCTGCACGGCCGCGGCCGTACTTCGTTCCACTCCTTCAGCAGGTTCTTGGTCAGCTCCCTCCTCCTTGTCCTCCTCCCTCCTTAGGGTGTCCTCCGTCTGTCCAGTTACAGTCGCAGCTACCGTCTGCCTCCTCTCTCCCTGGTCGTGCTCCCTACACTGGTCCGACGGGACATCATCCTGAGGGTCGTGAGCCTGAGTCTCGTCCTGCGTCGCCTGAGTCTCGTCGTGCGTCGCCTGTCCGTGCTACTCTCACTGGTAGTCGTGTCCTGCGTCAGCGTCTTCGTGCTGTCCCAGGCACTCACCGGATGGAGCTTCGTCCTTCCAATGCTCCACATGGTGTCCCACTGCTGTCTCCTCCTGCGTCCTCTCTTCCTGCTCTTGCTGACCCGGGGTAAGACTGCCTTCGTGCTGCCAGTCCTACTGTCACGCGTCTCCTGGCTACTGTTGTCACCGACCCTTCCTTTGAGTCCGCTGCTGCGTCTGCCTTAGTTGCTGAGCTTGTCGACTTTGCTGCCACCTGTCGTCTAGACTACGCCGCTAGCCTAGTTGCTGAGTCTAAGTCTGTGTGTCCTCCGTCCGTCGGTGGTGAGTGTGCTCTTGGCATTGACGTCCTTGAGGACAAGCAGGAGGAGTTTGAGTGCTTTGCTGCCGCTTTGCCCCATCTCGTGTCCATGCTTGTTGCCCCTAAGGGAGACCCGGATGCACCAGACATCCCGACCCCGCACTCTTACGCAGAGGCAATGGCCGGTCCCTACTCCTCTCAGTGGCAGACAGCCATGGACACAGAGATGGCTTTGTGGAAGTCCACAGGCACCTACCTCGATGAGGTTCCCCTGCTTGGGGCGAACATCGTCAGTGGCATGTGGATTTTCAGGGTGAAGCGGCCGCCGGGCTCTCCGCCTGTCTTCAAGGCGCGTTACTTTTCACGAGGCTTCAGTCAGCGAGAGGGAGCTGACTTCTTCCAGACCTTCTCCCTGACCCCGAAGATGACCACTCTTTGGGTTCTGCTACACGTCGCCGCTCAGCGTGACTACGAGCTCCACTCTCTTGACTTCAGCACTGCTTTCCTACAGGGCAGCCTGCACGAGGAGATCTGGCTGCGCCGCCTACCTGGCTTCACTAGGTCGTTCCCTCCTGGTACCAAGTGGAGCCTCCGACGGCCAGTCTACGGTCTCCGCCAGGCACCACGTGAGTGGCACAAAACACTGAGGACTACACTTGTGGCTCTTGGGTTCACGCCTTCTACTGCTGACCCGTCGCTGTTTCTACGCACCAACACCTCACTGCCGCCGTTCTACATCCTCGTGTACGTCGACGACTTGGTCTTTGCCACTGCTGACACTGCAGCACTCGCCCACGTGAAGTCGGAGCTGCAGAAGAGACACATGTGCACAGACCTTGGTGAACTGAGAAGCTATCTTGGCTTGCGGATCACCCGGGACAGAGCACGCCGCACCATCACCTTGACTCAGTCACACATGGTGCAGCAGGTCCTTCAGCGCTTCCGCTTCACGTACTCCTCGCCCCAGCCCACTCCTCTGCCTACCGGTCACTCGCTCTCAGCTCTGCCTTCGGATGAGGTCGTAGAGCCGAGTGGCCCGTATCCAGAGCTTGTGGGCTGCCTCATGTACCTGATGACCCACAGTCGACCTGACCTTGCATACCCTCTTAGCGTTCTTGCACGCTATGTCGCTCCCGGCTGTCATCGGAAGGAGCACATGGATGCAGCTAAGAGGGTGTTGCGCTACTTGTGCAGTACATCGGGCATGGGGCTAGTGCTTGGAGGGCGAGACCCTGTTGTTCTCACTGGGCACCCAGACGCTTCTTGGGCAGACGACCAGGCTACTCAGCGGTCGTCTCAGGGTTACACCTTCAGTCTTGGCTCTGGTTCAGTTTCTTGGCGTTCTACTCGCTCTTCTTCTGTTCTCAGCTCCAGTTGTGAGGCTGAGATCTACGCCATAGCCATGGCGGCCCAGGAGCTACGCTGGCTCACCTACTTGCTGACCGACCTTGGAGAGCGGCCTCGTTCTCCTCCAGTGCTGTACGTCGACAACAAGGCAGCCATTGCCTTGTGTGAGGAGCACAGACTGGAGCACAGAACGAAGCACATTGCTCTGCGCTACTTCCTTGCTCGAGAGCTGCAGCAGCATGGTCAGCTTCGTCTGCGTTACGTGGCCTCTGAGGCCAACACTGCTGATGTGTTCACCAAGGCGCTTCAGCCTTGTGACCATCAACGCTTTTGCACTCTTCTAGGCCTTGTGCCTACTGGACCTCACTTGCTTACTTCTTGAGTCTGTTTGTACTGTGATCTCTATATATATACCTGCATGTTTACTCTTACTAGGTTGTGATCGTTGTACCTCTTGCTCTATTATAAACTTGTCTGTGAACCGGTCTTGTGACCACTTGCTTGTGCTCGGAATTTGTGTGGTATCCTTGAGATCCACCCTGAGCTTGTTTTGCCTTGCTTTGCCTTGACTGGTCTTGTGACCCCTAGTTCTCCCCCACTTCGCCTATGGGGGTGTGTCAAACATTATATATGTTGTGCTTGTTTAGGCTACAGTCGGTTAGCCTATAAGGGGTACACAATTCTAGGGTTAGGTACTTGTACTGATTTCACTGTTAGTTCATTCATTCCTGTTCATTCATTTCAACAGGATGTCCAGCGTTGCACCCGTAGAAGAGAGATGTGCACATGTATGCAGGGGCACGCAGACCTTTGGCCCGACATGCGTCGTTGTGCATCCGTCACCTGTTGTATGCACCGGACGGGCCACATCGACTTCAGGAGACCAGCCTGTAGTCGCTTTCGCCATCGCGATCTTGACGACGTTCGCGTGCCTCCGCAGAATTCGCTGAGCTGGTTACCTGGTCGACCACCTAGTATGCGCCCTAATTGACGAGCCCTTTGTCGACCACTGGCAGAATCATGGGAGACATTGGTAAGAGTTTTCACTAGCAAAGTTTGCATTTCAGAATGATAGGAATGACAATGACAAGAATAACTACATCAGGCACCTAACAGCTCTACAGCTAGCCTGGTCGACTGCCAGCACAGCATGGTCGACAGCTTGCTAGCGTTGCATAGAGGATTCCTGCCACAACTGCAAAAATGCATCGTGCCAACATAGCAGGTCGGCGACATGCCAACGCTGCATTATAGTGGTTGTCCAGCGTTGCACCCGTAGAAGACAGCTGTGCGCACGTATGCAGGTGCGCGCAGAATTTTGGCCTGACATGCATTGTTGTGCATCCGTCTGTCAGAATCCCAACCACTAGACCATTGGGATAAAAGGGCTTGTTTCAGTAGCCGGTCAGTGCGCCCATAACCCCCCAGGTGAACACGCCTGTAACCCTCTCCAGGATCAATCGGGCATCCACAGTGTAGATCTACTGACACCCCCCCACACTAGGAGGCCCAGGACTAAGCACAGCGGCAATGGCCTACATGTGCATACACCGGGAATCGAACCCGAGATCGCTCTGATACCATGTCAGAATCCCAACCACTAGACCATTGGGATAAAAGGGCTTGTTTCAGTAGCGGGTCAGTGCGCCTATAACCCCCCAGGCGAACGCGCCTGTAACCCTCTCCAGGATCAATCGGGCATCCACAGTGCAAATCTACTGACACCGTCTGCTGTTGTCTGCGCCTGACGAGCCACATTGACTTCAGGATACCAGCCCAAAGTTGCCTTCGCCATCGTGATCTCGACGACGTTCGCGTGCCTTTGCAGAACTCGCCGAGCAGGTTAACTGGTTGACCTGGTCGACCACCTAGTATGCACCCTACTTGACGAGTCCTTCGTCGACCACCACACCAGTCAAACTACCCCTCCTAGTCGACTGCCCGTCCATTGGTTAGCCCAGTCAGCTGCAATGGTTGAGCTCCCTTGGTCGACAGCTCCAGCCTCGCGACAATCCTGAGTAGGTCGACGACCACCTCGTCAACCAGCGCAGCACATGGTAGAAGAAGGTTGTCGAGCTCCCCTAGTCTACGGAAACACCGCATCGATCCCCTGCAACTTGACGAAGCCTGCCAAGCAGTTCCTCACTGCGTACAGTCGGCTGCTTTTTCCGTACATCTGACCAGGACGTCGGCGTCGCCAAAGCGAGGGTGGGGCCAACACTCCATTCCCGTTGACACTCCCCTACCCCGCTCATGCTTGGGGTCCCCAGCCCACACGGCAGTACTCCACGGAGAAAACTCGTCCTCGGTGTGCACTCGACACACAGCACGCCATCACCACACCAGCAGTGTAGAAGGGCACGACACCCACTGCTGCACCTTATCGTCCCTGTCGCCGACGCTGGCTAGGCGCACTTGGCCGATCGCGCCGGAGCACCGGTTGAAAGCAGGAAAGTGTAGAACCTTTGTCAAGAAGTCGGCCGGCTGCTCGGTGGTCGGGATGTACTTCTGCACGAATTTCCCGTGCCTCACCATGTGTTGCAGCCACGCGTAGTGTCGCTCCATGTGCTTGAGGTTGTGCGTCAGCCCCAAGCCCTCAGCGACCGTGATAGCCATTTTGTTGTCCACCCAGAGGACTGTCGGCTTCTCGGCGTTGAGCTGCTGGAACTCCGCAAGGAGGAAGCGGAGTCGGCGTTCCTCCTTGCCAACATCTGTGGCCGCCATGTACTTTGACTTGGTTGACAACAATGTCGCACACTTGATGCGTTTGCTCGACCAGAAGACAACGGACCCTCCTAGATGAACATGTAGCCGCCCGTGCTTATCTGATTTTGCTTGTCGCCGGCGTCATAGGCGTCCACGTAGCCGACCAGCTCCAGCGACTCTGGCCTGTCAGAATATATCTGTAACTGCCTGTAGGTGTAGTTAGTGTAGTTATTATAAACTTTGTTTGGTGGTGCACCTTCTTTGTTTCCTTTGTTATATGTTCTTGCAAACCTATAGTGAAGCCACTCTTTCTCCTCTCCAACTTTCTCGACACTCTCCTCAACCCTAAACTCGATCTCTAAGAGCCTAACCAAACTATGGCTCCTAAGCCCACCTATGCTTAGTATTTAAACATGGTATCAGAGCAAGTATCGACCTCCTGCTGCCTTCCTGCTTCCGCTGCATATCGTCCTGCCGCGCGCCTCGGGCGCGCGGCATATTTTTTGGCGCACGGCGTCTTCCTGACCCGCGCGTGGCCTGCCCTCACGCCGCCTGCGCGCCTGCCTCACGTCCACGCGCGGGCCTGTCTTGCCCGCCCGTACCCTCCACTTTGCAGCGCCCTGCAAGGCGCCGCTCCTGCTCGTCGCGACGCACCTGCGGGACCCGGGTGTCGCCGCTCCTGCTCGTCGCGGCGCCCCTGGGACATCGCCCCTACTCGTAGCGGCACCCCTTGGGCGCCGTTCCTACTCGTCGCGGCGCCCTCCCCCCTGGCCACCGCCTCTGCCTCACCTGCGCCCGCGCCAGCATTGCAGCCGCGCGCGGGCCTACCTTGCACCGCAGCCGCCCCTGGACCTCAGCAGCTGCTCCTGGACCTCAAAAGCCGCCCCTGGACCCCGCGAGCCGCCCCAGCAGCAGCCCTCAGCGCCGCCCCTGGAGCAGCCGCCCCTGGTGCAGCCGCCCTTGGACCTCAGCAGCCGCCCCTGGACCCCACGAGCTGCCCCAGCAGCAGCCCACGGTGCCGACCCTACAGCTGTATGCGCCGCCGCTCTTGGACTCGGTACGGCTGCCTGCCTGTGCTGCCTGTTGCTGCCCGTGCCTATGCTGCCCGTGCCTGTGTTGCCCGTTGCCGCCCGTTGCTGCCCGTGCCTGTGCTGCCCGTTGCTGCCTGTTGCTGCCCGTGCCTGTGCTGACCGTTGCCGCCCGTTGCTGCCCATGCCTATGCTGCCCGTTGCCGCCCGTTGCTGCCCGTGCCCGTGCTGCCTGTTGCCGCCCGTTGCTGCCCGTGCCTGTGCTGCCTGTTGCTGCCCGTGCCTGTGCTGCCTGTTGCCGCCCGTTGCTGCCTGTGCCTGTACTGCCCGTTGCTGCCTGTTGCTGCCCGTGCCTGTGCTGCCCGTTGCCGCTCGTTGCTGCCCGAGCCTGTGCTGCCTGTTGCTGCCTGTTGCTCCCCGTGCCTGTGCTGCCCGTTGCCGCCCATTGCTGCCCGTGCCTGTGCTGCCTGTTGCCGCTCTGCTGCTGTCCGCGCCCTTGTGCGCTCTGGTCTGCCTGCGCCCTCGTGCGCTCTCCTGCTGCCCGCGCCCTCGTGCGCACTGCTGCTACCCGCGCCCTCGTGCGCTCTATTCTGCTCTGTCGCCCCTGCCCCCCCCCCCCCCCCCCCCCCCCTTCTTCGTCTCCTTACTGCGCGTGCAGCCGTGGAACGGAGGCTATGGGGGTGATGGGTATGGGGGTGATGGGTGTGTGTGATCCCCTTCCCCTCCTCCTCCTTTCTCTCCCACTGCTGCAGCTGCCGCTGGGGGGGGGTGGGTGTGAGGGTGTGGGGGAGCTGGGGGAGAGGTGCTAGGGTTGACAAGGAGTGTGGAAGGGGGAGCTGGAGGACTGAGGAAGGTTCCACGAAGCAGTCGCCTTGGAGCCAGCACCTTCACCTGCCAGCAGCCTCTCCTCATATAGTCCCTCCTCCTCACTTGCCCTCTCCTTCTGCTGCGCTTGGTGTATCCCTTCAAGGGGTGTCTCTGCATTAGCTTCTGCTGCAGGCAGTTATGGGGGAGTGTCAGAATATATCTGTAACTGCCTGTAGCTGTAGTTAGTGTAGTTATTATAAACTTTGTTTGGTGGTGAACCTTCTTTGTTTCCTTTGCTATATGTTCTTGCAAACCTATAGTGAAGCCACTCTTTCTCCTCTCCAACTGTCTCGACACTCTCCTCAACCCTAAACTCGATCTCTAAGAACCTAACTAAACTATGGCTCCTAAGCCCACCTATGCTTAGTATTTAAACATGGCCGACCGCCGAACTCCAGGGTGGTGTCACGGGTGTCGGCGAGGTAGGCAAGGCAGCGGTCGACCTCGCGCCAGTGCTGGTCGCTCCTCACCGTGAGGCTGCTCCCCAGCTTGCTGTAGGCGAACGCGATGTCCGACCTCGTCGTCGTTGCCGCGAATTGCAGTGAGCCGACCTTCTGCCAGTACTCCTCTTCCTCACGGTCCCGCACCTCCTTGTCGTCGAACGTCAGCTCGGCGTGGGCATCGACCGAGACTGGCGTCTTTGGGATGCGCCCAGTCTGCTCCTCATCGATGAAGCGCCTGCGCAGCTTGTCGGTATAGTTTTGCTGGTGCAGCCACAGCTTCCTCGCTGGCCTGTCGCGCACGATCTCCAGCCCAAGGTACTAGACGACCGTCGAGCTCTTGCGCAGCTCAAAGGCGGCCTCCAGCAGCTCCTTCAGCTCCTTCAGCATAGCAGTGGTGCTTTTGGCGGCGAGTAGATCGTCGACGTAGACCAGCACACATCAAGTCAGTCCATCGTTGCCGACCTTGAAGTAGAGCGCCATGTCGACTTGTCTCTTCTTCCAGCCAGCGCCTAGCAGAACGCGGTCGAGAGCCCTATACCACAGCAGCGGGGACTGATTCAACCCATAGAGGCTCTTCAGCAGCTTGCACACCCGGCCGATCCCGTCGTCGAAGTAGTCCGGCTGGTACATGTACAACACCCAGTCGAGCTTACTCTGCAAGAAAGCGTTCTTCATGTCGAGCTGCATCAGGTTGAGGTCGAGGACGACGACAATGGTGAGGAAGATCCTCAGCATAACGTAGCTACTCAGTGGCGAGTATGTCTCATCGTAGTCGGGGCCGTATACCTGCGTGAAGCCTTTCACAACCAGCCTCGCCTTCTCGCGCTCGACGGTGTCGTCGATGCAGTACTTGGTCGTCAGCATCCGCCGGTTCTTCATGATATTCACCCCGCGTGGGCATTCGACCAGCTCCCAAGTGCCCATGCCGATGAGGTTGCAAATCTCCTCGTCCATGGCGGCCTTCACCGCCTCGCCCTTCCAGCTCGCCAGCGCCTCCTTCACCGTCATCGTCGCGATGTCCCAGCAGTGTTCGGGGTCAGCATGCATGTCAAGGTCAAGCTGGGGCAGGTTAACATCTTCCTCTTCATCGTGGCAGTGTGGTGAAGGCAGTTGGTGGCAGACATGCGTGGTAGCTCAGCCACTGTGGTGGCCTCCGAGGTCGACCTGAGCGTCGCAACTCAAGCTCTGAGCATTGCACCTCACGCGTCTCAATCGGCACCTCCACCACGTCGCTGTCGGTGGACTCCTCTCTAGCCAATAGCTCCCCTTCCTTGTCGACATTCTCGTCATCGACCAGCTGCTTCGGTAGTGTTGGCTCTTTGCCCGGCTGCTCCCCTCTCGTCGGCCCTCCTGCCGACTTCTCTTTCATCGACAGCTCTCCTGTCGAATTCCCTGTCTGCCGCTCCCCTGTCGACTGGAATTCTGCTGCTACCTCCTTCTGAACCAGCTCCCCTGTCTGCTGCTTCCCTGTTGATGGCTACACATCCTCATCGACGAGCTTGGCATCTCGTCGGTCGATGGCGATGCCACTGTCCGGCGCCACAGGCGATGCCTCCAGGCATTCCTCATCACTGGGGGCCGATATTAGTGTCGACGCAGGGTGATTTGCGATGGGGGTGGGAGGAGCAAGAACAGGGGGAGGAGGGAGGACTTCCTCGACATCCTCATCAGCAGGCTTGTCGACCTCGGCGAGCAGTAGGAACGTCGCCGTCGGGGTGTCTGTCGACGGGTGTGCCTGCGTCTGCCCCAACGTCGGCCTATACTTCGCGTTCCACACCTCCAGCGATAGCGTCTTGTAGAAGATCACCTCGACTGACGTGACCACCTTGTTGTCGGGCAAGTCCAGCACCTCCCAGCCCTTACTCTCCGACGACACGCCCAGGTGAAGCCCCCAGCGAGCCTTCGGCACCAGCTTCCCACCGCGCTGCTACTCAGGAACCATAAACTGCACCATGCAGCCCCACACCCGTGTCAGGGTGAGGTCGGGCTTCTTCCCAGTCAGCAGCTGGTACGGCGTTGTCCCCGGCGGCGTCGTTGACCGCTCCAAGCGCGCACCCAGAAGGCTTGTCGCAAGGTGAGGTGCCACCAGTGGTGCTGCACGCCCATGTGCAGCAGCATCGTCCGCACGGACTCGACGGCCATGTGCATCTCTCTCTCAGCCATGCCGATCTGCTGCGAAGTGTAAGGGCACGTCAGGTTGTAGACGATGCCTTTCCCGTCGACGAAGTTGGTAAACTCCTTCTCGAGAAACTCCCCTCCTCAGTCTGAGCAGAGCATCAGCACCGACTTCTTCATCTGCCGTTCCACCAGTACCAGCTAATGCAGCAGATTACTCTTCTTAGCAACCGTAACCACCCTCACAAACCAAGTGTGGCGAAGCTTCATTAGCAGGAAGTACAAGCTACAATCATTGGCAGCCACCCGAATTGGCCCGCACAAGTCAATGTGAACGACATCTAGTACCTCCTCGGCGTCCGAGCCCTTGTCAAGGAAGGTGTGCTATGCCAGCTTTCCTCCGACGCATGAGACACATGGCGTGTCGATGCCGACGTGCGTGAGCCTCGCGTGCCACCAGTCGGGGGTCGACTTCGTCGCCGAGAAGATCATCCGCAGAGCCACCACCTAACTAGACGTTGACGACAAATTTGTCGAGCAGGGGCGTAGGTTGGTGCAGAGGACTCGGCCAGTGTAGCGTGCTCGACCAGCACCTCGTCTGCACTCGACACGAGTAGCTGTCCATCGCCGTCGTCCTTCAGCTTCACACCACTCTCCTTCAGTTGGCCGGCTGACAGCAGGTTCTCCTGTGGCCGCCATGTACTCCGACTTGGTCGACGACAATGTCGTGCACTTGATGCGTTTGCTCGACCAGAAGACAACGGACCCTCCGTAGACGAACACGTAGCCTCATTTGCTCCTCCAGCTGTCCGATGTACAGGTCGTCTGTTGCTTGATACGTCCACAGGATGAATTGCCACGCTTGGTGACCAGCATTCAGTCGCTCTCGACATGACCTGAGCGCCATCTGCACCACCGGCGAGCAGCACCTCAAGATGAGCATGAAGGTGAACAGCACGAAACTCCTCGTGCAGCTCAACCTCGTCCTCTGGCAGAATTGGTACGGTGCCATCGGCAAAGCCCTTCAGCCCGGCGACCTCCAACTGAGGTTCCATCCCCTCCCTCCAGGTGATGAGGTCCCGTCGACCTTGCACCGGTGCGACTGTGATCTTGTCCGGCAAAGACTTGAAGTAGCCATACGCCGGCGCGATCCCGCCCGCCATCACATGCGTCGTCGCCAAGAATCCTCCATCACTTCGTAGAGGAGAGCCACGTCGTCCGTCGACGTTGGCACGCGAGCTCCCTACAACCGTCATCGACCACTGCACTCGCACCTGACTCCTGTCGATGCCACTGTCGACCTTGATCACCCCTCTCTTTTTCGTGCCCTCGCTGCCGCTGACTCGTGCACCACCATCGACCTCCTCGTCTATGCCGCCTTTGTTTCGCACCGGTCAAGGAGATGCAAGATGGGAAGGGTGCTCCATCGTGCACTACGCTCGGATGCCCAGCTCGACGATCTCCAAGGGGAGGGTTGCCCGTACTCGTCAGCCTCATGGTGTCTCCTTGCATCAGCCAATCGAGTCTCCAAGGTGTCCACTACACCTGCTTCTACTGTCAGATTTATATGACATAGTTGCTGTAGGCTATAGTGGGGTAGCACATATGGGGTACAGGTTTCTAAGGTTGTATTTGTACCCCATCTTTCCTTAGTCATTTTTCATTCCTGTTCTTCAACTCTCACATGGTATAGAGCGGGTTCCCTGTGGGAACTTCGCCTAGGGCCCACCGAAGCGCGCCCCGAGGCGCGCGAACCTTTTTTTTTTTTTTCTAGCGACCCTCTGTGTCGCCCTTCCCTGGCGGCCCCGCCGCCCCTTCAGACGCGGCCCCGCCGCCCTTTTCAGACGCAGCCCCGCCGCCCTTTCAGACGCGGCCCCGCCGCCCTTTCAGACGCGGCCCCACCGCCCCTTTCAGACGCGGCCCCGCCGCCCTTTCGGGCGCGGCCCCGCCGCCCCTTTCGGACGCGACCCCGCCGCCCTTTCAGACGCGGCCCCTCTGCCCATTCGGACGCGGCCCCGCCGCCCTTTCCGACGCGGCCCCGCCGCCATCACTCGCGGCCCCACCGCCTCGTCGCGGCCACGCCGCCCTGTCGCGGCCCCACCACTGAGTCGCGGCCCCGCCGCCTCTTCGTTGCGGCCCCGCCGCTCCTCGGCGCGGCCCCGCCGCCTCCTACCTGCGGCCCTACAGCCGCCTCAACTGCGGCCCTTTGCCGCCCTACCTGCGGCCCAACGGCAGCCCTACCAGCAGCCCACCTGCCGCCCTACCTGCAGCCCACCCGCCGCTTTCCGTGCGGCCCTTCGCTGCCCTACCCGCGGCCCTTTGCCGCTCTACCAGTGGCCCACCCGCCGCTCTACCTGCGGCCTACCCGCCGCCCTACCCGCGGCCCTACAGCCGCCCTACCTACGCGGCCCAGCATCAGCCGAGCCGCCCAGCAGCAGCCGAGCCGCCCAGCCGCTGCCGAGCCGCCCAGCCGCAGTCGAGCCGCCCAACAGCAGCCAAGCTGCCCAGCACCAGCTGTGCCGCCCAGCAGCAAACGAGCCGCCCAGCAGCAGCCGAGCCGCCCAGCAGCAGCCGGGCCGCCCAGCCGCAGCCGAGCCGCCCCGCAGCGGCCGAGCCGTCCTGCAGCCGTCGAGTCGCCCGACCTGCCCTGTCTGGTGAGCACAGCACTGCCCTACTGCTACTGCGTGCCCTTCCCGACTGCTTGCACTGCTAGTCTGTCGTCATGGCTACCCCCAGTGTCCTAGCTTTTGACGCTGAGGGCAGAGCCATTGACTTTGAGGTCTGGGTCGACGACCTGCAGTTGTTTTTACAGTGCGATAGGGCAGACGGCCTTTCTCTCTTTGACCTCACCTCTGGCGCCTCGCCTGCCCCTACTGCTGATGCTGACCCCACTGTTCGCTCTCAGTGGGCCACCCGCGATGCTACTGCACGTCTTGCTGTGCGTCGCCACTTGCCCACCACTGAGCGCGCGCACTTTAGTCAGTACAAGAGTGCTCAGACCTTGTACGACGCTGTAGTTGCGCGCTACTCTTCCCCTGCCACTGCTGCACTGAGCCGTCTCATGCTACCGTACCTCTTTCTTGATCTCACTGCCTTTCCTACTGTCGCTGATCTCATTACGCACCTTCGCACTAGTGACACTCGCTACCGCGCTGCCCTTCCTGCTGAGTTCTGTGCCAAGAACCCCCCCCCCATGTACATCGCTCTCTACTACATAGTCACTCGTCTCCCTGACTCCCTCCGCGTAGTCAGGGACCACTTCCTCTCGGTCTGTCCCACCACCCTCACTGTCGACCTCCTCGAGAAGGCCCTCCTAGCGGCGGAGAAGAGTATAGTCACTGTAGGAGCCTCTCGTGGTGACCCGCGCACCCCCATCTTTGAGGGGTGTTCTCCTTCCTCCCTGCTGCCCTCTGTTGCCTCTGCTGCTGCTGCCGACCTGCTCGGTCTTGAGTCAGTCGGCGCGGCGTCTGCCCCCAGCGGGAGACGCCGCACTGGCAAGGGCAAGAGGGGCAAGGGCGCGGGTGGAGCTAGCGGGGGCGGTGGAGGTGGCAGTGGAGGCGGCGGAGGGAGTGGGGGTGGCGGTGGGAGTGGTGACGGGAGTGGTGGTGGTAGCGGCGCCAGTGGCGGCGGAGGTGGTGGCGGCGGAGGCGGTGGGAGCGGAGGCGATGGAGGTGGTGGCGGTGGAGGCGGTGGTGGCGGAGGAGGTGGAGCTGGTCGGGGGAGTGCTCCGCAGAGGAGCGTCTCTAGTGGTGGTCCGCGGCAGCAGCAGCAGCAGCAACAGCGTGCTCGGGACGTCCTCACGCCTCAGCAGCTCCGTGAGTGGTACACACAGGGTCAGCGTGGTGGAGGCTTTGGCCCGTGCACCTACGTTCTTCGCAGCGGCGACCGCGCGGGTGAGCAGTGTGGGGGTGCCCACGCCACCAGGCGCTGCTTTGGCCGCCTGACAGACGCCTGGCGTCAGCAGTTCCCTGACGCTTCTGAGATCCCTCGCTGGGGGGACCTTTCTAGGGCTGGTGTAGCGATCTTTGAGCTAGACTTTGATGCTATCCTTGCTGACCCCTCTGGGGGTCCTGTCCTCTCTCACTTTTCCACTGTCCTCCCGTGTCCGGCTGCCCCCTCGGGCACCCTGTCTGGCCTGTACCTCCACTCGTTCTCGACGAACTTGGTGAGTGGTGCGGACTTGCAGGATGCGGGGGTTCACCAGTTCACTCCCGCGAGTCAGCGGGTGACCCACTGCACGGACGCACGCACAGGCCGGCACCTGGCCACGTTCTCTCGTCGGCCGGGGTCGAGCCTCTACACCCTGACCACTGTGTCTCCTCCTGTCCCTGCGTCTGGTCAGGTAGCTGCGTCAGGTCAGGTGTTTGCTGCTGCGTCCCGGTCTGGCCCTGAATCTGCCCCCTGTTCGTGTCGTCTTCTGTCTCACGAGACTCTCCTGTGGCACCACCGGCTTGGCCACCCCTCCTTGCCCCATCTTCGGGGCATGGCTTCCCGTGTCCTTGTCTCTGGTCTTCCCCAGTCTCTCCCTCCCCTTCCTTTGGGACCAGGTCCTTCCTGTGTCCCCTGTGTCGAGGGGCGCCTCAGGGCTGCTCCTCACTCCTCCCAGTTTCCCCCAATAGAGGCTCCTCTGCAGACACTTCACATGGACGTGTGGGGCCCGGCCCCCGTCCGTGGGCAGGGTCACGAGCGCTACTTCCTGTTGGTGGTTGACGACTACTCGCGTTACACCACAGTCTTCCCCTTGCGCAGCAAGGGTGCTGTCACTGAGGTGCTGATCGACTGGATCCGCGAGGCTCGTCTCCAGCTCAGGAGGAGCTTCGGCTCGGACTTTTCTGTTCTGCGTCTGCACTCTGACCGAGGTGGGGAGTTCTCCTCTCGCCTTCTGCGAGACTACTGTCGTGCACGGGGGATCCGCCAGACCTTTACGCTTCCGGACTCTCCACAGCAAAATGGGATTGCTGAGCGCCGCATTGGCATGGTCATGGATGTCGCTCGTACGTCCATGATGCATGCGGCTGCCCCCCATTTTCTGTGGCCGTTTGCGGTTCGGTACGCGGCGCATCAGCTCAACCTTCACCCTAGGGTCTCTCGGCCCGCGATGTCCCCACTCTTACTGTGGACGGGGAAGGTCGGCGATGTGTCTGCGTTCCGTGTCTGGGGATCTCGGGCGTTTGTCCGCGACTTGTCTGCGGACAAGCTGTCCCCTTGTGCTGCTCCCTGTATCTTCCTTGGCTTCCCCCCTGACGCTCCAGGGTGGCACTTCTACCACCCCTCCTCTCGTCGTGTTCTGTCCTCCCAGGACGTCACGTTCGACGAGTCAGTCCCCTTATACCGCCTCTTCCCCTACCGCAGTCCTTCCCTCCCCCCGCCACCGGACTTCCTTGTGCCGGTTCCCCCCCCCGTTAGACCCCCTCCCCCCTCAGGTTCCTGCCCCCTCAGGTGTGTCCTAGGTAGACGCCGTTGACCCGGTCGAGGTTACTGGTGCCTCTAGTGCTGCTGCGGGTGTTGAGCCTGGGGGTGCTGACTCTGGGGGTGTTGTGCGCGTGGGTGCTGAGCCTGGGGGTGCTACTACTGAGGGTGCTGAGCCTGGGGGTGCTGAGCCGGGGGGTGCTGTGCCTGGACCTGCTGAGCTAGGGGGTGCTGAGTCTGGGGGTGCTGAGTTTGGAGCTGTTGAGCCTGGGGGTGCTGCGTCTGGAGCTGCTGAGCCTGGAGGTGCTGAGTCTGGGGGTGTTGCACCTTGAGCTGCTGAGCCTGGGGTTTCTCCTGGTGCTCCGTCTTGGCGGGAGCCCCTCTCTCCACAGGAGCTGCGCGAGTGGTTTGCTCGCCGCTGGAGGCGTACTACTGGAGCTGGAGCTTCTTCGACCGCTGAGGGTACTGGTGCCGCCGGTCCCGGAGCTGCTGGGCCTGTGGGTCCTACTAGAGCTGGAGCTGCTGAGGGTGTTGGTGCTGAGACTACTTCTGTCTGTCCTGGCGGTGGTCCTGCTGCTAATGCTGCTGGAGGTCCTGCCGCTGGAGGTGTTGGTGGCGCTGGTGCAGCAGCTGGACGTGTTGGTGGCGCTGGTGGAGCCGCTAGAGGTGGTGGTGGCGCTGGTTCAGCTGCTGGAGGTGTTGGTGGCGCTGGTGCAGCCGCTGAGGGTGCTAGTGCTGTCCCTGCTGGGTCTGGAGCTGCCGCGCGGCCTCGGCCGTACTTCGTTCCGCTCCTACAGCAGGTTCTTGGTCTTTCTCCTCCTGTAGAGTGTCCACAGCCTGTCCAGCCGCGGTCACTGTTGGAGCCTACCTCCCCACTGCCTGCTCCCTCTCCGTACACTGGTCCTACTGGGGGTCTTGCTGAGCGTCGTGAGCCTGCGTCTCGTCCCGCGTCGCCTGTTCGTGCTGCTCGCGCTAGTGGTCGCAGTTCGCGTCAGCGTCCTCCTCCTGTCCCTGGCACGCACCGGATGTCTCTACGTCTGTCCACTGCTCCTCTGCGTGCCCCTTTGCCTTCTCCTCCTGAGTCCTCTCTTCCTGCGCTTTCCGACCCGTAGTTGGACTCTCTTCATGCTGCCAGTCCTACTGTCACGCGTCTTCTTGCTACTGTTGTCACTGACCCCTCTTTTGAGTCCACTGCTGCGTCTGCTCTTGTCGCTGAGCTCGTCGACTTCGCTGCTCGCTGTCGTCTAGACTACGCTGCTAGTCTTGTTGCTGAGTCTGCGTCTGTCTGTCCTCCGTCCGTCGGGGGTGAGTGTGCTCTTGGCACGGACGTCCTTGAGAACAGGCAGGAGGAGTTCCAGTGTCTGGCTGCTGCTTCACCTCATCTTGCGTCTGTTCTGCTTGCCCCTGAGGGAGACCCGGATGCACTTGACATCCCGACTCCGCGTTCTTACGCGGAGGCCGTTGAGGGTCCCTACTCCTCTCAATGGCAGGCAGCTATGGATGCAGAGATGGCCTCCTGGAAATCCACAAGCACCTACGTTGACGAGGTTCCCCCTCCTGGGGCGAACATCGTCAGTGGCATGTGGATCTTCAGGGTGAATCGGCCGCCTGGCTCTCCACCTGTCTTCAAGGCGCGGTACGTTGATCGTGGCTTCAATCAGCGGCAGGGAGTTGACTACTTTCAGACCTTCTCTCCCACCCCGAAGATGACTACTCTTCGGGTGCTGCTGCACATAGCCGCTCAGCGCGACTACGAGCTTTAGTCTCTTGACTTTAGCACTGCTTTCTTGCAGGGCAGCCTACACGAGGAGATCTGGCTGCGCCGTCCACCTGGCTTCACTGGGACTTTCCCTCCTGGCACCCAGTGGAGCCTCCGACGGCCAGTCTACGGTCTCTGCTAGGCACCGCGTGAGTGGCACGACACACTGAGGACTACGCTTGCGGCTCTTGGGTTTGCTCCCTCTACTGCTGACTCGTCGTTGTTTCTGCGCACCGACACTTCTCTGCCGCCGTTCTACATCCTCGTGTACGTCGACGACTTGGTCTTTGCCACTGCTGACACTGCTGGACTCGCCTACGTGAAGTCCGAGCTGCTGAAGAGACACACGTGCACAGACCTGGGTGAACTGCGCAGCTACCTTGACTTGTAGATCACTCGGGACAGAGCACGCCGCACCATTACCTTGACTCAGTCACACATGGTGCAGCAGGTCCTTCAGCGCTTCGGCTTCACGTACTCCTCGCCTCTGGCCACTCCTCTGTCTACTCGCCACTCGCTCTCAGCTCTGCCTTCGGATGAGTCCGTAGAGTCGAGTGGCCCGTACCCAGAGCTTGTTGGCTGCCTCATGTACCTGATGACCTGCACACGACCTGACCTTGCAGATCCTCTTAGCATTCTTGCACGCTATGTTGCTCCTGGGAGACACCGACCAGAGCACATGGCTGCAGCGAAGAGGGTGTTGCGCTACTTGTGCAGTACGTCGGGCATGGGGCTAGTGCTTGGAGGGCGGAGTCCAGTGTTCCTCAGTGGTCACGCGGACGCTTCTTGGGCTGACGACCATGCTACGCAGCGGTCGTCGCAGGGGTACACCTTCAGTCTTGGTTCTGGCTCTGTCTCTTGGACGGCTACTCGCTCGTCTTCTGTTCTCGGCTCCAGTTGTCAGGCTGAGATCTACGCCGGGGCCATGGCTGCACAGGAGCTTCGCTGGCTCACCTACCTGCTGACTGACCTTGGAGAGCCGCCTCGTTCTCCTCTAGTGCTGTACGTAGACAACAAGGCCATGCTGGCCTTGTGTCGAGAGCAGCGCTTGGAGCACAGAACGAAGCACATTGCTCTCCGCTACTTCCTTGCTCGTGAGCTGCAGCAACGTGGTCAGTTGCGACTTGCGTACGTGGCCTCTGAGGCAAACACTGCCGATGTTTTCACCAAGGCACTTCCGCCTTGTGATCATCAGTGCTTCTGCACTCAGCTGGGACTTGTACCTGTCTTACCTCACTTGCTTACCTCTTGTCCTTGCCTATACTCTTGCATATATATATACCTGCTCTTGCTTGTTTAGCCTTATATATATATGCCTTCTCCTGCATGTGAACTGGCCTTTTTGGCCTTGACCTTGTGCTCGGACTGTGTGGTGACTTTGTGATCCACCCTGAGCTTTGCTTTGCTTTGCTAGACTGGTCTTGTGACCCCTTGTTCTCCCCCACTTTGCCTATGGGGGTGTGCCAGATTTATATGACATAGTTGCTGTAGGCTATAGTGGGGTAGCACATATGGGGTACAGGTTTCTAAGGTTGTATTTGTACCCCATCTTTCCTTAGTCATTTTTCATTCCTGTTCTTCAACTCTCACATCTACTACGTGGTCGACCATGGTGACTATTGCGGCTGCCGGCCCACGAACGACTTACTAAGTGCAAAAGTCGGCTCCTATCTGAAGGTCGCTTGTTCGATCTATGCTCACCGCACCATGCGGAGAGTCACTGTACAATAATCGTGAGCTAGAATACGGGGTGTTGGCACAAAATTTAGTTGTGATTGTAGCTTTGCCGGGTTCGTTAGCAATTGCACAATCACGGGAGAAAATGGCAAGAGTTTTCATTTGCAAAGTTTGCATTCTAGAATGATAGCAATGACAATAACAGGAATGACTACATCAGGCTCCTAGCAACTCTGCAGCTAGCCTTGTCGACCTCCAGCACAGCATGGTCGACGCCTGCCAGCGTTGCGTAGATGAGTCGCGCCAGCACTGCAGAAACGCGGCCTACCAACATAGCAGCTCGACGGCGTGCCAACAATGCAGCAGAGCGGCTGTCCAGCGTTGCACCCGTAGAAGACTATTGTGTGCACGTATGCAGGTGCGCGCAGACCTTTGGCTCGACATGCAACGTTGTGCATCCGTCGGCTGTTATCTGCATATGACGAGCCACACCGACTTCGAGATACCAGCCCAAGGTCACATTCGCCATCGCGACCTTGACGATGTTTGCGTGCCTCCGCGGAACTCGTTGAGCAGGTTACCTGGTTGACCACCCAGTGTGCGCCCTGGTCGACGAGCCCTTCGTTGACCACCGCACCGGTCGAACTGCCCTCCTGGTCGATGGCCCGTCCGTCACCCAGCCCAATCAGCTGCAGCCGTCGAGCTCCCCAGGTCAACAGATCCAGCCCCGCAACAGTCCTGTGCAGGTTGACGACCACCTCGTTGACCTGCCTCTCAGACAAAGGCCGTCAAGCTCCCCTAGTCGACAGCAACACCACAGCGATCCCCTGCAACTCGACAAAGCCCGCGCAGCTCATGACTGCGTACGGTCGGTTGCTTCTTCCGTACATCCAACCAGGACGTTGGCGTCGCCCAAGAGAGGGCGGGGCCAACACTCCTTTCCCGTTGACAGGAGGAGGCGGTGGCAGCGGTGGTGGTAGTGGAGGAGGAGGTGCAGAGTTAATAGGTGCGGCGCTTCTACAGAAGTAGCCACAGTAGTAGATTTAGTCAGCAGTTTCAGCAATGGAGAGCGCAGCCGGAGTGGGACCCGGTCAGACCAGATAGCACCGCCCAGCTAGTCGTCGCATGGTTCTGGATCCTTTTGGGGAGGCCTTTGGGCCGCCTCCACCCTTTGGGTCAGTGCTTTGCTCAGCTCATGGACCGCCACCACACGCAGTATAGGCTGGGTGGCCTTGCCCCGAACGGCGCCCAGCCAGTTGGGTCCATTGGTCCGACACTGTTTGACATGTCAGCGATAGATTTATTCAATATTGTTACTTGATGACTTGCAATCTGCTCCAGTGTTGTATGCTGATGTTGATTGTTGTGCTGATGGATCAATTTGCTCGTGCGTTTCTAGACTAGGATCGTTGCCTGTTACTAATTTATGTGCTTGGATTTCTAGTGTAGGTGCTAATGTAGTTACTAGCCTATGTGTACCCACGGCTGACGTGTTACTGTCCTTCACGCTGGACTCTTGATGGGTGTTGGACACCTACATGCCCGTATTGTCACAGTCACCTTTCGTGCACACGAGAGGTTTGCGGACGTTGCAACCGGGCCACCTCTGGCTATGTTCTTCCAGGATCCCCGCTCAAGTCTCTTCACTCTGCACACCACTTCCCCCCAGGTAGCTGCTCCTGGTCAGGTTGCTGCGTCATGCTCATGTGGGTCACTCACCCACCCGTCAGTCTTGTGGTACCACCATCTTGGCCACCCTCGATTCTTCCGTCTTTGCCACATATCTAGGCACGGTCGTGTCCCAGGTCTCCCGTCCTTTCTCCCGTCGCTCCCTCCGTCACCTGCGCCGCCATGCACTAGTTTTGTCGAGGGTAGGTTGCCTACCACCCCTCGCCCCTCCTCCCCTGCGTCGACCTCTGAGCCTCTCCTAACTCTCCACTAGGACGTTGGGCATAGGAGGAGAGCTTCTTCCTGATGGTCGTTGACGTCTTCACTCACCACACCACATTGTTTCCTCTGCGGCAAAAATATGGCGTGACTTTTTAACTGGTCCCGTGGTTGGTAACCGCTAGTGCGTAGCATGGTAGTGTCATTTGTCTCCATTCCAACTGTGGGGGTGAGTTTTGCTCTGGCGTGCTTGCCGAGCTTTTTTGCAAGCAGGACATCACCCAGTCTTGGAAGCTTCCGTAGCAACCACAACAGAATGGGGTTGATGAGCACCACATAGGCTTGGTGGAGATCATTTGCACCTCCATGATCCATGCACGTGTGCCCCATTTTCTACGGCCCTAAGCAGTTCGATTCGCCTCACATCAATTGACCTCTGGCTGCATGTCTCTCGCTCGGAGGTTTCACTGAGCTGTCTTTGGACTGGGTCCCCCAGTGTTGCACCGGAGTTTCGTGTCTGCGGCTCCCTTGCGCATGTCTGCGATCCCTCTACAGACAAGCTCTCGGCTCGCACCCTTGCCTGTGTCTTTCTTGGTTTCTCGGTGGACGCCCCTTGATTCACGTTTTAACACCCGGACCTTCACCGGTTCCTCGTCTCGCGTGACGTTTCCTTTGATGAGCCTGTGTCCTACTACACCCACTACCCTCGCCAAGGTCTTCAAAATTCCCTGTGTATCTCACTTGTAGGTAATTTACGATGTGGCTTTCTCCTTCTACTCATCTTTCTTAGTGAAGCCCGCCTACCTCCAAACCTTCTCGAAGCTTTCTCACCATGCCCTCCTACTCTCCATCCATGCTCCTACTCCTAAGCTCCAAGTTAACTCGTTTCACAACATGATATCAGAGTGCTTTCGATCCTACAACTTTTTATCCAAGCAAAGCTAGTCATGGCAGATGCGCCAGCAGCGCCACATGCAACATCAGTCGCATCAGTAGTGCTAACCTACGCCAGCTGCGATAGCGACGCAAGCCAGCGCCATCCACGACATCAGTGCCAGCCAGCGCCGATTGCGACACTTGCACGGCACCAGTTGTGACATTAACACCATCCAGCATTAGCCGCGACGACAGCACCAGCAAGCGCAACCAGCGCCACAACATTCCATATGCGTCCGCTAATGCCGTGGGCCTACACTACCAGCCACGGCCCTCCTCTCTCTCCTTGCCGTGTCTGGTGGTGTGGTGGTGAGGGGGTGGTGGGGGTATCCACCCAACCACCACCAGCTGCACCACTCCTCCTTTCTCCTCTCTCTCAAGCGGTCCTTCATTGATAGTACTTAGGGTACAGGCACAGCATATAAGAATCGGGCATCCTAACATGTAGTCTAGCTATAGGGCAAGCTAGCAGGCGAACATGCAAGCAGCCAATTGTTATAGACTAAAGACGGAGTCTATGAAGATTAGAAACCGAAATATCACAAAATCGTTGGTGTCAATTTCTGGACTGAATAGTCGCGCTCACAAGAAATGCCGTCGACAAAAAACTCACCGTCAAAACTTCACCAAACTCAGATATGTTGTCGCCCTATTTGATGGCTACAATTCGCAATTTGAATCATACAATAAGGTGAAGTATTTCTTGAGTTATGAATTTTGGCGCACTAGGGGGTATGCTGCCATAGAATCTTAACTCAATCACAAGAGTCTCACAATTTCACAATTGCTACACAAGAGAGTTAGAATAGCAATAAACCAGGTGGGATGGGATGAGGAGGATGAGAGGGAAGGTCCCAAGAGAGTCCCCAACCAAGGAAACCCCATGCCACATAATTCCCCTCTCCATAGGTAACCCCACTTTCACTTTTGTCACTTTCCCAACCCATGCCATCCACCTTGTCCAACTTGGCCACACTTGCCAACCTGGTTTGGTTTGTTTTAACCACTTGGCAGCATCTACAGTGATGTTGACGAATCTACCAACCCCCAAAAGTCTATACCCCTTATGGAGTCAACCCCACAACTTCCCATAGTCACCACAACCAAATATCAAAAGCATATGAACTTCCAACGTTCGTAACTTTCTTGTTCGTGCTCCGATTGAAGCGATACTTGGTTCGTCGTAAAGCTCTTGAGAAGAGGAGTCACTTCAGATATCTGCTCAAGCCAAATAATATTCACACATGCTCAGAAAAACCAAACCGCACAAAACACAAATTCTTGCATACGCTCACACCACGCATGCAACGCACGAACACATGATGGGAGGCAGACAGACGTGAATGCATATGATTGCATCACACAACACCAATAACCCCTAACACTCCTGCCGCTTGGCTCGGCTAGCTAGGTCCTACCTCGTGTCCATCACCCGGGGACCGCTGCCTGGGGGCCCTTTACTCCAGCCCCTCACACATCCACGGCCGGCCCCCAGTCCAGGTCGTCCTCGAGGACCTACTAGAGGTCCCCTAGGCGAGGCTCCCACGGGTCGACTGCTGCTTGGGGGAAGGCTCGTTCGGTCGCCCTGTTGGACTTGGCCAGCAGGGTATTGGCCTGGCTGCGCTTGAGCATTACCAGCGTTGCTAGTAATGTGCAGTGAGCTTGGCTGCCACCATGGTGAGCCTACCTTGTCTTTGGTGCTGCGAGCCCTCTCTCTCTCTCTCTCTCTCTCTCTCTCTCTCTCTCTCTCTCTCTCTCTCTCTCTCTCTCTCTCTCTCTCTCTCTCTCTAATGGTCCTTGTATTGATATAGCAGGAAAGTACAAGCATGCATGGTATAAGGGCCTAGGTAACCAACAAACAAAGCCAACCAGTCACACAACTACCACACCGTCACACACTCTAGAGCTCCAGCAAAGG
Source organism: Closterium sp. NIES-65 (assembly GCA_948144175.1). Classification (NCBI taxonomy): domain Eukaryota; kingdom Viridiplantae; phylum Streptophyta; class Zygnematophyceae; order Desmidiales; family Closteriaceae; genus Closterium; species Closterium sp. NIES-65. The sequence continues at coordinate 3,788,195 of CANXME010000106.1, read as the reverse complement.
CTCGACCACCGCAAAGCAGTCCCCAAGGTGCATCTCCTGCCCTATGCCTCCAACAGGTGGGTTCTCAGCTGCTGCAGCCTCCCCCAATTTGATCAAGAGTCCCACTGACTGAGCCCTCTGGAGGGCCACAGACCACCTCTGTCTGAATTGATGCAGAAACTTGGCGGCATAGAAGGATTTTGAGTCGGCGTTGAAGTGGCGCCGAGCCGCTGTGTCTGCCAGGAGCTTGAGGAAGACCGGGACCTCGGCACATGGGCAGCCGTAGGTGTCTACCGCCAGTGGGAAGAAGCCTATCGTCTCTGGGCGGTTGGCGTAATGTTTTATTTTCTTGTCCGCTTGCTCACGTGCCGCCCACCCCCTGCCCTTCTGTGCCTCTGGGTCCCTGGTGCTGATGGGGTCGGTGATGGTTACATCGCAGATGTAAACCGCCCCACTGCTTCTGTCGGTCATAGTGAAGTCGGCGGTTTGCTCCTCGATGGGGCAGTAGGCGGCCGACTCTCTGTGTACTATAAACCCTGCGTCTTGCGCCATGCTGACGCAGGCATCCCTTAGCTCGTTGTGCGTGTTCGTGCGGTGCTTGCCTGTGCCGCAGCGGAGCAGGTGGTTCGGAAGGCGGGGGTCTGTGATAGCCGTGTGGTCAGTGCAGTCACAGTTTTTGGGGGTCGAAAACGGTAGGCCGAGTCGGAAACGAACCGCATTTGCGAAGTGTACCGGCCCTATCCGCCTAGCAGGGGCAATGGGGATCGCGGTGAGCCAGTCGCCTGTGCCGTAGCCCGTCATTGAAAACATCCTCTGTGTGTGCCCCGCAAGCGGATTCGGCTTCATGCGCCTCGTCGCCTGCACCTGCTTTGCGTACCTGCTTCCGTGGACCTTGAGTCCAAGCACGTGTTGGAGCCGGATGTCGGAACGTTTGAGCCGCTCCGTCTCGAGTATCTCCCGTGCATCCTGCGGCAGTGCCTCCTCACACTCCTTCAGCCATTCGTGTAGCGGTGTGCTGTCAGCCCGTGGCAGTAGCATATGATTCCGTGCCAGGGTGAGGGCGGTATCTTCCTCCAGCGGTAAACACCCGAGGTACAATGCCGCCTGCGTAAAACTGGCTGCGAAACCATAGATCCCTTCGACTAGGGGGTCGGTGATGCCCAGCCCTCCCAAGGATGGCGGCAGTGATGCTTGCTCCCAGACCCGTGACTGTTCGGTTCGACACGTGGGAACACGGATATCGCAAGCTGTGAGGAGCGTGGCGAGCAGATCCCTACCCCACTGGCTCCATGTGTCACGAGGGAGAAGGTGCAGTGGGGTCGTCCTGGTGAGATATGCAACTCGTCGCGATATGCATCGCGTAAGTAGCAGCGCTGCGACCTGGGGGTCCGTTCGCTCGAGCAGGGGTAAGGGTTTCGCCATCTCGGCGAGCTGACCCGCCAGGAACCGAGCTGCGCCGCTGTCTGGCCCCACGAAGCTACCCAGTAGTTTCATGCCACCTTTAGAGAACGGCACTACTGGCGGAAGGCAGGATGTGTCAATTGCGCAGGAGCTCCAGGCACTACACTTCTGTGGGTTGTGTTCGAGGCCCAGGCGCGCCAATTTTGTCGTGAAGCATGTGAATGCAGCTACAGTGCGGTCTGTGCCACCCAGGAAGGTGACATCGTCAGCATATGCCAGGCACAGCACGTCCGGGTGTGCTTCGGCAGTTTCTCGGAGTGTAGCGTGTATCCCTGCTGCAAATAGAAGTGGCCCAAGTGGGTCTCCCTGGCGTACGCCGCGTTCGCTTGTCAGTGGTGCGCTGTTGAAATTGGAGTCCAGTAGTAGCTGCGACGGGTTACCGTATGTCAGTTGCACGAGCGGCAGCAGTGGCGAGAGGGTGGGCTCTTGTAACGCGTCGGCGATGGCGGAACGCGAAATGCTGTTGAACGCGTTTGTAATGTCGGCTTGTAGTACCAGGCTGTCCGGGCGGGCATCCGAAAAAGCCCTGGCTGCGTGGATTACTGCCTCTGCCCCACCTGGAACTGCTACCCCGTACTGTAGGGGTAAGAAAAATTCGCGGACCGGGTCTCCCATGATTAACAGGGCAGCCTTGGCTGCCAGCCTGGTTAGGCATTCGCCGATGGCGATAGGCCTAGCCCCTCCCCCCGGCTTGGCGAGGGCGATGAGTCGTGATGCCGTCAGCAGGTTCGCTACCGGGCCTGGCAATTTGCCTCCCAACACAGTGTTGACCAAGGCGTGGAGATGGGTGCTGACCATTCCGTTCATGATCGCCGCATCGCGTAGGTGCTCGAACGTCATCCCTGAAGGTCCGGCACCAACCCCATTCTCGCACCTCGCCAACATTTTAGCGAAGTCAGCGTGGGGGATTGACAATTTTGACCCCTGTGTTTCGGGCCACGTCACTGCCTCGTCTTCAGCACGTGGGTGCTTCTGTCGCAGCTCCTCCAATATTTCCGGACTCGGCGTGCAGACGGGCGTTGACTCGAGGGCCAACACGGCTCGGCGCAGACTCCCACGTTTTGCTAGGCTCTCTGCGCGGCTGATGACACCAGTCGCATCTGGCTGATGTCTTGGCGGGGGCGGTGTGTTGACTGCGGTCAACGCGTCTTGGTACAGCTGATCCCATTCGCCACGCTGGAAGGCTCGGAGCCGACTCTTGACGCATGGCCAGTTCGGGCGTGCAGGCGAGGTTTGGCGAAGTGTTAGTCGCGGGAGAAACAACAGCAGTCGCCATCCCGTTTCCGAATCGGGGTTTCGTGATAGGTGGTGTAACGGTGTCAGTAGCGCTAGCGAAAACAGCTGGCACAGATTTGGCGGTAAACGCCGCGAAAGTGGGGGCTGACGACTATCGCATAGTCCTGCCAAGTCCCAGTTCGCGATGGCCGCGAACAGGTCTGTCCGCTTCGCTAGCTCATCGGGTGAAAAGTAGCGGGGAATTGACGCCTGTAGGTGCAGTGCCGGACTGGCATTGGCGGCTCGATTTCTCCCATTGCGGCTCGCTCTCATTGGTGGGTTTGAGGTTGGATTCACACCCGTCCGATCGGCATCGGATGGCGGCAAACCCATCTGTGGCACTTGCACCACTGGCTGCTGCACTACCTCTTCCCTTCTCCTTGGTCCTTCTCTCGCCATGCCTTCCCCCTCCGTCTCCTCCTCCTCGCTCTCGGGGAGTGCTTCTTCCATATAAGTGGGGTCATCCCGCTCGTCTTCTTCATTATTTTCCTCCGCGTTACTTAAAGCCCTTCGTGCCGCCGCCTGATACCCGTTCTCCGGCCCTCCGCCTGTTCCGCTTACGGTTTGTCTTCTCGCCCCGCGGTTTTCCTGCTCCAGGGATGGTGATTGCCGGTGCGCCTGAGCCGTCGCCAGAGCTCGTTGCCGCCTGGTCGGCTGTGGCCGCGACGCCTCCGGCGGAGGCCGGAAGGGCGACCACGGCGATGAAGCCCCCTCTACCGCCGGCTCCGACCCTCGTGACAGCAGCCGCTGAAAAGCTTCCTCCCCACGCACCCGCGGATCCCGTTGCCCAGTCTGCAGCACATGACCCCCTGGTTCCCCTTGTCGCGCCGTCGACGTCTGCCCCTGTTGGGGTTGTTGCTGACCCCCCTGCGCCTGTCCCTGGCGCCCCTGTTGCGCTGAGCGCCTCTGTCCCTTGCTCGCCTGCGCATGCTTCTGCTTCGTCACCGAAGGCGGTGTCCGCCACCACTGGCGAGCCGGCTCCGTTGGTTGCGCCTGCGGCGTCGGGACCGCCCGCCCCTGCTGCGACGGCGGTAGTTCCTGCTGGCCAGCCGTCACGTCCTCCGTCGCCTGACCGTCGTTCGTCACGCCCGCATTCCCCTGCTCCCCATCAGGACCGCCGGTCCTCTCGTCGCCGCCGTGAGTCTCCGCGGCGGTTCCAGCGACACCCCCGCTGGCCTGCTCACCCCGGGGGTCAGGGGGAATGGGGAGGTCCCCGCGCCTATGGGGGGTTGCGCCCGCCTGTGACGATGGCGGATCTTCAGCGTGAAGTGTCGAGGGCGGTTCGGGAGGAGAGGGCGGCGCAGAGTCAGAGCAGTTCGCTGCGCGCCGCGCCCGTCTACGAGGCTCCCCGTCCGGCTGCGCTCCCCCCTGTTGCTGCGCCTCCCCCTCCGATTCAGTCGCCGCCTGCGCTTGCTCCCGCCGCGTCGGCGCCCGTTCCTGGTTCTCGTCTGCAACTGCCGCCGCTTCCACCCGTTGCTGGCGTGGAGTTTGTGGCCGCGGGCGGAGGCTCGCTATCGGCTCCGTTTGCTCTCCTCGCCGGCGCTGATGAGCCGCTTCAGTTCCTGGCGGAGGCACTGCAGCCTCCGCAGACCCGTGTTCCCGAGGCGACTCTTGGACAGCTGCACCGCCTCGCTGACAGCCTCCATGCTCTGCTGCTGATTCAGGTGCTGGCTCATTCGTCGCTTCCGGTGATTCCTCCTGAGACCTTCCGTTCTCGCCAGCGTGACCCTTGCTTGGACGCGGCAGACCAGCTCGCAGTGCTGCTGGCGCCCGTGCTGGCTGCGCCCGCGGAGGGAGGCGCTGCTGCTGCGGGACAGCTCGACGAAGCTGTCCGGGGCCTGAGGCGGCACTTGCGCGCTGGATCTGGAGCCGCGGCGATCGGCGCAAGCACGCTTGTGGTCCGGGAGCTGTGGCGCTCCCTGACGGGCGTTCTTCACGCCCTTGGAGCTCACCGCATGTAGATGCGGGCTCCGCTTCTACTTGTGTCGCCATTGCTGCTTAGGATGTTGTTGATGCCGCCATTGTTTGTATGCCGTTTGCTTAACCTCGGTTGTGTTCGTGTTCCTTGCCGTCCCCTCGCGCGCGGCCGAAGGCCGCGCTGTCGAGCGTCGGCCGCCGAAGGCGGCCGACGCGAGCCGCTGGGTTAGAAGGAATGAACCCACGAAATGAATAATGAGACAAACACCAGGCCCACGGCCTTATATAGCGGAGCTAGGGGCGGTTGAGAGGCTGAGAGGCTAAGGGACTAGGGGTCTATGCCTCTCTCTCTCTCTCTCTCTCTCTCTCTCTCTCTCTCTCTCTCTCTCTCTCTCTCTCTCTCTCTCTCTCTCTCTCTCTCTCTTCGTTTCCAGCTGCCGCTTCCTCTATTACTTTTCTCCTTACCCTAGCCATCCCCACCATTGTGGGGGGGAGGTTTGGGGGGCCCGGGGGCCATGGACGTCGTAAGGCCTGCAGCTTTAGTTGCCAGTGAGACGGTGCTCCAATCGGCCTGGGTCAGTTGCTTTAGCCGTACGAACGGGATGCTCAATACGTACGAGCCATATACCCCAGTGCTCGCGAGCCAGTTCTCTAGTAGCCCGTGGGTTAGCGGCTTTAGCCGCCACCCATAACCTCTTTCTCCTCCTCCTCCTCACTTCCCTTCCTCATCTTCTACTGTGCTCTGTGCCCTCGGTGTACCCTTTTAGGGGGTGTTTTTGCCATAAGGTTCTTTAATACAGGCAGTTAGGGGGTGTGTTAGAATATATCCATGCATAATCTTTATAACTATATGTAGTATACTGTAGTGTATCTCACTTGCTATAGGTGGTGTATTATGCTGCTAAATCTTGTACTCATCTCTCTTAATGAAGCCCTCCTTCCTCCAAGACTTGACCACCCCACTCAGGTCTTGCCCCATCAGGTGTGTCTCACGCTACCCCTTTTCCCTCAGTAGTACGTCTGGTGTCGTCTCCCTCACTGCAGTCCTAATCACAGTCACCGTTGGTTCTACCATGACAGGTCGTAGTGGGCTCTGGGGGTGCTACTACTGGAGGTGCTTGATCTAAGGGAGGTGGTGTCACTGGTATTCTGACAGGGGGTGCTGGAGCTGGAGATGCGAGTCCTGGAGGTGCTTGAGCTGGAGATGCTGGCACTAGAGGTGCTAAATCTGGGGTTCTAGAGCTCGTGGCACAGGAGGTGCTGGTTCTGGGGGTGTTGAAGCTAGAGGTACTGGAACTGGAGGTGTTGACACTGAAGGTGCTGTTTCTGGTGGTGGTGGAGATGGAGGTACTGGAACTGGCGGTGCTGGTTCTGGGGGTGTTGGAGCTGGAGGCACTGGCTCTACGGCACCTACTCAGCCTGCCATCTATCTTTGGAAGCTACAACGAGAGGAGCAGTAGATGTTGGCACAAGAGCAGCTGGAGCGAGAGGAGCAGGAGGAGCAGCAGCAGCAGTAGCCGCCGCAGCCGAAGACGCTGTTGACGGGAGTTGGCCCCGCCCTCGTTTGGGCAAAGCCGACTTCGTGGTCGGGTGTGCGGGAGGTGCAGCCGATCATAAGCAATGGGCGACGCCGACTTGGGCGAGCAGGCCGACGAATTTGGTCGACCTCCGCAGGGCCACAGTGAAGCTGCTGACGACGGGAAGCCGACGACCGACTTCGACTGATGTGGTCGTTGAAGGGGGCTCGTCGACATGGGGCGCCGACTTATGGGCGCTGACTTGAGGATGATAGGGGCGTTACCTGGTTGCCCTGGTTGATCTAGTCGACGGCGTAACTAGGAGGGCGGCGAGGTTCTGCGAGGGTGTGCGATCGTCGCCCATGAGATTTTGGCGAAGCCGCCCTCGGGCTGGTATCCCGAGGTCGACGTTGCTCATCAGGCGCAACCGTCGGCACTTGGCCAACTTGGTGCCTGCACAATGTTCGGGGCAGTGCACAACGTGCTCAAACGCCTATACGCACCTGCGAAGTGGGTGCGCACGTGCACTATGGTCACATGCGATTGGACGCTAGCAAGCTCCCTTGCTGCAGCGTTGGCAAGTCGCTGGTGCAGTGCTGGCAGGTCGCCAACTTGCAGTGCTGGTAAGCAGCCATCGAACTGCGTTGGCAGGCCGCGGACTTGCTACACTGGCGGTCCACGTGGACGTCTGATAGGTTGGTAGGCTTTGATGTTGTCATTGTTGCCTACCATCTTTGCATCATTGTTCTCAGGTGTTTCTAGTATAATTCCTGCATATTTTGTGAAAGTATGACGACTTATGCTGGCTTTGCTAGCTTGTCTAGACTTTATTTTGCTATATCTAGCTTGGGTTTATTTATCATGCATAAATATGCTTGATTTCCTAGGCTAGGTACATTCCCATATTTTATTATAGTTATAGCACCGAACCACGTTACGTGTACCAAACTCAAGCCTATTCGGTTTCCACCGAATTGCTTTCTACTGAATTCGGGAAGGTTCTGTTCAGGACGCTTCGCGACCCTCAGAACATTCACATAACACCTGGGTTACCTGCCTTGTGTCAAGCCTATATATAGCCTCGTGTTGTACCCAGGTGAATCAATCAATTAAAATTCTCTTATCTGAGATCAATCCTATATCCTCACACTTGGTAATCAGAGCGTGTTTACACGCGACAGTTTTTCGACCGCTAAAACCAAGTCTTCAAAAACCGCGGGGGCGACTCCCATAAACACCGATTTTGGGTACGTAAAACCAGTTCCGTGTTTTTTGCTCCTCCTCGTTTCGGTTTTCTTTAACGCGCAACGTCACGCATAGGAGGTCAAGGCGACAACTACGTGACGACGAGCGACATCGCCAGCCTTCGCACCGACATGGAACAGACGCAGGCGGCGATTCGACAACTCGAGGCCCTTTTGACAAACCAATCCGCAACCGCCACCGCAGCAGTCAATGCAGCAGCAAACGTAGCAGCGGCAGCGACACCGACTTTTCACGGACCGATGGCACCACCGACGCCGAACCTCGAAGCAGCTCGCCCGAGGCTCCCCGAAGCGTTCGATCCAACTGACGTTCAACGTTTTGTGGCGACCATCGAAATTTATTTCGAGTCCATTGGCTGTTCGACCCCGACACACGACGCAGCACAAATTTGGCTCGCTGCCCACTGTTGCGGGGACCAGCACTCGAGTGGATATATTACACTAACGTGGACCGCGGAGAGAAAACGTGGCAGCAGTTTCGGGCAGACCTCATCGAACATTTCGAGCCAATTAATACAACCTACATGGCGCGGCAGCAAATACACTGACACAAGCAATACGAGAGTGTAGCACAGTACACGCAGCGAATGGAGCAACTGTTCAACCGTATCACTGACCTGACCAAGGGCAAAAAATTCAGGCGTACATAGAAAGGTTAAAATTGGAGATTCGCCGACAAGTCATCGCAGCGAACTACAATAATTACCGCGACATCGTGCGTGCTGCCGAACGATACGACGCTTTGACTCGTGGTCTGTGAGAATTGAAGAATGAAATAAGAGAGGAGGTTCACTAGCAAACATTGGGATACATATAGCAAACCCTAAAAGGGTTGTACTCACTATATAGTACCCCACTGCAGACTAGAGAAACATAATATTCTGACACACCCCCACAGTCAAAGTGGGGTGTAATCAGCACAACAAGCAAAGCAGAACAAGCTCAGGGTAAATCACAAGTGGCAGCGATGGGGCCGCTGGAGGCGGCGACGGGGCTGATAGGGGCGGCAACGGGGCCGCTAGGGTCGGCGACGGGGCCGGTGGCGGCGGCGACGGGGCCAATAGGGGCGGCGACAGGGCCGCGAAGGGGCCGCGAGGGGCCTGGAAGGGCGGCGACGAGCCGCGAAGGGGACGCAAGGGGCCTGAAAGGGGCGGCAACGGGGCCGCGAAGGGGCCGCGAGGGGCCGAGAAGGGCGGCAACGGGGCCGCGAGGGGTGGCGACGGGGCCATTAAGGGTCGCGAGAGGGGCATGCCACGGGGCGTCTAGTGCACACAGTAGCAGCAGAAGCAATTAGGTGGGCCCACAGGCCAGGACCGTAGATACTCTGATAGCATGTGAGAAGTGATGAATGAAAGAAGAGAGAAGGTTCACTAGCAAACATTGGGATACATATAGCAAACCCTAAAAGGGTTGTACTCACTATATAGTACCCCACTGCAGACTAGAGAAACATAATACTCTGACATGGTCAACCCAAAACACGACGTTACGGGCCGAACCGTACATTCGGCACAGAGCGATCGGCACCCCTCACGTTCGCCGAACCGATGGATATCGACAAATTTGACGCGAAGCAGCAACCAACAAAATGTGATTTTTGCGGAGCAGCGGGGCATCAAATCTTGTCGTGCTACAAATTGAAGAAGGCACTTGCGGCACTGCTGGGCGGCAACAGTGCAGCACCCCCAAAGTGAAAAACGGGAATCGCCAATAGCCGCGGATTGATCTGGCGATCGCGTAAAGATCCGAAAAGCAGAAAAGGGCGACGACATGGCGACTTCTGAGCGGGTGAAAAAATGAGAAAATGATGGCGCGAATATAAAACGTCACAACCGGCCGGCATCAGGGAAAATCGCCGAGGCAAATGGAGGCTCCACGAAAAAAGACTCTGCAGCGACCAGGAAACTCTAGCCGAACACCCACAGAAGTAAGAATTCGTTAAAAGTATCCCTTAAAGATACTTCAACAAAAAATATTGCTTCTCGTGGTTTTCAAGCCTTTGAGAAATTCAAGGGAGATTTAGAGGCCAAGAAAAAGCCTTAAGAGATTATTCAGGTACCTAAGAAGTTGGGCAAAGTACTACGTAGCGTTGAAAAAAATCGTGCGTTCTATGGAGTTAATATTCTCCCCGCAGCCCAGTGTTAAGGCTCCACGTTGCCCACAGGTGAAGCCTACACAGCTGCAAAGGCTTAGAGGAAAAATCCAGGCTCATGAGAATTTGTAGAACCCTCGGAAAAATCCTCCTACCCTCCACGTTAAGTTGGAAAGTGCTGAGTCAGGTATAGGAAATAGGGATGGTATTCATTTTGATATACCCTATGATACTATCAATGAGACATCTTTGGCTACTCAGCTCAGCAAGCACCACTAATCCTCGAGGTGTTATGCAAAGGATGATGCCTCCAAGCACTGGTGGACAGCGGCGCATCTCACTCAGTTTGTGAGCGCGGGACGTTGGAGAAAATTGGGGAACCTTTCGAGGAGACCAAGTTCACGGCAACGATGGTGGACGGTACGAGACTTCCCATCCACGGCGAAGCATCAGTGCAGCTGCACATAGGGGCGCTGAGGTGGAAGCTGACGTTGCCGATCACGAACATCAAAGGTTCAGATTTCATCTTAGGGCGGGATTTCTCGAAGAGGTTCAACCCCGAGATCGATTGGGTCAACAGGAAGGTGTGCATCTGCAACAACGGGAAGTGGATAGCACTACGAAGCTGGATGGATACAGGGAACGTTCCTGAAACGACACTGGCACGGTCTGAACAGGCAGTGAACGAGAGTAATACGGGATACCTAGCACTGTTTATGGCAGCAGCAGAGGAGGAGAAGCCGAACACATAGCTACCTGCAGCAGTGAAGGAGGACTTGGAGCAGTACAAGGATAAAATGCCCGACGACCTACCTGCACGCGTACCTCCGGCATGCACCCACGAGCACGAGATCGTGGAGGAACCAGGTGCGAAACCCGTCTCACGTGCACCATACCGACTGAGTCCAACCGAACTGACAAACATGAAGAAACAGATTGAATATCTACTGGATGTTGAGAATAGAACGAGAATGAAATGAACTATGAACGAAGTGAGTACAAATAGGAAACCCTAACTGGGTTGTACCCCCTATGGGATACCCCACTACAGCCTACACAATAGTATAAGCTATATATATGTTCTGACACACCCCCATAGGCAAAGTGGGGGAGAACAAGGGGTCACAAGACCAGTCAAGCAAGGCAAAGCAAAGCTCAGGGTGGATCACAAAGTCACCACACAGTCCGAGCACAAGAGCAAGGCCAAAGGCCAGTTCACATGCAAGAGTACAAACATATATATGAAGCTAGACAAGCAAGAGCAGATATATATATGTCACAGTACAAGTAAAGTCAAGAGGAGAGCAAGTGAGGCAAGACAGGCACAAGACCCAGCTGGGTGCAGAAGCGCTGATGGTCACAAGGCGCGAGTGCCTTGGTGAACACATCAGCAGTGTTGGCCTCAGAGGCCACGTACGCAAGCCGCAACTGTCCACGCTGCTGTAGCTCACGAGCAAGGAAGTAGCGAAGAGCAATGTGCTTCGTTCTGTGCTCCAGACGCTGCTCTCGACACAAGGCCAGCATGGCCTTGTTGTCTACGTACAGCACTGGAGGAGAACGAGGCGGCTCTCCAAGGTCAGTCAGCAGGTAGGTGAGCCAGCGAAGCTCCTGTGCAGCCATGGCCCCTGCGTAGATCTCAGCCTCACAACTGGAGCTGAGAACCGAAGACGAACGAGTAGCCCGCCACGAGACAGAGCCGGAACCAAGGCTGAAGGTGTAACCCTGTGACGACCGCTGCGTAGCCTGGTCGTCAGCCCAAGAAGCGTCCGCGTGACCTGTAAGGACCACTGGACTCCGCCCTCCAAGCACTAGCCCCATGCCCGACGTACTGCACAGGTAGCGCAATACCCTCTTCGCTGCAGCCATGTGCTCTGGTCGGTGTCTCCCAGGAGCAACATAGCGTGCAAGAATGCTAAGAGGGTATGCAAGGTCAGGTCGTGTGCAGGTCATCAGGTACATGAGGCTGCCAACAAGCTCTGGGTACGGGCCACTCGACTCTACGGACTCATCCGAAGGCAGAGCTGAGAGCGAGTGGCGGGTAGACAGAGGAGTGGCCTGAGGCGAGGAGTACGTGAAGCCGAAGCGCTGAAGGACCTGCTGCACCATGTGTGACTGAGTCAAGGTAATGGTGCGGCGTGCTCTGTCCCGAGTGATCTGCAAGCCAAGGTAGCTGCGCAGTTCACCCAGGTCTGTGCACGTGTGTCTCTTCAGCAGCTCGGACTTCACGTAGGCGAGTCCAGCAGTGTCCGCTGTGGCAAAGACCAAGTCGTCGATGTACACGAGGATGTAGAACGGCGGCAGTGAAGTGTCGGTGCGCAGAAACAGCGACGGGTCAGCAGTAGAAGGAGCAAACCCAAGAGCCGCAAGCGTAGTCCTCAGTGTGTCGTGCCACTCACGCGGTGCCTAGCGGAGACCGTAGACTGGCCGTCGGAGGCTCCACTGGGTGCCAGGAGGGAAAGTCCCAGTGAAGCCAGGTGGACGGCGCAGCCAGATCTCCTCGTGCAGGCTACCCTGCAAGAACGCAGTGCTGAAGTCAAGAGAGTGAAGCTCGTAGTCGCGGTGAGCGGCTATGTGCAGCAGCACCCGAAGAGTGGTCATCTTCGGGGTGGGAGAGAAGGTCTGAAAGTAGTCAACTCCCTGCCGCTGACTGAAGCCACGAGCGACGTACCGCGCCTTGAAGACAGGTGGAGAGCCCGGCGGCCGCTTCACCCTGAAGATCCACATGCCACTGACGATGTTCGCCCTAGGAGGGGGAACCGCGTCAACGTAGGTGCCTGTGGACTTCCAGGAAGCCATCTCTGCATCCATAGCTGCCTGCCACTGAGAGGAGTAGGGACCCTCTACGGCCTCCGCGTAAGAGCGCGGAGTCGGGATGTCTAGTGCATCCGGGTCTCCCTCAGGAGCAAGCAGTACAGACGCGAGATGAGGTGAAGCAGCAGCCAGACACTGTAACTCCTCCTGCCTGTCCTCTAGGACGTCCGTGCCAAGAGCACACTCACCACCGACGGGCGGGCGCGCGAGCGGCTAGGAGCCCTGACGGGCGGCACGTGGGCGGCTAAGGGCCGGGACGGGTGGCGCGCGGGCGGCTAGGTGCCTGAACGGGCGGGCGCGGGCGGCTAGGTGCCGAGACGGGCGGTGCGCGGGCGGCAAAGGGCGGCTCGCGCGGGCGTCTAGGGGGCCGCAGGGCAGGCCAAAAAAGAGAGAGCGAGGGCCCGGAGCGCGCTCCGGGCAGAAAAAAAAAATTCGAAGGTGGTGGGCCCTAAGCACAGTTCCCGCGAGGGAACTTGCTCTATACCATGTTGAGAATAGAACGAGAATGAAATGAACTATGAATGAAGTGAGTACAAATAGGAAACCCTAACTGGGTTGTACCCCCTATGGGATTCCCCACTACAGCCTACACAATAGTATAAGCTATATATATGTTCTGACACTGGATAGACAACTGATCCGCCCCATCCACCTCTCCCTACGGTGCACCAGTTCTCTTCAGTCCAAAACAAGACGGCAATTTACGAATGTGTATCGACTACCGCGCGCTGAACAAATAGACAGTCAAGAACAAATACCCCATACTGCGCATAGACGACCTACTAGACCAACTGCGTGGTGCAACAGTCTTTTCGAAGATGGACATACGGTCGGGTTACTGGCAGATCAAGATGGCGGACAACTCGGTCCACAAGACGACGTTCCGTACCAGATACAGCTCCTACGAATACTTGGTGATGCCGTTCGGACTCTGCAATGCACTAGCAACGTTTCAGGCGAAGATGAATCACATCTTACGACCCCTGCTGGACGAGTGCGTAGTGGTGTACCTGGACGACCTTCTTATCTACTCGAAGAACATGAAGGAGCACGTGGAGAATCTACGAAAGGTGTTCAAGATCCTGCGGAAGAACAAGTTCTACGTGAAGTTGTTGAGGAGCGAATTCGCCTAGAAGAAGGTGCAGTTTCTTGGGCACATGGTGAGTGCCGAAAGTGTACACGTGGACCCGCGGAAAATCAAAGCCGTCAAAAAGTGGAAGGTACCAGAGAACGTGAAGGAGTTGCAGCAGTTCCTAGGCTTCGCCAACTACTACAACAGGTTTGTGCCGCAGTACGCTAAGATAGCAGCGCCACTGACTGACCTACTGAAAAAGGATACGCCCTACAAGTGGGATACTCCTCATCACCAAGCCATGGAGCAGTTACAGACAGCACTAACTACAGTGCCAGTACTCATCCTACCAGATCCAGACAAGGACTACGTAGTTGATGCAGACGCTAGTAACCAGACAGTCGGAGCAGTACTGATGCAAGATAACGGGAACGGTTTACAGCCTTTCGCCTACCTCTGTAAGAAGCCACATGGAGTAGAACTCAACTACCCCATACACGACAAGGAAGCCTTAGCCATAGTCGTAGCCTTCTATACTGACCACTGCAGTCTCAAATACCTGAAGCCGCAGCCTACGCCCTCATGACGACAGGTGCGGTGGGTGGACTTCTTGGAAACTCACTTCCACTACGACATCGTCTACAAGCCCGGGCTACACAACAAAGCAGACGCGTTGAGCCGCCCCAGTCATGTAGCAGGCATTCAGCTCGACGGGATGAACCCTCTGCTCAATGGTCTATTCCAGCATGGGTACTCCGTGGACGCAGAGATCGCTAAAGCACAAACTAAGAAGCTGTTACAGTGGGAGAAAGACTTAGCTGTAAGGAAGGGTTCAGGAAAAAATTGGGTACCGAATTATGCCCCGCTACGGCAGATCCTATTGGAGGAGTTTCATGACGTACCCTACGCGAGACATTTCGGGAGCAACAAGACGTTAGCAGGGATAGCAAAGTATTACTACTGGCAGCAGGCGTGCAGCAGTTCGTCACCTCTTGCGACACGTGCCAGCGGATGAAGAGCAGCAAGCAGAAATAACAGGGTTACTTCAGCCTCTACCCGGACCGGAGCAGCCATGGCAAGTTGTTCACCTCGACTTCATCACGGGACTTCCTTCGACCTCACGAAATGGGTCACTTCATCCCGACCAACGCCACAGCTATAGCTGAAGCAACTGCTCGCCTCTTCTTTGACTGCATCATCACCATCCACGGCATCCCCGCTACACTCATCTCAGACAGAGACCCCAAATTCCTGACCCTCGAGTTCCTGTTCCTGAGGACAGTTGGGTTGCAGATGCTGATATGGGCAATGCACGCCATGCTCTCAAGGCCTATCTTGTCAAGTAGGATGTATCTCACGCCACCCATCTTTGAGGGGGGGACGTGTGAGAGTACGACAGCTTATGCTAGCTTTGCTAGCTTGCCTAGACTTTATTATGCTATATATAGCTTGCGTTTAATTTCATGCATAGATATGCTTGATTTCCTAGGTTAGGTGCATTCCTATATTTTATTATAGTTTTAGCACCGGACCAGGTTACGTGTACCGAACTCAAGCCTATTCGGTTTCCACCGAGTTGCTTTCTACTGAGTTCGGGAAGGTTCTGTTCAGGACGCTTCGCGACCCTCAGAACATTCGCGTAACACCCGGGTTACCTGCCTTGTGTCGAGCCTATATATAGCCTCGTGTTGTACCTAGGTGAATCAATCAATTACAATTCTCTTTTCTGAGATCGATCCTAGATCCTTACAGTTTTGGCCCGCGAATATGCAAGTGAGAGAATAGAAGGAACGCTATGATCACTCATACCACCCGAGGTTTCCACCATAGTCCCAACTCTTGGTGTAGAGTGACTCTCCGCATGGTGCAGTGAGCGTGGACGGCCCCGCAAGATACCTTTAGATTAGTAGCTGACTTACCACTTACCTATTGTTAGGCCGGTAGCCCGGCAGCCCATGCATCATTGTTCTGAGATGTTAGGCCGGCAGCTTGTGCCCGACCACGATGCCTACCGTGGTGGAAACTGGAGTGGTAGAGGATACGCTAGAGGCATGAGAAGCTGATGCTAGGAGACGCCACGCGGTTGGCGAGTTCGGGATGGTCCTCTTGGAGGTTCTCCTCCTAGGCACGCGACCACCCTTCCCAAACTGATGTGGATGGTGCATCCGTCTCTCTCCGGCCGGCACCCAACGAAGGCGGCGTCAAAGTGCAGGTCGAGAGTGGTGACTAAGTAGGCAGCGATGAGGGCATGAGGGTGAGTTGTGGAGTGATTAGGGTCGTTTGTTTTTTCTTCGATAATGGGCCCACTGCATGGCGCTTTCCTAATGGCGCTCGCTGCATCCCCAATTCCACCCGTTGATGCGCTCGTCGCGACGGCTAATCTATAGGGAGGCCACAAGGGTGTCGCTGGCCTCATCGTGACCCTCGTAATAGCGACATCTCGGCCTCCCAATGGCCCCGCACATCCCGTCGCCCACACTACCGCCACTGGTGTTTGTGCTTGTCACCTCGTCCGCTCGTTACCATGTCGCTCCCTGCTTGCTGCCGCACCTGCATGTTCGTTGCACGGCATGCTGCGGAAGCTGCTCTTGGGGAAGGCGGCGGGGGTGGATGACGGGCGGCACTTGCACAAGTGCCCTAGCTGCCTCGTCGCCGTCGCCACGCCGTTTGCTGTGGGAGGGAGGTGGCGGGGATGACGGTTGCGGCTGTGGGGGTACTTAAACTCCCTTGAACCCTGCCCCTCCCTTTGCTCCTCTCTCTCATTGCCACGCCTGCTGCTGAGGGGGGAAGGCTGAGGGGGTGACGGAATCAGCATACAGCACCAGCCGCCTACTCCGCCATCCATTTCTCCCTTTCCTCTCTCCGCTCCTTGTCCTGCCGCTTGTGCCCTGCAGCCCGTGTTCTGCTGCCCTTCGCCTTCCTCTCTTGTCTAGCCGCCTTTTGCCGCTCTGTAGGGAGGGGGAGGAATTTGAGGAGTGGGGGGGGAGGTTGAGGAGGCCGTCGTGAAGCAAGCAGCGCTAAGATGGTAGCAAAGTACCTGGTGACCACAACAGGCATAAGGCTTGTGCTTGGAGGGAGATAACTAGTGGGACTTACTGGGCACACTCACTTGTCGTGGACAGACGAGGTGGAGTCCTGCAGGTCTACATATGGTCACTGTTTCCGACTGGGCTATGAAGTTGTGTAGTGGAGGTCGACACGAGCGTCATCTGCTTGCACAGTCCAGGTGTGGGCAGAGATCTACATAGGTGCCATGGCTGCTCTAGAGCTCCGCTGGCTGAACTTCTTGCTCACTGACCAAGGTGAGTGGCTTAGCTATGCACCGACCTTGTTCGCCATCCTCCTGTGCCAAAGGCCCATATGCGCATATGCCCTTTGGGGGGGGGGGGAGGAGGGGCCCATATGCCTCGCGTCAAGGTAAAACTCACTAAGAAGAACCAGTACACTAAGGCCAAAGTGTCCCTAAAACGGAAACCCTGACAGATCGGGGAAAACAAGGATTAAAAAAAAAAAAACCCTAAGGCAAAAGTGTGACTAACAAATTTCAGCTTGATAATTAGGGTATCAAGGTGATTCACACTGATAGAATTAGCCCTGATATGTGTTGGGCTGAGAAAAGCCCTTAGGATCGTTTTTCAAGACTAAAGGCTCAGGGTAGTGATGTTTTAGCGGAAGCGTATTAGTGAACTGGTTGAACCACCTTGCACTGGTATGTGAGAACAAGATAAGTTGATATTAACAAAGAGATACAAGCTTTTATATGATTACAAGGAATACGAAAGGTTTAACTAGCTGTAACTGCTGTTGCGGTTTGATACAGCGACGACTCGGGTAACTGCTCAGTATCGAGTCAGTTACGTGTCCTTGCTGTCGTGCTGCCTTCGGCGAGTCAAAGGTCACTGACCTTCACTCAACCTCTTGCTGCTGTCTTTCTGTCAACCGCTTTGGTTGACTCGCTATAGCTTTGCTTTAGTTCGCTTCGCTTTCGTTGTAGTGCTCGAACTATATGTTTCCAACACTCTGTCAGATTTATATGACATAGCTGTTGTAGGCTATAGTGGGGTAGCACATATGGGGTACAGCTTTCTAGGGTTGTATTTGTACCCAACTCTGACTTAGTCATTTCATTCCTGTTCTCTTATCTTTCACATGGTATAGAGCGGGTCCTTCCTAAGGACCGTTTTTTTTAGGGCCCACCGAAGCGCGCCCCGAGGCGCGCATTTTTTCGCGACCCTTCGGGTCGCCATTACTCTCGCGGCCCCGCTGTCCCTCTGACACGGCCCCGCCACCCCTGCTTGACGCGGCCCCGCCGCCTCCTCTGCAGCGGCTCCGCCGCCCGCTGATCGCGGCCCCGCCCCGGCTCTGACGCGGCCCCGCCGCCGGCTCTAACGCGGCCCCGCCGCCCGCTGATCGCGGCCCGCCGCTGGCCCTGACGCGGCCCCGCCGCCGGCTCTTAGCCGGCCTCGCCGCCGGCTCCAACGCGGCCCCGCCGCCCGCCTCGACGAGGCCCCGCCGCCGGCTCTGACGCGGCCCCGCCGCCGCCTCCTGATCGCGGCCCCGCCCCGGCTCTCTCGCGGCCTCGCCGCCGGCCCTGACGCGGCCCCGCCCCGGCTCTCACGCGGCCCCACCGCCGACTCTCTTGCGGCCCCGCCGCCGGCTCTCTTGCCGCCCCGTCGCGGCCCGGTCGCCTCCTGACGGCCCCGCCGTCCCTTCGTGACGGCCCCGCCGTCCCTTCCTGCCGGCCCCGCCGTCCACTCCTGACGGCCCCGCCGTCCCCTCCTGACGGCTCCTGCCGTCCCCTTCTACCGGCCCCGCAACTGCACCTGCTGGCCCCGCCGCTGCACCTACCGGCCCCCACCACCCCCCCCCCCCCCCCTTTTCCCGTCGCCTGTCGAGGCGACCTGAGGGGGCCGCTTGCGGGAGAGGCCAGCAGAGGGGTGGCAGGTGTGTGGCCTCCCCTGCTTCTCCTCCTCCTTCATCTCCCGCTGCAGCAGCCGAGCCGCTCACCTGCAGCAGCCGAGCCGCCCCACCGCCGAGCCGCCCTGCACCCGAGCCGCCCAGCAGCCGAGCCGCCCTGCCGCCGAGCTGCCGGGTCGCTGAGCTGCTGAGCTGCAGTTGCTGCCGAGCCGCCCTGCCGCCGAGCCGCCGAGTCGCCGAGCTGCTGAGCTGCAGTTGCTGCCGAGCCGCCTTGCCACCGAGCTGCCCGCGTCGCCCGAGCCGCAGAGCCGCCGAGCTGCCGAGCCGCTGAGTCGCCGAGCCTACTCTTCCCACCACTGGTGAGCTCTTGCCCTGCTAGCACACTGCGCGTCGCCTGCTTGCCTGCCTGCCTGCCTTTTGGCTTACCTGGCTGCCTGCCTTCCTGCTGCTAGTCCTGCTCCTGCTTCTACTTGCGGAGCCAGATGCAGCCCCAGCGACGCCTGCGTGAGTCCCTCACGCCCCAGCAGCTGCGTGAGTGGTACGCTGGTTGGGGCTGTAGGGGTGGCGGCACTACTCCTACTACCACTCCTGCTGCTTCTACTCGTGGTGGCGGCCAGATGCAGCTCCCGCGACCCTCTCGCGTGTCTCTCACGCCTCGCCAGCTTCGTGAGTGGTACGCTCAGAGTGGAGGGTCTCTCAGTGCTGTTCACTGCTCTTACGTGATTCGCACTGGTACTCGGACTGGTCAGCCTTGTGGGACACCTAGTCATACACAGTCCCGCTGCTTCGCCCGTCTGAGCGACGCCTGGCGTACCGTGTTTGGCGACGAGGCTGAGCTTCCCGACTGGGTGGAGTTGCTTAGGCAGAGGGTAGATATATTTGCTCTTGACTATGATGCTATTCTCACTGCCATGTATGCATTGCCTACTAGTGCTGACCGTGCCGGTCACCTGTGCGTCCCGCCTGACCCAGGTATAGGACCTGCTGCTCTAGCTACTGGTGAGGCTGCTGCTCTGGGTGCTAGTGCGTCTCCTGCTCCAGGTACAGGTGCGGCTGCTGCTCTAGGTGCTAGTGAGTCTGCTTCCTCAGGTGCGGGTGAGGCTGCGCTCTCAGGTACCGCGTTGGCTTCGGCCTCCCTCACCTTTACACTTGACTCTGGGGCTTCTCGCTCCTTCTTTCGGGACCGCACCACACTCACGCCGCTTGGTCGGCCGGTTGCAGTCTCCCTGGCTGACCCCTCTGGGGGTCCTGTCCTCGCTCACTTTTCCACTGTCCTCCCGTGTCCGGCTGCCCCCTCGGGCACCCTGTCTGGCCTGTACCTCCCCTCGTTCTCGACGAACTTGGTGAGTGGTGCAGACCTACAGGATGCGGGGGTTCACCAGTTCACTCCTGCGAGTCAGCGGGTGACCCACTGCACGGACGCACGCATAGGCCGGCACCTGGCCACGTTCTCGCGTCGGCCGGGGTCGAGCCTCTACACCCTGACCACTGAGTCTCCTCCTGTCCCCGCGTCCGGTCAGGTAGCCGCATCGGGTCAGGTGTTTGCTGCTGCGTCCACGTCTGGTCCTGAGTCTGCCCCCTGTTCTTATCGCCTCCTGTCTCACGAGACTCTCCTGTGGCACCACCGTCTAGGCCACCCCTCCTTGCCCCGTCTTCGGGGCATGGCTTCCCGTGTCCTTGTCTCTGGTCTTCCCCAGTCTCTCCCTCCCCTTCCTTCGGGACCAGGACCTTCCTGTGTCCCCTGTGTCGAGGGGCGCCTCAGGGCTGCTCCTTACTCCTCCCAGTTTCCCCCAATAGAGGCTCCTCTGCAGACACTTCACATGGACGTGTGGGGCCCGGCCCCCGTCCGTGGGCAGGGTCACGAGCGCTACTTCCTGTTGGTGGTTGACGACTACTCGCGTTACACCACAGTCTTCCCCTTGCGCAGCAAGGGTGCTGTCACTGAGGTGCTGATCGACTGGATCCGCGAGGCTCGTCTCCAGCTCAGGAGGAGCTTCGGCTCGGACTTTTCTGTTCTGCGTCTGCACTCTGACCGAGGTGGGGAGTTCTCCTCTCGCCTTCTGCGAGACTACTGTCGTGCACAGGGGATCCGCCAGACCTTTACGCTTCCGGACTCTCCACAGCAAAATGGGATTGCTGAGTGCCGCATTGGCATGGTCATGGATGTCGCTCGTACGTCCATGATGCATGCGGCTGCCCCCCATTTTCTGTGGCCGTTTGCAGTTCGATACGCGGCGCATCAGCTCAACCTTCACCCCAGGGTCTCTCGGCCCGCGATGTCCCCAGTGTTACTGTGGACGGGGAAGGTCGGCGATGCGTCTGCGTTCCGTGTCTGGGGATCTCGGGCGTTTGTCCGCGACTTGTCTGCGGACAAGTTGTCCCCCCGTGCTGCTCCCTGTGTCTTCCTTGGCTTCCCCCCTGACGCTCCAGGGTGGCAGTTCTACCACCCCTCCTCTCGTCGTGTTCTGTCCTCCCAGGACGTCACGTTCGACGAGTCAGTCCCCTTCTACCGCCTCTTCCCCTACCGTACTCCTTCCCTCCCCCCCCCCCCCGGACTTCCTGGTACCAGTTCCCCCCCCGGTAGACCCCCTCCCCCCTCAGGTTCCTGCCCCTTCAGGTGTGTCCCAGGTGGACACAGTCGAGCCAGTCGAGGTTGCTGCTGAGTCTGGTCCTGCTGCAGGTGCTGAGCCTGGGGGTGCTGCTGCTGGGGGTGCTGAGCCTGGGGGTACGAGGCCGGGGGGTGCTGAGTCTGGGGGTGCTGGGCCTGGAGGTCCGGAGCCTGCGCCTGCTGGACCTGGGGGCTCTCCGGTTCTTCCGTCTCGGCGGGAGCCGCTCTCTCCACAGGAGCTGCGCGAGTGGTTTGCTCGCCGCTGGAGGCGTGCTGCTGGAGCTGGAGCTTCTTCGCCTGCTGAGGGTGCTGGTGCTGCCGGTCCCGGAGCTGCTGGGCCTGCGGGTCCTACTGGAGCTGGAGCTACTGAGCCTGGGGGTGCTGAGTCTGGAGCTGCTGAGCCTGGAGGTGCTGAGTCTGGAGCTGCTGAGCCTGGAGGTGCTACGTCTGGAGCTGCTGTGCCTGGGGGTGCTGAGTCTGGAGCTACTGAGCCTGGGGTTTCTCCTGCTGCTGCGTCTCGCCGGGAGCCCCTCTCTCCACAGGAGCTGCGCGAGTGGTTTGCTCGCCGCTGGAGGCGTGCTGCTGGAGCTGGAGCTTCGTCGACCGTCGAGGGTGCTGGTGCTGCCGGTCCCGGAGCTGCTGGGCCTGCGGGTCCTACTGGAGCTGGAGCTGCTGAGGGTGTTGGTGCTGAGACTACTGCTGTCTGTCCTGGCGGTGGTTCTGCTGCTAGTGCTGCTGAAGGTCCTGCCGCTGGAGGTGTTGGTGGCGCTGGTGCTGTCGCTGAGGGTGCTGGTGCTGTCCCTGCTGAGTCTGGAGCTGCCGCGCGACCTCGGCCGTGCTTCGTTCCGCTCCTACAGCAGGTTCTTGGTCTTTCTCCTTCGGTAGAGTGTCCACAGCCTGTCCAGTCGCAGTCACTGTTGGAGCCTTCCTCTCCTCTGCCTGCTCCCTCCCCTTACACTGGTCCTACTGGAGGTCTTGGTGAGCGTCGTGAGCCTGCGTCTCGTCCCACGTCGCTGGTTCGTGCTGCTCGCGCTAGTGGTCGCGGTTCGCGTCAGCGTCCTCCTCCTGTCCCTGGCACGCACCGGATGTCTCTGCGTACGTCCACTGCTCCTCTGCGTGCCCCTTTGCCTTCTCCTCCTGAGTCCTCTCTTCCTTCGCTTGCCGACCCTGAGTCGGACTCTCTTCGTGCTGCCAGTCCTACTGTCACGCGTCTGCTTGCTACTGTCCTCACTGACCCCTCTTTTGAGTCCACTGCTGCGTCTGCTCTTGTCGCTGAGCTCGTCGACTTTGCTGCTCGCTGCCGTCTAGACTACGCTGCTAGTCTTGTTGCTGAGTCTGCGTCTGTCTGTCCTCCGTCCGTCGGGGGTGAGTGTGCTCTTGGCACGGACGTCCTAGAGGACAGGCAGGAGGAGTTACAGTGTCTGGCTGCTGCTTCACCTCATCTCGCGTCTGTACTGCTTGCTCCTGAGGGAGACCCGGATGCACTAGACATCCCGACTCCGCGCTCTTACGCGGAGGCCGTAGAGGGTCCCTACTCCTCTCAGTGGCAGGCAGCTATGGATGCAGAGATGGCTTCCTGGAAGTTCACATGCACCTACGTTGACGCAGTTCCCCCTCCTGGGGCGAACATCGTCAGTGGCATGTGGATCTTCAGGGTGAAGCGGCCGCCGGGCTCTCCACCTGTCTTCAAGGCGCGGTACGTTGCTCGTGGCTTCAGTCAGCGGCAGGGAGTTGACTACTTTCAGACCTTCTCTCCCACCCCAAAGATGACCACTCTTCGGGTGCTGCTGCACATAGCCGCTCAGCGCGACTACGAGCTTCACTCTCTCGACTTCAGCACTGCGTTCTTGCAGGGTAGCCTGCACGAGGAGATCTGGCTGCGCCGTCCGCCTGGCTTCACTGGGACTTTCCCTCCTGGCACCCAGTGGAGCCTCCGACGGCCAGTCTACGGTCTCCGCCAGGCACCGCGTGAGTGGCACGACACACTGAGGACTACGCTTGCGGCTCTTGGGTTTGCTCCCTCTACTGCTGACCCGTCGCTGTTTCTGTGCACTGACACTTCACTACCGCCGTTCTACATCCTCGTGTACGTCGACGACTTGGTCTTTGCCACAGCGGACACTGCTGGACTCGCCTACGTGAAGTCCGAGCTGCTAAAGAGACACACGTGCACAGACCTGGGTGAACTGCGCAGCTACCTTGGCTTGCAGATCACTCGGGACAGAGCACGCCGCACCATTACCTTGACTCAGTCACACATGGTGCAGCAGGTCCTTCAGCGCTTCGGCTTCACGTACTCCTCGCCTCAGGCCACTCCTCTGCCTACTCGCCACTCACTCTCAGCTCTGCCTTCGGATGAGTCCGTAGAGTCGAGTGGTCCGTATGCAGAGCTTGTTGGCTGCCTCATGTACCTGATGACCTGCACACGACCTGACCTTGCATACCCTATGAGCATTCTTGCACGCTATGTTGCTCCTGGGAGACACCGACCAGAGCACATGGCAGCAGCGGAGAGGGTATTGCGCTACCTGTGCAGTACGTCGGGCATGGGGCTAGTGCTTGGAGGGCGGAGTCCAGTGGTCCTTACAGGCCACGCGGACGCTTCTTGGGCTGACGACCAGGCTACGCAGCGGTCGTCACAGGGTTACACCTTCAGCCTTGGTTCCGGCTCTGTCTCGTGGCGGTCTACTCGCTCGTCTTCAGTTCTCGGCTCCAGTTGTGAGGCTGAGATCTACGCCGGGGCCATGGCTGCACAGGAGCTTCGCTGGCTCACCTACCTGCTGACTGACCTTGGAGAGCCGCCTCGTTCTCCTCCAGTGCTGTACGTAGACAACAAGGCCATGCTGGCCTTGTGTCGAGAGCAGCGCTTGGAGCACAGAACGAAGCACATTGCTCTCCGCTACTTCCTTGCTCGTGAGCTGCAGCAGCGTGGTCAGTTGCGACTTGCGTACGTGGCCTCTGAGGCCAACACTGCTGATGTGTTCACCAAGGCACTCGCGCCTTGTGACCATCAGCGCTTTTGCACCCAGCTGGGTCTTGTGCCTGTCTTGCCTCACTTGCTCTCCTCTTGACTTCACTTGTACTGTGACATATATATATACGTGCTCTTGCTTGTCTAGTTTTATATATATGTCTGTCCTCCTGCATGTGAACTGGCCTCTGGCCCTGCTCTTGTGCTCGGACTGTGTGGTGACTTTGTGATCCACCCTGAGCTTGCTTTGCTTTGCTTTGCTTGACTGGTCTTGTGACCCCTTGTTCTCCCCCACTTTGCCTATGGGGGTGTGTCAGAGTATTATAACTGATGCATGTTTGTAGGCTATAGTGGGGTAGCACATATGGGGTACAGCCTTCTAGGGTTGTATTTGTACCCAACTCTGACTTAGTCATTTCATTCCTGTTCTCTTATCTTTCACAGTTCCCTCGTGGGAACTGTGCCTAGGGCCCACCACATCGAGATTTTTTTTTCCTGCCCGGAGCGCGCTGCCCGCTACCCTCTCTGCTCTCGTCAAGCAGCCCTAGCGGCCCCGTCTGTCGCCCCTAGCGGCCTCCCTTGCGCCGCCCTTACAGCCCGTCGCGGCCCTCACTCGGCCCGTCGCCGCCCTTCACGGCCCGTCGCCGCCCTCCCTTGCGGCCCCGCCGCCCTAAGTTGCGGCCCCGTCGCCCTCACTTGCGGCTCGTCGCCGCCCTCAGTTGCGGCCCCGTCGCTGCCCTCACCTGCGGCCCGTCGCTGCCCTCCCTTGCGGCCGTGCCGCCCTCACTTGCGGCCCCGCCGTCCTCGCTTGCGGCCCCATCGACGCCCTCATCTGCAGCCCCGTCGCCGCCCTCACCTGCGGCACCGCCGCCCTCCCTTGCGGCCCCGCCGCCCTGGCTTGCGGCCCTGCCGCCCTCGCTTGCGGCCCCGTCGCCGCCCTCAGCTACAGCCCCGTCGCCGCTCTCACCTGCGGCCCGTCGCCGCCCTCACCTGCGGCCCCGTCGTCGCCCTCACTTGCGCCCTCAGCTACTGCAGCGCCGCCCGCTGCCCGAGCCGCCTCACCCAGCCGAGCCGCCGACCGCTGCGCCGCCCTGCAGCAGCACAACCGAGCCGCCAAGCAGCAGAGCAGCCGAGCCGTCGAGGCGCCAAGCCGCCCTGCAGCCGAGCCGCACTGCAGCCGAGCCGCCGACCAGCCGAGCCGCCCAGCAGCCGAGCCGCCGAGCCGCCCTACCGCCGAGCCGCCCGAGCAGCCCTGTCCGGTGAGCACAGCCCCTCTGTCACCGCATTGCCCTTCCCTTACTCCTTGCACTGCTGGTCTACTATTGTCTTGCCTACCCCTAGTGTCCTCGCTTTTGACGTTGAGGGTTGAGACATTGACTTTGAGGTCTGGGTCGACGACCTGCAGCTCTTCTTACAGTGCGATAGGGAAGACGGTCTCTCTCTCTTTGACCTCACCTCTAGCGCCTCTCCTGCCCCTGCTGCTAATGCTGACCCCACTGTTCACTCCCAGTGGGCCACGCGCGATGCTGCTGCACGTCTTGCTGTGCGTCGCCACCTGCCTACCACTTAGCGCGCGCACTTTAGTCAAAACAAGAGTGCTCAGACCTTGTACGACGCTGTAGTTGCGCGCTACTCTTCCCCTGCCACTGCTGCACTGAGCCGCCTCATGCTACCGTACCTCTTCCCTGACCTTGCTGCCTTTCCCACAGTCGTTGACCTCATTACGCACCTCCGCACTAGTGCCACTCGCTACCGCGCCGCGCTTCCTGCTGATTTGTGCGCCAAGAACACCTCCCCCCCATGTACATCACTCTCTATTATATAGTCACCCGCCTCCCTGACTCCCTTCGTGTAGTCAGGGACCACTTCCTCTCAGTCTGTCCCACCACTCTCACTGTTGACCTCCTAGAGAAGGCCCTCCTAGCAGCGGCGAAGAGCATAGTCGCTTTAGGAGCCTCTCGTGGTGACCCTCGCACCCCCATCTTCGAGGGGTGTTCCCCTTCCCCCCTTCCGCCCTCTGTAGCCTTTGCCGCTGCGGCCGACCTCGTTGGTCTTGAGTCGGCCGGTGCAGCGCCTGCCCCAAGCGGGAGACGCCGCTCTTGCAAGGGCAAGGGGGGCAAGGGCGCGAGTGGAGCTATCGGGGGTGGTGGGGGTGGAGGTGTCGGCGGCAGCGGTGGAGGCGGAGGCGGCGGTGGCGGTAGCGGTGGGAGCGGAGGCAGCGGTGGTGGCGGAGGTGGAGGAGGCGGTGGTGGAGGAGGTGGAGCTGGTCAGGGTGGCGCTTCACAGCGGAGCGGCTCCGGTGGTGGTCAGCGCCAGCAACAGCAGCAGCAGCAGCGTTCTCGGAACATCCCCCTCCCCTCAGCAGCTCCGTAAGTGGTACACGCAGCGTCAGCGTGGTGGGAGTTTTGGTCCGTGCACCTACGTCCTTCGCTCCGGCGACCGCGCGGGTGAGCAGTGTAGGGGTGCCCACCCCACCCAGCGCTGCTTTGGCTGCCTGACGGACACTTGACGTCAGCAGTTCCCGGAGGCCAGTGAGATCCCCCGCTGGGGAGAGTTGTCTAGGGCAGGTGTAGCTATCTATGATCTTGACTTTGATGCTACCCTTGCTGCCATGTATGCTGTGACTATTAGTGATGAGGGTGACTCTTACCGGTGTTCCCACCCGACCCAGACATTGGTACAGCTGCTCTAGGTGCTGGTGAGGCTGCTGCTCTAGGTGCCAGTGCTTCTGCGCCCTCAGGTGCTGGTGAGTCTGCGCTCTCAGGTACCGCGTCGGCTTCGGCCTCCCTCACCTTCACACTTGACTCAGGGGCTTCTCGCTCCTTCTTTCGAGACCGCACCACACTCACGCCGCTTGGTCGGCCGGTTGCAGTCTCCCTGGCAGACCCCTCTGGGGGTCCTGTCCTCTCTCACTTCTCCACTGTCCTCCCTGTCCGGCTGCCCCCTCTGGCACCTTGTCTGGTCTTTACCTCCCCTCGTTCTCTACGAACTTGGTGAGTGGTGCTGACCTGCAGGATGCGGGGGTTCACCAGTTTACTCCTACGAGTCAGCGGGTGACCCACTGCTCGGACGCTCGCACACGCCGGCACCTGGCCACGTTTACGCGTCGGCCGGGTTCGAGCTTGTACACCCTGACCACTGGGTCTCCTCCTGTCCCTGTGTCTGGCCAGGTAGCTGCGTCGGGTCAGGTGTTTGCTGCAGCGTCCAGGTCTGGTCCTGAGTCTGCCCCCTGCTCGTGTCGCCTCCTGTCTCACCAATCTCTCCTGTGGCACCACCGTCTTGGTCACCCCTCCATGCCTCGTCTCCGAGGCATGGCTTCCCATGTCCTTGTCTCTGGTCTTTCCCGGTCTCTCCCTCCCCTTCCTCCGGGGCCTGGTCCCTCATGCGTCCCCTGTGTCGAGGGGCGGCTCCGGGCTGCCCCTCACTCCTCTCAGTTTCCTCCGATAGAGGCCCCGCTGCAGACGCTTCACATGGACGTGTGGGGCCCGGCCCACGTCCGTGAACAGGGTCACGAGCGATACTTTCTGCTGGTGGTTGACGACTACTCGCGTTACACCACAGTCTTCCCCTTGTGCAGCAAGGGCGATGTCGTTGATGGACTGGATCCGCGCAGCTCGTCTCCAGCTCAGGAGGAGCTTCGGCTCGGACTTTCCTATTTTGCGTCTGCACTCTGACAGAGGCGGAGAGTTCTCCTCTGGCCTTCTGCGAGCCTACTGCCATGCGCGAGGCATCCGCCAGACCTTTACGCTTCCAGAAAATCCACAGCGAAATGGGATTGCTGAGCGCCGCATTGGCATGGTCATGGACGTTACTCGTACGTCCATGATGCATGCGGCTGCCCCCCATTTTCTGTGGCCGTTTGCGGTTCGGTACGCGGCGCATCAGATCAACCTTCACCCCAAGGTCTCCATGCCGGAGACCTCCCCAGCTTTGCTGTGGACGGGGAAGGTCCGCGATGCGTCTGCGTTCCGTGTCTGGGGATCTCGGGCGTTTGTCCACGACTTGTCTGCGGACAAGCTGTCCCCTCGTGCTGCTCCCTGTGTCTTCCTTGGCTTCCCCCCTGACGCCCCAGGGTGGCAGTTCTACCACCCCACCTCTCGTCGTGTTCTGTCCTCCCAGGACGTCACGTTCCACGAGTCAGTCCCCTACTACCGCCTCTTCCCCTACCGCACTCCTTCCCTCCCCTCGCCACCGCACTTCCTTGTGCCAGGTCCCCCCCCGGTAGACCCCCTCCCCCCTCAGGGTCCTGCCCCTTTAGGTGTGTCCCAGGTAGATGCAGTCAAGCCGGTCGAGGTTGCTGGTGACTCA
Organism: Closterium sp. NIES-65; assembly: GCA_948144175.1. Classification (NCBI taxonomy): domain Eukaryota; kingdom Viridiplantae; phylum Streptophyta; class Zygnematophyceae; order Desmidiales; family Closteriaceae; genus Closterium; species Closterium sp. NIES-65. The sequence goes on along the minus strand of CANXME010000106.1, from coordinate 3,760,002 downwards.
GATACTGGTGCGGGTGCTGAGTCTGGGTGTGCTGACTCTGGGGGTGCTACGCGAGTGGGTGGTGAGCGTGGGGGTGCTGCGACTGGGGGTGCGGAGCCTGGCGGTGCTGCGACTGAGGGTGCTGAGCCTGGGGGTGCTGCGACTGGGGGTGCTGGGCCTGGGGGTCCTTCGCCTGGGGGTGTTGAGCCTGGGGGTGCTACTTCACGAGCTGCTGAGCCTGGGGGTGCGGAGCCGCGGGCCGCTGGATTTGCTAGTGTGCCCTCTGGCGATGCTGAGCCTGGAGGTTCTTCGAGTGCTTTGTCTCGGCGGGAGCCACTCTCTCCACTGGAGCTGCGCGAGTGGTTTGCTCGGCGCTGGAGGCATACTGCTGGAGCTGGAGCTTCTTCGACTGCAATGGGTGCTGGTGCCGTTGGTTCCAGAGGTGCTCGTCCTGGGAGTGCTGGAGCTGCTGGACCTGCGGGTACGACTGGTGCTGGAGCTAAGGCTACTGTTCTCAGTCCTGGCGGTGGTCCTGCTGTGGGTGCTGCTGGTGCTGCTGGAGGTCCTGCAGCTAGAGGTGCTGTTGGTGCTGGTGCTGCCGCTGAGGGTGCTGGTGCTGTTCTTGCTGTGTCTCGAGTTGCCGCGCGGCCTCGGCCGTACTTCGTTCCGCTCCTTCTGCAGGTTCTTGGTCGTCCTCCTCCCTTAGAGTGTCCACCACCTGTCCACTACCTGTCACAGTTACCGCCGGCCTCCCCGCTGCCTGCTCCTCCTCCCTACACTGGTCCTACTGGAGCTCTTGCTGAGCCTCGTGATCCTGCGTCTCGTCCTGTGCGCCTGTTCAAACTGCTCGCACTAGTGGACGCGGTTTGCGTCAGCGTCCTCCTCTGCATGTCCCTTTGCCTTCTCCTCCTGCGACCTCTCTTCCTGCCCTTGCCGACCCAGAGTCGGACTCTCTTCGTGCTGCCAGTCCTACTGTCACGCGTCTCCTTGCTACTGTCGTCACTGACCCCTCCTTTGAGTCTATTGATGCGTCTGCTCTGGTTGCAGAGCTCGTCGACTTTGCTGCTCGCTGTCGTCTAGACTACGCTGCTAGTCTTGTTGCTGAGTCTGCGTCCGTCTGTCCTCCGTCCGTCGGGGGTGAGTGTGCTCTTGGCACGGACGTCCTTGAGGACAGGCAGGAGGAGTTCCAATGTTTGGCTACTGCTTACCCCTGAGGGAGACCCGGATGCACTTGACATCCCGACTACGCGCTCTTACGCGGAGGCCGTAGAGGGTCCCTACTCCTCTCAGTGGCAGGCAGCTATGGATGCAGATATGGCTTCTTGGAAGTCCAAAGGCACCTACGTTGACGCGGTTCCCCCACCTGGGGCGAACATCGTCAGTGGCATGTGGATCTTCAGGGTGAAGCGGCCGCCAGGTTCTCCACCTGTCTTCAACGCGCGGTACGTGGCTAGTGGCTTCGGTCAGCGGCAGGGAGTTGACTACTTTCAGACCTTCTCTCCCACCCCGAAGATGACCACTCTTCGGGTGCTGCTGCACATAGCCGCTCAGCGTGACTACGAGCTTCACTCCCTTGAATTCAGCACTGCTTTCTTGCAGGGTAGCCTGCACGAGGAGATCTGGCTGCGTTATCCACCTGGCTTCACTGGGACTTTTCCTCCTGGCACCCAGTGGAGCCTCCGACGACCAGTCTACGGTCTCTGCTAGGCACCGCATGAGTGGCACGACACATTGAGGACTACGCTTGCGGCTCTTGGGTTTGCTCCCTCTACTGCCAACCCGTTGCTGTTTCTACGCACCGACACCTCTCTGCCGCCATTCTACATCCTTGTGTACGTCGACGACTTGGTCTTTGCCACTGCTGACACTGCTGGACTCGCCCACGTGAAGTCCAAGCTGCAGAAGAGACACACGTGCACAGACGTGGGTGAACTGCGCAGCTACCTTGGCTTGCAGATCCCCCGGGACAAAGCACAGCGCACCATTACCCTAACTCAGTCACACATGGTGCAACAGGTCCTTCAGCGCTTCGGCTTCACATACTCCTCGCCTCAGGCCACTCCTCTGTCTACTCGCCACTCGCTCTCAGCTCTGCCTTCGGATGAGTCCGTAGAGTCGAGTGGCCCGTACCCAGAGCTTCTTGGCTGCCTCATGTACCTGATGACCTGTACACGACCTGACCTTGCATACCCTCTTAGCATTCTTGCACGCTATGTTGCTCCTGGGAGACACAGACCAGAGCACATGGCTGCAGCGAAGAGGGTGTTGCGCTACTTGTGCAGTACGTCGGGCATGGGGCTAGTGCTTGGAGGGCAGAGTCAAGTGGTCCTCAGTGGGCACGCAAACGCTTCTTGGGCTGACGACCAGGCTACACAGCGTTCGTCACAGGGTTACACCTTTAGCCTTGGTTCTGGCTCTGTTTCGTGGCGGGCTACTCGCTCGTCTTCTGTTCTCGCCTCGAGTTGTGAGGCTGAGATCTACGCCGGAGTCATGGCTGCTCAGGAGCTACGCTGGCTCACTTATCTGCTGACCGACCTCGGAGATCTGCCTCGTTCTCCTCGAGTTATGTACGTAGACAACAAGGCCATGCTGGCCTTGTGTCGGGAGCAGTGCCTGGAGCACAGAACGAAGCACATTGCTCTCCGCTACTTTCTTGCTCGTGAGCTGCAGCAGCGTGTTTAGTTGCGACTTGCGTACGTGGCCTCTGAGGCCAACACTGCTGATATCTTCACCAAGGCACTTGCGCCTTGTGATCTTCAGCGCTTCTACACTCAGCTTGGTCTTGTGCCTGTCTTGCCTCACTTGCTCACTTCTTGACCTTGCTTGTACTGTCACATATATATACTCATGCTTTTGCTTGTTTAGCCTTATATGTATATATATGTGTGCTCTTGCATGTGAACTGGCCGTCTGGCCTTGAACTTGTGCTCAGAATGTGTGGTGACTTTGTGATCCACCCTGAGCTTTGCTTTGCTTTGCTTGACTGGTCTTGTGACCCTTTGTTCTCCCCCACTTTGCCTATGGGGGTGTGTCAGATTTGTATGACATAGCTGTTGTAGGCTATAGTGGGGTAGCACATATGGGGTACAGCTTTCTAGGGTTGTATTTGTACCCAACTTTCACTTAGTCATTTCATTTTCGTTCTAACTTTCTCACACTCCCCTTCGCTTCTCGAGTGTCGTCGCCTTTGTTACTGGTGACGTGGCCTTGTCTAGTCAGCAGCATGCAGTACTCGAACTTCTGCTTTCCAAGTTTCTTGGTCAAGTAGCCTACTGCCATCTTGGACGTGGGACGGTAGGATAGCTCGAGTCTCCCTTTCTTGATCTCATCCTTCACGAAGAAATAGCGCAGGGCAATATGCTTCGTTCAGTTCACGAACCCACTCTTGTTTGCTATGCGAATTGCAGATTGGTTGTCGCAGAAGAGGGAGAAGCTGGGTAACTATGCCAACTTTGCTTCTTCAGTAGTTCGCAAAGGTACAGTCCTTCCTTGGTGGCTGAGCAGATTGCTATGTATTCAGCTTCAGAAGAGGAGAGAGCAATTAGTTCTTGCTTACTCGACTCCCACGAGATAGGACCGACGGGCTCGAGTCGATAGATGTAGCTGGTGCGTGATCACCTGTTACCAAAATCGCCTGCGTGGTCAGTCCACATAGCCGATTAGCTTTGGAGTAGTGGTTCTGGTTTTGTGGTTTGTTAGGCCAATCGTTGGTGTGCTGACGAGGTAGTGTAAGGTGCGGTCGAGTTCGGCCATGTGCTCTGCTTCGGGCCGCTTGAGGTAGGTAGCAAGCTGACTTGCTGAATATGGTAGGTCCATTCGACAGGTAACGGCTGCGAAGAGCAGGCAGCCTAGTTTTCGTTGGTAGTCTCGTAGTCCGGTAGGTCCAAGCAGATTAGATTTTTCTTGGTGATTTCCGGCGGTGTAGCGGTAGGGAGTGGAGATGACGGCTGGCGTGCGTTTGGCAATCGTGTCGACGTATTTTGGGGCGCTGAGGTAGATTGCGTTCTCTCCGTCGAGTATGTTGACTCCAAGGTACCAAGTCACGGTAGAAGAAACCGTAAGTGAGAGATCATGTTGCAGCTCCCCTTCATACCACTTGGTGATGCCGTCGGTGGAGCCTATGTAGGGCAGGTCGTCTACATACACGATCAGCAAGATGTACTCGGCTTCCTTCGTGAGTCCGTACATGCCCTGGTCGTGTGGTAGTTGCTGAAAGCCGATGCGGATTAATCAGGCGTGTAGATAATGCTGCCACAGCCGCGGAGCCGTACAGGGACTTTAGCAGCTGACATACTTGATTAGGGTCTGCGTCGGATCCATGTGGTTGCTGGACGAAGATCTCAGCGTCGACGGGAGCGTAGAGGAATGCGTTAGCCACGTCGATTTGACGGAGCTTCTTCCACTTCATGGTGGCTATTGCGAGAAAGATTCGCAGAGAGGTATGTCGGCTGATCGGCGCGAAGTTCTAGGTGAAATCTCGTCCGTGCTCTTGATCGAAGCCACGACCCATCGTGGCTTGAACTTGTCAATTGTTCCGTCAGCTTTTGTCTTCATGTGGAAGACCCACTTTCTCGCTGAGAAAGTTTTGTTGCGTGCCACTCCAATGGGTACTATCTTCCAGATGTTTCTGTCTTCCAAGGCCTTTAATTTCCTGTCCATGATTTTGCGCCATTTTTCCCTGTGCTCCCCCCCCAGAGCCTGGTGAACTGTGGCAGGCTCCTTTGGCAGTGATGTCAGAACATTATAGCTTATACATTTGTGTAGGCTGTAGTGGGGTAGCCCATAAAGGGTACAACCCAAATAGGGTTAGTACTTGTACCCAACTCTTTCATAGTTCAATCATTCTCTCGTTTCATTCTTCACATGGTATAGAGCTGGTTCCCTCGTGGGAACTGTTACTAGGGCCCACCAAACTTATTTTTCCTGCCCGGAGCACGCTTGGCCCCTGCCCGAGTCGCGCCCCGAGTCGTCTCCCCTCTAGCGGCCTCTAGCGGCCCCTAATGGCCCCGTCGCGCCGCCCTTGCGGCCCCGTCGCGCCGCCCTTGCGGCCCCGTCGTGCCGCCCTTGCGGCCCCGTCACGCCGCCCTTACGTGGCCCTATCACGCCGCCCTTGCGGCCCCGTCGCGCCGCCCTTGCGGCCCCGTCGCGCCGCCCTTACGGCCCTGTCGCGCCGCCCTTGCGACCCCATCGCGCCGCCCCTTACGCGGCCCCGTCACGCCGCCCTTGCGGCCCTGTCACGCCGCCCTTGCGGCCCCGTCGCGCCGCCCCTTACGCGGCCTCATCGCCGCCCTTCCCTTCGGCCCCGTCACCGCCCTTTCACGGCATCGCCGCCTGCCCTTACAACGGCCCCGTCGCCCGCCCTTCAGCGGCCCCGTCGCCCGCCCTTTCAGCGGCCGGTCGCCGCCCTTTCAGCGGCTTGTTGCTGCCCTTTCAGCGGCCCTGTCGCCGCCCTTCCACGGCCCTGTCGCCGCCTGAGCCGCCCGACCGCCGAGCCGCCCAGCAGCCGAGCCGCCCGACCGCCGAGTCGCCCAGCAGCCGAGCCGCCCGACCGCCGAACCGCCCAGCAGCCGAGCCGCCCGACCGCCGAGCCGCCCAGCAGCCAAGCCGCCGAGCCGCTGAGCAGCCGAGCCGCCCGACCGCCGAGCCGCCCAGCAGCCGAGCCGCTTGATAGCCGAGCCGCGGAGCAGCTGAGCCGCCCGACCGCCGAGTCGCCGAGCCGCCCGGCCGCCCCACTTGCCTGGTAAGAGCAGAGTCTCTGCCACTGCACTGCCCTGCCCCACTATACTTACTGCCTGTCTACTGCTATTATGGCCTCCCCTAGCGTTCTCACCTTTGACGCTGAGGGTCGTGCAGTTGACTTTGAGGTCCGGGTAGATGATCTGCAGCTTTTCCTACAGTGCGATAGGGCAGACGGCCTCTCGCTGTTTGACCTCACTTCTGGTGCCTCTCCTGCCCCTGCTGCTGATGCTTATGCCACTGTTCGCTCACAACGGGCCACGCGCGATGCTTCTGCTCGCCTTGCTGTGCGCCGCCACTTACCGACCACTGACCGTGCACACTTTAGCCAGTACAAGAGTGCTCAGACCTTGTACGACGCTGTAGTTGCACGCTACTCTTCCCCTGCCACTGCTCCATTGAGCCGCCTCATGCTACCGTACCTCTTCCCTGACCTTGCTGCCTTTCCCACTGTCGCTGACCTCATTATGCACCTCTGCACTAGTGACACTCGCTACCGCACTGCGCTTCCTGCTGAGTTCTGTGCCAAGACCCCCCCCCCCCCCCATGTACATCACCCTCTACTACGTAGTCACCTGGCTCCCTGACTCTCTCCGCGTAGTCATGGACCACTTCCTCTCAGTTTGCCCCACTAGTCTCACCGTTGACCTCCTCGAGAAGGCCCTCCTAGCGATAGAGAAGAGTATAGTCACTGTAGGAGCCTCTCGTGGTGACCCTCGCACCCCCATCTTTGAGGGGTGTTCTCCCTCCACCCTCTTGCCCTCTATTGCCTCTGCTGCTGTGGCCGACCTCGTTGGTTTCGAGTCAGTCGGTGTTGCGTCTGCCCAGAGCGGGAGACGCCGCACCGGCAAGGGCAAGGGGGGCAACGGCGCTGGAGGGGCTGGAGGGGGCGGTGGAGGTGGTGGTGGAGGCAATGGAGGGGGAGGGGGTGGTGGTGGGAGTGGTGCCAGGGGTGGTGGCGGCGGCGGCAGCAGTGGAGGAGGCGGAGGCGGTGGAGGTGGCAGAGGGAGCGGAGGTGGCGGAGGTGGAGGATGCGGTGGAGGCGGCGGTGGCGGCGGCGGCGGCGGTAGTGGAGCGGGTCCGCGCCACCAGGAGTGGAGTGGTGTGACCCTGTCCCCTCAGCAGCTTCGTGAGTGGTACACTGCGCGTCAGCACGGTGGGGGTTTTGGTACCTACGCTTACGTCCTCCGTTCCAGCGACCGCGCTGGTGAGCAGTGCGGAGGCCCGCACTCCACCCAGCGCTGCTTTGGTCGCCTGACGGCCGCGTGGCGTTGCCAGTTCCCTGAGGCGTCAGAGATCCCTCGCTGGGGAGATCTGACTAAGGCCGGGGTTGCTATCTTTGATCTTGACTATGATGCTATTCTTGCTCCCATGTATGCTGTTGATAGTAGTGTTGAGGGTGCCTGTTACCTGTGTGTACCGCCTGACCCGGGCATTGAGGCCACTGCTCTAGGTGCTAGTGAGGCTGCTGCTCTAGGTGCTAGTGCGTGTGCTGCCCCAGGTGCCAGTGCGTCTGCTGCCCCAGGTGCTCGTGAGTCTGCTATCTCAGGTACTACGTCAGCTCAGGCCTTCCACACCTTCACCCAGGACTCGGGTGCGTCCCGCTCCTTCTTTCAAGACGGCACCACTCTTACGCTGCTCAGTCGGCCGGTTGCAGTCTCCCTGGCAGACCCCTCTGGGGGTCCTGTCCTTGCTAGCTTCTCCACTGTCCTACCGTGCCCGGGAGCCCCCTCTGGCACCCTGTCTGGTCTCTACCTCCCCTCGTTCTCTACAAACTTGGTGAGTGGAGCGGACCTACACGATAGGGGGGTTGACCAGTTCACTCCTGCGAGTCGGCGAGTGACCCACTACACGTGTGCTCGGACAGGCCGACACTTGGCCACGTTCACCCGTCGGCAAGGGTCGAGCCTGTACACCCTTACTACTGAGTCTCCTCTTGCTGCTGAGTCTGCCCAGTTAGCTGCGTCGAGTCAGGTGTTTGCTGCGGCGTCCAGGTCTGGTCCTGAGTCTGCCCCCTGCTCGTGTCGTCTGCTGTCCCACTAGACTCTCCTTTGGCACCACCGCCTTGGTCACCCCTCCTTGCCTCGTCTCCGAGGCATGGCCTCCCGTGTCCTTGTCTGTGGTCTCCCTCGGTCTCTCCCTCACCTACCTCCGGGGCTTGGCCCTACCTGCATCCCCTGCGTCAAGGGGCGACAGCGCGCCGCCCCTCAATCCTCCGAGTCTCCTCCAACAGAGGCTCCGCTGCAGACTCTCCACATGGACGTGTGGGGCCCAGCCCACGTCAGTGGGCAGGAGCGAGAGCGGTACTTTCTGCGGGTGGTTGACGACTACTCTCGTTACACCACAGTCTTCCCCTTGCGTAGCAAGGGTTACGTCTCTGAGGTGTTGATCGACTGGATTCGCGCAGCTTGTCTCCAGCTTAAAGAGAGTTTCGGCTCGGACTTTCCTGTTCTGCGTCTGCACTCGGACAGAGGCGGGGAGTTTTCCTCTGCCCGTCTAGGAGCCTTCTGTCGTGCACAGGGCATCCACCAGACCTTCACACTTCCGGCCTCTCCACAGCAAAATGGGATTGCTGAGCGCCGCATTGGCACGGTCATAGACGTCGCTTGTACGTCCATGATGCATGCGGCTGCCCCCCATTTTCTGTGGCCGTTTGCGATTGAGTACGCGGCGCATCAGCTCAACCTTCAGCCTCGGATCTCCTTGCTAGAGACCTCCCCCGCGTTGCGGTGGACCGAGATGGTTGGCGATGCGTCTGCGTTTCGGGTCTGGGGATCTCGGGCGTTTGTGCGTGACTTGTCTGCAGACAAGCTGTCCCCTCGTGCTGTTGTCTGCGTCTTCCTTGGCTTCCCCCCTGACGCGCCTAGTTGGCAGTTTTACCACCCCACCTCGCGTCGTGTTCTGTCCTCCTAGGACGTCACCTATGACGAGTCGGTGCCTTACTACCGTCTCTTCCCCTACCGCACAGCGCCCCTCCCCCCGCCGCCGCTCTTCCTTGTGACAGGTCCTCCCTCGGTAGACCCCCTCCCCCCTCAGGGTCCTGCCTCGTCAGGTGTGTCCCAGGTAGACGCAGTCGAGCCTGTCGAGGTAGCTGTTGACTCTGGTGCTGCTAGAGGTGCTGAGCCTGCGCGTGCCGGGTCTGGGGGTGCTTAGTCTGGGGGTGCTTAGTCTGGGGGTGCTGAGACTGGAGGTGCTGAGCCTGGGGGTGCTGAGCCTGGGGGTGCTGAGCCTGGGGGTGCGGAGCTTGGGGGCACTGGGTCTGCTCGTGTGGCCGCCGGCGGTGCTACGTAGAGGCGGGAGCCGCTCTCTCGACATGAGCTGCGCGAGTGGTTTGCCCGCTGCTGGAGACGTGCTGCTGCGACTGGGGGTGCTACTTGGGCTACTGGAGTTGGTCCTGCCGGAGCTGCTGACCGTGCTGGTGCTACTGGAGCTGGAGCTGCAGGGGGTGTTGACACTGGTCTTTCTACTGGCGCTGGTGCTTCTGGGGGTGCTGCTGGGGCTACTGAAGTTGGTCCTGCTGAAGCATCTGGCGGTACCAGTGCTGCTGGAGCTGGAGCTGCTGGGGGTGTTGGCGCTGGTGTTTCTAGTGGCGCTGGTGCGTCTGGGGGTGCTACTGAGGCTGCTGGAGCTGACGGTCCTACTGGAGTTGGTGCTGCTCGAACTGGAGCTGCTGGGGGTGTTGGCGCTGGTGGTGCTGCTGGCCCTGGTGCTTCTGGGGGTGCTGGAGTTGGCGCTGGTGGAGCTGGATTTGGTGCTGGTGGAGCTGGAGGTGCTGCTAGCGCTGGTGCTGCCGCTGGGGGTACTGGTGCCGTCCTTGCTGGTTCTGGAGGCGCTCAGCGGCCGAGGCCGTACTTTGTTCCGCTCCTAGAGCAACTTCTTGGTCTCCTGCCCTCTCCTGGTCCTTCTCCTTCCTTAGAGTGTCCACAGCCTGTCCAATCGCAGTCATAGTTACAGCCCGCCTCCCCTCTACCAGTCAGCCATGGACGCAGTGATGGCTTCCTGGAAGTCCACAGGCACCTGCGTCGACGAGGTTCCCCCACTTGGGGCGGACATCGTCAATGGCATGTGGATTTTCAGGGCGAAGCGGCCGTCGGGTTCTCCGCCTGTCTTCAAGGCGCATTACGTGGCTCAAGGCTTCAGTCAGCGGCAGGGAGTTGACTACTTTCATACCTTCTCTCCCACCACGAAGATGACCACTCTTCGGGTGCTGGTGCACATAGCCGCTCAGCGTGACTACGAGCTTCACTCTCTTGACTTCAGCACAGCTTTCCTCCAGGGCAGCCTGCACGAGGAGATCTGGCTACGCCGCCCACCTAGCTTCACTGGGTCGTTTCCTCCTGGTACTCTGTGGAGCCTCCGACGGCCAGTCTACGGTCTCCGCCAGGCGCCCCGTGAGTGCCACGACACACTGAGGACTACACTTGCGGCTCTTGGGTTTGCTCCTTCTACAGCTGACCCGTCGCTGTTTCTGCGCACCGACACCTCTCTGCCGCCGTTCTACATCCTCATGTACGTCAACGACTTGGTCTTTGCCACTGCTGACACTGCTAGACTTGCCCACGTGAAGTCCGAGCTGCTGAAGAGACACACGTGCACAGACCTGGGTGAATTGCGCAGCTACTTTGGCTTGCAGATCACCCGGGACAGAGCACAGCGCACCATTACCCTGACTCAGTCACACATGGTGCAGCAGGTCCTTCAGCGCTTCGTCTTCACGTACTCCTCGCCTCAGGCCACTCCTCTGTCTACTCGCCACTCGCTCTCAGCTCTGCCTTCGGATGAGTCCGTAGAGTTGAGTGGCCTGTACCCAGAGCTTGTTGGCTGCCTCATATACCTGATGACCTGCACACGACCTGACCTTGCATACCCTCTTAGCATCTTGGCACGCTATGTTGCTCCTTGGAGACACCGACCATAGCACATGGATGCAGCGAAGAGGGTGTTGCGCTACGTGTGCAGTACGTGGGGCATGGGGCTAGTGCTTGGAGGGCGACGTCGAGTGGTCCTCACAGGTCACGGTGACTCTTCTTGGGCTGACGACCAGGCTCTGCAGCAGTCGTCACATGGTTACACCTTCAGCCTTGGCTCCGGCTCTATTTCGTGGCGGTCTACCCGCTCGTCTTCTATTCTCAGCTCCAGCTGTGAGGCTGGTATCTACACAGGGGCCATGGCTGCATAGGAGCTACGCTGGCTCACCTACCTTCTGACTGACCTAGGAGAGCCGCCTCGTTCTCCTCCAGTTCTGTACGTAGACAACAAGGCCATGCTGGTTTTGTGTCGGGAGCACAGACTGGAGCACAGAACGAAGCACATTGCTCTCCGCTACTTCCTGGCTTGTGAGGTGCAGCAGCGTGGTCAGCTCCGCCTCACCTATGTGGCCTCTGAGGCCAACACTGCTGATATCTTCACCAAGTCCCTTCTGCCTTGTGATCATCAGCGCTTCTGTACTTTGCTAGGTGTTGTTCCCACCTGGCCTCACTTGCTCACTTCTTGATCTTGTTTGTACTGTACTCTTTCTATACCTGCACTTGCTTGTTTACCTTTATATATATGATCCTGCATGTGAACTTGCCTTGTGGCTTTACTCTTGTGCTCGGAGTGTGTGGTGACTTTGTGATCCACCCTGAGCTTGCTTTGCTTTGCTTGACTGGTCTTGTGACCACTTGTTCTCCCCCACTTTGCCTATGGGGGTGTGTCAGAACATTATAGCTTATACATTTGTATAGGCTGTAGTGGGGTAGCCCATAAGGGGTACAGCCCAATTAGGGTTAGTACTTGTACCCAACTCTTTCATAGTTCAATCATTCTCTCGTTTCATTCTTTACAGGTGATGCTACGTGGACGGTGGTGACGGGTCCGATTATCTGCAGCCCACTCTGTGTGTAGCGAGGGAGATTTGGGTCCTCGGGATAGACTGGTTCGTCTCCCGCTTCTGGATCAGGTAAGAAAGTTGGGACCTATGCGTTCCGAAACTTTGGTGTTGACCGGCTGGGGTGCAACGTAACCATTGTTGGTGAAGTCGTAGTAGACTCTGGCGTTGACGCTTTCGCGAGAATTTTCGTCGTCCATCGGAATTGGTACTGAGCAGTAAGGAAGGGATCCAGCTTCCTCGGATGCTCCGTCCACGTTTTGCTCATCCCAGTGAGCCTCATCGGCTAGTGTGGCGAAGGCTCGGTTGCCATGGAAGCCGTCCGTGAGGTCTCGTTCTGCTGCCAAGTTGTCCAGGTACGTTTGGACAGTGAGTTGTTCTTAGAAAATCACGTCACGTGCTGCTACTGTTTCCTTTGAGTGGACGTCGAAGATTTTCTATGCGTTGTAGGGTTTTTTCACTTTGCGTAGATGAGTCGCTTGATGCCCCTCTCCGCCATGTACTGCTTGAACCGTTGTGACTGAAATCCTCCTCCCCTGTCTGAGTGGAAGCTTTTCAGCTTCACTCCTGATTCCCTTTCTCCTACTGGAAGCCATGCGACGAAGGCTTCGAGGGCCATGTCGCGACTCGGAAGATTGAGGTGCCAGACGTATCTAGTGGCGGCGTCGATGAAGGTGATGACATGGTTGTAGGCTCCTTGTCCGCTTTCGCGGGCGTACAGTATGTTGCTGTAAACCTTCTCCAGCGGTGCATAGGCTAGCGCGCTTGGGTTGTGAAGAGAGACAAACGGCTGATGGGGTAAGTTGGCTTCAAGGGTGGTAAAGCAGGTTCCGCGGACTCGTTGAAGTTCTCTGCCGTCGGGTAGGAGTAGTGAGTCGTTATCGAGCACCCCTGCTTTTATCGTGTTGTTCAGTGTTGTGTTGCTAGGATGCCCTAACCTTTGATGCCATAATGATTCGTCAGCGCGATGTCCAGGTGAACGTCTGTACATATCGGAGTTGGAGTAAAAACTGGCAGTGATGTTGGCGCTTCGGTGAACGTTGCGTGGGGCAGGATTCAGCTGCTGAGCGGGTGTTGATGATGGTGTCTTTGTCTCTGCTTCTGCCGATGTTGCCGGTGCTGCTCCCGTTGTCGGTGCTGTTGCCGTTGCCGCTGCTGCTGCCGTTGCCGCTGCTTCTGCTGATGTCTTCGCTGCTGTTGTCTCTGCTGCTGTTGTCTCTGCTGTTGCTGTCTCTGCTGCTGTTGTCTCTGCTACTGCCGATGTTGATGCTTCTCCTAATGTCTCTTGGATCACCGCTAACACCCTTGTTCGTTCTGCTTCGGGTATGGTGTGCGAGTACCAGAATCCTCCGACCAAGATCTGGTGTGTGCGACCAAGTGGTGAAGATAACAATCGCGTCGCTGTATGCGGTTCCTTGATCAGGGACGAAGTCAAGGACGAAGACGCTGTTCTTCAGGATTGCTCTTCCAATGTAAAGTCTGAATTCTTGAGTGGTATTGTTGCCTTCAAGATGAATTCCTTTTGCCATGAGCTGGCTGACGATGAGTAAGTTGTAGCCCAGTCCTTCTGCATTTAAAACCTACGACATTTGTAAGACGACGTTGCTCTCGCGGGACTGAAGTTGAACTACTCCTTGTCGTCATGTGCACAGGTTTTGGTTGTTGGCGATGGTGATCACAACATCTCAGTTGAGGCGTTGTTCCCGTTGGACGAAGCGGTTTGATGAGCACCTATGTTGTCCGCAACAGCTGTCCAGGAACCAAGTGTCTTGACCGGATGGTTCGCTCTGTGCGATAGTTGTGTACGTCGGATTTGGTTCCAGTGATTCGCGACGAGGCGTGCTTTCGTCGAGTAGTTCTTTTGGTGAGTAGGTCGGTGGTGATCCGGTGATGCAAGAGTCTGTTCTTGTTATGCAACTTATGATATTTCTTGGTCCTTGTGCAGGTTGGGACGTCGTCGTTGAAGGCGGCACCTGGTTGGAAGGATGTGGCTGTGTGGAAGCCACCTGACTGCTTGAAGGTCGAAGCTGGCGTGGTGGTGGTGTTGATTGGTGTTGATTTGGGCAGTGAATGCGAGAGTGTCCTGACATTTTACAGAGATGACAGAACGGTGGTACGTATCTTCGTGCTTGGTGCTCGTGTTGTCGGTTGTTGTTGTTGCGCCACTGAATGTGAAATGCGAACTCCTGTACTGATGCCTTCTTCTTGTGACGTTCTTCGTGTAGGTCCATGTCCTGTTGCTCGGCGTAGATTTTAGCGCAAAGGTTTGCTTCGGAGATTCTTCCGTGAGCTCAGAGAATAGCTCGAGTGGAGGGCCACTGAGGACAGAGGCATGTGATGACGACAGTGACGAACGCTTCTTCGGATATTGATCCGCCGCATTGAAGGAGTCTATCGCGCAATCCGCGACATCGACTGATATATGCCATCCCCTTTTCACCCGGTTGCATTTGAATTGTTGTCAATTGCGCCATGAGACGACTTTGATTAACGGTGTCGGTTGCTTGGTATAGATTCTTCAGGTGGTTGAATGCGAGCTTGGCGGAGTTACCGTATCCGCGATAAGACCGCATGTTCTTTTGCTCGTTTGGCGTTAAGTTTTGCAGGAGGATGGTGTACGCCATGAGTGACTGATACGTGTACTGCTGCTTGTCGTACTATGTCCCATGCGTTGGATATGGCAGGGAACCGTCGAAGAAGCCAAGGATTTGGGCGCCCTCCATCATAAGCTTGAACTCAAAGGACCAGGTATAGAAATCTTTGCCGTCGAATGGCGTTGTTGTTTGCAGTTTCAGAACGTTCGCAAACTGTGACTGCAACTGAAGTGCGTCCAGTGTCTTCGTTTCTCGTCCAGAGTCGATTCGGCATGAAGCTGACAGAGCCGCGTTGATGCTCATACGGTGCGAAGGTAGGCTGCTGATTTCCGCGCGCAAATGATGAACCGTCGAGGCTCATGGGAGTGACTCTGTTGTTGTTATCGCTGTTGTTTGACTGCGCAGGTTCTGCTTGTTGGTGTTGCTCGTAGAGCGACATGAAGGAGAAGAACTTCTCCATCATGCTTGGGTCGAAGCCGGTAGCTTGACTGGCTGGAGTTTCAGTAGGCTCAGCAGCTGGTACTTGGGTTGTGCCTCTCTCTGTCTGAAATCCAAAGGCTAGTGGTGGAGTAGGAGTTACTTGGAGATCCAGTAGACGAGCCGAGCTTCTCTCTTTCTGCGTAGCCATGCCTTCCGTTGTTGTAGGAGCTTGAACACAGTTGTCTTTTTGTCTTGCTAGCTCTCATACCATGTTGGGCTGAGAAAAGCCCTTAGGATCGTTTTTCAAGACTAGAGGCTTAGAGTAGTGATGTTTTAGCGGAAGCGTATTAGTGAACTGATTGAACCACCTTGCACTAGTATGTGAGAACAAGATAACTTGATAATAACAAAGAGATACAAGCTTTAATATGATTACAAGGAATACGAAAGGTTTAACTAACTGTAACTGCTGTTGCGGTTTGATACAGCGACGACTCGGGTAACTGCTCAGTATCGAGTTAGCTATGTGTCCTTGCTGTCACGTTGCCTTCGGCAAGTCAAAGGTCGCTGACCTTTGACCTTCACTCAACCTCTTGCTGTTGTCTTTCGGTCAACCGCTTTGATTGACTCGCTGTTGCTTCACTTTAGTTCGCTTCGCTTTCGTTGTAGTGCTTGACACACCAGAAGCGCGAACTATATGTTTCCAACGATATGTACCCATCTCTTGCTAGTCATGCTCATTTCGGTGTACGTACAGTACTTTGACAAGGAGATCCATGGGAGGAGGAAAGTTGGCGAGGGGAAAATGAAGGAAGGAGGTGTTTCACTTCACCAAAGGGTTTGGGAAACAAGGCAAAGATAAGCAGGAGGTGAATAATATGATTACAGGAAGTTCACTACCTACAGGAGGTGATTTATATAACCACACTACAGCAGTTGCACAAATTGTACCATTTGCTCAATTTGTATCGGATATAACCACATTTTGACACATTCACATCACATCAGAATTGCACCATTTGGCCTGCAGGTGGCACACCCAGCCTTATTTCACAACACCACAGACCAAGCCCCTTTCTACACCTTCCCCTGCACTAAACCCTACTGTAACAAACATCGACCCCCCATAGCACACATCACATGGAAGGAAGGAATGTCCCTAAAGGCCCCTCACACCGTGCCCTCATGCGCCCCAATGGGCACAGGAGGCCTGTTGCCATGCACACCCGTTGACATCTGCACACTCCCCGCTCCCCCATCCCCCTCCCCTCCCCCGTCCTCCCCACTCCCCTCCACTCCCCCACCCGCACGCGCGATGATGATTGGCTGTGACTGGCAATTCCGAAACGTGAACCCATCCCCCGTCCCACCATTCCCAGCCTTCCCACCCGCACCACCATTCGCACCACCACCAGCAACCGGATTCCCTGGCGAATCCCCCGTGTAGCTGCCTGAGGTGTCGGGCAGGCTGCCCGAAAAGAAAGGCTGCTGCGAGCCATAGTCATCATAGGAGTAGCCATAGCTGTACTCGGAGGAGGCGGTGGAGGAGGCCATCACCACCACGCGCCCCAGATGCTCCACCAGCGCCTGCGCCACGTCCCTGATGGCTGGCCGGTCCGCCGAACGGTCCTGCGCGGTACGGAGGGGTGGGGGGAATGGGGGGAGAGGTGGAGGATGGAAAGGGGGAAGAGGCCGAGAGATTGAGTGTGGCATCAAAATGAGTGCCGGATTCAAGGGTGGAATTCAAGGGTGGAATTCAAGGGTGGAATCTGCTGCTCACCTGCATGCAGCTCCTCACAATGTCACACAGAATCTGCGCCTTATGCAGGTCGTAGTCACTGACCGTGACTCTATCTATACACACACATGCTGCTCTCACCCGAACAACAAGCACGCTACCCTCTCACTGGTACACATGCTACTCTCACCTGCACGCAGCTCCTGGCGATGTCACACAGAATCTGCGCCTCATGCAGGTCGTAGTCGCTGCCCAGCGCCGGGTCCAGCAGCTCCACCAGGCGCTCGCTGTCCATCAGATACTCCTCCGCCTGGTGGGTGGCACGGGCACAATAAAAGGCAACAGACATGGCAGGCGGGTGGAAAGGCTATTGGCTTCAGACAGGCCCAGCAGCTCCCCCAGGCGCTCGCTGTCTGTTAGGTACTCCTCCGCCTGGTGGATTGGGAGGCACATACAAGGGGGAGAGAAGGGTGGGGGAGGGGATTGGGAGGCACAGCCAGCGGAACAACCACAGGCAGAGGAACAGCACAGGCAGAGGAACAACACAGGCAGAGGAACAACACAGGCAGAGGAACAGCACAGGCAGAGGAACAACACAGACAGAGGAACAGCACAGGCAGAGGAACAACACAGGCAGAGGAACAGCACAGGCAGAGGAACAGCACAGGCAGAGGAACAACACAGGCAGAGGAACAGCACAGGCAGAGGAACAGCACAGGCAGAGGAACAACACAGGCAGAGGAACAACACAGGCAGAGGAACAGCACAGGCAGAGGAACAACACAGGCAGAGGAACAGCACAGGCAGAGGAACAGCACAGGCAGAGGAACAACACAGGCAGAGGAACAGCACAGGCAGAGGAACAGCACAGGCAGAGGAACAACACAGGCAGAGGAACAACACAGGCAGAGGAACAACACATGCAGAGGAACAGCACAGGCAGAGGAACAGCACAGGCAGAGGAACAGCACAGGCAGAGGAACAGCACAGGCAGAGGAACAGCACAGGCAGAGGAACAGCACAGGCAGAGGAACAGCACAGGCAGAGGAACAGCACAGGCAGAGGAACAACACAGGCAGAGGAACAACACAGGCAGAGGAACAACACAGGCAGAGGAACAACACAGGCAGAGGAACAACGCAGGCAGAGGAACAGCACAGGCAGAGGAACAACACAGGCAGAGGAACAGCACAGGCAGAGGAACAGCACAGGCAGAGGAACAGCACAGGCAGGGGAATAGCACAGGCAGAGGAACAACACAGGCAGAGGAACAACACAGGCAGAGGAACAGCACAGGCAGAGGAACAACACAGGCAGAGGAACAACACAGGCAGAGGAACAGCACAGGCAGAGGAACAGCACATGCAGAGGAACAGCACAGGCAGAGGAACAACACAGGCAGAGGAACAACACAGGCAGAGGAACAACACAGGCAGAGGAACAACACAGGCAGAGGAACAACGCAGGCAGAGGAACAGCACAGGCAGAGGAACAACACAGGCAGAGGAACAGCACAGGCAGAGGAACAGCACAGGCAGAGGAACAGCACAGGCAGGGGAATAGCACAGGCAGAGGAACAACACAGGCAGAGGAACAACACAGGCAGAGGAACAGCACAGGCAGAGGAACAACACAGGCAGAGGAACAACACAGGCAGAGGAACAGCACAGGCAGAGGAACAGCACATGCAGAGGAACAGCACAGGCAGAGGAACAGCACAGGCAGAGGAACAGCACAGGCAGAGGAACAACACAGGCAGAGGAACAGCACAGGCAGAGGAACAACACAGGCAGAGGAACAACACAGGCAGAGGAACAGCACAGGCAGAGGAACAGCACAGGCAGAGGAACAGCACAGGCAGAGGAACAGCACAGGCAGAGGAACAGCACAGGCAGAGGAACAACACAGGCAGAGGAACAACACAGGCAGAGGAACAGCACAGGCAGAGGAACAACACAGGCAGAGGAACAACACAGGCAGAGGAACAACACAGGCAGAGGAACAACGCAGGCAGAGGAACAGCACAGGCAGAGGAACAACACAGGCAGAGGAACAGCACAGGCAGAGGAACAGCACAGGCAGAGGAACAGCACAGGCAGGGGAATAGCACAGGCAGAGGAACAACACAGGCAGAGGAACAACACAGGCAGAGGAACAGCACAGGCAGAGGAACAACACAGGCAGAGGAACAACACAGGCAGAGGAACAGCACAGGCAGAGGAACAGCACATGCAGAGGAACAGCACAGGCAGAGGAACAGCACAGGCAGAGGAACAGCACAGGCAGAGGAACAACACAGGCAGAGGAACAGCACAGGCAGAGGAACAACACAGGCAGAGGAACAACACAGGCAGAGGAACAGCACAGGCAGAGGAACAGCACATGCAGAGGAACAGCACAGGCAGAGGAACAGCACAGGCAGAGGAACAGCACAGGCAGAGGAACAACACAGGCAGAGGAACAGCACAGGCAGAGGAACAGCACAGGCAGAGGAACAGCACAGGCAGAGGAACAGCACAGGCAGAGGAACAGCACAGGCAGAGGAACAACACAGGCAGAGGAACAACACAGGCAGAGGAACAGCACAGGCAGAGGAACAACACAGGCAGAGGAACAACACAGGCAGAGGAACAACACAGGCAGAGGAACAACGCAGGCAGAGGAACAGCACAGGCAGAGGAACAACACAGGCAGAGGAACAGCACAGGCAGAGGAACAGCACAGGCAGAGGAACAGCACAGGCAGGGGAACAGCACAGGCAGAGGAACAACACAGGCAGAGGAACAGCACAGGCAGAGGAACAACACAGGCAGAGGAACAACACAGGCAGAGGAACAACACAGGCAGAGGAACAACACAGGCAGAGGAACAACACAGGCAGAGGAACAGCACAGGCAGAGGAACAACACAGGCAGAGGAACAACACAGGCAGAGGAACAGCACAGGCAGAGGAACAGCACAGGCAGAGGAACAGCACAGGCAGAGGAACAACACAGGCAGAGGAACAACACAGGCAGAGGAACAGCACAGGCAGAGGAACAGCACAGGCAGAGGAACAACACAGGCAGAGGAACAACACAGGCAGAGGAACAGCACAGGCAGAGGAACAACACAGGCAGAGGAACAACACAGGCAGAGGAACAGCACAGGCAGAGGAACGGCACAGGCAGAGGAACAACACAGGCAGAGGAACAACACAGGCAGAGGAACAAAGGTATTGGAGGCACAAAGACAGAAGCAACAGGGCAAGCATACTAGGGAGGATAGATGGACACAGTGAACTGTGAGGAGTGCAGCTCGCGCATGGGAAGGCAGATGGGGACGGGCGTGGTGAGGTGAGGAGGCGGTGAGGATCCCATGAGAGAGGGGTTTCCTTGGCGTTATTAGTGGGGACCAACCAATAACGTAACGTCATGTGTTCCCACTCACCCAGTATGCGAGAGGCTGCTTCTCGTGAATGGCATACTTGCCACTGAGTAATTCCAGCAGCACGACGCCATAGCTGTACACGTCGCTCTTGTCGGTGAGCAGCGACGTGCTCACATACTCGGGATCCAGGTACCCAAACGACCCCCGCACCGCCGTGGTGGGCGGCAGCAGCTGCGGCTGGCCTTCCAGCGTCACATCCACCGGCACCTCCTTGCACAGCCCGAAGTCTGCTACCTTTGCTAAGCCATCTTCGGACAGGAGAATGTTGCCTGATTTGATATCGCTGGGGGGGGGGAGGGAGAGAGGGGGGGGGGGGGTGGTGAGAGGAGGCTGGCCCTCTGGCGTCACGTCCACCGGCACCTCCTTGCACAGACCAAGGTCTGCTACCTTGGCTAGACCGTCCTCTGAGAGCAGGATGTTGCCTGACTTGATGTCGCTGGGGTAAAGCAAATGGGGGAAAGATGAGGGGGACGGCAGAGGGAAGAGGGGCTTAGGCAGGCAGCTCCTTGGCAAGACCAGAGCGGCATGGGAATCGGAGGTGCGACACGCGGATGGGAATCGGACAAGGATGGGAATCAGAGGTGCGACACAAAGGGGTGGGGAACATTCAATTCCTTACCAGTGAATGGTGGGAAGACCAGCCCCCCCTGCGCCCCTGCCCCCCTGCGTCCCTGCCCCCCTGCGCCCCTGCCCCCCTGCGCCCCTGCCCCCCTGCGCCCCTGCCCCCCTGCGCCCCTGCCCTCCTGCCCCCCTGCCCCCCTGCCCCCCCTGCCCCCCTGCTCCACGGTCTCACCGGTGGATGAGAGGCGGGTCGGCGCCGTAGTGCAGATAGTCAATGCCGAGCGCCACGTGGATGGCGATCTTGATGCGTGAGTCCCATGACAGGGGAGTTTCCTTGGCGTGCGGGCCTGGGAGAAAGGTGGGGAGAGGAGAGTGCGGTGGGGGGGGCGAGGAAGGGGCAACAGCAGGAGAACCACGTGGATGGCGATCTTGATGCGTGAGTCCCATGAGACGGGAGTCTCTTTGGCATGCGGGCCTGGGAGAGGAGAGGGGAATTCGCCATCCAATCCGTCCGATGCACCAGATGTTTCCATCCGTTCTTATACAGCCATACACACAGTCATCACGAACCCCATCCTCCCACCCACCATGCTTTCACACACACACACACACACACCCACCCTACTGCACCCACACGTACCCTCTCAGCCCAGCCCAAGCTCCCAGCCCACCCCATCCCATCCCACCCTGCTGCACCCAGCCCCAGCACCTCTCAGCCCAGCCCAAGCTCTCACCGTGCAAGTGGTCGAACAGCGACCCCAGCCCCATGTACTCGTACACGAGCGCACGCTCCTCCTTCTCCGCACAGAAGCCCAGGAGATTCACCAGGTGCCGGTGGTGCACGCGTGAGAGCAGCTCCACCTCGCGAATGAACTCCCTGTCGCCCTGGTCCGACACCTGAGAGGGGGAGGGGGGGGAAATCAGATGGAGGTGACCAGGCGATTCACCAGGTGGCAGTGACAACACCTCCCGAAGAACTCCCTGTCGCCCTGGTCTGGTCTGACACCTGAGATGGGGAGGGCGCATGGCTGGGGGTGCGCTAGAAGACAGAGGCTCTGGAAATTCACCAGGTGGCACTGGACTTCTCACTCCCTCTCACCCCCTCTCACTCCCTCTCACCCCCTCTCACTCCCTCTCACCCCCTCTCACTCCCTCTCACCCCCTCTCACTCCCTCTCACCCCCTCTCACTCCCTCTCACCCCCTCTCACTCTCTCCCACCCACCACATCCAGCCCCTTCACAGCCACCACCGTCTTGTCTTTCAGCACGGCCTTGTACACGCTGCCATACCCGCCCCGCCCGACCTCACTATCACTCACACCCTCACTCCGTCTCACTCCCTCTTGCTCCCCCCCATTCCGCCCCACTCCTTCTCACCACGTCCAGCCGCTTCACGGCCACCACCGTCTTGTCCTTGAGCACCGCCTTGTACACGCTGCCATACCCGCCCCGCCCGATCTCCGCCTGCCACTCCTTGGTGGCCCGCCGCAGCTCCGCCAGGGAGAATACGCGTGAGCTGCCTGCAGTGCCGAAAGGCGAAGGAAATGGGCACAGCACAGCACAGGGTGGCAGGCGGAGCAATCAGCATGATTACTCAACCCTTACCGCACACAAGCAGACACCACCCTCCACACTCTCTCTCCCAGACATCCCCCCCTCTCTCCTCCCACATCCCCCCTCCCACCTCAATACCCTTACTTTACTGTACTCCCCCCCACTCGCTCCCAGCTTACCAACCCCCTCCGCCCCCCTCCTCCCCTCCCCACTCACTGCCAATCTCCTTGCGCAGCATGCGTGCGAGCCTTTCAGAGCGCCAGCGCCGCCAGAGGAAGACAGTGAGCAGCAGCACTAGCACCACCACCACGACCGGCACCACCACTGCTGCTATTGGGAAGGACGAGGATGGCACTGTTACCACCTCCTGGACTGGTGGGCCTGCAGAGGCGAGGGGAGGGAAGGGGAGCAAAAGAGGTTAGGAGAAGCAGCACCGGCAGCAGCACGCCGCCACCAGAGGACGGAAGCATTACCACCGCCTGGGATGGTGGGGCTGCAGAAGGGCGTGAAGGGAAGCAAGAGAGTTTAGCCCCATCAACAGCAGCAGCAGCAGCAGCAGCAGCAGCAGCAGCAGCAGCAGCAGCAGCAGCGGCAGCAGCGGCATATGGGAAGGGGACGGAGCTGCTAGATTATACTACTCTTCTGTATCCTGCACTGATCCTATAAACCCTAGGACAGAGATAGGCACCCAAACTATGTTTGGGTGCACAACTAGGGTTAACCCTAGTTGGGGGTTGGAACCCAACCTTGGTCCAATTATTGGCCTCCAAGGTTGGGTTGGGAGATTATTGCCCCCCCCCCAATAATGTTGGCCCACCTTTGGCCAACATTATTGGGACCCCCCAATAATACTCCAACCCAACTTATTGGTGGGGGGCCAATAATGTTGACTAGGTACCCAACCAACCCCCCCTCCCCTAGCTTCAACTATGTAAGCCCGTATCATTCCTAATCAAGTCAATGGTTCACTTCTAACAGGAGCATATGGGAAGGGGACGGAGAATATGGGAAGGGGACGGAGCATATGGGAAGGGAACGGAGCATATGGGAAGGGGATGGAGCATATGGGAAGGGGACGGAGCATATGGGAAGGGGACGGAGGATTTGGGAAGGGGACGGAGGATTGGGGAAGGGGACGGAGCATATGGGAAGGGGACGGAGCATATGGGAAGGGGACGGAGCATATGGGAAGGGGACAGAGCATATGGGAAGGGGACAGAGCATATGGGAAGGGGACGGAGCATATGGGAAGGGGACGGAGGATTGGGGAAGGGGACGGATCATATGGGAAGGGGACGGAGCATATGGGAAGGGGACGGAGGATATGGGAAGGGGACGGAGGATATGGGAAGGGGACGGAGGATATGGAAAAGGGGCGGGAGCATATGGGAAAAGGGTACACGGAAAAGGAATTGGGGCGTACGGGGAAGGAAAGGGGTGTACCGGGAGGGGGCGGGGGCGGGGGGTAGAGAAGGTTGTAGAAGGTGGTGCTGCTCTGCTGCTTCTGATTCGACACACTCACTCACAAGTCACCTTGCTCTGATTCGACTCAAAGTCACTTCGCTCGTTCTGAACTGAATGATAAGGAGGTGTACTAGGAGGGGGCTTACCGGGAGGGGGCGTACTGGGAGGGGGATTACCGGGAGGGGGCGTACCGGGAGGGGGCGTACCGGGAGGGGGCTTACCGGGAGGGGGCTTACCGGGAGGGGGCTTACCGGGAGGGGGCGTACCGGGAGGGGGCTTACCGGGAGGGGGCTTACCGGGAGGGGGCTTACCGGGAGGGGGCGTACCGGGAGGGGGCTTACCGGGAGGGGGCTTACCGGGAGGGGGCTTACCGGGAGGGGGCTTACCGGGAGGGGGCTTACCGGGAGGGGGCGTACCGGGAGGGGGTCGGGGGTAGAGCAGGTTGTAGAAAATGGTGCAGGTGGAGCTGCTCTGCTGCTTCTGATTGGTGCTGCCCGTCTCATTGAAACAGTTGTCCACGAAGCTGATGTGGTGGTGTGGTGGAGCATGGTGTGGTGCGGTGAGGTGGAGTGTGGTTTGGTGTGATGTGGGCGCACAAGGTTGGCCCAGGGAGGGAAGTGGGAACGAATTAGGGAAGGCATTTTATGCCAGGAGAGGGGAGCTAGAGCAGTGACATGAAGACAGCAGCAGGATGGACGGCAGCTCAGAAGAAGGCGTGATAGCTCTAACATGACACTTGCTTGGGGTGACATCAGGGCAACAGAAGAGACTGCCACACAAGGCTGAGCACAAGGCGTGGTGTGGGCGTGGTCAAGTCACGTCACACGTTCACAGCACATGCTCCCTGGCTCAGGACGGTTCCACAAGGTGGAAAGCGGTTTCGAGGTTTACCATTTCGCACTGAGACACAACCAACCAAATAAAACCGCAGAGAACGCACCGAAGACATATGAACTGACCACAGCCTAACTCATACACTCAAACACTCAACTCATACACTCAAACACTCAACTCAAACAATCAAAACACGAGGCCTATGGTACGGTCCATCGACACCTTTCCCGCTACCAGCTTACCTAACCATCCCTACCATCAGTAATCTGGTTACCTGGTTACCAACTACCTGATTGCCTGATAACCTTGTTGCTCTTGCCTGATTGCGTGACCACCCGGCTGCCTGCATGGACTCACAAGAAGCCGGGCTGGTCCAGAGCGGGCGGCACAGAGCCGTTGAAAATTGGAATAGTTCAGCCGAAGTCCCTGGGGAGATATCAATGCTCATTTGACATGCCCAGGTGACATGCCCATGTGACATGCCCAGGTGACATGCCCAGGTGACATGCCCATGTGACATGCCCACGTGACATGCCCATGTGACATGCCCATGTGACATGCCCAGGTGACATGCCCATGTGACATGCCCATGTGACATGCCCAGGTGACATGCCCATGTGACATGCCCATGTGACATGCCCATGTGACATGCCCAGGTGACTCACATGAAGCCTGGCTGGTCCAGAGCAGGCGGGACGGAGCCGTTGAAGTAGTTGAGCCCGATGTCCCTACGATCAATACACGACACGACAGGTGTATGGGGAGGGGAGGTATCCATTGGGCGATATCAATACAGGTGTATGGGGGGTATGGGAAGGTATCCATTTGGGTAATCAGTACGTAAAGGTGTATGGGGAGGTATCCATTGGGGAGATGAGATCATACCAGGGTGTGTGGTTAGCGTGGCATGGCACGGTATGGCATGCATGGCATGGCATGGTTGTCACGGTGGGGTCACTCACAGGCTTGTGACGCTGCTAAGCTCACTCACAGGGTCGTGACGCTGCTAAGCTCACTCACAGGGTCGTGACGCTGGGAGAGATGGTGATGTTGGGCGGCACTGGACCATACATGCTGTTGCTGTTCAGGGTGCTGCGGCAATGCACAGGCAGACGGGACGACAGGCAGGCGGGCAGGCAGGCATGCAGAGAGACAGGCATGCAGGGAGACAGGCATGCAGGGGGAGAAGCACATAGGCAGGCAGGAAGAAATGCAGGCAGAGGTATGGTGAGGGACGACAGAAGGGTGGCATGTGTGGAATAGCGGTAAGATTCCCCCCTGCAGTAGCAACGAGTATCGTCGCAGCGGTGGCGGCGGCGGCGGCGGCGGCGACGGCAGCAGCAGCAGCAGCAGCAGCAGCAGCAGTGGCAGTGGGGGCGGCAGCGGCAACGGCAGCAGCAGCAGCAGCAGCAGCGGCGGCGGCGGCGGCAGCAGCAGCAGCAGCAGCAGCGGCAGCAGCAGCAGTGGCAGCGGGGGCGGCAGCGGCAACGGCAGCAGCAGCAGCCCAAACACCCCCCTTCCCCCATTCGCTGCAACCACCTACATCTCCTCTATGTTGGGCAGTGAGAGCAGGAAGGAGGGGAAGGGCACTGTGATGTTGTTGCTGGTGGCTGCCAGCTGCCTGAGCGACAAGAGGTGAGCTCTAAACCACTCACACTCCTCTCCCCTGGTCCCTCCAGCCACTCACATCTCCTCAATACTCGGTAGCGAGAGCAGGAAGGCGGGGAAGGGCCCTGTGATGTTGTTGCTGGAAGCCGCCAGCTGCCTGAGCGCCGAGAGCTTGCTCCACAAGGCTGGCAGCGAGCCGCTGAGAGAATTCACCGACACCTTGCTGATGTGTGGGCACGAGGGGGCAGGGAAGGGGGCAGGAGGGGGCAGGGGGCGCACAGGGGTCAGGGAAGGGGGATGGGGTAGAGAAGCCCCAGCTGCCTGAGCGACGCGGGTTTGCTCCATGAGGCTGGCAGCGTGCCGCTGAGCTGAGAGCATTTGCCGACACCTCGCTGGTGGGGGAGAGGGGGGTGAGGGGCAGGGAGGGTGTAGCGTGGGGAAGGGGGCGGGTCGGAGATGGAGGTCAAAGGGGCGGAGGAAGCACCAGGTGCTGGGGCGACAGGAGTTTGCCCCATGAGGCTAGGAGCGTGCCACTGAGATTATTTGACAACACCGTGCTTGTGGGTGGGGGGTGGGCAGAGGACGCAGGGCAGGGAGGAAGGCAAAGGGGGGTGGGGAGGGGGCTGGGCAGATTGGAAAAGGGGGCTAGGGAAGGTCCAGGTGCTGGAGCGACGAGAGCTTTCCCCATGAAGCTGGCAGCGTGCCGCTGAGATGGTTCACTGACACCAAGGCAGGGGAGGCAAGGGTGGGCAGGGGGAAAGGAGAGGGGGACCAAGGAGGGGGTAGGGAGGGAAGCTCCTCCAGCTGCCTGAGAGACAAGAATTTTCCACGAGGCTGGCAGTGTGGCGCTGAGAGCATTCACTGACACCTTGCTGGTGGTGGGAAAAAGGGGGAGGGGCAAGGGAGGAAAGATGGTGCGGCAGGGGGGGAGCGCGGGGGGGCATGGGGGTCAGCAGCAGTGGCACAGGGGGGCATGAGGAAGCAGGGCGGAGCATGGGAGGGCAGGGGGGAGCAGGGTGGGATGGGGATGGACAGGGATGGCAGGGGGGGTAGGCATGGGGAAGCAAGGGATATTTGCCGCTCAAGGTGAGAGCTGGGGAAGGGGACAGGGGGGGGACGAGGGATGAGGAGTTGTGAAGACGTGGGTAGGGTCGTTGGGGTGTTGGGATGTGGCATGTGGGGGGAGGTGGGACAAGGGCATGTGGGGTGGGGGGAGGTGGGACAAGGGCACCGAACACGCCTTCACAGGCGAACACCGAACATCTGCTTTTGCTAAAAGTGTTCGCCGAACTGAACACTGATCAGTTCGGCAAACGGCTCTGTTCATGCAGGGACGAACACGAACACGATCGTGTTCGCCCCTTGCTCATCGTCATGGGGTGTTAGGACATGGGCATGTGGGGGGAGGTGGGACACACACACACTACCCATACCCATCCCCACACACCCACCCACACACACATACACTCCCACACTCACACACACATACAATCACACACTCACAAGCGCACACACACACACACACACACATCCACACGCGCCCGCACGCGCGCGCACAACGGCACTCACAGGTCAGCAAGTGAGGTGAGTGCACCCCACGAGGCAGGCAAAGAGCCGTTCAACTGATTCTTCGCCAAATTCCTGCCAGAGGAGGGAGAGAGAGCGCGAGAGCCTTAGAAGGCGCGGCCTTCAGAAGGACACCGGAGAGAACACGCTGTATAATGAAGGAAGGCGAGAGGGGTGGAGGGATGCGAGAGAAGTGGGGGGAGGCGAGAGATGTGGGGGAAGGCGAGAGGGGTGGACAGGACAATAGAGATTGACAGGACTAAGAGTTCCTACAGTGCTGCTGGCAGTGCTGGCAGTGCTGGTGAGAGCACTCACAACTCAGTGAGTGCGGTGAGTGGTGGGATATTGGCGGGGAGGGGGGCCAAAGAGAATATTCGCCGTGAGCAGCAGCAAGGATAGGCGCAAGAGAGAGGCAAGCACTCACAGATTAGTTAGTGCGGTGAGTGCTGAGAAGTTGGAAGGGGCCAAAGAGAAGGCTATATGTGAGCCGCACCAAGGCCACTCACAGTTCGGTAAGTGCGGTGAGTGCTGAGAGGTTGGCGGGGGAGGGGGCCAGCGAGAAGGTTGTGTGTGAGTCGCAACGAGCTCTGCAAGGAGAGGCGCGAGAGAGACAGGTAGTGCTGGCAGTGCTGGCAGTGCTGGCAGTGCAAGATCACTCACAGCTCAGTTAGTGCGGTGAGTGCTGAGAGGTTGGCGGGGAGGGGGCCAGCGAGAAGGTTCTGTGTGAGGCGCAGTGAGCTCAGCGCTGAGAGGCGCGAGAGCGAGGCCGGCAGGGACCCCGTGATGTTGCTGAATGGGATGCGGCTGTAAGGGATGGGGAGGAGGGAAGGGAGGAGGGGGCAGAGATAAGGAGGTGAGGAGAGAGGGATGGGGGAGTGGGAGTTGAATGGGGAAGAGAGGCAAGAAAAGGCGCGCAGGAGAGAGGCGGGCAGGGACCCCGTGATGTTGCTGAAGGGGATGCGGCTGTAAGGAATGAGGAGGGGAAGGAAGGGATGAGGGGGTGGAAGGAGAGGGATGGGGGAGTGGGAGAAGGTTGAATTGGGGGAAGAGGCTAGAAGAGGTGCGGGAGAGAGGCCGGTGGGGAACCTGTGATGTTGCTGGATGGGATGCGGCTGGAGAGCGAAGGGAGGGATGGGTGGGTGGGTGGGATGATAGGTGGGAAGGAGGGGTGGGCAAATGGGATAAGGTTGAAAGGGGAGAAGAGGGGGAGGAAAGGTGCGAGAAAGAGGCGGGTGTCAACCATATGGGTAAGTCGAGGTCCTGTGGAGGTGATAGGAAGGTGGAGGTGATGAGAAGGTGGAGGTGATGAGAAGGTGGAGGTGATGAGAAGGTGGAGGTGATGAGAAGGGGAAAGGGACAGAGGGAGAGAGGCGGAGGGATGTGCAGATTACATTTCCTTTCATTCGTAACTGTGCACGTGAAAACGTCAAGACAACAAAATGTGTGGTGAGCTGCTCACAGGTGCCTGACACAGCTGCCTGGTAGCAGCCTGGGAACTGCCTGGGAATTGCCTGGAAGTTGCCTGGAAGCTGGCAGAGAGGACATACAGTGCTTGCAGTGGCAGGTGTGTGGCAGCACGTACAGTGCTTGCAGAGAGGGCAGCAGGCCGAGGGTGGAAGGCAGCGGGCCTGAGAGTTGATTGTAGCCCAGCTCGCTGCAGGGATGGGGTGGGGACAGGTGCGGGGACACACACAGGGGTGGGCGCACAGGGGCGGGCGGGCAGGAGGGAAATTGGGGATGAGGGAGGTTGGGCAGGAGGGAGGTTGGCTGGCACCACACTGCATCACATCACACCACAGTGCACCACATCACACCGCAGTACATCACATCACACTGTAGTGCATCACATCACACTGTAGTGCATCACATCACACTGTAGTGCATCACATCACACTGTAGTGCATCACATCACACTGTAGTGCATCACATCACACTGTAGTGCATCACATCACACTGTAGTGCATCACATCACACTGTAGTGCATCACATCACACTGTAGTGCATCACATCACACTGTAGTGCATCACATCACACTGTAGTGCATCACATCACACTGTAGTGCATCACATCACACCACGGTGCATCACATCACACCACAGTGCATCACATCACACTGTAGTGCATCACATCACACTGTAGTGCATCACATCACACTGTAGTGCATCACATCACACTGTAGTGCATCACATCACACTGTAGTGCATCACATCACACCACAGTGCATCACATCACACCACAGTGCATCACATCACACTGTAGTGCATCACATCACACTGTAGTGCATCACATCACACCACGGTGCATCACATCACACCACAGTGCATCACATCACACCACAGTGCATCACATCACACGGCTGTCTTCCGGGATGACTCACAGAATCTACACATGCAGGGGGACTGAGTTGGGACTCACAGAATCTGCAGCGAGGTGTCGAGGGTTCACAGAGTAGTGCCTAAGTATGTGGGAGGGGGCTCCTAACTAAGACTCATAGCTATGTTGCGCCTGACGCCTTGAAAGGGCAGCGTCCAGCGTCCGGACGCTGGACGCGTCAAATCAGTTTGACGCTGGACGTTCGGGAAAACAATTTTCGGGCAGCCCGAAAAAAAAAAATCCCGCTCGCAATTGACGCGCGATATCATCGCGACCAGAATTGCAATGAAATTGGCAAGCGGGGGTTGCGTCTTTGACCTAGAAAAACGCAACCCACATTTATTCCCCCCCACACATTTCTACCCATCCCAATCTACTACTCCCAACCAGGACGACCCCCAACTAAACTAGAGAACCACATTTAGGTCGACACTTCACAGATCTGTTTCTCTCGACATTGCCAAGCATACCCTACACTAGAATCCGCCAGTCACGTTACTAAGCCTTCTTAGCTAAAATTAGGTGAAGGCAATTAAGTTATCATGTCAACTCCTAGTTCCGCTGGTCAATCTGGTAGTGGCTCCACACCTTCTGCAGGTGGTGTGGAAGGAGAATGCAAGTATGGAGTATTTATAACTTAAGGTGACAAAAGTGAATTTCTTGCATTCTAACCCCTGCATATCCTAACTAGGCAGATTTTTTTTACCCCTGCCCGGGAAAAGTTTTGCCCTGCCCGGACCAGCGTCAAGCGGGCGTCCAGGGCAGAGGACACCGGGCGTCAAGCGTCTGGACGCCCCGTCCAGATGCCAGCGTAAAAAACGCCTGACGCGTCAGGCGCAACATAGACTCATAGTATCTGCAGCGAGGGTTTAGGGGGTTCATAGAGCTTATACACATGTCCAGGGGTTCATTCCATGGGGACTCACAGTATCTGCAGCGCTGACTTAGGGGGTTCACAGTGCCTAGGCACATGTCGGAAGGGGTGTTCCACTAAGACTCACAGTATCTGCAGCGCGGGTTTAAGGGGTTCACAGTGCATGCGCACATGCGCAGGGGGGCATTTGATTGGGACTCACAGAATCTGCAGCGCGGGCAGGGAGCCGATTACAGCAGGGACGGGGCCGGTGAGCTTGTTGTACTGCAGCTGGCTGTGGGGGGCGATGGGGGAATGGGGAACGGGGAGTTGGGATCGAGAAAGTGGAGTAGAGGAATGGGAGAGGAGGAATTGGAGAAGCATGGGGGTTGGGAGGGGGAGAAGAGTGCAGGGAGGCGAGAACAGCAGGGACGGAATATAACACCTCGCTACCCACTGGGTCAAAACGAGGGTGTTATTTGGCGCAGCGGAATGCCCATTAACACTTAGCCCTCAGGCGTTACACTCGTCCCCCCCTGGTGTCAACGTCCTCGTTGACGAACTTCAGGGAGTCGGCCCCCGCAGGGACCTGTTCGCTGTGCTCCAAGCAGCAACTTCGCTGCTGAGGTCAGGCCAGCGGAGGATCGTTTGCTGGGTCCAATCTTGTAACTACATTCAAGTTCTCGCCACAGGCGGTAAATGTGGGATCAGCCAGGATTTGAACCCCAGGCTCTGAGTCCAGTATAACACCTCGCTACCCACTGGGTCAAAACGAGGGTGTTATTGGCGCAGCGAATGCCCATTAACACTTAGCCCACATGCGTTACACGGAAACCGAGAGCCTATTTTACAGGAGATGGATGTGAGGCGATGGAGAAAGGGGGATGGGGTACTACGACGAGCAGAAGGGACGGGGTGTGGTAGCTGGTTGCACAATAGATGTTTTGCAGGGAGGTGAGAGCAGGAGAGAAAAGAGGGCTTGAGCTAGAACACAGAGGCGCTGCTGGGGTCAATGTCCGAGTCTTGAGCCGTTTCAATGTTAGATTATAGCATCAGTTGGGTTGTAAATGTGCAAGGGTAACACCTAAACATGGGTGTACACTTTGGGCCAAAGCGCCCCAACCATTTTTGGTTGGGCGCGTCCCAACCCCACTCTGCCACAATTGGCGGGGGGAACCAGGCCCCCCAATAATTGGCAGCCACCTCCAAAACATTATTGGTGGCTACTCCCATTGGCTAACCAATAATGTTGCGGGTGCCCAACCTAGGTCTCCCACTTCTCATCGCTTATATGTACCCACCATCCTTCTAATCAAATCAACTCTTGAGTTCACCTCTCATCCCAACTATGGGATTCTCACATTCAAGACTCACAGGGTTTGCAGGGCAGTAAAGGCGGCAACAGCAGGGGTGACAGGAGGTCCCGAGGCCTGGTTGAAGCTGAGGTCGAGCATTGTGAGGCGTGAGAGGGCTGTCATGCCCGCCCACGGCACCTGCCCCTGCAGCTCCTTCCCCTGCGGTGACTCCGGTCCCTTGTATGGCAGCTCGCTGGTGGTGGGAAGAGAAGAGTTGGAACGAGGACAGAAAAAGACGAATGACAAGCATGCCCACTCAAGGCACCTGCCCCTGCAGCTGCTTCCCCTGAGGTGACTCCGGCCCCTTCAACGGCAACTCACTGCTGGTGCGAAGGGAAGGGCGTGGGGGGGGTGGTGGTGGGAAGGGAAGGGCGTGGGGGGGGTGGTGGTGGGAAGGGAAGAGAGAAGAGTATGCATGCAGAAAGGAGAGAAAGAGTGACAAGCATGCTCGCCCACTGGACCTGTCCCCTCCCATGTAGCTGCTGCCCCTGGGGTGACTCCGCTCCCTTGCATGGCAGCTCGCTGCATGCAACAGGATGCATGGAGAATGGAAATTGGCGTGTGGTGGTGGCATGGCATGGTATGGCGTGGCGTGGCGTGGGGTGGTGTGGGGTGGCGTGGCGGAGGGGGTGACAGTGGGAAGAAGTATGACATGACATGCATGGCACGGCGCGGAATGGGGTGGCATGGGGTGGCGTGGGTTGCCATGGGGTGCCATGGGATGGCATGGGGTGGCACGTCGTCGCCACTCACATGCCGTCCACGTGCCCTGTGGGGCTGCAGTGCACGCCCCCCCAAGCCATGCCATGGATGCTATACATGTCACTCACATGCCATGGATGCTATACATGTCACTCACATGCCATGGATGCTATACATGTCACTCACATGCCATGGATGCTATACATGTCACTCACATGCCATGCATGCTATACATGTCACTCACATGCCATACATGCTATACATGTCACTCACATGCCATGGATGCTATACATGTCACTCACATGCCATGCATGCTATGCATGTCACTCAATGCCATGCATGCTATACATGTCACTCACATGCCGTCCACGTGGCCTGTGGGGCTGCAGTGCACGCCCCCCCACGGCGGCCTGCGTGGGTCACACGGGAGCGACGTGTTGCCCCACCCGCTCGCCCGCAGCCCCTTGCTGCGCCCCATCGCCTCCCAGAACGCCAGCAGCGCCGCTCCTGAAAGGGGGATGGGGTGGGAGGGATATATACAGGGGAAGGGGGGGGTGGGATATATACAGGGGAAGGAGGGGGTGGGATATATACAGGGGAAGGAAGGGGTGGGATATATACAGGGGAAGGGGGGGGTGGGATATATACAGGGGAAGGGGGGGGTGGGATATATACAGGGGAAGGGGGGGGTGGGATATATACAGGGTGTAACAACCACGGCCCTTATTACAACGGGCAACCGTATGTTCAATATAAATCCTCCTTGACAATTTATATAAAATCAAGATACAAAGCTTCCACGATTAAACTAATCCCACCAAGGGATAAACTAGCCTTGATAATACTCTTGAAGCTCGAGAGGAGAAAAGGAGCTTGAAGAAGGTTGATGAAGCTTTAGCAAGTAGATAAGAGCTTCTTGTAGAGCTTGTCCTTGAAATAACATAAGTTTAGTTGTGTAGGAGAACTTGTTAGGAGAACCAAAAATGACTTAGAGAAATCCCATTTCCAAGTTCGTAAGTTGGAGTTGGGAAGTGGGAATGAGCTTGAAAGTTCCAACCCCTTCCATCATACCCCTTGGGGCTCTTCCCAACCATGGCTTCCATGGTTGAGGAGCTAATAGGCTTGGAGCCTAGGTGGCAATTTAGTTTGGTTGGGAAAACCCAACTTAATTGTGTTGTATGGTTGTTTTGTGT
Source organism: Closterium sp. NIES-65 (assembly GCA_948144175.1). Taxonomy (NCBI): domain Eukaryota; kingdom Viridiplantae; phylum Streptophyta; class Zygnematophyceae; order Desmidiales; family Closteriaceae; genus Closterium; species Closterium sp. NIES-65. The sequence continues at coordinate 3,726,174 of CANXME010000106.1, read as the reverse complement.
TTGGTTGGATTAGAACAACAACTGGCACAATTTGATTGGTTTGAAATCCAACCATTCAATCTTCACATTTGTTGGGTTGGGAAGTTCCAAGCCTCAAAGTTGAGGTTTGGAATTGTCAAGCCAAGCTTCCCCTCCAACCCAACCTTCCCATTCCAACCAATACAATTCCCGTAGTCTCAACTCATTGTCGAGAAGGGCTTCGACATTTGACTAGGGATGTTAGTTAGATGGTTAGCTAGGTTGCGCGTTACACAGGGGAAGGGGGGGGTGGGATATATACAGGGGAAGGGGGGGGTGGGATATATACAAGGGAAGGGGGGGGTGGGATATATACAGGGGAAGGGGGGGGTGGGATATATACAGGGGAAGGGGGGGTTGGGATTTATACAGGGAAAGGCACTGGGGAGGGCCGAGGGGGGCCCACCCGCTCGCCCTCAGCCCCATCGCCTCCCAGAACGCCAGCAGTGCTGCGTCTGCAGGGGGAAACGGGGAATCGGGGGGAGGAACGGGGGATTGGACAGGGACGGGCGGTAGCGGAAGGCAGTGGGGAGATGGTTAGGCGCTCGCCCGCTTTCCCGTAGCCCCTCACTTTGCCTCGTCGCCTCCCAAAACGCCAGCAGCGCTGCGCCTGTGCGGGGGCGGGGAGAAGGAAGGGGGGTGCAGGGACAGGCGGTGTAAGGGAAGGGAGGAGAAGGATAGGCGCCCACCCTCTCGCCCTCAGCCCCTCGCTGCGCCCCATCGCCTCCCAGAACGCTAACAGCGCATCGCCTGTATGTGAGGAGGAGAAGGGTAGGGGAGGTTAGGCAGTGGGGGAGGAGGATGGTGCGGCGCAAACCCCGCTCGCCACAGCCCCATCGCCTCCCAGAACGCCAGTGGCGCTGCGTCTGTGCGCGCTCACCAGAAAGAGGGGGGAAGGAACTGGGGACGGGGGAACGAAGGGGGGGCGGGGGGCGCGGGAAGTATGGGGGAAGGCCGTGGGGGGATGAGAGGAGGATTCGAAGAGAGAAGAGAGCAAGGAAGAGGAAGAACGGGGATAACAGGGACGGAGGGGGTAGCGGGGAGAGCGAGGATAGAGGAGAGGGCGAGGAGGGCGGGATAGCGGGAAGAGCGGGGAGGGTGCGGAGAGCGCTCGTTAGCGAAAATGGAGGGAATCTCACGCTCTGCTTGCTGCTCCATTGGGGTGGCGGCGCCAGGTGGCATGCTGGCCGCGATAGACGCCGCATTCTGCGGACAGGCTGAAACGAGCGCCAGCAGGAGCAGCACGCAAGATACCCTCGCGGTGCGATGTGGCTCGCGCTCCCGGCGACACTGTGCGACGTGTGGGCGACACATGCGAGCGGTAGGTTCGAAGGATACACGCGCGAAAGGAGGGCTACACGAAGGTTACGGACGAGAAGAGGGAATGAACGCAATGAGATGAAAGAGATCGAAACCCTAATGATGGCACGCCTCGAGCGTCGCTACTAGCTGAATTCACACTTCATGTAGCGGTACGGAACAGTCTAACTAAACCTAATTTCCACGCAGCTAGCTGTCGCCTCAGCACAGCAAAGCGTTCTCGATTCGTTTAAGGGTACGCTGCCTGATCCGAGTTGGGACCCACTATACCCTGCCGTTGCAGTGTGCCTTGGCAGTCATACCCAAGAAATGGCTGTGTGATTGTTTTCCGAGTTCGGATCTAGCAATGTGGAAATCCGAAAAAAAAAACTGCCTAGCTAAAAAAATCTGGGTCCCGCTGTCGATCCTACCATTGTTATCCCCAGGAGCCAGATCATGTGCTCGAACTGGGTCTGGCACGATTCGAATGAAAAGTTCCTCAATCAACAGAGGTCATCGCCACAACCCGTCAACATGCCTAACTGCGTGGACCTGTTGTTCTTGTGGTGTGAGGTGGGGAGTTGTGAATTGTGCTGGTTAAGTTCGACGGTGGGTCTTCTAGGTACCCACCAATTCTGTAAATTCAGTCACCAACGACACTGTGCAGACGTTTCGACTTAGAGGAAAGCCACGAATGAACGAAATTCTCACCAAGGAAAAAATTGGCAGGGTGCCTGCCGTAACGAGCTGAGACACGGTGATGTTGCGAACAAGCGTAAAACTCTTTTGCAGGGCGTTGTTTCAGCCCTGCCGGTTTGGGTGGACGCACAGCCAAACCCAGTCATAGCAGGTTAGGTCCGAGACTTCACCCTGAAGTTCAAGGAGGACAGGGTAAAGCGCCCTGATATCTTGAGCCAGAAACCTGGCGCAATCGTTGCTAGCCTGAGGCAACCACAGAATTTGTCTGGAATCGGGAAAGCGACAGAAATGCCAGCCCGCTATTGGCGTTGACTCAACAAGCACCTCCTTATTAATTAGTGCGATGTTAAAACGGTGAAAGCCAATTCTGCTTGACAAGGAAAGAATCGTTTGGAATATAATATGAAAACAGACAAGTAGGTTTTTGTATGATGTAAGGAAAAAAAAATCCTTACTTCGCCTCCCTGCTCAGCGCGTACACCACTGTTCCCGCCAACAGCACCCAACAGTAATCCGTTACCACTCGCGACACTCGCCTCGACACTGTTCCCGCCACTGTTCACGACGTGACCCAACCTCACAGTTTGGTTCGTAACCCGCCCTCCGGATCTCTACCTCGACATTTCCCAACCTTGGCACTAGGCCCGCCGCACAGCCCATTTTCCACACATTACCGTTACCACAGAAGTTTCACTATATATTTTTCGCCCATGCCTTCACTTATTGTACTCTTGCTTCAATTGTGCAACTCTCGCTCGCTCACTCAATTGAACTCGTAACACTTGGTATACGGAGCCTACGATCTCTTCTCGGACCGCACCCACACCTTTGCTTCCCCACTATCTGATTTTTTTTGGGGGGGTGTAGACGTCTCTCAGCGAAACCAGCACTGCCGCTCGTAGTGCTCTCTCGTAAGCACGCACACCCACGACAGAGGCTCTCGATCAGCTTGCTCGACACCTCCGCCATGTTCAAATTCACCATCACGACACTATCGCAGAAGCAACTCGACCGTCTCGTGTGCCAAATCGAAGACTCGGCGCTTGAAATTGCAACATTCACGGCGGAACGCGACTTCGCTCGTTAGCAATTCACAGTGAATACTCCAGCGCCACCACACGCATTTGAAAATGCACCAGCACAATCGGAGGAGCCGATTGTCATTTCATCAGGTACCCCGACACAAAACGAAAGCGTGGGACAGCGCTCAGGCGCAGCCACTGATGGCGCCACCCAATCGATGCCTGGCATGGAGAGGAAAAGGACCGCGTCAAGCCCGCGGGAGCCTCGCGAAGCCCGTCGGCACGTGGAGTTTGCGGCGACAAGTGGCGACCATGCCATCATGGCACCAATGCCACTCAAGCCACAGCGCCCGCCCTGTTTCGACCAAGCCAGAGTGGAGGTCCGACGGTTCACTCGTGGGTCTTCACGATGAATGTCTTTTTCAACGCGAACTACGTCAAGTCGGACGCAGGGAAGAACTGATATGCCGTCTCGCTGCTGAGGGGCCCCGGCATAGACTGGTGGCGAGTCATCATGACGTCACCACGCGCCTACGAGCCACCGACGCAAGAGGAAGGGCCCACAAGTCCCACAAATTGCATCCACCCGAGAAAAATTACCCGATACACCACTGCGAAACGCTCCAGATCGTGCACACATTCAAAGTGTGGCCCTGTTCCTTGATCGGCGCAGACGTGACAATACGGACAGACCATAAATCACTATAGTACCTCCGCTCACTAAGGAAATTGAAACGAGAATGAGAATGACTAAGTGAAAGTTGGGTACAAATACAAACCCTAGAAAGATGTACCCCATATGTGCTACCCCACTATAACCTACAATAGCTATCTCATATATATCTGACACACCCCCATAGGCAAAGTGGGGGAGTACAAGGGGTCAATAGACCAGTCAAGCAAAGCAAAGCAAAGCAAGCTCAGGGTGGATCACAAATTCACCACACACTCCGAGCACAAGGTCAAGGCCACAAGGCCAGTTCACATGCAGGAGTAGATATATAAATATATAAGGCTAAACAAGCAAGAGCAGGTATATATGTATATATATGTAAGAGTACAAGCAAGGTCAAGGGGTGAGCAAGTGAGGCAAGACACGGACAAGACCCAGCTAAGTGCAGAAGCTCAGATGATCACAAGGCGGAAGTGCCTTGGTGAAAACATCAGCACTGTTGGCCTCAGAGGCCACGTACGCAAGCCGCAACTGACCACGCTGCTGTAGCTCACGAGCAAGGAAGTAGCGAAGAGCAATGTGCTTTCTTCTGTACTCCAGTCTCTGCTCTCAACACAAGGCCAGCATGGCCTTGATGTCTATGTAAAGGATTGGAGGAGAACGAGGCGGCTCTCCAAGGTCGGTCAGCAGGTAGGTGAGCCAGCGAAGCTCCTATGCAGCCATGGCCCCGGCGTATATCTAAGCCTCACAACTGGAGTCGAGAACAGAAGACGAGCGAATAGCCCGCCACGACACAGAGCCGGAACCAAGGCTGAAGGTGTAACCCTGTGACGACCGCTCTGTAGCCTGGTCGTCAGCCCAAGAAGCGTTTGCGTGCCCAGTGAGGACCACTCAACGTCGCCCTCCAAGCACTAGCCCCATGCCCGACGTACTGCACAAGAAGCGCAACACCCTCTTCGCTGCAGCCATGTGCTCTGGTCTGTGTCTCCCAGGAGCAACATAGCGTGCAAGAATGCTAAGAGGGTATGCAAGGTCAGGTCGTGTGCAGGTCATCAGGTACATGAGGCAGCCAACAAGCTCTGGGTACGGGCCACTCAACTCTATGAACTCATCCGAAGGCAGAGCTGAGAGCGAGTGGCGAGTAGACAGAGGAGTGGCCTGAGGCGATGAGTACGTGAAGCCGAAGCGCTGAAGGACCTGCTGCACCATGTGTGACTGAGTAAGGGTAATGGTGCGGCGTGCTCTGTCCCGGGTGATCTGCAAGCCAAGGTAGCTGCGCAGTTCACCCAGGTCTGTGCACGTGTGTCTCTTCTGCGACTCGGACTTCACGTGGGCGAGTCCAGCAGTGTTAGCAGTGGCAAAGACCAAGTCGTCGACGTACACGAGGATGTAGAATGGCGGCAGAGAAGTGTCGGTGCGCAGAAACAGCGACGGGTCAGCAGTAGAGGGAGCAAACCCAAGAGCCGCAAGCGTAGTCCTCAGTGTGTCGTGCCACTCGCGCGGTGCTTGGCGGAGACCGTAGACTGGCCGTTGGAGGCTCCACTGGGTGCCAGGAGGGAAAGTCCCGGTGGTGGTAGGTGGACGGCGCAGCCAGATCTCCTCGTGCAGGCTACCGTGCAAGAAAGCTGTGCTGAAGTCAAGAGAGTGAAGCTCGTAGTCTTTCTGAGCGGCTATGTGCAGCAGCACTCGAAGAGTGATCATCTTTGGGGTGGGAGAGAATGTCTGAAAGTAGTCAACTCCCTGCCGCTGACTGAAACCACAAGCGACGTACCGCGCCTTGAAGACAGGTTGAGAGCCCGGCGGCCGCTTCACTCTGAAGATCCACATGCCACTGACGATGTTCGCCCCGGGTGGGGGAACCGCGTCAACGTAGGTGCCTGTGGACTTCCAGGAAGCCATCTCTGCATCCATAGCTGCCTGCCACTAAGAGGAGTAGGGACCCTCTACGGCCTCCGCGTAAGAGCGCGGAGTCGGGATGTCAAGTGCATATGGGTCTCCCTTAGGGGTAAGCAGTACGGACACGAGATGAGGTGAAGCAGCAGCCAGACACTGGAACTCCTCCTGCCTGTCCTCAAGGACGTCCGTGCTAAGAGCACACTCACCCCCGACGAACAGAGGACAGACAGACGTAGGCTCAGCAACAAGACTAGCAGCGTAGTCTAGACGACAGCGAGCAGCAAAGTCGATGAGCTCTGCAACAAGAGCGAACGCAGGAGTGGACGCAAAAGAGGGGTGAGTGACGATAGTAGCAAGGAGACGCGTGATAGTAGGACTGGCAGCACGAAGAGAGTCTGACTCCGGGTCGGCAAGCGCAGGAAGAGAGGACTCAGGAGGAGAAGGCAAAGGGACACGCAGAGGAGCAGTGGACGGACGCAGAGACATCCGGTGCGTGCCACGGACAGGAGGAGGACGCTGATGCGAACCGTGACCACTAGCGCGAGCAGCACGAACAGTCGACGCGGGACGAGACGCAGGCTCACGATGCTCAGCAAGACCTCTAGTAGGACCAGTGTAAGGAGACGGACGAGGGAGAGGGAAGGCCGGCGGTAACTGTGACTGTGACTGCATAGGCGGTGGACACTCTACAGGAGGAGAAGGACCAAGAACCTGCTGAAGGAGCGGAACGAAGTACGACCGAGGCCGCGCGGCGACTCCAGACACAGCACGGACAGCACCAGCACCCTCACCGGCAGCACCAGCACCAACAGCACCTCCAGCTGCAGTACCTCCAGCAGCACCAGCACCACCCTCAACAGGACCACCGCCAGGACTCACAGCAGTAGCCTCAGTGCCAACACCCTGAACAACTCTAGCTTCAATCGTACCCGCAAGCCCAGCAGCTCCAGCACTCATAGGACGAGCACCTTCGGGACCAGCGGCACCCGCACCCTTAGCGGTCGAAGAAGCTCTAGCTCGAGCAATACGCCTCCTGCGCCGGGCAATCCACTCGCTCAGCTCCAATCAAGAGAGTGGCTCTTGCCGAGACGAAGCACCCGGAGAACCTCTAGGCCCAACACTGCCACACGCCACACGAGCAGGTCCAGCGGCTGCTGGGTCGGCACCTCTAGGCTCAATTGCTCGAGACGCAACACCCCCAGGCTCACCAGCTCCTAACGTAGCACCCCCAGGCTCAGCACCCCCACGCGTAGTACCCCCAGGCTCAGCACCCCAAGTCTCAGCACCCCCAGGCTCAGCACCCCTAGGTTTAGCACCCCCAGAGTCAGCACCCCGAGGCTCAGCACCCACTGCAGTACCACAGTCACCAGCAACATTGACCAGCTGGACTGCGTCTACATGGGACACACCTGAAGGGGCAGGACCCTGAGGGGGGAGCGGGTCTACCGAGGGGGGACCAGGCACAAGCAAGAGCGGAGGCGAGGGGAGGGAAGGAGTGCGGTAGGGGAAGAGACGGTAGTAGGGTACCGACTCGTCAAACGTGACGTCATGGGAGGACAGAACATGTCAAGAGGAGGGGTGGTAGAACTGGCGCCCTGGTGCGTCAGGGGGGAAGCCAAGGAAGACACAAGGAGCAGCACGAGGGGACACCTTGTCCGCAGACAAGTCGTGGACAAACGCCCGAGATCCCCAGACACGGAACGCAGACGCATTGCCGACCTTTCCCGTCCACAGCAAGGCTGGGGAGGTCTCCGGCATGGAGACCCTTGGGTGAAGGTTGATCTGATGCGCCATGTACCGAACCGCAAACGACCACAGAAGATGGGGGGCAGCCGCATGTATCATCGACGTACGAGCGACATCCATGACCATGCCAATGCGGTGCTCAGCAATCCCATTTTGCCGTGGAGAGTCCGGAAGCGTAAACGTCTGGCGGATGCCTCGCGCACGGCAGTAGGCTCACAGAAGGCCAGAGGGGAACTCACCGCCTCGGTCCGAGTGCGGACGCAGAACAGGAAAGTCCGAGCTGAAGCTCCTCCTGAGCTGGAGACAAGCTGCGCGGATCCAGTCGATCAGCACCTCAGTGACATCACCCTTGCTGCGCAAGGGGAAGACTGTGGTGTAACGCGAGTAGTCGTCAACCACCAGCAGGAAGTAGCACTCGTGACCCTGTCCACGGACGCGAGCTGGGCCCCACACATCCATGTGAAGCGTCTGCAGCGGGGCCTCTGTCGGGGGAAACTGAGAGGACCGAGGGGCAGCCCGTAGGCGCCCCTCGACACAGGGGACGCAGGAAGGACCAGGTCCAGGAGGAAGGGGAGGGAGGGACCGGGGAAGATCAGAGACAAGGACACGGGAAGCCATGCCTCGGAGACGAGGCAGGGAGGGGTGACCAAGACGGTGGTGCCACAGGAGTGTCTCGTGAGACAGGAGGTGATACGAGCAGGGGGCAGACTTTGGACCAGACTTGGACGCTGCAGCAAACACCTGACCACACGCAGCTACCTGGCCAGACGTAGGGACAGGAGGAGATGCAGCGGTCAGGGTGTAGAGGCTCGACCCCGACCGATGCGTAAACGTGGCCAGGTGCGGGCCGGTGCGAGCGTCCGAGCAGTGGGTCACCCGTTGACTCGCAGGAGTAAACTGGTGAACCCCCGCATCCTGTAGGCCAGAACCACTCACCAAGTTTGCAGAGAACGAGGGGAGGTAAAGACCAAATAAGGTGCCAGAGGGGCAGCCGGACACGGGAGGACAGTGGAGAAGTGAGAGAGGACAGGACCCCTAGAGGGGTCTGCCAGGGAGACTACAACCGGCCGACCAAGCGGCGTGAGTGTGGTGCGGTCTCGAAAGAAGGAGCGAGAAGCCCCCTGAGTCAAGTGTGAAGGTGAGGGAGGCCGAAGCCGACATGGTACCTGAGAGCGCAGACTCACCAGTACCTGAGGGCGCAGACGCACTGGCACCTAGAGCAGCAACCTCACTAGCACCTAGCCCAGCAGTGCCAATGCCCGGGTCGGGCGTGAAAAACCGGTAACAGTCACCCTCATCACTAATAGTCACAGCATACATGGCAGCAAGTATAGCATCAAAGTCAAGATCATAGATAGCGACACCTGCCCTAGACAGCTGTCCCCAGCGGGGGATCTCACTAGCCTCTGGGAACTGCTGACGCCAAGCATATGTGAGGCGGCCAAAGTAGCGCTGGGTGGAGTGGGCACCCCTACACTGCTTACCCGCGCGGTCGCCGGAGCGAAGGACATAGGTGCACGGACCAAAACCCCCACCACGCTGACGCTGTGTGTACCACTCACGGAGCTGCTGAGGTGGGGGGATGTCCCGAGAACGCTGCTGCTGCTGGCGCTGACCACCACCGGAGCCGCTCCGCTGCGAAGCGCCACCCCGACCAGCTCCACCTCCTTCACCACCGCCTCCTCCACCTCCACCACCACCGCCGCCTCTGCTCCCACCGCTACCGCCTCCTCCGCCTCCGCCTCCGCTCCTGCCACCGACACCTCCACCCCCGCCACCACTCCCACCGCCACCCCCACTCCCCCCGCTGTCAGAATGTTATCTTATGTTCTAGCCTGTACTGGGGTGCTCTATAGCGAGTACAACCCTTCTAGGGTTTGCTATTTTTATCCCCATTTCTGCTAGTTCAACCCTCTTCTTTCTTCTAATTTTGTCATGCTATCAGAGCAGGTCGATCCCCTTGGATCGATCCAATGGGTGGGCTTACCACCGCATAGCTTCCGCTGCTACTACTGCTACTACTCTCTGAGCCGCACGCCCCGTGGCGTGCGGCATTTTTTCCTTCCCGCCGTGCGCCCCGAGGCGCGCGGCGGTTTTCTGCCCGCCGTGCGCCGCGAGGCGCGCGGCGGTTCTCTGCTCGCTGTGCGCCCCGAGGCGCGCGGCGGGCTTCCGCCCCGTCGACCCAGGCATTGCCCTCGGGAGGCGCTGCGACGAGCGACGGGGACCCGTCGCGGCCCCGCCGCCCCACTCTCGCAGCCCCGCCGCTTTCCTTCGCGGCCCCGCCACGTTCGGTCGCGGCCCCGCCACCGACCCGTCGCGGCCCCACCGCCCCACCATCGGGGCCCCGCCACGACATGTCGCGGCCCCGCCACCTCTGGTCGCGGCCGCGCCACCTTCTGTCGCGGCCCCGTCACCGACCTGTCGCGGCCCCGCCGCCCCTTCTGTCGCGGCCCCGCCACCGACCTGTCGCGGCCCCGGCCCCCCCCCCCCCTCCCCCCGCCATTTCCCGTCGTCTGTCGAGGCGACCTGAGGGGGCCGCTTGCGGGGTGGCGGGTATGGGGGTGGCCGGTGTGCATTCCTCCCTTTGCTCCTCCTCCTCCTTCGTCTCCCACTGCTGCAGCTGTCGCTGAGGGGGGTGGTTGTGTGGGAGACTGGTGTTTAGGGTTGAAGGGGGGTGCGTGGGAGTGGAGCTAGCGGTGTAGCAGTGGGTGTGTATCAGGGGGGTGGGACTGTTTGCGGAAGGTTGAGTGGAGGCTGCCAGCTTGTTGTCCGCAGCACATGTAGTCCGGGGCGTTGTCCCGGTAGCCCAGTGAGCTAGACTTCTACGCCAGCCGCCCGTGGGTCCGTTGCTCGTCTGCCGCTACTTTAGCCGCGGGGCCTGTTACTCCTGTAGTCCGGGCGCTTAGTCCGGTAGCCGCTGTGCCAGTCTGCCTCCCGTTGCCCGTGTGTCTGCAGCTTCAGCCGTCGCCTCCTATCTCCTCTCCCCTCACTCTCTCTCCTCCTCCTCACTTGCCCGTTGTGACTACCACTAGCTTTGCTCATAATTGTGAACTCTAAACTATTGCTTCTTGAACTTGTGCTCAGAATGTGTGGTGACATTGTGATCCACCCTGAGCTTGTACTGCTTTGCTTGCTCTGCTGATTACACCCCACTTTTGTCAGATTTAGATGACATAGTTGCTGTAGGCTATAGTGGGGTAGCACATATGGGGTACAGGTTTCTAGGGTTGTATTTGTACCAATCTTTCCTTAGTCATTCTCATTCCTGTTCCTTACTCTCACATAGTATAGAGCGGGTTCCCTGTGGGAACTTCGCCTAGGGCCCACCGAAGCGTGCCCCGAGGCGCGCGATCGTTTTTTTTTAGCGGCCCTCCGAGTCGAATTTCCTCTCGCGGCCCCGCCGCCCTTCAGACGCGGCCTCGCCGCCCTTACTAGCGGCCCCCGCCGCCCACCCTTCGAGCGGCCCCGCCCTTCCTATCGCGGCCCCGCCCACTAGCGGCCCCGCCCCGTCGCGGCCCCGCCCTGTTGCGGCCCCGCCCTCTAGCGGCCCCGCCCCGTTGCGGCCCAGCCGCCCCGTCGCGGCCCTGCCCCGTCGCGGCCCCGCCCTGTCGCGGCCCCGCCCTCTAGCGGCCCCGCCCCGTCGCGGCCCCGCCCTGTTGCGGCCCCACCCCGTCGCGGCCCCGCCCTTTCGCGGCCCCGCCCCGTCGCGGCCCAGCCGCCCCGTCGCGGCCCCGACCCGTCGCGGCCCCGCCGCCCCGTCACGGCCTCGCCCCGTCACGGCCCCGCCCCGTCGCGGCCTCGCCGCCCCGTCGCGGCCCTCCCACTTCGCCGCGGCCCCGCTGTCTCGTCACGGCCGCCCGCCACCCTACCTCAGCGGCCACCCGCCGCCCTACCTTCGCGGCCCACCCGCCGCCCTACCTGCGGCCACCGGCCGCCCTACCTTAGCGGCCCACCAGCCGCCCTACCTGCGGCCACCCGCCGCCCTACCTACGCGGCCCAACAGCACCCGAGCCGCCCAGCAGCAGCCGAGCCGCCCCAGCGCAGCCGAGCCGCCCAGCAGCAGCCGAGCCGCCCAGCAGCAGCCGAGCCGCCCAACAGCAGCCGAGCCGCCCAGCAGCAGCCGAGCCGCCCCGGCGCAGTCGAGCCGCCCAGCAGCAGCAGAGCCGCCCAGCAGCAGCCGAGCCGCCCCGGCGCAGCCGAGCCGCCCAGGAGTCGCTGAGCCGCCCAGGAGCCGCCGAGCCGCCCTTCCACCGGACCGCCCGACCTGTCCTGTCTGGTGAGCACGGCACCGCCCCACTACTACTGCGTCCCCTTCCCCACTGCTTGCACTGCTAGTCTGTCGTCATGGCTACCCCCAGTGTCCTAGCGTTTGACACTGAGGGCAGAGCCATTGACTTTGAGGTTTGGGTCGACGACCTGCAGTTGTTTTTACAGTGCGATAGGGCAGACGGTCTTTCTCTTTTTGACCTCACCTCTGGCGCCTCTCCCGCTCCTGCTGCTGATGCTGACCCCACTGTCCGCTCTCAGTGGGCCACCCGCGATGCTGCTGCACGTCTTGCTGTGCGTCGCCACTTGCCCACCAATGAGCGCGCGCACTTTAGTCAGTACAAGAGTGCTCAGACCTTGTACGATGCTGTAGTTGCGCGCTACTCTTCCCCTGCCACTGCTGTACTGAGCCGTCTCATGCTACCGTACCTCTTTCCTGACCTCACTAACTTTCCCATAGTCGCTGACCTCATTACGCACCTCCGCACTAGTGACACTCGCTACCGCGCCGCCCTTCTTGCTGAGTTCTGCGCCAAGAACCCCCCCCCCATGTACATCACTCTCTACTACGTAGTCGCACGCCTCCCTGACTCCCTTCGCGTAGTCAGGGACCACTTTCTCTCAGTTTGTCCCACCACCCTCACGGTCGACCTCCTCGAGAAGGCCCTCCTAGCGGCGGAGAAGAGCATTGTCGCTGCAGGGGCTTCTCGTGGTGACCATCGCAACCCCCATCTTTGAGGGGTGTTCTCCTTCACCCCTGCTGCCCTCTGTTGCCTCTGCTGCTGCTGCCGACCTGCTTGGTCTTGAGTCGGTCGGCGCGGCGTCTGCCCCTAGTGGGAGACGCCGCTCTGGCAAGGGCAAGGGGGGCAAGGGTGCGGGTGGAGCTGGAGGAGGCGGTGGAGGTGGCGGTGGAGGCGGCGGAGGGAGTGGGGGTGGCGGCGGGAGTGGTGGCGGAGGCGGTGGTGGTGGTGGCAGCGGCGGAGGAGGCGGCGGTGGTGGCGGTAGCGGTGGGAGTGGTGGCGGTGGTGGAGGCGGAGGAGGAGGAGGTGCTGGCGGAGGAGGTGGAGCTGGTCGGGGTGGTGCCCCGCAGCGGAGCGGCGCTGGTAGTGGTCAGCGCCAGCAGCAGCAGCAGCAGCAGCAGCGTTCGCGGGACATCCCTCCGCCCCAGCAGCTCCGTAAGTGGTACACTCGACGTCAGAGGGGTGGGGGTGCTGGTCCGTGCACCTACGTCCTTTGTTCCGGCGACCGCGCGGGTGAGCAGTGTGGGGGTGCCCACCCCACCCAGCGCTGCTTTGGCCGCCTGAAGGACGCTTGGCGTCAGCACTTCCCCGAGGCTAGTGAGATTCCCCGCTGGGATGAGCTTTCTAGGGCTGGTGTAGCGATCTTTGATCTTGACTTTGATGCTATCCTTGCTGCTATGTATGCTGTGACTATTAGTGAGGAGGGTGATTGTTACCGGTGTTTCCCACCTGACCCGGGCATTGGTACTGCTGCGCTAGGTGCTTGTGAGGCTGCTGCTCTAGGTGCCAGTGCGTCTGCGCTCTCAGGTACTGGTGAGACTGCGCTCTCAGGTACTGCGTCGGCTTCGTCCTCCCTCACTTTCACACTTGACTCAGGGGCTTCTCGCTCCTTCTTTCGAGACCGCACCACCCTCACGCCGCTTGGTCGGCCGGTTGCGGTCTCCCTGGCAGGCCCCTCTGGGGGTCCTGTCCTCTCTCACTTTTCCACTGTCCTCCCGTGTCCGGCTGCCCCCTCGGGCACCCTGTCTGGTCTGTACCTTCCCTCGTTCTCGACGAACTTGGTGAGTGGTGCGGACCTACAGGATGCGGGGGTTCACCAGCTCACTCCTGCGAGTCAGCGGGTGAATTACTGCACGGACGCACGCACCGGCCCGCACCTGGCCACGTTCTCGCGTCGGCCGGGGTCGAGCCTCTACACCCTGACCAATGAGTCTCCTCCTGTCCCTGCGTCTGGTTAGGTAGCTGCGTCAGGTCAGGTGTTTGCTGCTGCGTCCAGGTCTGGCCCTGAGTCTGCCCCCTGTTCGTGTCGCCTCCTGTCTCACGAGACTCTCCTGTGGCACCACCGTCTTGGTCACCCCTCCCTGTCCCGTCTTCGGGGCATGGCTTCCCGTGTCCTTCTCTCAGGTCTTCCCCGGGCTCTCCCTCCCCTTCCTTCGGGACCAGGACCTTCCTGTGTCCCCTGTGTCGAGGGGCGCCTCAAGGCTGCTCCTCACTCCTCCCAGTTTCCCCCGACAGAGGCTCCTCTGCAGACACTTCACATGGACGTGTGGGGCCAGGCCCGCGTCCGTGGGCAGGGTCACGAGCGCTACTTCCTGCTGGTGGTTGACGACTACTCGCGTTACACCACAGTCTTCCCCTTGCGCAGCAAGGGTGATGTCACTGAGGTGCTGATCGACTGGATCGGCGAGGCTCGTCTCCAGCTCAGGAGGAGCTTCGGCTCGGACTTTCCTGTTCTGCGTCTGCACTCTGACCGAGGTGGGGAGTTCTCCTCTCGTCTTCTCCGAGACTATTGTTGTGCACGAGGGATCCGCCAGACCTTAACGCTTCCGGACACTCCACACCAAAATGGGATTGCTGAGCGCCGCATTGGCATGGTCATGGATGTCGCTTGTCCGTCCATGATGCATGCAGCTGCCCCCCATTTTCTGTGGCCGTTTGCGGTTCGGTACGCGGCGCATCAGCTCATCCTTCACCCCAGGGTCTCTTGGCCCGCGATGTCCCCAGTCTTGCTGTGGACGGGGAAGGTCGGCGATGCGTCTGCGTTCCGTGTCTTGGGGTCTCAGGCGTTTGTCCGCGACTTGTCTGCGAACAAGCTGTCCCCTCGTGCTGCTCCCTGTGTCTTCCTTGGCTTCCCCCCTGTCGCTCCAGGGTGGCAGTTCTACCACCCCTCCTCTCGTCGTGTTCTGTCCTCCCAGGACGTCACGTTCGACGAGTCAGTCCCCTTCTACCGCCTCTTCCCCTACCGCACTCCTTCCCTTCCCTCGCCGCCGGACTTCCTTGTGCCGGTTCCCCCCCCGGTAGACCCCCTCCCCCCTCAGGTTCCTGTCCCCTCAGGTGTGTCCCAGGTAGACGCAGTTGACCCGGTCGAGGTTACTGGTGACTCTGGTGCTGCTGCGCGTGCTGAGCCTGGGGGTGCTGACTCTAGGGGTGCTGTGCGCGGTGGTGCCGAGCCTGGAGGTGCTGCTACTGGGGGTGCTGAGCCTGTGGGTGCTACTGCTGAGGGTGTTGAGCCTGGGGGTGCTGAGCCGGGGGGTGCTGTGCCTGGAGCTGCTGAGCTAGGGGGTGCTGAGTCTGGGGGTGCTGAGTCTGGAGCTGCTGGGCCTGGGGGTGCTGAGTGTGGAGCTGCTAAGCCTAGGGGTGCTGTGTTTGGAGCTGTTGAGCCTGGAGGTGCTGCGTTTGGAGCTACCGAGCCTGGGGTTTCTCCTGGTGCTTCGTCTCGGTGGGAGCCCCTCTCTCCACAGGAGCTGCCCGAGTGGTTTGCTCGCCGCTGGAGGCGTACTGCTGGAGCTGGAGCTTCTTCGACCGTCGGGGGTGCTGGTGCCGCCGGTCCCGGAGCTGCTGGGCCTGCGGGCCCTACTGGAGCTGGAGCTGCTGAGGGTGTTGGTGCTGAGACTACTGCTGTCTGTCCCGGCGGTGGACCTGCTTCTGGTACTGCTGGAGGTCCTCCCGCTGGAGGTGTTGGTGGCGCTGGTGCTGCAGCTGAGGGTGCTGGTGCTGTCCCTGCTGAGTCTGGAGTTGCCGCGCGGCCTCGGCCGTACTTCGTTCCGCTCCTACAGCAGGTTCTTGGTCTTTCTCCTCCTGTAGAGTGTCGACAGCCTGTCTAGTCGCAGTCAGTGCTGGAGCCTACATCCCCACTGCCTGCTCCCTCTCCTTACACTGGTCCTACTGGAGGTCTCGCTGAGCGTCGTGAGCCTGCGTCTCGTCCCGCGTCGCCTGTTCGTGCTGCTCGCGCTAGTGGTCGCAGTTCGCGTCAGCGTCCTCCTCCTGTCCCTGATACGCACCAGATGTCTCTGCGCCCGTCCACTGCCCCTCTGCGTGCCCCTTTGCCTTCTCCTCCCGATTCCTCCCTTGCTGCGCTTGCCGACCCTGAGGCGGACACCCTTCGTGCTACCAGTCCTACTATCACGCGTGTGCTTGCTACTGTCGTCACTAACCCCTCTTTTGAGTCCGCTGCTGCGTCTACTCTTGTCGCTGAGCTCGTCGACTTTGCTGCTCGCTGTCGTCTAGACTACGCTGCCAGTCTTGTTGCTGAGTCTGCGTCTGTCTGTCCTCCGTCCGTCGGGGGTGAGTGTGCTCTTGGCACGGACGTCCTAGAGGACAGGCAGGAGGAGTTCCAGTGTCTGGCTGCTGCTTCACCTCATCTTGCGTCTGTATTGCTTGCTCCTGAGGGAGACCCGGATGCACTAGACATCCCGACTCCGCGCTCTTACGCGGAGACCGTAGAGGGTCCCTACTCCTCTCAATGGCAGGCAGCTATGGATGCAGAGATGGCTTCCTGGAAGTCCACAGGCACCTACGTTGACGCGGTTCCCCCTCCTGGGGCGAACATCGTCAGTGGCATGTGGATCTTCAGGGTGAAGCGGCCGCCGGGCTCTCCACCTGTCTTCAAGGCGCGGTACGTCGCTCGTGGCTTCAGTCAGCGGCAGGGAGTTGACTACTTTCAGACCTTCTCTCCCACCCCGAAGATGACCACTCTTCGGGTGCTGCTGCACATAGCCGCTCAGCGCGACTACGAGCTTCACTCTCTCGACTTCAGCACTGCGTTCTTGCAGGGTAGCCTACACGAGGAGATCTGGCTGCGCCGTCAACCTGGCTTCAGTGGGACTTTCTCTCCTGGCACCCAGTGGAGCCTCCGACGGCCAGTCTACGGTCTCCGCCAGGCACCACGTGAGTGGCACGACACACTGAGGACTACGCTTGCGGCTCTTGGGTTTGCTCCTTCTACTGCTGACCCGTCGCTATTTCTGCGCACCGACACTTCTTTGCCGCCGTTCTACATCCTCGTGTACGTGGACGACTTGGTCTTTGCCACAGCGGACACTGCTGGACTCGCCTACGTGAAGTCCGAGCTGCTGAAGAGACACACGTGCACAGACCTGGGTGAACTGCGCAGCTATCTTGGCTTGCAGATCACTCGGGACAGAGACCGCCGCACCATTACCTTGACTCAGTCACACATGGTGCAGCAAGTCCTTCACCCCTTCGGCTTCACGTACTCCTCGCCTCAGGCCACTCCTCTGTCTACTCGCCACTCGCTCTCAGCTCTGCCTTCGGATGAGTCCGTAGAGTCGAGTGGCCCGTACCCAGAGCGTGTTGGCTGCCTCATGTACCTGATGACCTGCACACGACCTGACCTTGCATACCCTCTTAGCATTCTTGCACGCTATGTTGCTCCTGGGAGACAGCGACCAGAGCACATGGCTGCAGCGAAGAGGGTGTTGCGCTACCTGTGCAGTACGTCGGGCATGGGGCTAGTGCTTGGAGGGCGGAGTCCAGTGGTCCTTACAGGACACGCGGACGCTTCTTGGGCTAACGACCAGGCTACGCAGCGGTCGTCGCAGGGTTACACCTTCAGCCTTGGTTCCGGCTCTGTCTCGTGGCGGGCTACTCGCTCGTCTTCGGTTCTCACCTCCAGTTGTGAGGCTGAGATCTACGCAGGGGCCATGGCTGCACAGGAGCTTCGCTGGCTCACCTACCTCCTAACTGACCTTGGAGAGCCGCCTCGTTCTCCTCCAGTGCTGTACGTAGACAACAAGGCCATGCTGGCCTTGTGTCGAGAGCAGCGTCTGGAGTACAGAGCGAAGCACATTGCTCGTCGCTACTTCCTTGCTCGTGAGCTACAGCAGCGTGGACAGTTGCGGCTTGCGTACGTGGCCTCTGAGGCCAACACTGCTGATGTGTTCACCAAGGCACTCGCGCCTTGTGACCATCAGCGCTTCTGCACTCAGCTGGGACTTATACCTGTCCTACCTCACTTGCTCACCTCTTGACCTTGCTTGTACTCCTGCATATATATATATGTATATATATATACCTGCTCTTGCTTGTTTAGCCATATATGTATATATATATGTGTCTAGTCTTGCATGTGAACTGGCCTTGTGGCCTTGACCTTGTGCTCGGACTGTGTGGTGACTTTGTGATCCACCCTGAGCTTTGCTTTGCTTTGCCTGACTGGTCTTGTGACCCCTTGTTCTCCCCCACCTTGCGTATGGGGGTGTGTCAGATTTAGATGACATAGTTGCTGTAGGCTATAGTGGGGTAGCACATATGGGGTACAGGTTTCTAGGGTTGTATTTGTACCAATCTTTCCTTAGTCATTCTCATTCCTGTTCCTTACTCTCACAACTTTGGCTATGGGGGTGTGTCAGAATGTTATCTTATGTTCTAGCCTGTAGTGGGGTGCTCTATAGCGAGTACAACCCTTCTAGGGTTTGCTATTTGTATCCCCATTTTTGCTAGTTCAACCCTCTTCTTTCTTCTAATTTTGTCACCCGCCGCCTCCACCGCCACTTCCACCACCCCCGCTAGCTCCACCCGCGCCCTTGCCCCCCTTGCCCTTGCCAGAGCGGCGTCTCCCGCTAGGGGCAGACGCCGCGCCGACGGACTCAAGACCAACGAGGTCGGCCGCAGCGGCAGAGGCGACAGAGGGCAAAAGGGGGGAAGTGGAACACCCCTCAAAGATGGGGGTGCGGGGGTCACCACGAGAGGCTCCTACAGCGACTATGCTCTTCTCCGCTGCTAGGAGGGCCTTCTATAGGAGGTCAATAGTAAGAGTGGCGGGACAGACTGAGAGGAAGTGGTCCCTGACTATACGAAGAGAGTCAGGGAGTCGGGTGACTATGTAATAGAGAGTGATGTACATGGGGGGGGGGGTTCTTGGCGCAGAACTCAGCAGGAAGCGCAGCGCGGTAGCGAGTGTCACTAGTGCGAAGGTGCGTAATGAGGTCAGCGACTGTGGGAAAGGCAGTAAGGTCAGGGAAAAGGTACGGTAGCATGAGGCGGCTCAGTGCAGTAGTGGCAGGGGAAGAGTAGCGCGCAACTACAGCGTTGTACAAGGTCTGAGCACTCTTGTACTGACTAAAGTGCGCGCGCTCAGTGGTAGGCAGGTGGCGACGCACAGCAAGACGTGCAGGAGCATCGCGCGTGGTCCACTGGGAGCGAACAGTGGCGTCAGCGTCAGCAGCAGGGGCAGGAGAGGCGCCAGAGTGAGGTCAAAGAGGGAGAGACCGTCTGCCCTATCGCAGTGTAGGAAAAGCTGCAGGTCATCTACCCTGACCTCAAAGTCAATGGCCCGACCCTCAGCGTCAAAAGCGAGAACACTGGGGGTAGCCATGACAGCAATGGACTAGCAGTACAAACTGTAGGACAGGGGCAGTGCAGTGACAGAATTGCTGCTCTCATCATGAGGAAATTACAACGAGAATGAGAATGACTAAGTGAAAGTTGGCTACAAATACAAACCCTAGGAAGCTGTACCCCGTATGTGCTTCCCCACTATAGCCTACAATAGCTATGTCATATATATCTGACACTCACAACCCCACCTCAACCCACGATAGATTCGCTGGCTCGATTTCCTCTAGTCCAATTTTCACTACACGGTTACTTACAAAGATGGGACATCCAACATCGCTGACGCACTTATCCGCCCTACTCCCCAAATCCACGGAATACTACTTGCCTAGACCAGCCCACTACTAACTGGACTGTTCACCCACAAATACCAAACAGACCCCTTCTTCACAAGAGGAAATTCGCAGCAGTTCGCAGCAGCAAAGGGAGTATATTACGTAAAAACCGGTACTGACCGCACCTGGGTACCAGGGTAAACCTTACTACGGGAATTACTGCTATAGGAGGCACACGACGGAGTCACCTCAGGCCATTTTGGTGTATAAAAAACACAGGAGTAGCTGCAGCGGTACTATTAATGGCCCGAAATGCTGACCGACATACAGCGACACGTGGCATCGTGTCCCACCTGCCAGCTCATGAAGTCATCACGGAAGCGGCCGGTAGGATAGTTGTAGCCAATACCACCCCCAGAGCGTGCTTGACAGCAGGTGACAATGGACTTTGTCACGTGGTTTCCAGCCGGAGCAAGCGGAAACGACGCGATCCTGGCCGTCGTCGATCGGCTGACGAAAATGGCACATTTCGTAGGTTGCAAAATTTCAATCAATGCCAAAGATACACCCCATGTCTTCATCTCCACTGTCGTTTGACTGCACAGGATACCAGCAGCGATCATCAACGACCGCGACACGAAATTCACTAGCAGCTTCTGGCGGAACCTGTGGCAGCAGTTCGGCACACGACTACAGTTTAGTTCTTCGTACCACCTCGAGACCGACGGACAGACGGAACGGACAAACAAGACCATGGAACAACTCATCCGAGGCACGTGCGACGACCCGACCATCTGGGAACAGAAACTGCCACTCATCGAATTCGCATACAACATCTCGCCATCCGCCACGACCCAACAGTCATTGTTTTATCTGAACTACGGACAAGACCCCACATTACCCATTTTACAAGCAGCACGGATCCAAGCAGCAGACGCTATAAAAAAATAAATCATCATCGCTCAGCGCAACGGCGACCGCCACCGCGGAACAGTCACTTACCAGCGCGACAATCTCGTACTACTCGACACGCAAAACTTTTGCCTGCCAATTACCCCAAAACTCCGCCCCCAATATTGTGGGCCATTCCGCACCAGCCACATGATCACACCCGTCGTCGCCCACCTCCTCCTCCCACCTCCACCCGTCAACCCGTCATTACACGTCAGCCTGCTTCACCCTTACGTGCCATCCACCAGCCAACTGCCCCACAACCAGCCAATCAGCATGACACGGCCGCCGACGGAACCAATCATCACGCCCGAAAAAATCCTGAGCCACCGAGTTTGCGACCCACCGGGAGCCCGAAGGATCAAATTTCTGATCCACTGGAAAGACCGCATGCCCACTAAAGACAAATGGATTCCCCTGGATAGAGTTGAGAACCACCCCGTCTTCACCGAGTACCTGCGCAGCTGAAATTTCCGGGATGTACACGCGCTTTCGTAAGGAGGGCCTCCTTAGGGGGGAGGGGGAGTGTAAGGAAAATTCATTTTCCTTTCTTTGCGTTCCTGCTTAGCGCGTACACCACTGTTCCCACCAATAGCACCCACCAGTAATTGGTTACCACTCGCGACACTCGCCTCAACACTATTTTCGCCACTGTTCACGACGCGACCCAACCTCACGGTTTGGTTGGTAACCCGCGCTCCAGACATTCACCTCGACATTTCCCAACCTCGGCGCAAGGCCCGTCGCGCACCCCATTTTCCACACATTACCGTTACCACTGTAGTTTAGCTATATATTCTTCACTCATGCCTTCGCGCATTGTACTCTTGCTTCGATAGTGCAACTCTTGCTCGCTCACTCGATTGTACTCGTCACATGTGAATATATTGGGCTTGTGAAGAGTTTACGAGGAATGGTGTGTGAAGAAATGAGGAATGAAATGACTAAGGAGAATGTGGGTATAAGTAGGAAACCTAGAAATGTTGTACCCTATAGTGTCTACTATCATATTTATATGACATAGCTGTTGTAGGCTATAGTGGGGTAGCACATATGGGGTACAGCTTTCTAGGGTTTGTATTTGTACCCAACTTTCAGTTAGTCAACCCATTCTCGTTCTAAGTTTCTCATGGTATCGAGCAGGTTCCCTCGTGGGAACTGTGCCTAGGGCCCACCACTGTGCCTTTTTTTTTCCTGCCCGGAGCGCGCTCCCCGAGTCGCGCTCCCTTCTCTACATTCGTCGAGCCGCCCTAGCGGCCTCCCTTGCGGCCCCGCCGCCCTCACTTGCGGCCCCGCCGCCCTCACTTGTGTCAAACATAATATATGTTATGCTTGTGTAGGCTACAGTGGGTTAGCCTATAGGGGGTACACAATTCTAGGGTTTACTACTTGTACTCATTTCACTTCTAGTTCATTCATTCCTGTTCGCTTATTCTCACATGGTATAGAGCGGGTCCTTCTAAGGACCGTTTTTTTGGGCCCACCGAAGCGCCCCCCGAGGCGCGATTTTTTTTAGCGACCCCTCGGGTCGCCATTTCCCCTGCGGCCCCGCCGCCTCCACTGACGCGGCCCCGCCGCCCTCTCTGACGGGGCCCCGCCGCCGGCCCTTACGCGGCCCCGCCGCCTGCTCTCACGCGGCCCCGCCCCGGCTCCTTCGCGGCCCCGCCGCCTGCTCTCACGCGGCCCCGCCCCGACTTCTACGCGGCCCCGCCCCGGCTTTCACGCGGCCCCGTCGACGGCTCTGTCGCGGCCCCGCCCAGGCCCTTACGCGGCCCCGCCGCCTGCTCTCACGCGGCCCCGCCCCGGCCTTTACGCGGCCCCGCCGCCTGCTCTCACGCGGCCCCGCCCCGGCTCCTTCGCGGCCCCGCCGCCTGCTCTCACACGGCCCCGCCCCGGCTTCTACGCGGCCCCGCCCCGGCTTTCACGCGGCCCCGCCGACGGCTCTGTCGCGGCCCCGCCCAGGCCCTTACGCGGCCCCGCCGCCTGCTCTCACGCGGCCCCGCCCCGGCTCCTTCGCGGCCCCGTCGCCTGCTCTCACGCGGCCCCGCCCCGGCTCCTTCGCGGCGCCGCCGCCTGCTCTCACGCGGCCCCGCCGCCGGCCTTCGCAAGGCCCCGCCGCCGGCTCTCTTGCGGCCCCGCCGCCGGCTCTCTTACGGCCCCGCCGCCGACCCTGAAGCGGCCCCTGCCCCGGCTCTCACGCGGCCCCGCCGCCGGCTCTCTTGCGGCCCCGCCCCGGCTCTCAAGCGGCCCCGCCGCCGGCTCTCTTGCGGACCCGCCGCCAGCTCTGTAGCGGCCCCGCCCCGGCTCTCACGCGGCCCCGCCGCCGGCCCTCACGCGGCCCTGCCGCCGGCTCTGACGCGGCCCCGCCCCGGTTCTCTCACGCGGCCTCGCCGCCCCACCTGCAGCAGTCGGTCAGCAGTGCAGCCGAGCCGCCCAGGAACCGAGCCGCCCTGCGCCCGAGCCGCCCTGTCGCCGAGCCGCCCGGGAGCCGAGCCGCCCTGCACCCGAGCCGCCCTGCCGCCGAGCCGCCCGGGAGCCGTGCCGCCCTGCACCCGAGCCGCCCTGCCGCCGAGCCGCCCGGGAGCCAAGCCGCTGTGCACCCGAGCCGCCCGGTCGCCGAGCCGCCTTTCTGCAGAGCTGCACGACCTGCCCCGCTTGGTGAGCACAGTCCCACTGTCACTGCGTGCTCTTTCCCTACTGCTTGCACTGCCTAGCTGTCGTCGCCATGGCTACCCCTAGTGTCCTCGCTTTTGACGCCGAGGGTCGCGCCATTGATTTTGAGGTCTGGTTAGACGACCTGCAGCTGTTCTTACAGTGCGACAGAGCAGACGGCCTTTCTCTCTTTGACCTCACCTCTGGCGCCTCTCCTGCTCCTGCTGCTGATGCTGATCCCACTGTCCGCTCTCAGTGGGCCACCCGCGATGCTGCTGCACGTCTTGCTGTGCGTCGCCACCTCCCTACCTCTGAGCGTGCGCACTTTAGTCAGTACAAGAGTGCTCACACCTTGTACGACGCTGTAGTTGCGCGCTACTCCTCCCCTGCCACTGCTGCACTGAGCCATCTCATGCTTCCCTACCTCTTTCCTGACCTCTCTGCCTTCCCCACTATCGCTGACCTCATTACGCACCTCCGCACTAGTGACACTCGCTACCACGCCGCCCTTCCTGCTGAGTTCTGCGCTAAGAACCCCCCCCCCATGTACATCGCTCTCTACTACGTAGTCGCGCGCCTCCCTGACTCCCTTCGCGTAGTCAGGGACCACTTTCTCGCAGTCTGTCCCACCACCCTCACTGTCGACCTCCTCGAGAAGACCCTCCTCGCAGCGGAGAAGAGCATAGTTGCTGTAGGTGCCTCTCGTGGTGACCCTCGCACCCCCATCTTTGAGGGGTGCTCTCCTTCCCCCTTGCTGCCCTCTGTTGCCTCTGCTGCTACTGTCGACCTGCTTGGTCTTGAGTCGGTCGGCGCGGCGTCTGCCCCTAGTGGGAGACGTCGCTCTAGCAAGGGCAAGGGGGGCAAGGGCGCGGGTGGAGCTGGAGGGGGCGGTGGCGGTGGCGGCGGAGGCGGCGGAGGGAGTGGGGGTGGCGGCGGGAGTAGTGGCGGTGGTGGTGGTGGTGGTGGTGGCAGCAGCAGCGGAGACGGTGGTGGTGGTGCCAGCGGTGGTGGAGGTGGCAGCGGCGGAGGTGGAGGCGGCGGAGGTGGAGGCGGTGGCGGCGGCAGCGGAGGAGGCGGTGGTGGTGGAGGGGGCGGAGCTGGTCGGGGTGGTACCCAGCAGCATAACGGCGGTGGTGGTGGCCAGCGCTCGCAGTGGCAGCAGCAGCAGCGCTCGCGGGACACCCCTCCGCCTCAGCAGCTTCGTGAGTGGTACGCTGGGCGTCAGAGGGGTGGGGGTACTGGTCCCTGCACCTACGTTCTTTGTTCCGACGACCGCGCGGGTGAGCAGTGTGGGGGTGCCCACTCCACTCAGCGCTGCTTTGGCCACCTGACTGACGCTTGGCGTCAGCAGTTCCCCGGGGCTAGTGAGATCCCTCGCTGGGATGAGCTTCTTAGGACTGGTGTAGCGATCTTTGATCTTGATTTTGATGCTATCCTTGCTGCTATGTATGCTGTGTCTTATAGTGTGGAGAATGAGGGTTACCGGTGTTTCCCGCCCGACCCGGGCATTGGTACTGCTGCGCTAGGTGCTTGTGAGGCTGCTGCTCTAGGTGCCAGTGCGTCTGCGCTCTCAGGTACTGCGTCGCCCTCGTCCTCCCTCACTTTCACACTTGACTCAGGGGCTTCTCGCTCCTTCTTTCGAGACCGCACTACCCTTACGCCGCTTGGCCGGCCGGTTGCGGTCTCCCTTGCTGACCCCTCTGGGGGTCCTGTCCTGTCTCACTTCTCCACTGTCCTCCCGTGTCCGGCTGCCCCTTCGGGCACCCTGTCTGGTCTGTACCTTCCCTCGTTCTCTACGAACTTGGTGAGTGGTGCAGCCCTGCAGGATGCGGGGGTTCACCAGTTCACTCCTGCGAGTCAGCGGGTGACCCACTGCACGGACGCACGCACAGGCCGACACCTGGCCACCTTCTCGCGTCGGCCGGGGCGAGTCTCTACACCCTGACCACTTCGTCTCCTCCTGACCCTGCGTCCGGTCAGGTAACTGCGTCAGGTCAGGTGCTTGCTGCTGCGTCCCGGTCAGGTCCTGAGTCTGCCCCCTGTTCCTGTCGCCTCCTGTCTCACGAGACTCTCCTGTGGCACCACCGTCTTGGCCACCCCTCCTTGCCCCGGCTTCGGAGCATGGCCTCCCGTGTCCTTGTCTCTGGTCTTCCCCAGTCTCTCCCTCCTCTCCCCTCCGGGCCAGGACCTTCCTGTGTCCCCTGTGTCGAGGGTCGCCTCCGGGCTACTCCTCACTCCTCCCACTTCCCCCCGACAGAGGCTCCCCTGCAGACGCTTCACATGGATGTGTGGGGCCCAGCCCCCGTCCGTGGGCAGGGTCACGAGCGCTACTTCCTGTTGGTGGTTGACGACTACTCGCGTTACACCACAGTCCTCCCCTTGCGCAGCAAGGGTGCGGTCACTGAGGTGCTGATCGACTGGATCCGCGAGGCTCGTCTCCAGCTCAGGAAGAGCTTCGGCTCGGACTTTCCTGTTCTGCGTCTGCACTCGGACAAAGGCGGAGAGTTCTCCTCTCGCCTTCTGCGAGACTACTGTCGTGCACGGGGGATCCGCCAGACCTTCACGCTTCCGGACTCACCACAGCAAAATGGGATTGCTGAGCGCCGCATTGGCATGGTCATGGATGTCGCTCGTACGTCCATGATGCATGCGGCTGCCCCCCATTTTCTGTGGCCGTTTGCGGTGAGGTACGCGGCGCATTAGCTCAACCTTAACCCCCGGGTCTCTAGGCCTGCGATGTCCCCAGCCTTGCTGTGGACGGGGAAGGTTGGCGATGCGTCGGCGTTCCGTGTCTGGGGATCTCGGGCGTTTGTCCGCGACTTGTCCGCAGACAAGCTGTCCCCTCGTGCTGCTCCCTGTGTCTTCCTTGGCTTCCCCCCTGACGCCCCAGGGTGGCATTTTTACCACCCCTCCTCTCGTCGTGTTCAGTCCTCCCAGGACGTCACGTTCGACGAGTCAGTCCCCTTCTGCCGCCTCTTCCCCTACCGCACCCCTTCCCTCCCCCCTCCCCCGGACTTCCTTGTGCCGGTTCCCCCCCCGGTAGACCCCCTCCCCCCTCAGGTTCCTGCCCCCTCAGGTGTGTCCCAGGTAGACGCCGTTGACCCGGTCGAGGTTACTGGTGACTCTGGTGCTGCTGCGGGTGCTGAGCGTGGGGGTGCTGACTCTGGGGGTGCTGTGCGCGGGGGTGCTGAGCCTGGGGGTGCTGGGCCTGGGGGTGCTACTACGGAGGGTGCGGAGCCTGAGGGTGCTGAGCCGGGGGGTGCTGTGCCTGGAGGTGCTGGGTCTGGGGGTGCTGGGTCGGGAGCTGCTGAGCCTGGGGGTACTGAGCTGGGAGCTGCTGAGCCTGGGGGTGCTGCGTGTGGAGCTGCTGAGCCTGGGGTTTCTCCTGCTACTGCGCCTCGCCGGGAGCCCCTCTCTCCACAGGAGCTGCGCGAGTGGTTCGCTTGCCGCTGGAGGCGTGCTGCTGAGTCTGGGGGTGCTGATGGAGCTGGTGCTGGAGCTTCTTCGACCGTCGAGGGTGCTGGTGCTGCCGGTCACGGAGCTGCTGGGCCTGCGGGTCCTCCTGGAGCTGGAGCTGCTGAGGGTGTTGGTGCTGAGACTACTGCTGTTGGTCCTGCCACTGGAGGTGTTGGTGGCGCTGGTGCTGTCGCTGAGGGTGCTGGTGCTGTCCCTGCTGCGTCTGGAGCTGCCGCGCGGCCTCGGCCATACTTCGTTCCGCTCCTGCAGCAGGTTCTTGGTCTTTCTCCTTTAGTAGAGGGTCCACCGCCTGTCCAGTCGCAGTCCCTGCTGGAGCCTTCCTCTCCACTGCCTGCTCCCTCTCCTTACACTGGTCCTACTGGAGGTCTTGCTGAGCGTCGTGAGCCTGCGTCTCGTCCCGCGTCGCCTGTTCGTGCTGCTCGCGCTAGTGGTCGCAGTTCGCGTCAGCGTCCTCCTCCTGTCCCTGGCACGCACCGGATGTCTTTGCGTCCGTCTACTGCTCCTCTGCGTGCCCCTTTGCCTTCTCCTCCTGAGTCTTCTCTTCCTGCGCTTGCCGACCCTGAGTCGGACTCTCTTCGTGCTGCCAGTCCTACTGTCACGCGTCTGCTTGCTACTGTCGTCACTGACCCCTCTTTTGAGTCCACTGCTGCGTCTGCTCTAGTCGCTGAGCTCGTCGACTTTGCTGCTCGCTGTCGTCTCGACTACGCTGCTAGTCTTGTTGTTGAGTCCTCGTCTGTCTGTCCTCCGACCGTTGGGGGTGAGTGTGCTCTTGGCACGGACGTCCTAGAGGACAGGCAGGAGGAGTTACAGTGTCTAGCGGCTGCTTCACCTCATCTCGCGTCTGTACTGCTTGCCCCTGAGGGAGACCCGGATGCACTAGACATCCCGACTCCGCGTTCTTACGCGGAGGCCGTAGAGGGTCCCTACTCCTCTCAGTGGCAGGCAGCTATGGATGCAGAGATGGCTTCCTGGAAGTCCACAGGCACCTACGTTGACGTGGTTCCCCCTCTTGGGGCGAACATCGTCAGTGGCATGTGGATCTTCAGGGTGAAGCGGCCGCCGGGCTCTCCACCTGTCTTCAAGGCGCGGTACGTCGCTCGTGGCTTCAATCAGCGGCAGGGAGTTGACTACTTTCAGACCTTCTCTCCCACCCCGAAGATGACCACTCTTCGGGTGCTGCTGCACATAGCCGCTCAGCGCGACTACGAGCTTCACTCTGTCGACTTCAGCACTGCGTTCCTGCAGGGTAGCCTGCACGAGGAGATCTGGCTGCGCCGTCCGCCTGGCTTCACTGGGACTTTCCCTCCTGGCACCCACTGGAGCCTCCGACGGCCAGTCTCCGGTCCCCGCCAGGCATCGCGTGAGTGGCACGACACACTGAGGACTACGCTTGCGGCTCTTGGGTTTGCTCCTTCTACTGCTGACCCGTCGATGTTTCTTCGCACTGACACTTCCCTGCCGCCGTTCTACATCCTCGTGTACGTCGACGACTTGGTCTTTGCCACAGCGGACACTGCTGGACTCGCCTACGTGAAGTCCGAGCTGCTGAAGAGACACACGTGCACAGACCTGGGTGAACTGCGCAGCTACCTTGGCTTGCAGATCACTCGGGACAGAGCACGCCGCACCATTACCTTGACTCAGTCACACATGGTGCAGCAGGTCCTTCAGCGCTTCGGCTTCACGTACTCCTCGCCTCAGGCCACTTCTCTGCCTACTCGCCACTCACTCTCAGCTCTGCCTTCGGATGAGTCCATAGAGTCGAGTGGTCCGTATGCAGAGCTTGTTGGCTGCCTCATGTACCTGATGACCTGCACACGACCTGACCTTGCATACCCTCTGAGCATCCTTGCACGCTATGTTGCTCCTGGGAGACACCGACCAGAGCAGATGGCTGCAGCGAAGAGGGTATTGCGCTACCTGTGCAGTATGTCGGGCATGGGGCTAGTGCTTGGAGGGCGGAGTCCAGTGGTCCTTACAGGCCACGCGGACGCTTCTTGGGCTGACGACCAGGCTACGCAGCGGTCGTCACAGGGTTACACCTTCAGCCTTGGTTCCAGCTCTGTCTCGTGGCGGTCTACTCGCTGGTCTTCGGTTCTCGGCTCCAGTTGTGAGGCTGAGATCTACGCCGGGGCCATGGCTGCACAGGAGCTTCGCTGGCTCACCTACCTGCTGACTGACCTTGGAGAGCCGCCTCGTTCTCCTCCAGTGCTGTACGTAGACAACAAGGCCATGCTGGCCTTGTGTCGAGAGCAGCGCTTGGAGCACAGAACGAAACACATTGCTCTCCGCTACTTCCTTGCCCGTGAGCTGCAGCAGCGTGGTCAGTTGCGACTTGCGTACGTGGCCTCTGAGGCCAACACTGCTGATGTGTTCACCAAGGCACTCGCGCCTTGTGACCATCAGCGCTTTTGCACCCAGCTGGGTCTTGTGCCTGTCTTGCCTCACTTGCTCTCCTCTTGACTTTACTTGTACTGTGATATATATATATACCTGCTCTTGCTTGTCTAGTTTTATATATATGTCTGTACTCCTGCATGTGAACTGGCCTCTGGCCCTGCTCTTGTGCTCGGACTGTGTGGTGACTTTGTGATCCACCCTGAGCTTGCTTTGCTTTGCTTGACTGGTCTTGTGACCCCTTGTTCTCCCCCACTTTGCCTATGGGGGTGTGTCAAACATTATATATGTTATGCTTGTGTAGGCTACAGTGGGTTAGCCTATAGGGGGTACACAATTCTAGGGTTTACTACTTGTACTCATTTCACTTCTAGTTCATTCATTCCTGTTCGCTTATTCTCACAACTTGCGGCCCCGCCGCCCTCCCTTGCGGCCTGTCGCCGCCCTCAGTTGCGGCCCCGTCGCCGCCCTCACCTGCGGCCCGTTGCCGCCCTCACCTGCGGCCCGTCGCCGCCCTCCCTTGCAGCCCCCCCGCCCTCACTTGCGGCCCCGCCGCCCTCTGTTGCGGCCCCGCCGCCCTCTGTTGCGCCCCCGCTGCCCTCACCTGCGGCCCCGTTGTCGCCCTCAACTGTGGCCCCGTCGCGGCCCTCATCTGCGGCCCATCGCCACCCTCACTTGCGGCCTCGTCACCGCCCTGAGCTGCGTGTCGAAATATATTTGTCATGTTTTATAACTGCTTGTAGTTGTAGTTAGTGTAGTTTTTTAAACTGTTGTTGGTGGTGCACCTTATTTGGTTCCTATGCTATATGTACTTCGAACCCTATAGTGAAACCATTATTCTCCAATTTCTCTTCCAACTCACTCGATACTCACCCTAGGTAAAACCCGCTCGACATCCTACTTGGGCCTAGGCTACTAAGCCTAGGCCCTACTTTAATCTACTCGTTCTCTCATTCGTTCAGCTCTCGACACTGCGGCCCCATTGCCGCCCTCACATGCGGCCCGTCGCCGCCCTCACCTGCGGCCCCGACGCCGCCCTCAGCTGCGGCCCCGTCGCCGCCCTCACCTGCGGCCCATCGCCGCCCTCACCTGCAGCCCCGACGCCGCCCTCAGCTGCGGCCCCGTCGCCGCCCTCACATGCGGCCCACCCGCGGCCCTCACCTACGGCCCGTCGCCGCCCTCACTTGCGGCCTCCTCGCCGCCCTCAGCTGCGGCCCCGTCACCACCCTCGCCTGCGGCCCGTCGCCGCCCTCACCTGCGACCCCGACGCCGCCCTCAGCTGCGGCCCCGTCGCCGCCCTCACCAGCGGCCCCGCCGCCCTCACTTACGGCTCCACCGCCCTCACCTGCGGCCCCGCCACCTTTAGTTGCGGCCCGTCCCCGCCCTCACCTGCGGCCCGCCGCCCTCACTTGCGGCCCCGCTGCCCTCAGTTGCGGCCCCGCCGCCTTCAACTACTGCAACGCCACTTGCCGCCCGAGCCGCCTCACCCACCCGAGCCGCTGACCGCCACACCGCCCTGCAGCAGCACGACCGAGCCACCTGGCAGCAAAGCAGCCGAGCCGCCGAGCCGCCCTGCAGCTGCGCCGCACTGCAGCCGAGCCGCCCATACGCCCGACACCCGAACCGCCCAGCCGCCCGACAGCCGAGCCGCCGAGCTGCCAAGCCGCCCAGCAGCCGAGCTGCCCAGTCGCCTAGCAGCCGAGCCGCCGAGCAGCCGAGCCGCCGAGCCGCCCTACCGCAGAGCCTCCCGAGCAGCCTTGTCCGGTGAGCACAGCATCTCTGTCACTACACTGCCCTTTCCCTACTGCTTGCACTGCTAGTCTACTGTTGTCATGGCTACCCCTAGTGTCCTCGCTTTTGATGCTGAGGGTCGAGCCATTGACTTTGAGGTCTGGGTCGATGACCTCCAGCTGTTCTTACAGTGCGATAGGGCAAACGGTCTATCTCTTTTTGACCTCACCTCTTGCGCCTCTCCTGCCCCTACTGCTGATGCTCATGCCACTGTTCGCTCTCAGTGGGCCATGCGCGATGTTGCTGCGCGTCTTGCTGTGCTTTGCCACCTACCTACCACTGAGCGCGCGCACTTTAGCCAATACAAGAGTGCTCAGACCTTGCACGACGCTGTAGTTGCACGCTACTCTTCCCCTGCCACTGCTGCACTGAGCCGCCTCATGCTACCGTACCTCTTCCCTGACCTTGCTGCCTTTCCCTCAGTCGCTGACCTCATTACGCACCTCCGCACTAGTGACACTCGCTACGGCGCTGCGCTTCCTGCTGAGTTCTGCGCCAAGAACCCCCCCCCCATGTATATCACTCTCTATTACATAGTCATCCGCCTCCATGACTCCCTTCGTGTGGTCAGGGACCACTTCCTTTAAGTCTGTCCCACCACTCTCATTGTTGACCTCCTAGAGAAGGCCCTCCTAGCAGCGGAGAAGAGCATAGTCGCTGTAGGAGCCTCTCGTGGTGACCCTCGCACCCCCATCTTTGAGGGGTGTTCCCCTTCCCCCCTTTTGCCCTCTGTCACCTCTACTGCTGCAGCCGACCTAGTTGGTCTTGAGTCGGTCGGTGCGGCGTCTGCCCCTAGCGGGAGACGCTGCTCTAGCAAGGGCAAGGAGGGCAAGGGCGCGGGTGGAGCTAGCGGGGGTGGTGGAGCTGGTGGTGGAGGCAGCGGAGGGAGTGGGGGTGGCGGTGGGAGTGGTGGCGGGGGTGGAGCTGTCGGTGGCAGCAGCGGAGACGGAGGCGGCGAAGGCGGTGGCGGTGGGAGCGGAGGCGGCGGTGGTGGCGTAGGTGGAGGAGGCGGTGGTGGAGGAGGTGGAGCTGGTCGGGGTGGCGCTTCGTAGTGGAGCGGCTCCGGTGGTGGTCAGCGCCAGCAGCAGCAGCAGAAGCGGTCTCGGGACATCCCCCCCCCCTCAGCAGCCTCGTGAGTGGTACGCGCAGCGTTAGCGTGGTGGGGGTTTTGGTCCGTGCACCTACGTCCTTCGCACCGGCGACCGCGCGGGTGAGCAGTGTGGGGGTGCCCACTCCACCCACCGCTGCTTTGGCCGCCTGACGGACGCTTGACGTCAGCAGTTCCCCGATGCTACTGAGATCCCCCGCTGGGGAGAGCTGTCTAGGGCGGGAGTAGCTATCTATGATCTTGACTTTGATGCTATACTTGCTGCAATGTATGCTGTGACTATTAGTGATGAGGGCGACTGTTACTGGTGTTTCCCGCCCGACCCGGGCATTGAGACTGCTGCTCTAGGTACTGGTGAGGCTGCTGCTCTAGGTGCCACTGAGGCTGCTTCTCTAGGTGCCAATGCGTCTGCTACATCACCAGTACCTAGAGCAGTTGCTCTAGGCACCACCGCCTTGGTCACCCCTCCCTGCCTCATCTCCGAGGCATGGCTTCCCGTGTCCTTGTCTCTGGTCTTCCCCGCTCCCTCCCCCCCCTTCCTCCGGGGCCTGGTCCTTCCTACGTCCCCGTGTCGAGGGGCGGCTCCGGGCTGCCCCGCACTCCTCTCAGTTTCCCGCGACAGAGGCCCCGCTGCAGACGCTTCACATGGACGTGTGGGGCCCGGCCGGCGTCCGTGGACAGGGTCACGAGCGCTACTTCCTGCTGGTGGTTGACGACTACTCGCGTTACACCACAGTCTTCCCCTTGCGCAGCAAGGGTGATGTCACTGAGGTGTTGATCGACTGGATCCGCGCAGCTCGTCTCCAGCTGAGGAGGAGCTTTGGCTCGGACTTTCCTGTTCTCTGTCTGCACTCTGACCGAGGCGGAGAGTTCTCCTCTAGCCTTCTGCGAGCCTACTGTCGTGCGCGAGGCATCCGCTAGACCTTTACGCTTCCGGACTCTCCACAGCAAAATGGGATTGTTGAGCGCCGCATTGGCATGGTCATGGACGTCGCTCGTACGACAATGATGGATGCGGCTGCCCCCCATTTTTTTGTGGCCGTTTGCGGTTCGGTACGTGGCGCATCAGATCAACCTTCACCCTAGGGTTTCCATGCCGGAGACCTCCCCAGCTTTGCAATGGACGGGGAAGGTAGGCGATGCGTCTACGTTCCGTATCTGGGGAACTTGGGCGTTTGTCCGCGACTTGTCTGCGGACAAGCTGTCCCCTAATGCTGCTCCTAATGTCTTCCTTGGCTTCCCCCCTGACGCACCAGGGTGGCAGTTCTACCACCCCTCCTCTCGTCGTGTTCTGTCCTCCCATGACGTCAAGTTTGACGAGTCGGTCCCCTACGACTGTCTCTTCCCCTAACGCACTCCTTCCCTCCCCCCGCCTCCGCTCTTCCTTGTGCCTGGTTCCCCCCCGGTAGACCCCCTCCCCCCTCAAGGTCCTGCCCGTTCAAGTGTGTCCCAGGTAGATGCAGTCGAGCCGGTCGAGGTTGCTGGTGACTCTGGTCAGGCTTCAGGTGCTGCGCCTGGGGGTGCTGACTCTGGAGGTGCTGCACGCGGGGGTGCTGAGCCTGGGGGTGCTGCGACTCGGGGTGCTAAGCCTAGGGGTGCTGAGCCTGGGGGTGCTGAGCCAGGGGGTGCTGAGACTTGGGGTGTTGAGCCTGGGGGTGCTGCGATTGGGGGTGCCACGTCTGGAGCTGCTGAGCCTGGAGGTGTGGAGCCGGAGGCCGCTAGGCCTGCTCGTGTGGTGTCTGGCGGTGCTGAGCCTGGAGGTTCTCCGGGTGCTTCATCTCGGCGGGAGCCGCTCTCTCCACAGGAGCTGCGCGAGTGGTTCGCCTGGCGCTGGAGGCGTACTGCTGGAGCTTCTTCGGCTGCTGAGGGTGCTGGTACTGCCGGTCCCAGAGGTTCTAGTCCGGGGGGTGCTGGAGCTGCTGTAGTGTGGGTACGACTGGAGCTAGAGCTGCCGAGGGTGTTGGCGCTGAGTTTACTGCTGTCAGTCCTGCCGGCGGTCCTGCTGCGGTGTCTGCTGGTGTTGCTGGTGAAACAGCAGCTGGAGGTGCTGTTGGCGCTGGTGCTGCCGCTGAGGGTGCTGGTGCTGTCCCTGCTGTGCCTGGAGTCGCCGCGTGGCCTCGGCCGTACTTCGTTCCGCTCCTTCAGTAGGTTCTTGGTCTTCCTCCTCCCTTAGAATGTCCAGCGCGTGTCCAGTCCCAGTCACAGCTACCGCCGGCCTCCCCACTGCCTGCTCCTTCTCCGTTCACTTGTCCTACGGGAGGTCTTGCTGAGCGTCGTGAGCTTGTGTCTCGTCCTGCGTTGCCTGTTCGTGCTGCTCGCGCTAGTGGTCGCGGTTCGCGTCAGCGTCCTCCTCCTGTCCCTGGAACGCACCGGATGTCGCTGCGTCCGTCCACTGCTCCTTTGCGTGCCCCTTTGCCTTCTCCTCCTAAGTCCTCTCTTCCTGCACTTGCCGACCCTGAGTCGGAATCTCTTCGTGCTGCCAGTCCTACTGTCCCACGTCTCCTGAGTCCACTGCTGCGTCTACGCTTGTTGCTGAGCTCGTCGACTTTGCTGCTCGCTGTCGTCTAGACTAAGCTGCTAGTCTTGTTGTTGAGTCAGGGTGTGTCTGTCCTCCGTCCGTCGAGGGTGAGTGTGCTCTTGGCACGGACGTACTTGAGGACAGGCAGAAGGAGTTCCAGTGTCCGGCTGCTGCTTCACCTCATCTCGTGTCCGTACTCCTTACCCCCGAGGTAGACCCGGATGCACTTGACATCCCGACTCCGCGCTCTTACGCGGAGGCCGTAGAGGGTCCCTACTCCTCTTAGTGGCAGGCAGCTATGGATGCAGAGATGGCTTCCTGGAAGTCCAGAGGCACCTACGTTAACGCGGTTCCCCCACTTGGGGCGAACATCATTAGTAGCATGTGGATTTGAAGGGTGAAGCGGCCGCCAGGTTCTCCACTTGTCTTCAAGGCGCGGTACGTGGCTCGTGGCTTCAGTCAGCGGCAGGGAGTTGACTACTTTCAGACCTTCTCTCCCACCCCGAAGATGACCACTCTTTGGGTGTTGCTGCACATAGCTGCTCAGCGTGACTACGAGCTTCACTCCCTTGACTTCAGCACTACTTTCTTGCACGAGGAGATCTGGCTACGACGTCCACCTGGCTTCACTGGGACTTTTCCTCCTGGCACCTAGTGGAGCCTCCGATGGCCAGTCTATGGTCTCTGCCAGGCACCGCGTGAGTGGCATGACACAATGAGGACAACACTTACGGCTCTTGGGTTTGCTCCCTCTACTGCCGACCCGTTGCTGTTTCTACGCACCGACACCTCTTTGCCGCCATTCTACATCCTCGTGTACGTCGACGACTTGGTCTTTGCCACAGCGGACACTGCTGGACTCGCCTACGTGAAGTCCGAGCTGCAGAAGAGACACACGTGCACAGACCTGGGTGAACTGCGCAGCTACCTTGGCTTGCAGATCACCCGGGACAGAGCACGCCGCACCATTACCCTGACTCAGTCACACATGGTGCAGCAGGTCCTTCAGCGCTTCGGCTTCACATACTCCTCGCCTCTGGCCACTCCTCTACCTACTCGCCACTCACTCGTAACTCTTCCTTCGGATGAGTCCGTAGAGTCGAGTGGCCCGTACCCAGAGCTTGTTGGCTGCCTCATGTATCTGATGACCTGCACACGACCTGAACTTGCATACCCTCTTAGCATTCTTACACGCTATATTGCTCCTCGGAGACACAGACTGGAGCACATGGCTGCAGCGAAGAGGGTGTTGCGCTACTTGTGCAGAACGTCTGGCATAGGGCTAGTGCTTGGAGGGCGACGTCCAATGGTCCTCACTGGGCACACGGACGCTTCTTGGGTTGACGACCAGGCTACACAGCGGTCGTCACAGGGTTACACCTTCAGTCTTGGTTCCGGCTCTGTTTCGTGGCGGGCTACTCGCTCGTCTTCTGTTCTCGGCTCCAGTTGTGAGGCTGAGATCTACGCCGGAGCGATGGCTGCTCAGGAGCTACGCTGGCTCACCTACCTGCTGACTAACCTCGGAGAGCCGCCTCGTTCTCCTCCAGTGCTGTACGTAGACAACAAGGCCATGCTGGCCTTGTGCCGAGAGCTGTGCCTGGAGGACAGTAGGAAGCACATTGCTCTCCGCTACTTTCTTGCTCGTGAGCTGCAGCAGCGTGGTCAGTTGTGACTTGCGTACGTGGCCTCTGAGGCCAACACTGCTGATATCTTCACTAAGGCTCTTGCGCATTGTGATCATCTGCGCTTTTGTACTCAGCTTGGTCTTGTGCCTGTCTTACCTCACTCGTTCACTTCTTGACCTTTCTTGTACTATCACATATATATAGTCCTGCTCTTGCTTGTTTAGCCTCTTATATATATATGTGTGCTCTTGCATGTGAACTGGCCGTCTGGCCTTGAACTTGTGCTCGGAATGTGTGGTGACTTTGTGATCCACCCTGAGCTTTGCTTTGCTTTACTTGACTGGTCTTGTGACCCCTTGTTCTCCCCCACTTTGCCTATGGGGGTGGATAGATTTATATGACATAGCTGTTGTAGGCTATAGTGGGGTAGCACATATGGGGTACAGCTTTCTAGGGTTTGTATTTGTACCCAACTTTCACTTAGTCAACCCATTCTCGTTCTAAGTTTCTCATCTACCCCACTACAGCCTAAATAGACCATAGCATATGAGTTTGACACACACCCATAGGCAAAGTGGGGGATAATAAGAGGTCACAAGACCAGTCAATCAAAGCAAAGCAAGCTCAGGGTGGATCACAACATCACCACACAGTACGAGCACAAGTGCAAGGCCACAAGGCCAGTTCAAATGCAAGATCATATATAATGGTAAACAAGCAAGTGCAGGTATAGAAAGATCATAGTACAAGCAAGGTCAAGAAGTGAGCAATTGAGGCCAAGTAGGCACAAGACTGAGCATCGTTTGGCACGGACGTCCTTGAGGACAGGCAAGACGAGTTTGAGTGCTTTGCTGCCGATTTGCCCCATCTTGTGTCCATGCTTGTTGCCCCTGAGGAAGACCCGGATGCACCACACATCCCGACCCCACGCTCTTACGCAGAGGCGATGGCCGGTCCTTACTCCTCCCAGTGGCAGTGGGCCATGGACATAGAGATGGCTTCCTGGAAGTCCACAGGCACCTACGTCGACAAGGTTCCCCCACTTGGGGCGAACATCGTCAGTGGCATGTGGATTTTCAGGGTGAAGCGGCCGTCGGGCTCTCCGCCTTTCTTCAAGGCGCGTTACGTTGCACGAGGCTTCAGTCAGCGAGAGGGAGTTGACTTCTTCCAGACCTTCTCCCCGACCTCGAAGATGACCACTCTTCGGGTTCTGCTGCACGTCGCCGCTCAGCGTGACTACGAGCTCCACTCGCTTGACTTCAGCACTTCTTTTCTACAGGGCAGCTTGCACGAGGAGATCTGGCTGCGCCGCCCACCTGACTTCACTGGGTCGTTCCCTCCTGGTACCCAGTGGAGCCTCCGATGGCCAGTCTACGGTCTCCGCCAGGCGCCTCGTGAGTGGCACGACACACTGAGGACTACACTTGCGGCTCTTGGGTTCGCGCCTTCTACTGCTGACCTGTCGCTGTTTCTACGCACCGACACCTCACTGCCGCCGTTCTACGTCCTTATGTAGGTCGACGACTTGGTCTTTACCACTGCTGACACTGCGGCATTCGCCTACGTGAAGT
Source organism: Closterium sp. NIES-65 (assembly GCA_948144175.1). NCBI lineage: Eukaryota > Viridiplantae > Streptophyta > Zygnematophyceae > Desmidiales > Closteriaceae > Closterium > Closterium sp. NIES-65. Next base: position 3,688,814 of record CANXME010000106.1, on the reverse strand, counting down.
CGGAGCTGCAGAAGAGACACACGTGCACAGACCTGGGTGAACTGACAAGCTATCTTGGCTTGCGAATCACCTGGGACACAGCACGCCGCACCATCACCTTGACTCAATCACACATGGTGCAGCAGGTCCTTCAGCGCTTCCGCTTCACGTACTCCTCGCCTCAGCCCACTCCTCTGCCTACCGGTCACACGCTCTCAGCTCTGCCTTCGGATGAGTCCGTAGAGCCTCATGTACCTGATGACCTGCACTCGACCTGACCTTGCATACCCTCTCAGCATTCTTGCACGCTATGTCGCTCCCGGCCGTCAACGGAAGGAGCACATGGATGCAGCTAAGAGGGTGTTGCCCTACTTGTGCAGTACGTCGGGCATGGGGCTAGTGCTTGGAGGGCGAGTCCCAGTTGTTCTGACTGGGTACTCAGATGCTTCTTGGGCTAACGACCAGGCTACTCAGCGGTCGTCTCAGGGCTACTCTTTCAGTCTTGGCTCTGGTACTGTTTCTTGGCGTTCTACTCGCTCTTCTTCTGTTCTTAGCTCCAGTTGTGACCTGAGATCTACGCCACAGCCATGGGGTCCCACGAGCTACGCTGGCTCACCTACTTGCTGACCGACCTTGGAGAGCAGCCTCGTTCTCCTCCACTGCTGTACATCGACAACAAGGCAGCCATTGCCTTGTGTGAGGAGCACAGACAGGAGCACAGAACGAAGCACATTGCTCTGCGTTACTTCCTTGCTCGAAAGCTGCAGCAGCGTGGTCAGCTTCGCCTGCGCTATGTGGCCTCTGAGGCCAACACTGCTGATGTTTTCACCAAGGCGCTTCAGCCTTGTGACCATCAGCGCTTTTGCACTCTTCTAGGTCTTGTGCCTACTGGACCTCACCTGCTTACTTCTTGAGTCTGTTTGTACTGTGATCTCTATATATCTATATATCTGCATGTTGACTGTTGCTAGGTTGTGATCATTATACCTTTTGCTCTATTATAAACCTGCATGTGAACTGGTCTTGTGACCACTTGCTTGTGCTCGGAATTTGTGTGGTATCCTTGTGATCCACCCTGAGCTTGTTTTGCCTTGCTTTGCCTTGACTGGTCTTGTGACCCCTAGTTCTCCCCCACTTCGCCTATGGGGGTGGGTCAAACATTATATATGTTGTGCTTGTTTAGGCTACAGTGGGTTAGCCTATAGGGGGTACACAATTCTAGGGCTAGGTACTTGTACTCATTTCACTGTTAGTTCATTCATTCCTGTTCAGTTATTCAATAGTGACCATTGAGGACGACTCGAGCCCGTCCTCCAAGCACAAGCCCCAAGCTCGACGTACTACACACGTAGCGCAACACCCTCTTAGCTGCATCCATGTGCTCTGTTCGGTGTCTCCGAGGAGCAACATAGCGTGCCAAGATGCTAAGAGGTTATGTCAGGTCAGGTCGAGTGCAAGTCATCAGGTACATGAGGCAGCCAACAAGCTCTGAGTACGGGCCGCTTGGCTCTACGGACTCATCCGAAAGCAGAGGTGAGAGCAAGTGGCGAGTCGACAGAGGAGTTACCTGAGGCGAGGAGTACGTGAAGCCAAGCACCGAAGGACTTGTTGCACCACGTGTAACTGACTCAAGGTAATGGTGCGGCGTGCTCTGTCCCAGGTAATCTGCAAGCCAAGATAGTTGCGCAGCTCACCCAGGTCCCCTCTGCAGCTCTGACTTCACATGGGCCGATCGAACAGTGTCAGCAGTCGCAAAGACCAAGTTGTTGACCTACACGAGGATGTCAATCGGCGGCAGAGTAGTGCCGGTGTGGAGAAACAGCGACGGGTCAGCAGTGGAAGGAGCAAACCTCAAGAGCTGCAAGCGTAGTCCTCAGTGTGTCGTACCACTCGCGGGGCGCCTGGCGGAGACTGTAGATTGGCTGCCGGAGGCTCCACTGGGTACCAGGAGGAAACATCTCAGTATAGCCAGGTGGATGGCGCAGCTAGATCTCCTCGTGCAGGCTGTCCTGTAGGAATGCTATGCTGAAGTCAAGAGAGTGAAGCTCGTAGTCACGCTGAGTAGCAACGTGCAGCATTACTTAAAGAGTCTTCGGGGTGGGAGATAAGGTCTGAAAGTAGTCTTCTTGCTGCCACTGGCTTAAGCCTGAAGCCACGTAACGCACCTTGAAGACAGGTGGAGAACCTTGCGGCCACTTCACCCTAAAAATCCACATGCCATCAACAATGTTCGCCCCAGGTGGGGGAACCTCGTCGACATAGGTGCCTGTGGACTCCCAAGAAGCCATCTCTGCGTCCATAGCTGTTTGCCACCGAGAGGAATAGGGACCCTCTATCGCCTTTGCGTAAGAGCGCGGGGTCGGGATGTCTGGTGCATCCGGGTCTCCCTAGAAATAGCATAATAAAGTAAAGGCAAGCAAGCATAGCTGGCATAAGCCGTCGTTCTCTCACACGTCCCCCCCTCAAAGCTGAGTTGCGTGAGATACACCCTGCTTGACAAGATCGTCTTTGAGAGCACGGCGTGCGTTGCCCATATCAGCTTCTACAACCCAACTGTCCTCAGTGGGGTCGTATCCCTTTTAGCGTATTGGGAACTCGAGGGTCTTGCGGCCGCAGCGTGGATGAGTGTGAACACGCTCCACTTCATACTCGGGTTCATCCTGTATGAGAACAGGTGGTGGTGGCGATAGCTGGCGTCCGTGGAACTGTTGGTTGGGGTCCTTGTAGGGCTTCAGTAGCTCAACATGGAAAGCGTTGTGAAGCTTCCACGTATATGGTAAGCGCAAGCGGAATGTAACAGGTGTCACCTGTGCCTCAACGAGAAAAGGACCACAGAAGCGAGGCCGGAGTTTGGATGGGAGGTGAGACAGGTTCAAGTTGCGCGTGTCAAGAAGCACCTGATCTCTGACTGCTACTGAGTGATCACGTCGTTCACGATCGGCATACTGCTTCTAGGAGGCTCGCATCTTGGTGAGTCGTCGCCGAGTCTTCTCCCATAGCTGGTGAATGGTGGTGACGAAGTGATGTGCGGCTTTGACGTGTGCCGGTGTGGTTGGCTGCTGTGGTGTGAGCGGTTCCCGTCCGTAACATAGGAAGAAAGGAGTTTTTGATGTGGCCGCATGTGATGCGTCGTTATAAGCGAACTCTAGGGTCGGTAACCGTGTGACCTAGTGGCTGACGTCGTCCTTGCAAGCTGTGTGCAGTAACTGTTCAACCACTTGATTGAGTCGCTCTGTCTACCCGTCAGTCTAGGGGTGGTATGCTGAAGACATTGCAAGCTTTGTCCCCAACAGTCCCATGAGCTCCTTCCAGAACTTACTCATGAATTTAGGGTCTCTGTCTGCGATGAGTGTAGCGGGGATGCCGTGGATGGTGATGATGCGGTCAAAGAAGAGGCGAGCAGTTGCTTCAGCTGTAGCTGTGGCGTTGGTTGGTATGAAGTGACCCATTTTGGAGAACTTATCGATGACTACGAGGACGGAATCGTGCCCCCGTGAGGTCGGAGGAAGTCCTGTGAGAAAGTCAAGGCTTATGACCTGCCATGGTTGCTCCGATACGGGTAGAGGCTGAAGTAACCCTGTTTTTTTCTGCTTGCTGCTCTTCATCTGCTGGTAGGTGTCGCATGAGGTGACGAACTACTGCACGTCTGCTGCCATCTTGAGCCAATATTAATAATTTGCTATCCGTGCTAACGTCTTGTTGCTCCCAAAATGTCCCGCGTAAGGTACATCATGAAACTCCTCCAATAGGATCTGCCGTAGCGGGGTGTGATTCGGTACCCAAATCTTTCTTGAACCCATTCGTACCGCTAAGTCCTTCTCCCACTGTAACAACTTCTTCGTCTGTGCTGTAGCGATCTCTGCGTCCACGGAGTACCCATGTTGGAATAGACCCTTAAGCAGAGGGTTCATCCCGTAGAGCTGGATGCCTGCTATATGTTCGGGGCGGCTCAACACGTCTGCCTTGTTGTGTAGCCTGGGCCTGTAGATGATGTCGTAGTGGAAGTGAGCTTCTAGGAAGTCCAACCACCGCATCTGTCATCGTGAGTACATCGGCTGTGACTGCAGTGGTCAGTATAGACTGTAGTCGTGACTCCCTCTAGGTAACACCTCCACGCCTTGAAGGCGATGACTATCGCTAAGGCTTCCTTGTCCTGGATGGGGTAGTTTAGTTCTGATTTGGGTAGCTTCTTATTGAGGTAGGCAATGGGCTGCAAACCGCGTCCATGATCCTGCATCAGTACTGCTCCGACTGCTTGGTCACTAGCCTCTGCTTCCACCACGCAGTCCTTGTCTAGGTCCGGTAGGATGAGTACTAGCGCTGTAGTCAGTGTTGTCTGTAGCTTCTCCATGGCTTGCTGATGAGGAGTATCCCATTTGTAGGGCGTATCCTTTTTCAGTAGGTCGGTCGGTGGCGTTGCTATCTTAGTGAAGTACGGCACAAACTTGTTGTAGTAGTTGGCGAAGCCTAGGAACTGTTGCAACTCCTTCACGTTCTCCGGTACTTCCCACTTCTTAACGGCTTTGATTTTCCCCGAGTCCACGTGTACGCCCTCGGCAGTCACCATGTGCCCGAGAAACTGCACCCTCTTCAGGGCAAAGCCGCTCTTCGATAGATTCACGTAAAACTTGTTCTTCCACAGGATCTTGAATACCTTCCGTAGATGCTCCATATGCTCCTTCATGTTCTTGTAGTAGATAAGAATGTCGTCAAGGTACACCACCACGCATTTGTCCAACAGGGGCCGTAAGATGTCATTCATCTCCGTTTGGAACATTGCTGGTGCGTTGCAGAGTCCAAACCGCATCACCAAGTATTCATAGGAGCCGTATCTGGTACGGAACGCCGTCTTGTGGATCGAGTTGTCCGCCATTTTGATCTACCAGGAATCCGGCCGTAGGTCCAACTTCGAAAAGACTGTTGCACCACGCAGCTGGTCCAGTAGTTCATCTATGTGCGATATAGGGTATTATTTTGTACTGTCTGTTTGTTCAGTGCGCGGTAGTCGATGCACATCCGTAAACTGCCGTCTTCTTTTGGAGTGAAGAGAACTGGTGCACCGTAGGGAGAGGTGGATGGGCAGATCAGTTGTCTGTCCAGTAAATATTCAATCTGTTTCTTCATGTCTATCAATTCGGTCGGACTCAGTCGGTATGGTGCGCGTGAGACGGGTTTCGCAGCTGGTTCCTCCACGATCTCGTGCTCGTGGGTGCGTGATGGAGGAACACATGCGGGTAGGTCGTCAGGCACTATTTCCTTGTACTGCACCAACACCTCCTTTACTGCTGCAGGTAGCTCCGAACTCGGCTTTACCTGTGCTGCTGCCATAACCAGTGCCAAGTAACCCGTGTTACTCTCGTTCACAGTCCGTTCGAACCATGCCAGTGTCGTTTTAGGAACGCTCCCTGTATCCGTCCAGCTTCGCAGCTCCACTCGTTTCCCGTTGTTGTAGATGCACGCCTTCCTGTTGACCCAGTCGATCTCGGGGTTGAACCGCTTCAAGAAATCTCGCCCCACAATGAAATCTAAGCCCTTGATATTTGTGATCGGCAACGTCAGCTTCCACCTCAGCGCCCCTATGTGTAGCTGCAGTGATGCTTCGCCGTGGATGGAAAGTTTCGTACTGTCCACCATTGTTGCCGAGAACTTGGTCTCCTCTGAAAATTCTCACAATTTTCTCCAACGTCCTGCGCTCACACACCGAGTGGGACACAACATTGCCTGGAGGCGTCGCCCATTGCAGATCACCTTGAGTAGTAGTGGTTTTTGCTGCTCCGAGTAACCGTAGATGGCCTCGCTTATAGGATCGTAGGGTACGTCAAATTAATCATCCCTCGGTCTTGCGCTAGAAAATGCTGACTCCATATCAGTTTCCAACTGAGCAGGGCTAGAAGGATTTATCCGAGGCCGATTCAGCTTCGTCTTGGCCTGGAACCTTCCCTTAAGCCTTTGCAACTGTGTAGGCTTCACCTGTGGGCAATTGGGAGCCTTAACACTCTGCTGCGGGGAGAGAATATTAACTCCTTGGAACGCACGACCCTTTTCAACGCTCCGGAGTGGTTTGCCCAACTTCTCAGGTACCTGAATAATGTCTAGAGGCATTTTCTTGGCCTCAAAATCTCCCCTGATTTTTTCAAAGGCTTGAAAACCCCTGAAGGGAATATTCTTAGAGCAGGGGTGTTCGGCTGGAGTTTCCCGATCGGTGCAGAGTCTTGTTTTGCGGAGCCTCCATTTGTCTCCGCGATTTTCCCTGTTGGCGGCCGGTCGTGACGTTTTAAATTCGCGCCATCGTGTCCTCCTTTTTTCACCATGATGGATGTCGCACTGTTGTTGCCCAGCAGCTCCGCTCGTGCCTTCTTCATTTTCTAACACTCCAAGAATCGATGTCCTGCAACGCCGCAAAATTCACAGTTCTTATATTTTGTCGGCCGTTGCTTCGCGTCGATCTTGTCGATATCCATCGCGTCGGCGGTCGTGGGTGGTGCCGATCGCTTCGTGCCAAATGATCAGTTCGGCACGTGGCCTCGTCTGTTGGGTTCACATAGCATCAGCACATCGTATCTTTCTGCTGCACACACCATATCGCGGTAGTTGTTGTAGTTTGTGGCAATCACCTGACGGCGGACTTCCATTTTTAGCCCCTCAGTATACCCTTGGGTTTCTTCCCCTTCGGTTAGGTTGGTATTTCGGTTGAAGAGGCTCTCCATCTACTGCGTGTACTGTGTTACACTACCAAACTGTTTATGCCGATGAACATGCTGCCGCGCCATGTAGCTGGAGCTGATTGGTTCGGAACATTGAATTAACGCTTCCCGAAACTGCGTCCATGACCCCTCGCCTTGGACCTCGTTGCTATAGTAAATCCACTCGAGCGCTGGGCCTCGTAGCAGTGTCGCTACGAGCCGAATCCGCATTGCATTGTGTGTCGGGGTCGTACAGCTAACGACCTCATAGTAAATCTCGAGGGTCGCAAAGAATCGACCGACGTCGGTGTCTCTCGCATTCGAATTGAACTTTTTTGGTAGCCTCGGACGTGCTTGAGAAAAATAGAACGAGGAATGATGAATGACTAAGTGAAAGTTGGGTACAAATGCAAACCCCTAGAAAGCTGTACCCCATATGTGTTACCTCGCTATATCCTACAATAGCTCTGTCATATAACTCTGACACATCCCTATAGGCAAAGTGGGGGAGAACTAGGGGTCACAAGACCAGTCAAGCAAAGCAAAACAAAGCAAGCTCAGGGTGGATCTCAACGTCACCACACATTCCGAGCACAAGGTCAAGGCCACAAGGCCAGCTCACATGCAGAAGTACACATATATATAAAAGGCTAGACAAGCAAGAGCAGGCGTAAATATAAATGTAACAGTACAAGCAAGGTCAAGAGGTGAGCAAGTGAGGTAAGGCAGGCACAAGACCCAGCTAAGTTAAGAAGCGCTGATGATCACAAGGTGCAAGTGCCTTGGTAAAGATATCAGCAGTGTTGGCCTCAGAGGCCATGTACGCAAGACGCAGCTGACCACGCTGCTGTAGCTCACGAGCAAGGAAGTAGCGAAGAGCAATGAGCTTTGTTCTGTGCTCCACTCTCTGCTTTCGACACAAGGCCAGCATGGCCTTGTTGTCTACGTACAGCACTGGAGGAGAACAAGGCGGCTCTCCAAGGTCAGTTAGTAGGTAGGTGAGCCAGCGAAGCTCCTGTGCAGCCATGGCCCCAGCGTAGATCTCAGCCTCACAACTCGAGCCAAGAACAGAAGCCGAGCGAGTAGCCCGCCACGAGACAGAGCCGGAACCGAGTCTGAAGGTGTAACCCTATGACGACCGCTGCGTAGCCTGGTCGTCAGCCCAAGAAGCGTCTGAGTGCCCAGTGAGGACCACTGGACCCTGCCCTGCAAGCACAAGCCCCATGCCCGACGTACTGCACAGGTAGCGCAACACCCTCTTAGCTGCAGCCATGTGCTCTGGTCGGTGTCTCCCAGGAGCAACATAGCGTGCCAAGATGCTAAGAGGGTATGCAAGGTCAGGTCGTGTGCAGGTCATCAGGTACATGAGGCAGCCAACAAGCTCTGGGTATGGGCCACTCGACACTACGGACTCATCCGAAGGCAGAGTTGAGAGCGAGTGGCGAGTAGGCAGGGGAGTGGCCTGAGGCGAGGAGTACGTGAAGTCGGAGTGCTGAAGGACCTGCTACACCATGAGTGACTGAGTAAGGGTAATGGTGCGGCGTGCTCTGTCCCGGGTGATCTGCAAGCCAAGGTAGCTGCGCAGTTCACCCAGGTTTGTGCACGTGTGTCTCTTGTGTAGCTCGGACTTCACGTGGGCGAGTCCACCAGTGTCAGCAGTGGCAAAGACCAAGTCGTCGACGTAGACGAGGATGTAGAACAGCGGCAAAGAAGTGTAGGTGCGCAGAAACAACGACGGGTCGGTAGTAGAGGGAGCAAACCCAAGAGCCGCAAGTGTAGTCCTCAATGTGTTGTGCCACTCACGCGGTGCCTGGCCGAGACACTAGACTTGTTGCCGGAGGCTCCACCGGGTGCTAGGAGGAAAAGTCCCAGTCAAGCCAGGTGGGCGGCGCAGCCTGATCTCCTCGTGCAGGCTACCCTGCAAGAAAGTAGTGCTGAAGTCAAGAGAGTGAAGCTCGTAGTCGCGCTGAGCGGCTATGTGCAGTAGCACCCAAAGATTGGTCATCTTCAGGGTGGGAGAGAAGGTCTAAAAGTAGTCAACTCCCTGCCGCTGACTGAAGCCACGAGCCACGTACCGCGCCTTGAAGATAGGCGGAGAACCCGGCGGCCGCTTCACCTTGAAAATCCACATGCCACTAACGATGTTCGCCCGAGGCAGGGGAACCTCCTCAACGTAGGTGCCTGTGGACTTCTAGGAAGCCATCTTTGCGTCCATAGCTGCGTGCCACTAAGAGGAGTAGGGACCCTTTATCGCCTGCGCGTAAGAGCGCGGATCGGGATGTCAAGTGCATCCGGGTCTCCCTCAGGGGTAAGCAGTACGGACACAAGATGAGTTGAAGCAGCAGCCAGACACAGGAACTTCTCCTACCTGTCCTCAAGGACGTCCGTGCCAAGGGCACACTCACCCCGGACGGACGGAGGACAGACAGACGCAGACTCAGCAACAAGACTAGCAGCGTAGTCTAGACGACAGCGAGCAGCAAAGTCGATGAGCTCACCAACGAGGGCAGACGCAGCAGTGGACTCAAAGGAAGGGTCGGTGACAATAGTAGCATGGAGACGCGTGACAGTAGGACTGGAAGCACGAAGAGAGTCCGACTCTAGGTCGGCAAGAGCTGGAAGAGAGGACTAAGGAGGAGAAGGCAAAGGGGCACGCAGAGGAGTAATGGACGGACGCAGAGACATCCGGTGCGTGTCACGGACAGGAGGAGGACGCTGACGCGAACCGCGACCACTAGTGCGAGCAGCACGGACAGGCGACGCAGGCCGAGACGCAGGCTCACGATGCTCAGCAAGACCTCCGGTAGGACCAACTTAGGGAGAAGGAGCAGGCAGTGGGGAGGCCGGCTGTAACTGTAACCGGGAGGGGAAAGGCTCTGGACACTCCAAGGGAGGAGGAGGACCAGTAGAAGGCGGGAGATCAAGAACCTGCTGAAGGAGCGGAACGAAGTACGGCCAAGGCCGCGCGGTGGCTCCATACATAGCAGGGACAGCACGAGTACCCCTAGCAGCAGCACCAGCGCCAACAGCACCTCGAGCTCCAGTACCTCAAGTAGCACCAGTAGCACCGCTAGTAGGAACGCCTCCAGGACTGAGAGCAGTAGCCTCATCGCCTACACCCTGAGCAGCTCCAGCTCCAGTTGTACCTGCAGGCCCAGCAGCTCTACTCCCAATACGAGCACCTCCAGGACTCGCGGCACCAGCACCCTCAGCAGCCAAAGAAACTCGAGCTCCAGCAGCACGCCTCCAGCGCCGAGCAAATCACTCTCGCAGCTCCTGTAGAGAGAGTGGCTCCTGCCGAGACGAAGCACCCGGGGAACCTCCAGGCCCAGCTCCCGTAGGCTCCTCACCTCAGGCTCAGCACCTCTAGACGTAGCACCCCCAGGCTGAACACCTCCAGACGTAGCATACCCAGGCTTAGCACCCCCAGGCGGAGTACCTCGAGGCGCAGCACCCCCAGGCTCAGCACCCCCAGTCTCAACACCCCCAGGCTCAGCACCCCCAGTAGTAGCTCCCGTAGGCTCAGCACCCCCAGGCATAGCACCCACACGCTCAGCACCCCCAGAGTCAGCACCCCTAGGCTCAGCACCCTCAGCAGCACCAGAGTCACCAGTAACATCGACAGGCTCGACTGCGTCTACCTTGGACACACCTGAAGGTGCAGGACCCTGAGGGGAGAGGGGGTCTACCGAGGGGGGACCTAGCACAAGGAAGAGTGGTGGCGGGGGGAGGGACAGAGTGCGGTAGGGGAAGAGGCGGTAGTAGGGGATTGACTCGTCAAACGTGACGTCCTGGGAGGACAGAACACGTCAAGAGGTGGGGTGGTAGAACTGCCACCCTAGCGCATCAGGGGGGAAGCCAAGAAAGACGCAAGGAGCAGCACGAGGGGACAGCTTGTTCGCAAACAAGTCGCGGACAAACGGCCGAGTTCCCCAGACATGGAACGCAGATGCATCGCCTACCTTCCCCATCCACAGCAAAGGTAGGGAGGTCTCCGGCATGGAGACCTTAGGGTAAAGGTTGATTTGATGCGCCGCGTACCGAACCGCAAACGGCCACAGAAAATGGGGGGCAGTGTGAGGATCTAGGATCGAGCTCAGAAAAGAGAATGAGATTGAATATCATCACCTGGGTACAACACGAGGCTATATATAGGCTCGACACAAAGCCCCGTAACCAGGTGTTATGCGAAGGTTCCGCGGGTCGCGTAGCGTCCCGAACAGACCCTTACCGAATTCGGTAGAAGGCAATTCGGTGGCAACCGAAAAGGCCAGAATTCGGTGCACGTAACCTAGCTCGGTGCTATAACTATAATAATATATAGGAAAGCACCTAGCCTAGGAAATCAAGCAATTCATGCATGCATATGATTATCCTATGCTAGAAATAGCATAATAAGGTAGAGGCAAGCAAGCATAGCTGGCATAAGCCGTCGTACTCTCACACGTCCCCCCCTCAAAGCTTGGTGGCGTGAGATACACCCTGCTTGACAAGATAGTCCTTGAGAGCACGGCGTACGTTGCCCATATCAGCTTCTGCAACCCAACTGTCCTCAGTGGGGTCGTATCCCTTCCAGCGTATCAGGAACTCGACAGTCTTGCCGCCGCGACGCCGATGAGTGAGAACGCGCTCAACTTCGTACTCGGATTCATCCTGTATGAGAACAGGTGGTGGAGGGGGTAGCTGCCGTCCCTGGAACTGTTTGTTGGGGTCCTTGTAGGGTTTCAGTAGCTGCACATGGAAAGCATTGTGAAGCTTCCAAGTAGTAGGTTAGCGCAAGTGGAATGTAACTGGTGTCACTTATGCCTCAACGAGAAAGGACCACAGAAGCGAGGCCGGAGTTTGGATGGGAGGTGAGACAGGTTCAAGTTGCGCGTGTCAAGAAGCACCTCATCTCCGACTGCTACTGAGTGATCACGTCGTTGACGATCGGCATACTGCTTCTGGGAGGTCTGCATCGTGGTGAGTCGTCGCTGAGTCTTCTTCCATAGCTGCTGCATGGTGGTGACGAAGTCATGTGCGGCTTGGACGTGTGCCTGTGTGGTTGGCTGCTGTGGTGTGAGTGGTTCCCGTCCGTAACACAGGAAGAAAGGAGTTTTTCCTGTGGCCGCATGTGATGCGTTGTTGTAAGCGAACTCTAGGGTCGGTAACTGTGTATCCCAGTGGCTGACGTCGTCCTTGCAAGCTGTGCGCAGTAGCTGTTTAACCACTTGATTGAGTTGCTCTGTCTGTCCGTCAGTCTGTGGGTGGTATGCTGAGGACATTGCCAGTTTAGTCCCCAATAATCCCATGAGCTCCTTCCAGAACTTACTCGTGAATTTGGGGTCTCTGTCTGGGATGAGTGTAGCGGGGATGCCGTAGATGGTGATGATGCGGTCAAAGAAGAGGCGAGCAGTTGCTTCAGCAGTAGCGGTGGCGTTGGTCGTGATGAAGTGACCCATTTTTGAGAACTTATCGATGACTACGAGGATGGAATCATGCCCCCGTGAGGTCGAAGGAAGTCCGGTGATGAAGTCGAGGCTAGCGACCTGCCATGGCTGCTCCCGTACGGGTAGAGGCTGAAGTAACCCTGCTTTTTTCTGCTTGCTACTCTTCATCCGTTGGCACGTGTCGCAAGAGGTGACGAACTGCTGCACGTCTGCTGCCATCCCGGGCCAGTAGTAATACTTCGCTATCCTTGCTAACGTCTTGTTGCTCCCGAAATGTCCCCCGTAAGGTACGTTGTGAAACTCCTCCAATAGGATCTGACGTAGCGGGGCGTAATTCGGTACCCAAATCTTTCCTGAACCCTTCCTTAGAGCTAAGTCTTTCTCCCACTGTAACAGCTTCTGTTTCTCTGCCGTTGCTATCTCGCCGTCCACGGAGTACCCATGTTGGAATAGACCCTTGAGCAGAGGGTTCATCCCGTCGAGTTGGATGCCTGCTACATGTCCTGGGCGGCTCAACGCGTCTGCTTTGTTCTGTAGCCTGGATTTGTAGATGATGTCGTAGTGGAAGTGGGTCTCCAAGAAGTCCATCCATTGCACCTGTCGTCGTGAGAGTGTTGGCTGTGACTTCAGGTGTTTGAGGCTGCAGTGGTCAGTATAGACTGTAGTCTTTGCTCCTTCTAGATAGCACCTCCACGCTTTGAAGGCTACGACTATGGCTAAGGCTTCTTTGTCGTGAATGGGGTAGTTCAGTTCTGCTCCGTGTAGCTTCTTACTGAGGTAGGCGATGGTCTGTAAACCGCGTCTGTGATCATGCATCAGTACTGCTCCGACTGCTTGGTCACTAGCGTTAGCTTCAACTACGTAGTCCTTCTCAGGGTCTGTGGTCAGTGCGGTCTGTAGCTGCTCCATGGCTTGCTGATGAGGAGTATCCCATTTGAAGGGGTGTATCTTTTTTCAGTAGGTCGGTCAGTGGCGCTGCAATCTTAGCGTACTGTGGCACGAACCTGTTGTAGTAGTTGGCGAAGCCTAGGAACTGCTGCAACTCCTTCACGTTCTCCGGTACTTTCCACTTTTTGACGGCTTCGATCTTCCGCGGGTCCATGTGTACGCCCTCGGCACTCACCATGTGCTAGAGAAACTGCACCTTCTTCAGGGCGAAGTCGCTCTTTGACAGCTTCACGTAGAACTTGTTCTTCCGCACGATCTCGAACACCTTACACAGATGCTCCACGTGCTCTTTCATGTTCTTGGAGTAGATGAGAATGTCGTCCAGGTACACCACCACGCACTCGTCTAGCAGGGGCCGTAAGATGTGATTCATCTCCGCCTGAAACGTTGCTGGTGCATTGCAGAGTCCGAACGGCATCACCAAGTATTCGTAAGAGCCGTATCTGGTACGGAACGCCGTCTTGTGGATCGAGTTGTCCGCCATCTTGATCTGCCAGTAACCCGACCGTAGGTCCAACTTCGAAAAGACTGTTGCACCATGCAGTTGGTCAAGTAAGTCGTTGATGCGCGGTATGGGTATTTGTTTTTTAGTGTCTGTTTGTTCAGTGCGCGGTAGTAGATGCACATCCGTAAACTGCCGTCTGGTTTTGGTGTGAAGAGAACTCGTGCGCCGTAGGGAGAGGTGGAGGGTCGGATCAGTTGTTTGTCCAGTAGATACTCGATCTGTTTCTTCATATTTGTCAGTTCGGTCGGACTGAGTCGGTATGGTGCACGTGAGACGGGTTTTGCATCTGGTTCCTCCACGATCTCGTGCTCGTGGGTGCGTGCTAGAGGTACGCCTGCGGGTAGGTCGTCGGACATTATATCGTTGTACTGCTCCAAGACCTCCTTCACTGCTGCAGGTAGCTCCGTGTTCGGCATCTCCTCCTCTACTGCTGCCATGACCAGTGCTAGGTACCCTGCGTTACTCTCGTTCACCGTCTGTTCGAACCGTGCCAGTGTCGTTTCAGGAATACACCCTGTATCCGTCCAGCTTCGCAGCTCCACTCGTTTCCCGTTGTTGTAGATGCACGCCTTCCTGTTGACCCAGTCGATCTCGGGGTTGAACCGCTTCAAGAAATCTCGCCCCACAATGAAATCTAAGCCCTTGATATTTGTGATCGGCAACGTCAGCTTCCACCTCAGCGCCCCTATGTGTAGCTGCAGTGATGCTTCGCCGTGGATGGAAAGTTTCGTACCGTCCACCATTGTTGCCGAGAACTTGGTCTCCTCTGAAAACTCTCACAATTTTCTCCAACGTCCTGCGCTCACAAACAGAGTGGGACGCAACATTGCCTGGAGGCATCGCCCATTGCAGATCACCTTGAGTAGTAGTGGTTTTTGCTGCTCCGAGTAACCGTAGATGGCCTCGCTTATAGGATCGTAGGGTACGTCAAATTAATCATCCCTCGGTCTTGCGCTAGAAAATGCTGACTCCATATCAGTTTCCAACTGAGCAGGGTTAGAAGGATTTATCCGAGGCCGATTCAGCTTCGTCTTGGCCTGGAACCTTCCCTTAAGCCTTTGCAACTGTGTAGGCTTCACCTGTGGGCAATTGGGAGCCTTAACACTCTGCTGCGGGGAGAGAATATTAACTCCTTGGAACGCACGACCCTTTTCAACACTCTGGAGTGGTTTGCCCAACTTCTCAGGTACCTGAATAATGTCTGAAGGCTTTTTCTTGGCCTTGAAATCTCCCCTGAATTTTTCAAAGGCTTGAAAACCTCGAGAGGGAATATTCTTACTCTCGAGGGTGTTCGGCTTGAGTTTCCCGGTCGGTGCAGAGTCTTGTTTCGCGGAGCCTCCATTTGTCTCGGCGATTTCCCCTGTTGCCGGCCGGTCGTGACGTTTTAAATTCGCGCCATCATTTTCTCCTTTTTTCGCCCGCCCCGAAGTCGCCAAGTCGTCGCCCTTTTTCGCTTTTCGGATCTTTACGCGATCGCCAGTTCGATCCGCGGCTACTGGCGATTCCCGTTTTTTTACTTCGGGAGGGCTCCACTGTTACTGTCCTGCATGATCGCACGTACTTTCTTCAACTTGTAGCACGACAAAATCTGATGTTCTGCTGCGCCGCAAAATTCGCATTTGGTCGGCTGCCGCTTTGCGTCGAATTTGTCGATATCCATCGGTTCGGCGAACGTGGGGGGTGCCAATCGCTCCGTGCCGAATGTATGGTTCAGCGTGAAACGTCGTGTTCCGGGTTGACTTCGGGTCAGCGCGTCGTAACGCTCGGCTGCACGCACGATGTCCTTGTAGCTTCCGTGATTTGACGCGATCACCTGCCGCTGAACCCCCAATTTTAACCCTTCTGTATATGCCGTGACTTTTTCGCCTTCGGTCAGGTCGGGGATGCGGGTGAACAGGAGCTCCATCTGCTGCGTGTACTGCGCTACACTGCCGTACTGCTTGTGCCGATGAATTTGTTGCCGCGCCATATAGGTAGTATTAACCGGTTCGGAACGCCCGATAAATTCTGCCCGAAACTGCTGCCACGTTTTCTCCCCGCCGGCCACGTCAGTGTTGTAGATCCACTCGAGTGCTGGTCCGCGTAACAGTGTTGCTGCGAGCCGGATTCATGTTGCGTCGTATGTCGGGGTCGAAGAGCCAATGGCCTCGAAGTAGATCTCGAGGATTGCCACAAAACGCCGGACGTCGGATCCCTTTGCGCTTGGATCGAACGCTTCCGGGAGCCTCGGTCGTGCTGCTTCGAGGTTCGGCGTTGGTGGTGCCATTGGGCAGTGAAATATCGGTGTCGCCACTGCTGCTGGAATTGTCGTTGCTGCAGTGGTTGCAGTCGCTGCTGCTGTCGTGGCGAGCGCCGGGTGGCTTGTTTTAAAAGCCTCGAGTCGACGAAGCGTCGCCTGCGTCTGCTCCATGTCAGTGCGGAGGCTCGCGATGTCGCTCGTGGTCGCGTAGTTGTCGCCCTGGCCTTCCATTTGGCGATTTATAGGAAGATTTGCGACGAAAATAAATGAATTTCAGGCGCTGGTCATCTTACTGTGAGTCGAGTTGACTGCAGAAATGACGAGGGCTGATTCTGTAGGTCGCGTTATTCTCCGTTAGTCAAAATTCGCGTCCGATCTCGGCCGTTGAGAAGAAATTCGATCCGACGCTCCAAACTCCAACTTTTTTGGGCGAAATTCTCAGGGTCGTTGAGATTCGAATCGATCCGACGATCGAAATTCCAATTTTTTCGCACCGGACCTGAGGAGTGTTCAAAAACCGGTTCGACGGGGACGTTAAAAAATAGCGCGGAACTGGTTTACGTACCCGAAATCGGCGCTTCCCGTCGTCGCCACCGCGGTTTTGAAAGCTAGGTTTTAGCGGTCGAAAAACTTTGCTTCTAAACAGGCTCTGATTACCAAGTGTGAGGATCTAGGATCAAGCTCAGAAAAGAGAATGAGATTGAATATAACACCTGGGTAAGCACGAGGCTATATAGGCTCAACACAAAGCCACGTAACCAGGTGTTACGCGAAGGTTCCGCGGGTCGCGTAGCGTCCCGAACAGGCCCTTACCGAATTCGGTAGAAGGCAATTTGGTGGCAACCGAAAAGGCCAGAATTCAGTGCACGTAACCTAGCTCGGTGCTATAATATAATAAAATATAGGAAAGCACCTAGCCTGGGAAATCAAGCAATTCATGCATGCATATCATTATCCTATGCTAGAAATAGCATAATAAGGTAGAGGCAAGCAAGCATAGCTGGCATAAGCCGTCGTACTCTCACAGGATGCCACATGCATCATGGACGTAAGAGCGACGTCCATGACCATGCCAATGCGGCGCTCAGCAATCCCATTTTGCTGTGGACAGTCCGGAAGCCTCGTGCACGAAAGTATGCTCGCACAAGGCCAGAGGAGAACTCTCCGCCTCTGTCAGAGTGCAAACGCAGAACAGGAAAGTCCGAGCCGAAGCTCTGCCTGAGCTGGAGACGAGCTGCGGAGATCCAGTTGATCAACACCTCAGTGACATCACCCTTGCTGCGCAAGGGGAAGACTGTGGTGTAACGCGAGTAGTCGTCAACTTCCTCTAGGAAGTAGCGCTCGTGACCCTGTCCACGGACGTGGGCCGGGCCCCACACGTCCATGTGGAGCGTCTGCAGCGAAGCCTCTGTCGGAGGAAACTGGGAGTAGTGAGGGGCAGCCCGCTGCGGCCCCTCGACACAGGGGACGCAGGTAGGGCCAGGCCCCGGAGGAAGGGGAGGGAGGGACCGGGGAAGATCAGAGACAAGGACACGGGAGGCCGTGCCCCAAAGACGAAGCAGAGAGGGGTGACCAAAGCGGTGGTGCCACAGGAGAGTCTCGTGAGACAGGAGGCGATACAAGCAGAGAGCACACTCAGGACCAGACCCAGACGCTGTAGCAAACACCTGACCCAACACAGCTACCTGACCAGACGCAGGGACAGGAGGAGACGTAGTGGTCAGCTGTACAGGTTCGACCCCGGCCGACGTGTCGGCCCATTCGATCGTCCGTGCAGTGGGTCACCCTCTGGCTTGCAGGAGTGAACTGGCGAACTCCCCCATCCTATAGGTCAGCACCACTCACCAAGTTCGTAGAGAACGAGGGGAGGTAGAGACCAGACAGGGTGCCAGAGGGAGATGCCGGACAGGGGAGGACAGTGGAGAAGTGAGCAAGGATAGGAATCCTAGAGAAGTCTGCCAGAGAGACTGCAACAGGTCGACCAAGCGGCGTGAGTATGGTGCGGTCTCGAAAGAAGGAGCGAGAAGCCCCTGAGTCAAGGGTGAAGGTGAGGGAGGCCGAAGCCGACGCGGTACCTGAAAGCGCACACTCACCAGCACCTGAGGAAGCAGACGCACTGGCACCTAGAGCAGCAGCCTCGCTAGCACCTAGAGCAGCAGCCTCACCAGTACCTAGAGCTGCAGTCTCAATGCCCGGGTTTGGCGGAAAACACTGGTGACAGTCACCCTCATCACTAATAGTCACAGCATACATGGCAGCAAGAATAGCAACAAAGTCAAGGTCAAAGATAGCTACTCCCGCCCTAGACAGCTCACCCCAGCGGGGGATCTCAGTGGCCTCCGGGAACTGGTGACGCCAAGCGTCCGTCAGGCGGCCAAAGAAGCGCTGGGTGGAGTGCGCACCCCCACACTGCTCAAGCGCGCGGTCGCCAGTGCGTAGGAAGTAGGTGCACGGACCAATACCCCCACCCCGCTGACGTGCAGCGTACCACTCACGGAGCTGCCGAGGGAGGGGGAGGTCACGAGTACGCTGCTGGTGCTGCTGTTGCTGGCGCCGACCACCACTAGAGCCGACCCTCTACGCAGCGCCACCCGGACCAGCTCCACCTCCTCCGCCACCGCCTCCTCCACCGCCGCCACCTCCGCCACCTCCGCTCCTACCGCCACCGCCGCCGCCGCCTCCTACTCCACTGCCGCCACTAACACCTCCACCCCCGCCACCACTCCCACCGCCACCCCCACTCCCTCCGCCGCCTCCACCGCCACCTCCACCGCCCTCGCTAGCTCCTCCGACGCCCCTGCCCCCCTTGCCCTTGCCAGGGCGGCGTCTCCCGCTACGGGCAGACGCCAGACCGACTGACTCAAGCCCAACGAGGTCGGCCGCAGCAGCAGAGGCGACAGAGGGCAAAAGGGGGGAGGGGGAACACCCCTCAAAGATGGGAGTGCGAGGGTCACCAAGAGAGGCTCCTACAGTGACTATTCTCTTTTGTGCTGCTAGGAGGGCCTTCTCAAGGAGGTCAATGGTGAGAGTGGTGGGGCAAACTGAGAGGAAGCTGTCTCGGACTACGCGAAGAGAGTCAAGGAGCCGGATGACTATGTAGTAGAGGGTGATGTACATGGGGGGGGGGGGGGGGGGTTCTTGGCGCAGAACTCAGCAGGAAGCGCAGCGCGGTAGCGAGTGTCACTAGTGCGGAGGTGCGTAATGAGGTCAGCGACTTTAGGAAAGGCAGCAAGGTCAGGGAAGAGGTACGGTAGCATGAGGCGGCTCAGTGGAGCAGTGGCAAGGGAGGAGTAGCGTGCAACTACAGCGTCGTACAAGGTATGAGCACTCTTGTACTGGCAAAAGTGCGCACGCTCAGAGGTAGGCAGGTGGCGACGCACAGCAAGACGTGCAGCAGCATCGCGTGTGGCCCACTGTGAGCGAACAGTGCCATCAGCATCAGCAGCAGGGGCAGGAGAGGCACCAGAGGTGAGGTCAAAGAGGGAGAGAGCGTCCGCCCTATCGCACTATACAAAAAGCTGTAGGTCATCTACCCAGACGACAAAGTCAATGGCCCGACCCTCAGCGTCAAAAGCGAGGACACTAGGGGTAGCGATGACAGTAGTAGACTAGTAGCAGGAATAGTGGGGTAAGAGCAGTGCAGTGGTAGAGGCAGTGCTCTTACCGGACAGGGCGGCTCGGGCGACTCGACGGCTCGGCGGCTCGGAGGCCGGGCCGGGGCCAAGAAGGGCGGGGCCAGGTCGGGAAGGGCGGCATTGGGGCCAGAAAAGGGCAGCGCCGGGGCCGCGGGGTAGGCGACAAGACCAGCAGAGGCTGGGCCGGGTCGGGAAGGGCAGCGTCAAGGCCGGGAAAGGGCGGCGCGGGGGCCGCGGGGTAGGTGACGGGGCCGCAGGGCGGCGGATCGGGGCCGGGAAGGGCGGCGCCAGGGCCGCAGGGCTAGGCGACGGGGCCAGCAGAGGCGGGGCCGGGTCAGGAAGGGCGGCGTCTGGGCCGGGAAGGGCAGCGCCGAGGCCGGAGGAGTAGGCGACGGGGCCTCTGGGGCGGCGGATCAGGGCCGCGAGGGCGGGGCGACGCAGCCGCTAGGGTGGTGCGACGGGATGGGGCCGCGAGGGCGAAGTGACGGGGCCGCTAGCGCGACCAACGAGGCCGCTATGTGAAACAAAGAACGCGAATGAATGAGATATGAAATGAGTGAGTACAAGTACCAACCCTAATTGGGTTGTACCCCCTATGGGCTACCCCACTATAGCCTACACAACAGCATAAGCTATAATGTTCTGACACACCCCCATAGGCAAAGTGGGGGAGAACAAGGGGTCAAAAGACAAGTCAAGCAAAGCAAAGCTAAGCTCAGGGTGGATCACAAAGTCACCACACAGTCCAAGCACAAGGTCAAGGCCACAAGGCCAGTTCACATGCAAGAGGAGACATATATATATAAGGCTAAATAAGCAAGAGCAGGTATATATATGCAAGAGTACAAGCAAGGTCAAGAGGTAATAAAGTGAGGCAAGACTGGGACAAGTCCCAGCTGAGTGCAGAAACGCTGATGATCACAAGGCGGAAGTGCCTTGGTGAAAACATCAGCAGTGTTGGCCTCAGAGGCCACGTACGCAAGTCGCAACTGGCCACGCTGCTGCAGCTCACGAGCAAGGATGTAGCGGAGAGCAATGTGCTTCGTTCTGTGCTCCAAGCGCTGCTCTCGACACAAGGCCAGCATGGCCTTGTTGTCTACGTACAGCACTGGAGGAGAACGAGGCGGCTCTCCAAGGTCAGTCAGCAGGTAGGTGAGCCAGCGAAGCTCGTGTGCAGCCATGGCCCCGGCGTAGATCTCAGCCTCACAACTAGAGCCGAGAACAGAAGCCGAGCGAGTAGTCCGCAACGAGACAGAGCCAGAACCAAGACTGAAGGTGTAACCCTGCGACGACCGCTGCGTAGCCTGGTCGTCAGCACAAGAAGCGTCGGCGTGGCCAATGAGGACCACTGGACTCCGCCCTCCAAGCACTAGCCCCATGCCCGACGTACTGCACAAGTAGCGCAACATCCTCTTTGCTGCAGCCATGTGCTCTGGTCGGTGTCTCCCAGGAGCAACATAGCGTGCAAGAATGCTAAGAGGTTATGCAAGGTCAGGTCGTGTGCAGGTCATCAGGTACATGAGGCAGCCAACAAGCTCTGGGTACGGGCCACTCGGCTCTACGGACTCATCCGAAGGCACAGCTGAGAGCGAGTGGCGAGTAGCAAGAGGAGTGGCCTGAGGTGAGGAGTACGTGAAGCCGAAGTGCTGAAGGACCTGCTGCACCATGTGTGACTGAGTCAGGGCAATGGTGCGGCGTGCTCTGTCCCGGGTGATCTGCAAGCCAAGGTAGCTGCGCAGTTCACCCAGGTCTGTGCACGTGTGTCTCTTCTGCAGCTCGGACTTCACGTAGGCGAGTCCAGCAGTGTCCGCTGTGGCAAAGACCAAGTCGTCGACGTACACGAGGATGTAGAACGGCGGTAGAGAAGTGTCGGTGCGCAGAAACAGCGACGGGTCAGCAGTAGAGGGAACAAACCCAAGAGCCGCAAGCGTAGTCCTCAGTGTGTCGTGCCACTCACGCGGTGCCTGGCGGAGACCGTAGACTGGCCGTCGGAGGCTCCACTGGGTGCCACGAGGGAAAGTCCCAGTGAAGCCAGGTGGACGGCGCAGCCAGATCTCCTCGTGCAGGCTGCCCTCCAAGAAAGCAGTGCTGAAGTCAAGAGAGTGAAGCTCGTAGTCGCGCTGAGCGGCTATGTGCAGCAGCAACCGAAGAGTAGTCATCTTCGGGGTGGGAGAGAAGGTCTGAAAGTAGTCAACTCCCTGCCGCTGACTGAAGCCACGAGCGACGTACCGCGCCTTGAAGACAGGTGGAGAGCCCGGCGGCCGCTTCACCCTGAAGATCCACATGCCACTGATGATGTTCGCCCCAGGAGGGGGAACCGCGTCAACGTAGGTGCCTGTGGACTTCCAGGAAGCCATCTCTGCATCCATAGCTGCTTGCCATTGAGAGGAGTCGGGACCCTCTACAGCCTCTGCGTAAGAACGCGGAGTAGGGATGTCTAGTGCATCCGGGTCTCCCTCGGGGGCAAGCAGTATAGACGCGAGATGAGGTGAAGCAGCTGCCTGACACTGGAACTTCTCCTGCCTGTCCTCAAGGACGTCCGTGCCAAGAGCACACTCACCCCTGACGGACGGAGGACAGATAGACGCAGACTCAGCAACAAGACTAGCAGCGTAGTCGAGGCGACAGCGAGGAGCAAAGTCGACGAGCGCAGCAACAAGAGCAGACGCAGTAGTGGAGTCAAAAGAGGGGTCAGTGACAACAGTAGCAAGAAGTCGCGTGACAGTAGGACTGGCAGCACGAAGAGAGTCCGACTCCGGGTCGGAAATGGCAGGAAGAGAGGACTCAGGAGGAGAAGGCAAAGGGGCACGCAAAGGAGCAGTGGACGGACGCAGAGACATCCGGTGCGTGCCAGAGACAGGTGGAGGACGCTGACGCGAACCGCGACCACTAGCACAAGCAGCACGAACAGGCGACGCGGGACGAGACGCAGGCTCACGACGCTCAGCGAGACCTCCAGTAGGACCAGTGTAAGGAGAGGGAGCAGGCAGTGGGGAGGCAGGCTCTAATAGTGACTTAGACTGGACAGGCGGTGGACACTCTACAGTAGGAGAGAGACCAAGAACGTGCTGCAAGAGCGAAACGAAGTACTGCCGAGGCCGCGCGGGGACTCCAAACACAGCAGGGACAGCACCAGCACCCCCAGCGGCAGCACCTGCGCTAACAGCACCTCCAGCGGCAGGACCTCCAGCAGCGTCAGCAGCAGGACCACCGCCAGGACAGACAGCAGCAGTCTCAGCACAACCACCCTCAGCAGCTCCGGGACCGGCGGCACGAGCACCCTCAGCGGCCGAAGAAGCCCAAGCTCCAGCAATACGCCTCCAGGGGCTAGCAAACCACTCGCGCAGCTCCTGCGGAGAGAGTGGCTCCCTCCGACACGGAGAACCTCCAGTCCCAGACCTGGACACAGCAGCAAACACCTGACCCGACGCAGCTTCGTGGCCAGACGCAAGGACAGGAGGAGACTCAGTGGTCCGGGTGTAGAGGCTCGACCCCGGCCGACGGGAGAACGTGGCCAGGTTTCGGCCTGTGCGTGCGTCCGTGCAGTGGGTCACCCGCTGACTCGCAGGAGTAAACTGGTGAACCCCCGCATCCTGCAGGTCAGTTCCACTCACCAAGTTTGTCGAGAACAAGGGGAGGTACAGACCAGACAGGGTGCCTGAGGGGGCAGCTAGACACGGGAGGACAGTGGAGAAGTGAGAGAGGACAGGACCCTTAGAGGGGTCAGCCAGTGAGACCGCAACCGGCCGACCAAGCGGCGTGAGTGTGGTGCGGTCCCGAAAGAAGGAGCGAGAAGCCCCTGAGTCAAGTGTGAAGGTGAGGGAGGCCGAAGCCGGCTCGGTACCTGAGAGCGCAGCCTCACCACTACCTGAGAGCGCAAACACGCTGGCACCTAGAGCAGCAGCCTCACAAGCACCTAGCGCAGCGGTACCAATGCCCGGGTCGGGCGGGAAACACCGGTAACAGTCAACCTCATCACTTATAGTCACAGCATACATGGCAGCAAGGATAGCATCAAAGTCAAGATCAAAGATCGCTACGCTAGCCCTAGATAGCTCTCCCCAGCGTGGGAATCTCACTAGCCTCGGGGAACTGCTGAAGCCACGCGTCCATCAGGCGGCCAAAGCAGCGCTGGGTGGAGTGGGCACCCCTACACTGCTCACCCGCGCGGTCGCCGAAACGAAGAACGTAGGTGCACGGGCCAAAACCTCCACCACGCTGACGCTGCGTATACCACTCACGGAGCTGCTGAGGCGGGGGGACGTCTCGAGAACGCTGTTGCTGCTGCTACTGCTGGCGCTCACCACCACCAGAGCCGCTCCGCTGCACGGCACCACCCCGACCGGCTCCACCTCCTTCGCCACCGCCGCCTCCACCTTGGCCACCACCGCTGCCTCCGCTCCCATCGCCGCCGCCGCCACCGCCTCCGCCTCAGCTGCTGCCACCACCGCCACCACCCCCGCCACCACTCCCACCGCCACCCCCACTCCCTCGGCTGCCTCCACTGCCACCTCCACCGCCCCCGCCAGCTCCACCCGTGCCCTTGCCCCCCTTGCCCTTGCCCGGGCGGCGTCTCCCGCTAGGGGCAGACGCCGCGCCGACCGACTCAAGACCAAGCATGTCGGATGCAGCAGCAGAGGCAACAGAGGGCACTAGGGGAGAAGGAGAACACCGCTCAAAGATGGGGGTGCGCGGGTCTCCACGAGAAGCTCCTACAACGACTATGCTCTTCTCTGCCGCTAGGAGGGCCTACTCGAGGAGGTCAACAGTGAGAGTGGTGGGTCAGACTGAGAGGAAGTGGTCCCTGACTACACGAAGGGAGTCAGGGAGGCGGGTGACTATATAATAGACAGTGATGTACATGGGGGGGGGGGGGGTTCTTGGCGCAGAACTCAGCAGGAAGCGCGGCGCGGTAGCGGGTGTCACTAGTGCGGAGGTGCGCAATGAGGTGAGCGATAGTGGAAAAGGTAGTAAGGTCAGGAAAGAGGTACGGTAGCATGAGGCGGCTAAGTGCAGCAGTGGCAGGGGAAGAGTAGCGCGCAACTACAGCGTCGTACAAGGTCTGAGCACTCTTGTACTGACTAAAGTGCGCGCGCTCAGTGGTAGGGAGGTGGTGACGCACAGCAAGACGTGCAGCAGCATCGCGGGTGGCCCACTGAGAGCGAACAGTGGGGTCAGCATAAGCAGCAGGAGCAGGAGAGGCGCCGGAGGTGAGGTCAAAGAGAGAAAGACCGTGCGCCCTATCGCACTGTAAAAACAACTGCAGGTCGTCGACCCAGACCTCAAAGTCAATGGCTCGACCCTCAGCGTCAAAAGCGAGGACACTCGGGGTAGCCATGACGACAGACTAGTAGTGCAAGCAGTGGGGGCAGGGCATGCAGTAGCAGTGGGGCGTGCTCACCAGATAGGGCAGGACAGGCGGCTCGGCCGAAGGGCGGCTCGGGTGCAGGGCGGCTCGGCTGCGGGGCGGCTCGGCGGCTGGGCGGCTCGGCGGCTCGACAGCAGGGCGGCAGGGCGGCTTGGCGGCTCGGCGGCTCGGCTGCTGGGTGGCTTGGCTGCACAGTTGCTGGGCGGCTCGGCTCCCCCAGTTTTCGGCGGCGCGGCGGTCGGCTGCTCGGATGCACGCTGCAGGGTGGTGCAGTGGGCGAGGAGCTTAGGGCGGCGGGGCCGCAAAGTGCAGGGCGGCGGGGCCGCGAAGGAAGGGCGGCGTGGCCGCTGTAGCAGGGCGGCGGGGCCGCTTAGCAGAGAGCGGCGGGGCCGCGAGAGCAGAGCGGCGGGGCCGCGAAGGAAGGGCGACAAGGCCGCTTAGCAGAGGGCGGCAGGGCCGCGAAGTGCAGGGCGACGGGGCCGCTAAGGAAGGGCGGCGAGGCCGCGAAGTGCAGGGCGGCGGGGCCGCTGTAGCAGGGCGGCGGGGCCGCGTAGCAAAGGGTGGCGGGGCCGCGAAGGAAGGGCGGCGGGGCCCCGTTAGCAAGGTGGCGGGGCCGCGAAGTGCAGGGCGGCGGGGCCGCGAAGGAAGGGCGGTGGGGCCGCTGTAGCAGGGCGGCGGGGCCACGTAGCAGAGAGCGGCGGGGCCGCGAGAGCAGGGCGGCGGGGCCGCGAAGGAAGGGTGGCGGGGCCGCGGTAGCAGGGCGGCGGGGCCGCGAAGTAAGGGCAGCGGGGCCGCTTAGAAGAGGGTGGCAGGGCCGCGACGTGCCGGGCGGCGAGGCCGCGAAGGAAGGGCGGCGGGGCCGCATAGGAAGGGCGGCGGGGCCGCGAAGTGCAGGGCGGCGGGGCCGCTGTAGCAGGGCGGCGGGGCCGCTTAGCAGAGGGCGGCGGGGCCGCGTTAGTAGAGCGGCGGGGCCGCGAAGGAAGGGCGGCGGGGCCGGGTAGGTGAGGGCGGCGCGACGGGCCGCTAGGGGCGACACGGAGGGTCGCTAAAAAAAAGAAAACGCGCCTCGGGGCGCGCTTCGGTGGGCCCTAGAAGCAGTCCCTAGGAGGGAACCTGCTCTGATTCCATGTGAAACAAAGAACGCGAATGAATGAACTATGAAATGAGTGAGTACAAGTACCAACCCTAATTGGGTTGTACCCCCTATGGGATACCCCACTATAGCCTACACAACAGCATAAGCTATAATGCTCTGACACGCTAAGGCGGTGCAACAGGGTTGAGAGAGGGGAGCGCGACTCCGGCAGGGGCTGAGCGCTTCGGGCAGGAAAAAAAAAATCGAATCAGTGGGCCCTAGGAACAGTTCCCACGGGGGAACATGCTCGATACCATGAGAAAATTAGAACGAGGAATGATGAATGACTAAAGTGAAAGTTGGGTACAAATGCAAACCCCTAGAAAGCTGTACCCCATATGTGCCCCACTATAGCCTACAATAGCTATGTCATATAAATCTGACAGTGCTGCCTCAAGATTCAATGTAGCCGCTGCAGCTGACGTCGCTGCTGCATTCGCCGCTGCGTTCGCTGTTGCCATGGCGGCTGCCGACTGGTTCGCGAGGAGTGCCTCTATTCGCTGGAGTGCCGCTCGCGTCTGGTCCAAGTCGGTGTGTAACTCCGTGTTTTTTCGTACGGAATCATCACCATTTTCATCCATTTGGCGATTTACAAGAAGATTTGCGACGAAAATAATTGAATTCTAGGCGCTGGTCATCTTACTGTGAGTTGAATCGACTGTAGAATTGACGAGCGCTGATTATGTAGGTCGTGTAATTCTCCTTTGATTGAAATTAGCGTCCGATCTTGGCCGTTGAGAAGAAATTCGATATGACTCTCCAAATTCCAAACTTTTTGGGCGAAATTCTCAGGGTCGTTGAGATTCGAATCGATTCGATGGTCGACATTCCAACTTTTTGCCACTGGACCTAAGGAGTGCTTGAAAACCGTTTCGAGGGGGACGTTCAAAAATAGCGCGGAACTGGTTTACGTACCCGAAATCGGCGCTTTTCGTCGTCGCCCTCGCGGTTTTTATAGCTAGGTTTTAGCGGTCGATAAACTTCGCTTCTAAACAGGATCTGATTACCAAGTGTGAGGATCTAGGATCGAGCTCAGAAAAGAGAGTTTGAATTGAGTTGAATGATCACCTGGGTACAACACGAGGCTATATGTAGGCTCGACACAAGGCCCATTAACCAGGTGTTACGCGAAGGTTCTGCGGGTCACGAAGCGTCCCGAACAGATCCTTCCTAAATTCGGTACAAGGCAATTCGGTGGCAACCGAAAAGCCAGAATTCGGTGCACGCAACCAGCTCGGTGCTGTACCTATAATTAAATATAGGAAAGCACCTAACCTAGGAAATCAAGCAATTCATGCATGCATATGATTATTTTATGCTAGAAATATTATCATAAATTAAAGGCATGCAAGCATAGCTGGCATAAGCCGTCGTACTCTCATAACCCCACTACAGCCTACACAAGCTATATCATATATGTTTGACTGGGCTAGCGTAGGAAACATGTGGGTCCATTGTAAAAAATCATATATTATTTCATTCCAACAATGATTTTTTCTCCTGTGTGACAAAAACATTGTGAATAATCGAACTTGTTGTAAGGAAAATATCTTTTCCTTACTTCGCGTCCCTCCTTACCACGTACATGACTGTTGCCGCCAACAGACACCCAACAGTGAAACGTTACCTGCTCACGACACTCGCATCGACCACTGTTCCCACCACTGTTGACGACGCGACCCAACCTCATGGTTCTGTCAAGCTCATATTATATAGTTTGTCTAGGCTATAATGGGGGAGACACTATGGGGTATAGTTTCCTAGGGTTTCCTACTTGTAACCAACCTTGTGCTAGTTCATTCATTCCTCATTCTTTCACATGGTATGGAGCAGGTTCCTTGGGCCCACCACTGATTTTTTTTTTTTTTTTCCTGGCCGCAGCGCCAGTCGCTGCTGCCCGAGGCACCCCCTCCAAGCCGCCCTTCCGTCGAGGTCCCTTAGAGGCCCCTCCTATGGCCCCCCGTGACGCCCCTCGCGGCCCCTAGCGGCCCTGTCGCCGCCCCCACGCGGCCCCGTAGTCGCCCCGAGCGGCCCCGTCGCCGCCCCCTACGCCACTCGTCTCCGACCCTAGCGGCCCCATCGCCGCCCCTAGCAGCCCCATCGCCGCCTCTCCACCTACGCGGCTCCGTCGCCGCCCCTCAGCGGCCCAGTCACCGCCCCTACGCGGCCTCGTCGCCGCCCCTACGCGGCCCTGTCGCCGCCCCTAGCGGCCCCGTCGCCGCCTCCCTACCTACGCGGCCCTATCGCCGCCCCTACGCGGCCCTGTCGCCGCCCCTATACGGCCCCATTGCCACCCCTAGCGGCCCCATTGCCGCCCTCAGCGGCCTCGTCGTTGCCTCCCTACCTACGCGGCCCCCTCGCTGCCCCTAGCGGCCCCGTCGCTGCTCCCCTCCCTACGCGGCCTCGTCGCCGCCCCTAGTGTTCTTACCTTTGATACTGAGGGTCGTGATGTTGACTTTGAGGTCTGGGTCGATGACCTCCAGGTGTTCCTATAGTGCGATAGGGCAGACGGACTCTCCCTGTTCGATCTCGCCTCAGGTGCCTCCCCTGCCCCGCCTGCCACTACTGACAGCACTCTTCGCTCATAGTGGGCCGCACGCGATGCTGCTGCCCGTCTTGCTATGCGTCGCCACTTATCGACCACTAAGGGTGCGCACTTTAGCCAGTACAAGAGTGCTCAGACCTTGTACGACGATGTAGTTGCACGCTACTCCTCCCCTGCCACTGCTGCGCTTAGCCGCCTCATGCTGTCGTACCTGTTCCCTAACCTTGCTGCCTTTCCCACAGTTGCTGACCTCATTACGCACCTTCGCACTAGCGACACTAGCGGGAGACGCCGCACCGGCAACGGCAAGGAGGGCAAGGGCGCAGGAGGGGCTGGCGGGGGCAATGGAGGTGGTGGTGGAGGCAGTGGAGGGGGTGGGGGTGGTGGTGGGAGTGGTGGCAGGGGTGGAGGCAGCAATGGAAGCAGTGGAGGCAGAGGAGGCGGTTCCTGTCCTTGCTAGCTTCTCCACTGTCTTACTGTGCCCACCAGCCCCCTCTGGCACCCTGTGTGGTCTCTACCTCCCCTCGTTCTCTACAAACTTGGTGAGTGGAGCTGATCTACATGATAGGGGGGTTGACCAGTTCACTCCTGCGAGTCAGCGGGTGACCCACTGCACATGTGCTTAGACAGGCCGACACTTGGCCACATTTACCCGTCGACCGGGGTCAAGCGTGTACACACTCACTACTGAGTCTCCTCCGAATACTGAGTCTGGTCACGTAGCTGCATCCAGTCAGGTGTTTGCTGCAGCATCCAGTCAGCTGTTTGCTGCAGCGTCCAGGTCTGGTCCAGAGTCTGCTCCTTGCTCGTGTCGTCTCCTGTCCCTCCAGACTCTCCTCTTGCACCACCGCCTTGGTCACCCCTCCCTACCTCGTTTCCGAGGCATGGCCTCCCGTGTCCTTAACTCTGGTCTCTCTAGTCTCTCCCTCCCCTACCTCCGGGGCCTGCCCCTACCTGCGTCCGCTGCGTCGAGGGGCGACAGCGCGCTGCCCCTCACTCCTCCGAGTTTCCACCGACAGAGGCTCCACTGCAGACTCTTCATGTGGACGTGTGCCCCCCCCCCCCCCCGCGTCCGTGGCCAGGGGCACGAGCGTTACTTCCTGTTGGTGGTTGCCAACTACTCGCGTTACACCACACTGTTCCCCTTGACCGACAGGATCCACGCAGCTCGTCTCCAGCTCAGAGAGAGTTTTGGCTCGGACTTTCCTGTTCCGCGTCTGCACTCTGACAGAGGCGCGGAGTTTTCCTCTGCCCGTCTGGGAACCTTCTACCGAGCACACCAAAATGGGATTGCTGAGCGCCGCATTGGCATGGTCATGGATGTTGCTCGTATGTTCATGATCCATGCGGCTGCCCCCCATTTTCTGTGGCCGTTTGCGGTTCAGTACGCACCGCATCAGCTCAACCTTCAGCCCCGGGTCTCCTTGCATGAGACGTCTCCCACCTTGCGGTGGACGGGGAAGGTTGGCAATGCGTCTGCGTTTTGGGTCTGGGGATCTCGGGCGTTTGTCCGCGACTTGTCTGCGGACAAGCTGTCCCCTCGTGCTGTTCCCTGCGTCTTCCTTGGCTTCCCCCCTGACGCGCACGGGTGGTAGTTTTACCACCCCACGTCGCGCCGTGTTCTGTCCTCCCAGGACGTCACCTTTGACGAGTCGGTGCCCTACTACCGTCTCTTCCACTACCGCATTGCGCCCCTCCCCCCCCCCGCCGCTCTTTCTTGCGCCAAGTCCTCCCCCGGTAGACCCCCTCCCTCCTCAGGGTCCTGCCCAATCAGGTGTGTCCCAGGTAGACGCAGTCGAGCCTTTCGAGGTAGCTGTTGACTCTGGTGCTGCTAGAGGTGCTGAGCCTGCGGGTGCCGGGTCTGGGGGTGTAGAGTCTGAGGGTGCGGAGCCTGGGGGTGCTGAGTCCAGGGGTGCGGAGCCTGGGGGTGCTGAGACTGGGGGTGTTGTGTCTGGGGGTGCTGAGCCTGAGGGTGCTGAGTCTGGAGGTGCTGAGCCTGGGGGTGCTGGGTGTGCTCGTGTGGCCTCGCGAGGTACTTCTTCGAGACGGGAGCCACTCTCTCCGCAGAAGCTGTGCGAGTGGTTTGCCTGGCGCTGGAGCCGTGCTGAAGGAGCTGGAGGTGCTACTGTTGCTGCTGGTCCCAAAGGGGCTCTTCCTGGCGGTTCTGGAGCTGCTGGGACTGGGGTTGCTGCTGGGGCTGCTGGAGGTACTGCTGGAGCTGCTGGCGGTACTTGAGATAAGGTCCTGCTGGAGTTGGTGCTACTGGAGCTGCTGGAGCTGGAGCAGCTGGAGGTGTTGGTGCTAGAGGTGCTGCTGGCGCTGGTGTTTGTGAGGGTGCTAGAGTTGGCGCTGTTGGAGCTGGAGGTGCTGCTGGCGCTAGTGCTGCCGCTGAGGACACTAGTGCTGTCCCTGCTGGTTCTGGAGGCGCTGCGCGGCCAAGGCCGTACTTCGTTCCACTCCTTGAGCACATTCTTGGTCTTCCGCTTTCTACTAGTCCTGCCCCTCACTTAGAGTGTCCATCGCCTGTCAAGTCGCGGTCACAGTTACAGCCCGCCTCGCCCATGCCTTCTCCTTTTCCCTACACTGGTCCTACTGGAGGTCTTGTTGAGCGTCGTGAGCGTATGTCTCGTCCTGCTTGCACTAGTCGTCGTGCTCCGCGTCCGCATCCACCTGCGGTCCCAGGCACTCACCAGATGGCACCGCGTCCTTCCACTGCTCCTGTGAGTGTCCCGTTGCCGTCTTCTCCAGAGTCCTCTCTTCCTGTCCTTTGTGACCCGGAGTCTAACTCTCTTCGTGCTGCCAGTCCTACTGTCACACATCTACTGGCTGTTGTTATCACTGACCCTTCCTTTGAGTCCACTGCTGCGTCTGCCCTAGTTGCTGAGCTTGTCGACTTCGTTGCTCGCTGTCGTCTAGACTACGCTGCTAGTCTTGTTGCTGAGTCTGAGTATGTCTGTCCTCCGTCCGTCGGGGATGAGAGTGCTCTTAGCACGGACGTCTTTGAGGACAGGCAGGAGGAGTTCCATTGTTTTGCTGCTGCTTTGCCTCATCTCGTGTCCACGCTGATTGCCCTTGAGGGAGACCCGGATGCACCAGACATCCTGACTCCTTGATCGTACGCTTAGGTGATCCAGGGTCCCTACTCCTCTCAGTTGCATTTAGCCATGGACGCAGAGATGGCTTCCTGGAAGTCCACAAGCACCTACGTCGACGAGTTTCCCCCACGTGGGGCGAACATCGTCAGTGGCATGTGGATTTTCAGGGTGAAGCGGCCGCCGGGTTCTCCACCTGTCTTCAAGGCGCGTTACGTGGCTCGAGGCTTCAGCCAGCGGCAGGGAGTTGACTACTTTCAGACCTTCTCTCCCACCCCAAAGATGACCACTCCGCTGCGCCGTTTAAGGGGCGCAGCTTAGCATGCAACAGGCCGGGCCATCACAAAAGAGAGTGCCCAGAGGAGCTAAGGCACCGCGGAGGAGAGCAAGGGAGGGAGTCTGGAAGGCAGGGAAACGCCAACAGTCAGTAGAGATTGAGCCCACTACTGACAAGACTCACTGCTCGCCCGAACCCACTGACCCTCACTGAGTCACAGTACCAATTCACGCTATCAACCGGGCTCTGATAAATATGAAGGGTACATCGACGGATTTACGGAGGGCCCAATACTAATTGACGAAAAAACACAGGGGGCAGCAGTGAATATGTTTATAAACGGAGGAGCAAGTCACAGTTTAGTTAATACCGCAACTACATGGAAGCTGCTACTGACGCTTAACCGCTATTTACTTGAGATCGACGCACGTTTAGTTGATGGCACGCCATTGGCCATACGGGGGAAAGTTGAGAGGATGAAAGTTCGTTGCGGGGGAAACTTCGGGTTTACACAGGAAATGCTCGCGACGACACTTTATGGGCACGACATTTTACTGGGACATGATTGGCTGTGACGCTACAACCCGCGAAATGATTGGACGACAGGAAGCTGCATTGTGTGAAGTAGTGGTAACTAGGTCAAACTACCTCGCTGGCGGTCACATGAGTCTTCAACGGTCCACGTCAACGCCATCACGATGAAACGGGCTGTCGCCGCTGGAGCTGACGTGTACGCGGTGGATATCGCATTGACAAGAGAAGCACAGCAGCCGTGTGATTTTCTGGCAGCCGTACCGCCCGAACTCTAGGAACTACTGAAACGATACCCGGGGTTTCTTTCGGATGACTTACAGGAGAGAATGCCATCTTAGTGGGCATACGACCACCGCATAGAACTAGAATCGGGGGCACAACCAACCGTACAGCGACAATTCAGAATCACACAGCCCAAGCTCAACGAGGAAGCAATTAGATTATCCGTTAGAGAAAAAAAATCATTTGACCGAGCACTTCACCGTTCGCCGCACCGGTACTATTCACACCGGAAAAAGAGCACTTCGTGTGGTGCCCCGGGGATGAGCTTTGCTATAGTACGTTGTATAATCAGGTCTTTGAAGACGGAGGGTTTTGCATGTGTATCGACTATCGAGCACTGAATAGGGTAACAGTCAAATCGCGATATCTCATCCTCCGCGCCGACGAATTCAGAGATCAACTGCTTCGAAGATCGACTTACGGGGAGTGTCAGTAGATCTGCACTGTGGATGCCCGATTGATCCTGGAGAGGGTTACAGGCGCGTTCGCCTGGGGGGTTAAGGGTGCACAGGCCCGCTACTGAAACAAGCCCTTTTATCCCAATAGTCTAGTGGTTGGGATCCTGACATGGTATCAGCGGTCTCGGGTTCGATTCCCGGTGTATGCACATGTAGGCCGTTGCCGCTGTGCTTAGTTCTGGGCCTCCCAGTGTGGGGGGGTGTCAGTAGATCTACACTGTGGATGCCCGATTGATCCTGGAGAGGGTTCCAGGCGCATTCGCCTGGGGGGTTATGGGCGCACTGGCCCGCTACTGAAACAAGCCCTTTTATCCCAATGGTCTAGTGGTTGGGATTCTGACAGGGAGGTTACCACCAGATTGGGGTCGAACAATCGGACTACGTCGAGATTGTTTTTAGAACTAGATACGGATCCTTCAAGTATACGGTGATGCCATTCGGACTGACCAACGCACCGGCGAATTTTCATATGACCATGAACGAGACGTTCAATAATGCCAACGTGGTCAAGGCCATGTCAAAATAGTAGGTAATACAGAGTAGAAACATGGGGCCTAGGCTTAGTAGCCTAGGCCCTAACTTAGTATCGAGTGGGTTTTCACCTAGGGTGAGAGTCGAGTGAGTTGAGAGAGAAATTGTGAAAAGGTGTGTTTCACTATAGGTTCAGGGGTACATATAGCATAGAAACACAATAAGGTGCACCACCAACAAAAGTTTACATAACTACACTAACTACAACTACAAGCAATTATAAAACATGACAAAGTATTTCGACACGCCCCCATAATGCTTGTAGGTAGGTGTGTAGTTATAGCAACAGCAGGTACCCCTACCATCTCCTCACCCTCCTCCTTCCCCTCCCCCACACTGCTGCAGAAGCAGCAGAGAAAGGGGGAAGAGAGGAGAGGTGGAGGGACGGCTGCTTGTTGCCTCACACCCGCCACCCCGGTACCACTCCCCCTCTTCACCCACATCCTCACATCCTCCTCCCCCAGCGGCAGCTGCAGCGGTGGGACTGAAAGAAGGAGGAGGGAAAGGGAGAGAGTTGACCCCACGCTCCAACACCCTCCACCCCCATACCCTCCTCCCCACGGCTGCAGGGAGACAAGAGAAAGGGGGGGGTGGGAAGGAAGAAAGCCGCAGAGCGGCGAAGAGGCGTCGGTGCAGATGGGTCAGGGGCGGCAGCAGGGAGTGCAGGGGCGGAAAGGCCCGTCGCGGGCCAGTGCCACGGGGCGCACGACGGGTAGAATAAAAGGGCCCGATCGTGTGCCTCGGGGCACACGACGAGCAGGGCACCATCGTGTGCCACGGGGCGCACGATGGGCAGTAGAAGGGCACCGTCGCGTGCCACGGGGCGCGCGACGGGCAGGGGGAGTCACACGCCCGTGGGCGGGACAAGGTAAAAATAAAAACCGTCACGCGCCCTAGGCGCGCGACCGTAAAATCTTAGCAGCGGAAGTAAAGCGGGCCCACAGGCCAGGACGAACACTAAGCTCCGATAACATGTCAAAATAGTAGGTAATACAGAGTAGAAACATGGGGCCTAGGCTTAGTAGCCTAGGCCCTAACTTAGTATCGAGTGGGTTTTCACCTAGGGTGAGAGTCGAGTGAGTTGAGAGAGAAATTGTGAAAAGGTGTGTTTCACTATAGGTTCAGGGGTACATATAGCATAGAAACACAATAAGGTGCACCACCAACAAAAGTTTACATAACTACACTAACTACAACTACAAGCAATTATAAAACATGACAAAGTATTTCGACAGGCCATAATGGAAATTCTGCGACAACATAATGCCTATGTGAACTACAGCTTGCCCCACTCACTGCTGTCGCCTTTTCCAACTTAAACGTATACCTCTGTCCACAGTGGGAATAAAGAGAAGAAATGGGCAAAAAATGTGTGTGGGAGAATAGATATGATTTTTGCTATTTTAGACCTGGAAGCGGTGTTTGAATTTTTTGACGAGCACATAATACTGACCAAGGGTTCCAAGTGCGATCTCTTTCAGAATAGGTTAAATTTTTTGAAGGCATGTTATTTCGGAGGATGGAGTTGAAATCGACCCGAAGAAGTTGGACACCGTAAAAGCGTGGCACCCTCTGACAAACATCCGGAGCTGCAAAGTTTTGCAGGGTTCGTTAATTATGTGCGTCGGTTCGTCCCCGATATGGCACGATTAGCTGCCCCACTGACGGACTTGCTGCGAAAGGGGGTCGCTTTTACGTGGGGAGAAAGATGTCGAACTCATATGCTATAGTCTGTGTAGGCTGTAGTGGGGTAGACAATATGGGGTACAACACTTCTAGGTTTTCCTACTTGTACCCACCTGCTTGCTAGTTCATTCATTCCTCATTTCTTCACATGGTATAGAGCAAGTTCCCTAGTGGGAACGCTTCCTTGGGCCCACCACTGAAACGTTTTTTTCTGACCGGAGCGACAGTCGCTCCTGCTCCAGGCACGCCTTGTGGGCTGCCCTTTCTCTCGACCTCTCTTAGAGGCCCCTCTCACGGCCCCTCGCGCCACCCTCAGCGGCCCGGTCGCCGCCCCTAGTACTAACCCTAATTGGGTTGTACCCCTTACGGGCTACCCCACTACAGCCTACACAAATGTATAAGCTATAATGTTCTGGCACACCCCCATAGGCAAAGTGGGGGAAAACAAGCGGTCACAAGACCAGTCAAGCAAAGCAAAGCAAAGCAAGCTCACGGTGGATCACAAAGTCACCACACAGTCCGAGCACAAGAGTAAGGCCACAAGGCCAGTTCACATGCAAGATCATATAGATAAAGGAAAACAACCAAGTGTAGGTATAGAAAGAGGACAGTACAAACAAGATCAAGAAGTGAGCAAGTGAGGCCAGGTAGGCACAAGACCTAGCAAAGTACAGAAGCGCTGATGATCACAAGGCGGAAGGGCCTTGGTGAATACATCAGCAGTGTTTGTTTGAATGAGAGAAGTGATTGTACTATGAAAGTTGGAGTACAAGTATGAAACTGTAACTTTGTGTACCCCCTAAAAGCTAACCCACTATAGCCTACACAATACTGACACATATAGTGTTTGACACACCCCCATAGACAAAGTGGGGGAGAACAAGGGGTCACAAGACCAGACAAGAAAGGCAAGCAAGCTCAAGGTGGATCACAAAGTCACCACACACTCCGAGCACAAGCAAAAAGCCACAAGGCCAGTTCACATGCAGAGGTATGTAGAAGTAGTACAGACAGCAAGGGTGATCTCAACCTAGCAAAGCAAACAGGCACAAGTATATATAGAGATCAAAGTACAGGCACAGCCTACAACAAGTGAGACAAAGTGGGCACTAGCCCCAACAAAGTACAGAAGTGCTGATGATCACCAGGCTGAAGTGCCTTGGTGAAAACATCAGCGGTGTTGGCCTTAGAGGCCACGTAGCGTAGACGAAGCTGACCACGCTGCTGAAGCTCACGAGCAACGAAGTAACAGAGAGCGATGTGCTTCATTCTGTGCTCTAGTTTGTGCTCCTGACACAAGGCAATGGCCGCCTTGTTGACGACGTACAGCACTAGAGGAGAACTAGGCCGCTCTCCAAGGTCGGTCAGCAGGTAGGTGAGCCAGTGTAACTCCAGTGCAGCCATGGCTGTGGCGTAGATCTCAGCCTCACAACTGGAGCTGAGAACCAAAGACGAACGAGTAGAGCACCACGAAACTGAACCAGAGCCAAGGCTGAAGGTGTAACCCTGTGACGACCGCTGAGTAGCCTGATCGTCAGCCCAAGAAGCGTCTAAGTGCCCTGTGAGAACAACTAAGCTCCCTCCTCCAAGCACGAGCCCCATGCCTGATGTACTGCAAAAGTAGCGCAATACCCTCTTTGCAGCATCCCAATGCACCTTTCGGTGACGACCAGGAGCCACGTAGCGAGCCAGAAGGCCAAGAGGGTATGCTAGGTCAGGACGAATGCAAGTCATCAGGTACATGAGGCAACCAACTAGCTCTGGGTAAGGACCAATCAACTCTACAGACTCATCTGAAGGCAGAGCTGAGAGCAAGTGACCTATAGCCAAAGGAGTGGTCTGTGCTGAGGACCAGGTGGAGTGGAAGCGCTGAAGGACCTGCTGCACCATGTGTGACTGAGTCAGGGTAATGGTGCGGCGTGCTCTGTCCCGGGTGATCTGCAAGCCAAGGTAGCTGTGCAGTTCACCCAGGTCTCTGCACGTGTGTCTCTTCTATAGCTCCGACTTCACATGGGCGAGAGACTCAGTGTTAGCTGTGGCAAAGACCAAGTCGTTGACGTACATGAGGATGTTGAACGGCGGCAGCGATGTGTCGGTGCGTAGAAACAGCGACGGGTTAGCAGTAGAAGGAGAGGACCCAAGTGCCGCAAGAGTAGTCTTCAGTGTGTCGTGCCACTCACGTGGCGCCTGGCGGAGACCGTAGACCGGCCAACAGAGGCGTCACTGGGTACCAGGAGGGAACGACCCAGTGAAGCCAGGAGGGCGGCACAGCCACATCTCCTTGTGCAGATTGCCCTGCAAGAAAGTTGTGCTAAAGTTAAGAGAGTGAAGATCGTAGTCACGCTGAGCAGCGACGTGCAGTAGAACCCGAAGGGTGGTCATCTTCGGGGTCGGGGAGAAGTTCTGGAAGAGGTCAACTCCCTCTCGCTGACTGAAGCCACGAGCAACGTAACGCGCCTTGAAGACAGGCAGAGAACCCGGTGGCCGCTTCACCCTGAAAAACCACATGCCACTGATGATATTCGCCCCAGGTAGGGGAACCTCGTCGACGTAGGTGTGAAAGTAGGAAAACAGGAATGAGTGAACTATGAATGAAAGCAGTACAAATATGAAACCCTAACTGGGTTGTACCCCCTATGGGATACCCCACTACAGCCTACACAGCAGTATAAGCTATAGATATGTTCTGACACACCCCCATAGGCAAAGTGGGGGAGAACAAGGGGTCACAAGACCAGTCAAGCAAGACAAAGCAAAGCTCAGGGTGGATCACAAAGTCACCACACAGTCCGAGCACAAGAGTGAGGCCAAAGGCCAGTTCACAAGCAAGAGTACAGACATATACATAAAGCTAGACAAGCAAGAGCAGGTATATATATATATGTCACAGTACAAGTGAAGTCAAGAGGAGAGCAAGTGAGGCAAGACAGGCACAAGACCCAGCTGGGTGCAGAAGCGCTGATGGTCACAAGGCGCAAGTGCCTTGGTGAACACATCAGCAGTGTTGGCCTCAGAGGCCACGTACGCAAGTCGCAACTGACCACGCTGCTGCAGCTCACGAGCAAGGAAGTAGCGGAGAGCAATGTGCTTCGTTCTGTGCTCCAAGCGCTGCTCTCGACACAAGGCCAGCATAGCCTTGTTGTCTACGTACAGCACTGGAGGAGAACGAGGCGGCTCTCCAAGGTCAGTCAGCAGGTAGGTGAGCCAGCGAAGCTCCTGTGCAGCCATGGCCCCGGCGTAGATCTCAGCCTCACAACTGGAGCCGAGAACCGAAGACGAGCGAGTAGACCGCCACGAGACAGAGCCGGAACCAAGGCTGAAGGTGTAACCCTGTGACGACCGCTGCGTAGCCTGGTCGTCAGCCCAAGACGCGTCCGCGTGGCCGGTAAGGACCACTGGACTCCGCCCTCCAAGCACTAGCCCCATGCCTGACGTACTGCACAGGTAGCGCAATACCCTCTTCGCTGCAGCCATGTGCTCCGGTCTGTGTCTCCCAGGAGCAACATAGCGTGCAAGAATGCTCAGAGGGTATGCAAGGTCAGGTCGTGTGCAGGTCATCAGGTACATGAGGCAGCCAACAAGCTCCGCATACGGACCACTCGACTCTACGGACTCATCCGAAGGCAGAGCTGAGAGTGAGTGGCGAGTAGGCAGAGGAGTGGCCTGAGGCGAGGAGTACGTGAAGCCGAAGCGCTGAAGGACCTGCTGCACCATGTGTGACTGAGTCAAGGTAATGGTGCGGCGTGCTCTGTCCCGAGTGATCTGCAAGCCAAGGTAGCTGCGCAGTTCACCCAGGTCTGTGCACGTGTGTCTCTTCAACAGCTCGGACTTCACGTAGGCGAGTCCAGCAGTGTCCGCTGTGGCAAAGACCAGGTCGTCGACGTACACGAGGATGTAGAACGGCGGCAGGGAAGTGTCGGTGCGAAGAAACAGCGACGGGTCAGCAGTAGAAGGAGCAAACCCAAGAGCCGCAAGTGTAGTCCTCAGTGTGTCGTGCCACTCACGCGGTGCCTGGCGGAGACCGTAGACTGGCCGTCGGAGGCTCCACTGGGTGCCAGGAGGGAAAGTCCCAGTGAAGCCAGGTGGACGGCGAAGCCAGATCTCCTCGTGCAGGCTACCCTGCAAGAACGCAGTGCTGAAGTCGAGAGAGTGAAGCTCGTAGTCGCGCTGAGCGGCTATGTGCAGCAGCACCCGAAGAGTAGTCATCTTCGGGGTGGGAGAGAAGGTCTGAAAGTAGTCAACTCCCTGCCGCTGACTGAAGCCACGAGCAACGTACCGTGCCTTGAAGACAGGTGGAGAGCCCGGCGGCCGCTTCACCCTGAAGATCCACATGCCACTGACGATGTTCGCCCCAGGAGGGGGAACTGCGTCAACGTAGGTGCCTGTGGACTTCCAGGAAGCCATCTCTGCATCCATAGCTGCCTGCCACTGAGAGGAGTAGGGACCCTCTACGGCCTCCGCGTAAGAACGCGGAGTCGGGATGTCTAGTGCATCCGGGTCTCCCTCAGGGGCAAGCAGTACAGACGCGAGATGAGGTGAAGCAGCCGCTAGACACTGTAACTCCTCCTGCCTGTCCTCTAGGACGTCCGTGCCAAGAGCACACTCACCCCCGACGGACGGAGGACAGACAGACGCAGACTCAGCAACAAGACTAGCAGCGTAGTCGAGACGACAGCGAGCAGCAAAGTCGACGAGCTCAGCGACTAGAGCAGACGCAGCAGTGGACTCAAAAGAGGGGTCAGTGACGACAGTAGCAAGCAGACGCGTGACAGTGGGACTGGCAGCACGAAGAGAGTCCGACTCAGGGTCCGCAAGCGCAGGAAGAGAGGACTCAGGAGGAGAAGGCAAAGGGGCACGCAGAGGAGCAGTGGACGGACGTAAAGACATCCGGTGCGTGCCAGGGACAGGAGGAGGACGCTGACGCGAACTGCGACCACTAGCGCGAGCAGCACGAACAGGCGACGCGGGACGAGACGCAGGCTCACGACGCTCAGCAAGACCTCCAGTAGGACCAGTGTAAGGAGAGGGAGCAGGCAGCGGAGAGGAAGGCTCCAGTAGGGGCTGCGACTGGACAGGCGGTGGACCCTCTACTGGAGGAGAAAGACCAAGAACCTGCTGAAGGAGCGGAACGAAGTACGGCCGAGGCCGCGCGGCAGCTCCAGACTCAGCAGGGACAGCACCAGCACCCTCAGCGACAGCACCAGCGCCACCCACACCTCCAGCGGCAGGACCAACAGCAGCAGGCTCAGCACGAACGCCCTCAGCAGCTCCAGCTCCAGGAGGACCCGCAGGGCCAGCAGCTCCGGGAACGGCTGCACCCGCACCCTCGACGGTCGAAGAAGCTCCAGCTCCAGCTCCAGCAGCACCTCCAGACTCAGCAGCACGCCTCCAGCGGCGAGCGAACCACTCGCGCAGCTCCTGTGGAGAGAGGGGCTCCCGGCGAGACGCAGCAGCAGGAGAAACCCCAGGCTCAGCAGCTCCAGACGCAGCACCCCCAGGCTCAGCAGCTCCCGACCCAGCACCCCCAGACCCAGCACCTCCAGGCACAGCACCCCCCGGCTCAGCACCCCCAGGCTCAGCACCCCCGCGCACAGCACCCCCAGAGTCAGCACCCCCAGGCTCAGCACCCGCAGCAGCACCAGAGTCACCAGTAACCTCGACCGGGTCAACGGCGTCTACCTGGGACACACCTGAGGGGGCAGGAACCTGAGGGGGGAGGGGGTCTACCGGGGGGGGAACCGGCACAAGGAAGTCCGGGGGAGGGGGGAGGGAAGGAGTGCGGTAGGGGAAGAGACGGTAGAAGGGGACTGACTCGTCGAACGTGACGTCCTGGGAGGACAGAACACGACGAGAGGAGGGGTGGTAAAACTGCCACCCTGGGGCGTCAGTGGGGAAGCCAAGGAAGACACAGGGAGCAGCACGAGGGGACAGCTTGTCCGCAGACAAGTCGCGGACAAACGCCCGAGATCCCCAGACACGGAACACAGACGCATCGCCAACCTTCCCCGTCCACAGCAAGGCTGGGGACATCGCTGGCCGAGAGACCCGGGGGTGAAGGTTGAGCTGATGCGCCGCGTACCTCACCGCAAACGGCCACAGAAAATGGGGGGCAGCCGCATGCATCATGGACGTACGAGCGACATCCATGACCATGCCAATGCGGCGCTCAGCAATCCCATTTTGCTGTGGTGAGTCCGGAAGCGTGAAGGTCTGGCGGATCCCCCGTGCACGACAGTAGTCTCGCAGAAGGCGAGAAGAGAACTCTCCGCCTCTGTCAGAGTGCAGACGCAGAACAGGAAAGTCCGAGCCGAAGCTCTTCCTGAGCTGGAGACGAGCCTCGCGGATCCAGTCGATCAGCACCTCAGTGACTGCACCCTTGCTGCGCAAGGGGAGGACTGTGGTGTAACGCGAGTAGTCGTCAACCACCAACAGGAAGTAGCGCTCGTACCCCTGCCCACGGACGGGGGCTGGGCCCCACACATCCATGTGAAGCGTCTGCAGGGGAGACTCTGTCGGGGGGAAGTGGGAGGAGTGAGGAGTAGCCCGGAGGCGACCCTCGACACAGGGGACACAGGAAGGTCCTGGCCCGGAGGGGAGAGGAGGGAGAGACTGGGGAAGACCAGAGACAAGGACACGGGAAGCCATGCTCCGAAGACGGGGCAAGGAGGGGTGGCCAAGACGGTGGTGCCACAGGAGAGTCTCGTGAGACAGGAGGCGACAAGAACAGGGGGCAGACTCAGGACCTGACCGGGACGCAGCAGCAAGTACCTGACTCGACGCAGCCACCTGACCAGACGCAGGGACAGGAGGAGACTCAACGGTCAGGGTGTAGAGACTCGACCCCGGCCGACGTGAGAACGTGGCCAGGTGTCGGCCTGTGCGAGCCTCCGTGCAGTGGGTCACCCTCTGACGCGCAGGAGTGAACTGGTGAACACCCCCATCCTGCAGGTCCGCTCCACTCACCAAGTTCGTAGAGAACGAGGGAAGGTACAGACCCGACAGGGTGCCCGAAGGGGCAGCCGGACACGGGAGGACAGTGGAGAAGTGAGACAGGACAGGACCCCCAGAGGGGTCAGCAAGGGAGACCGCAACCGGCCTGGCGAGCGGCGAAAGGGTAGTGCGGTCTCGAAAGAAGGAGCGCGAAGCTCCGGAGTCAAGTGTGAAAGTGAGGGAGGACGAGGACGACTCAGTACCTGAGAGCGCAGTCTCACCAGTACCTGAGAGCGCAGACGCACTGGCACCTAGAGCAGCAGCCTCACAAGCACCTAGTGCAGCAGTACCAATGCCCGGGTCGGGCTGAAAACACCGGTAACCCTCATTCTCCTCACTATAATCCACAACATACATAGCAGTAAGGATAGCATCAAAATCAAGATCAAAGATCGCTACACCAGCCCTGAGAAGCTCATCCCAGCGAGGGATCTCACTAGCCCCAGGGAACTGCTGACGCCAAGCGTCCGTCAGGCGGCCAAAGCAGCGCTGGGTGGCGTGGGCACCCCCACACTGCTCACCCGCGCGGTCGCCGGAACGAAGAACGTAGGTGCAGGGACCAGTACCCCCACCCCTCTGACGCCCAGCGTACCACTCACGAAGCTGCTGAGGCGAAGGGATGTCCCGCGAGCGCTGCTGCTGCTGCCGGTGCGAGCGCTGGCCACCACCACCGCCGCTACGCTGCTGGGTACCACCCCGACCAGCTCCACCTCCTCCACCACTACTGCCTCCTCCGCTGCCGCCTCCACTGCCTCCACCTCCGCCGCCTCCACCTCCGCCGCTGCCTCCACCACCACCGCTGGCACCACCACCACCGTCTCCGCCGCCGCTGCCGCCACCACCACCACCACCCCCGCCACTAGCCCCGCCGCCACCCCCACTCCCTCCGCCGCCACCGCCGCCACCGCCACCGCCCCCTCCAGCTCCACCCGCGCCCTTGCCCCCCTTGCCCTTGCTGGAGCGACGTCTCCCACTAGGGGCAGACGCCGCGCCGACCGACTCAAGACCAAGCAGGTCGGCAGCAGCAGCAGAGGCAACAGAGGGCAGCAAGGGGGAAGGAGAGCACCCCTCAAAGATGGGGGTGCGAGGGTCACCACGAGAAGCACCTACAGCGACTATGCTCTTCTCCGCTGCAAGGAGGGCCTTCTCGAGGAGGTCGACGGTGAGAGTGGTGGGACAGACTGCGAGAAAGTGGTCCCTGACGACGCGAAGGGAGTCAGGGAGGCGTGCGACTACGTAGTAGAGAGCGATGTACATGGGGGGGGGGTTCTTAGCGCAGAACTCAGCAGGAAGGGCGGCGCGGTAGCGAGTGTCACTAGTGCGGAGGTGCGTAATGAGGTCAGCGACAGTGGGAAAGGCAGAGAGGTCAGGAAAGAGGTAGGGAAGCATGAGACGGCTCAGTGCAGCAGTGGCAGGGGA
The DNA here is from genome assembly GCA_948144175.1 of Closterium sp. NIES-65. Classification (NCBI taxonomy): domain Eukaryota; kingdom Viridiplantae; phylum Streptophyta; class Zygnematophyceae; order Desmidiales; family Closteriaceae; genus Closterium; species Closterium sp. NIES-65. The sequence continues at coordinate 3,645,079 of CANXME010000106.1, read as the reverse complement.
GGAGTAGCGCGCAACTACAGCGTCGTACAAGGTCTGAGCACTCTTGTACTGACTAAAGTGCGCACGCTCAGGGGTAGGGAGGTGGCGACGCACAGCAAGACGTGCAGCAGCATCGCGGGTGGCCCACTTAGAGCGGACAGCGGGATCAGCATCAGCAGCAGGGGCAGGAGAGGCGCCAGAGGTGAGGTCAAAGAGAGAAAGGTCGTCAGCCCTGTCGCACTGTAAGAACAGCTGCAGGTCGTCTAACCAGACCTCAAAATCAATGGCGCGACCCTCAGCGTCAAAAGCTAGGACACTAGGGGTAGCCATGGTGACGACAGCGACGCAGTGCAAGCAGTAGGGAAAGAGCTCGCAGTGTCAGTGGGACAGTGCTCACCAGGCAGGGCAGGTCGTGCAGTCAGCAGAAAGGCGGCTCAGCGACCGGGCGGCTCGGGTGCACAGCTGCTCGGCTCCCGGGCGGCTCGGCGGCTGGGCGGCTCGGGCGCAGGGCGGCTCGGCTCCCGGGCGGCTCGGCGGCTGGGCAGCTAGGGTGCAGGGCGGCTCGGCTCCCGGGCGGCTCGGCGGCTGGGCGGCTCGGGTGCAGGGCGGCTCGGCTCCCGGGCGGCTCGGCGGCAGGGCGGCTCGGGTCCCTGGCGGCTCGGCTGTTGGGGCGGCTCGGCCGGGAGATGCAGCGTCGGGCCGGCAGGTGCAGCGTCGGGCCGGCAGGTGCAGCGGCGGGCCGGCAGGTGCAAGTGGCGGGCCGTAAGAGGCGGCGGGCCGATGGGTGCAGCGGCGGGCCGGTAGGTGCAGCGGCGAGCCGGCAGGAGCAGCGGCGGGCCGGCAGGGTGCAGCGGCGGGCCGGCAGGAGCAGCGACGGGCCGGCAGGGTGCAGCGGCGGGCCGTAGAGTGCAGCGGCGGGGCCGTCGGCAGTAGAGGCGGAGCCGCGTCAGAGGAGGCGGCTTGGCCGCGTCAGGGGAGGCGGCGGGGCCGCGTCAATGGAGGCGGCGGGGCCGCGTCAGGGGAGGCGGCGGAGTCGCGTCAGGGGAGGCGGCGGGGCCTCGGCAGGGGAGGCGGCGGGGCCGCGTCAGGGGAGGCGGCGGGGCCGCGTCAAGGGAGGCGGCGGGGCCGCGTCAAGGGAGGCGGCAGGGCCGCGTCAGGGGAGGCGGCGGGGCCGCGTCAGGGGAAGCGGCGAGGCCGCGTCAAGGGAGGCGGCGGGGCCGCGTCAAGGGAGGCGGCGGGGCCGCGTTAAAGGAGGCGGCGGGGCCACGTCAGGGGAGGCGGCAAAGCCGCGTCAGAGGAGGCGGCGGGGCCGCGAGTGAAAAGGCGACCCGAGGGGTCGCTAAAAAAAAGGGCGCGCCTCGGGGCGCGCGTCGGTGGGCCCAGACAACGGTCCTAAGGTAGGACCCGCTCTATACCATGTGAAAGTAGGAAAACAGGAATGAGTGAACTATGAATGAAAGCAGTACAAATATGAAACCCTAACTGGGTTGTACCCCCTATGGGATACCCCACTACAGCCTACACAGCAGTATAAGCTATAGATATGTTCTGACAGTAGGTGCGTGTGAACTTCCAGTAAGCCATCTCTGTGTCCATGGCTGACTGCCACCAAGAGGAGTAGGGACCCTCGATCGCCTCAGCGTACGATCGAGGAGTCGGGATGTCTGGTGCATCCGGGTCTCCCTCACGGGCAATTAGCATGGACACGAGATGGGGCGCAGCAGCTGCAAGACACTCAAGATCCTCCTGTCTGTCCTCAAGGACGTCCATGCTAAGAGCACACTCACCGCCGACAGACGGAGGACAGACAGACTCACACTCAGTGAGAAGACTGGCAAAGTAGTCTAGACGACAGCGAGAAGCAAAGTCGTCAAGCTCAGCAACTAGGGCAGACGCAGCAGCAGACTCAAACGAAGGGTCAGTGACAGCAGTGGCCAGGAGACGCGTGACAGTAGGACTGGCAGCACGAAGAGAGTCAGACTCAGGGTCAGCAAGAGCCGTAAGAGAGGACTTAGGAGGAGACGGTAGAGGGACACACTGTGGAGAAGTGGAGGGACGCTGTGACATCCGGTGTGTGCTAGGAACTAGTGGCGAACGCTCACGCGGGGTATGGCGACTGGTGGAAGTAGTACAAACAGGTGACCCAGGACGTGACACAGGCGACACAGGGCGAGACTCAGGCTGATGACGCTCTGTGAGACTGCCTGTAGGACCAGTGTAGGGAGAAGGACGAGGAAGTGGCGAGGCAAGCGGTAGCTGTAACTGTGACTGGACCGGCGGTTGGCACTCTACAGAGGGAGGGGGACAAGGCGGAGGTGACTGACCAAGAACATGCTGAAGGAGTGGAACAAAGTACGGTCGCGGCCGTGAGCTGCCCCCTGGAGCAAGAGAGACAGCACCAGAACCTTCGGCAGCTCCAGCAGCACCCCCAGCACCTCCAACGCCCGGGTCTGCAGCACCAGCAGCAGCTCCAACGCCCAGGTCTGCAGCAACTCCAACGCCCGGGTGTGCAGCACCAGCAGCAGCTCCAACGCTCGGCCGCAGCACCAGCATCAGCTCCAACGCCAAGGTCTCAGCACCAGTAGCAGCTCCAACTCCAGGGTCCGCAGCACCAGTATCAGGGTCCGCGATACTAGGAGCGCCACTCCTGAGACTGCAGCGCCGTGCCTACCACTCATGAAGACGCTGGGGAGAGGGCAGCTCCCGCCTGGGCGAGGAAGCACGAGCACCAGCTCCAGCAGCACCCCTAGCTCCAGCAGCACCCCTTCTGAGGCTGCAGTACTGTAAGTACCACTCACGCAGCTGCTGTGAGGAGAGAGCTCCTCCAGGCGTAGCACTCCCAGGCTCAGCACCCCTTGACTCAGCACAAGCAAGCTCCGTACTTCTAGGCTCAGCACCCCCAAACTCTCCACCTCAAGGCCCAGCACCCCCAGTCTCCGTAACCCCAGGCTCCGCACGCTCAGGCTCAGCACCCCGAGCAGGACGAGAGTCGACAGCTACCTCGACAGGCTCAACCGGGTCTACTTGGTACACACCTGAGGGAGCGGCACCCTCAGGGGGGAGGGGGTCTACTACACCAGCACCTGGTGCAAGGAAGAGAGGCGGGGGAGGGAGCGGGGCAGTGCGGTAGGGGAAGAGGCGGTAGAAGGGTACCGACTCGTCGAAGGTGATGTCCTGAGAGGCGAGGACACGGCGCGAGGAGGGGTGGTAAAACTGCCAACCAGACGCGTCCGGAACAAAGCCTAGGAAGACACACGGAAGAGCGCGGGAGGAGAGCTTGTCCGCGGACGTATCGCGAACAAAAGCTCGGGATCCCCGGATCCAAAAACTCGATGCATGGCCAACCTCTCCCGTCCAACGCAATGTCGGGGAGGTCTCCGGCAAGGAGACACGGAGCCAGAGGTTGAGCTGATGCGCAGCGTACCGGACCGCAAACGGCCACAGAAAGTGGGGGGCAGCCGCATGGATCAAGGAGGTACGAGCGACCTCCATGACTAAGCCAATGCGGCACTCAGAAACCCCATCCTGCTGAGGAGAGGCCGGAAGCGTGAAAGACTGGCGGATGCCGTACTCCGAACAGTAGGCTGCCAAGAGGTCGGAAGAGAACTCACCACCTCTGTCAGAGTGCAAGCGCAGGACATGAAAGTCCGAGTGGAAACGCTCGCTCAATTGTAGACGAGAAGCACGGATCCAAGGGATCAAAACATCAGGGACCTCACCCTTGGTGCGCAAGGGGAAGACCGTGGTGTAGCGCGAGTAGTCGTCAACAACTATCAGGAAGTACCTCTCCTGACCTTCACCACGGACACGGGCGGGGCCGTACACGTCCATGTGGAGCGTCTACAAGGGAGCAGTCGTCGGGGGAAACGAGGGGGAGTGAGGAGCAGCGCGCTGCCGCCCCTCGAAACAAGGAAGGCAGGGAGGAGCAGGCGAGGGTGGTAGGGGAGGGAGAACCCTGGGAAGACCAGAGACAAGGCACCGTTTGTGCGTTGCCCGAAGGCGCTGCACGAACGGGTGACCAAGGCGGTGGTTCGAGAGGACTGTCTCGTGCACCAGAGAGCGGCACGAGCAGGGGGCCGACAGCTGACCTGACGTAGACGTAGACGCAGCTACCTGAGGGGACTCAGTAGTCAGTGTGTACAGGTCCGATCCTGGCTGCCATGTGAAGGTCGCCAGGTGACGGCCCGTTCGAGCACACGTGTAGTGTGTCACGCGCTCGTAGGCAGGATTGAACTGGTGAACACCTTGTCCTGGAGCGCACTACCCGCCACCAAGTTTGTAGAGAACGAGGGGAGGTAGAGACCAGACAGTGTGCCCGACGGGACACCTGGACAGGGGAGGACAGTGGAGGAGGTCGCAAGGACTGGTCCCCCAAAGGGGTCAGCGAGAGAGACTGCAACGGGTCGAGCAAGCTGCTCAAGAGCCGTGCGATCACGAAAGAAACGGCGGGAGGCACCTGAGTCGAGTGTAAAGGTGTGCAGTGCCGCAGTCGAATTAGTACCAGGGGGTGCAGACTCACTTGCACCTAGGGCAGCAGGCTCACTAGCACCTGGGGTAGCTGACATTCTAGCACCTAGGGCGGCAACCTCACCGAGTTGAATGCCCGGGTCGGGGGGAACACGCAGATACTAGGCACCCTCTCCAATAATAGACATCACATACATGGCAGAGAGAATAGCATCAAAGTCTAGAGCAAAGATATCAATGTTCTGCCTCATCAGATCAGCCCAGCGGGGCAGATCAGTGGCGTCAAGGAGCTGAGTACGCCAAGCGCAATCAAGGTGTGAGAAGCAGCGCTGTGTGGGGTGCGCCCTTCCACATGCCTGACCAGTGCGGTCACCAGTGCGGATGACGTACGTGCAGCTAAAGCCACCCCCCCCCCCCCCCCCCCCCCCCCCCGTGCTGAGTGTACCACTCACGGAGTTCCTGGGGCGACGGAGAGTGCTGCATGCTCTGGCCACCGCCAGTGCCTCCACGACCACCACCGCCTCTGCCACCTCCTTGACCACCTCCTCCCCTGCCACCGCCGCGTCCACCGCCGCCCCCACCACTGCCCCCGTCCCTGCCACCGCCCCCGCCGCTGCCGCCACCACCCCCACCGCTGCCACTAGCCCCACCTATACCACCACCACCTCCACCGCCGCCACCACCCCCACCACTGCCTCCCTCGCCGTCACCTCCGCCTCCCTTGCCCCCTTTGCCCTTGCTGCTGCGGCGCTCGCTCGAGGCAGACGCAGCCCCGACCTTCTCAGCACCAAGGAGGTCGACAGCAGAAGCAGAGGCTACAGAGGGAAGAAGGGGGGAAGGGGAACACCCCTCAAAGAAAGGGGTGCGGGGGTCGCCATGAGAGGCACCTACAGCGACTATGCTAGCCTCAGCTGCAAGCAGTTCCTTACTGGGGAGGGCAATGGTGAGCTCTGTGGGGCAGCGAACTAGGAAGTGATCCCTGACACCACGCAGAGTGTCAGGGAGGCGGGTGACTAGGTGGTAGAGAGTGAGCCATAGCGGGGTAGGGTTTGTGGCAAGAAACTCATCAGGCATGGTGGCACGAAAGCGGGCCTCACTAGTACGGAGGTGCGTGATGAGGTCAGCGACTGTGTGGAACGAGGCCAGGTCGGGAAACAGGTAGGGGAGTGAGAGACGGCCTAGCGCAGCAGAGGCAGGTGAGGAGTAGCGGGCAACTACAACAGTGTACAGTGCCTGGGCTGTCTTGTGCTGGTCAAAGTGCTCACGCTCGTCTATCGGCAGGGAGTTGCGAATAGCGAAGCGGGCGTGGGCGTCACGAGTCTGCCATTGTGAGCGGGCAGTGCTGTCAGGAGTAGCAGTAGGAGCAGTAGCATGGCCTAGGGCGTGATCGTACAGTGAGATGTCCTCCTTGGCAGTGAGCTGTAGGAAGAGGTAGGTCATCTAGCCAGGTATCGAACTTCACTGGGCGGCCCTCAGCATCGAAAGCTAGCACAGGTGGGCTAGCCATAGCAGCAGCAGTAGCACTAGTAGGAACCGAACAACAGTAGGCAGCGAGTCAGGTAGGGCGGCTCGGTCCAGTACGGGCGGCGCGGCTCAGTTCAGGTAGGGCGGCTCGGCTCGGGTAGGGCGGCGCGGCTGGGTTCATGTGGCGCGGCTTAGTTCGGGCTGGGCGGCTCGGCTCGGGCGGCTCGGTTGGGGTCAGGTAGCTCGGTTCGCGCTGGGCTGCTCGTTCTGGCGGGGCCGTGAGTGTCGCAGCGGGGTGCTAAGGGGCGGGCGCACGGGTCGACGAGACCAGCTGGGGGCCGCTAAGGGGCGGAACTTGGGGTCGACGGGGCCAGCGGGGCCGCTAAGGGGCGGGCGCACGGGGTCGACGGGGCCAGCGGGGCCGCTAAGGGGCGGGTGCACGTGGTCGAGGGGGCCACCTGGGGCCGCTAAGGGGCGGGCGCACGGGGTCGACGGGGCCAGTGGGGCCGCTAAAGGGCGGGCGCACGGGGTCGACGGGGCGAGCGAGGCCGCTAAGGGGCGGGCGCACGTGGTCGAGGGGGCCACCTGGGGCCGCTAAGGGGCGGGCGCACGGGGTCGACAAGGCCAGCGGGGCCGCTAAGGGGCGGGCGCACGGGGTCGACGGGGCCAGCGGGGCCGCTAAGGGGCGGGCGCACGTGGTCAAGAGTGCCACCTGGGGCCACTAAGAGGCGGGCGCACGGGGTCAACGGACCCAGTGGGGACGTTAAGGGGCGGGCGCACGGGGTTGACGGGGCCAGCGAGGCCGCTAAGGGGCGAGTGCACGAATCGACGGGGCCAGCGGGGCCACTAAGGGGCGGCGCACGAGGGCGCACTAGGAGCAAGGCGCACGAGGGCGCTAGAATGGACGGCGCACGAGGGCGCTCCGAGCGGAAACGGTGGGCCCTTAGGAACGGTCCTAGGTTCCTCACCTAGGCTCGTAATACCATGTTAGACTGAGAGAGTTTATTGCACTATGAAAGTTAAGAGTACAAGTAGGAAACCCTAACTTTGAATACCCCCTAAAGGCTAACCCACTATAGCCTACACAATAATAACACATATACTGTTTGACAGTGTTGGCCTCAGAGGCCACGTAGGTGAGGCGGAGTTGACCACGCTGCTGCAGCTCACGATCCAGGAAGTAGCAGAGAGCAATGTGCTTCGTTCTGTGCTCCAGTCTGTGCTCCCGACACAATACCAGCATGGCCTTGTTGTCTACGTACAAAACTGGAGGAGAACGAGGCGGCTCTCCTAGGTCAGTCAGCAGGTAGGTGAGCCAGCGTAGCTCCTGTGCAGCCATGGCCTCTGCGTAGATCTCAGCCTCACAGCTGGAGCTGAGAACAGAAGACGAGCGGGTAGACCGCCACGAAAGAAAGACGGAGCCAAGGCTGAAGGTGTAACCCTGTGACGACCGCTGCAGAGTCTTGTCGTCAGCCCAAGAAGCGTCAGCGTGACCTCTGAGGACTACTTGACGTCGCCCTCCAAGCACTAGCCCCATGCCCTACGTACTGCACACCTAGCGCAACACCCTCTTTGCTGCAGCCATGTGCTCTGGTCTGTGTCTCCCAGGAGCAACATAGCGTGCCAAGATGCTAAGAGGGTATGCAAGGTCATGTCGTGTGCAGGTCATCACGTACATGAGGCAGCCAACAAGCTCTCCGTACGGGCCACTCGACTCTACCGACTCATACGAAGGGAGAGCTGAGAGCGAGTGGCGAGTAGACAGAGGAGTGGCCTGAGGCGAGGAGTACATGAAGCCGAAGCGCTGAAGGGCCTGCTGCACCATGTATAATGGTGCGCTATGCTCTGTCCTGGGTGATCTACAAGCCAAGGTAGCTACGCAGTTCACCTTGGTCTGTGCACATGTCTCTCTTCTGCAGCTCGGACTTCACGTGGGCGAGTCCTGCAGTGTCAGCAGTGGCAAAGACCAAGTCGTCGACATAGACGAGGATGCAGAACAGCGGCAGAGAGGTGTCGGTGCGCAGAAACATCGACGGGTTGGCTGTAGAAGGAGCAAACCCAAGAGCCGCAAGTGCAGTCCTCAGTGTGTCGTGCCAATCACGTGGCGCCGGGCAGAGACCGTAGAGTGGCTGCCGGAGACTCCACTGGTACCAAGAAGAAACGACCCGGTGAAGCCAGGAGGGCGGCGCAGCTAGATCTCCTCGTGCAGGCTGCCCTGCAGGAAAGGTGTGCTGAAGTCAAGAGAGTGAAGCTCGTAGTCGCGCTGAGCGGCTATGTGCAGCAGCACCCGAAGAGTGGTCATCTTCGAGGTGGGAGAGAAGGTCTGAAAGTAGTCAACTCCCTGCTCCTGACTGAAGCCTCGAGCCACGTACCGCGCCTTGAAGACAGGCGGAGAGCCCGGCGGCCGCTTCACCCTGAAAATCCACATGCCACTGACGATGTTCGCCCCACGTGGGGGAACCTCGTCGACGTAGGTGCCTGTGGATTTCCAGAAAGCCATCTCTGCGTCCATGGCTGACTGCCACTAAGAGGAGTAGGGACCCTCAATCGCCTTAGCGTACGATCGAGGAGTCGGGATGTCTGGTGCATCCGGGTCTCCCTCAGGGGCAATCAGCGTGGACACGAGATGGGGCAAAGCAGCCGCAAAGCACTGGAACTCCTCATGCGTGTTCTCAAGGACGTCCGTGCTAAGAGCACACTCACCCCCGACGGACGAAGGGCAGACAGACTCAGACCCAGCAACGAGACTAGCAGCGTAGTCTAGACGACACTGAACAACGAAGTCGACAAGCTCAGCAACTAGAGCAGACGCAACTGTGGACTCAAAGGAATTGTCAGTGACAACAGTAGCAAGAAGGCGCGTGACCGAAGGACTAGCAGCACGAAGGGAGTCAGGGTTAGTAGGACGGTCAGTACGGGAGTCTCAGCAGCACCCCTACACGCACAATCACTAGTAGAAACACCAGCGCCAACACCCCTTGCAGCTCCACCTCGAGCACCACCAGCACCGACAGCAACTCCAGCAGGACCAACTCTAGTAGCTCCAGCAGCACCCTCAGACTCAGCAGCACTTCTCCAGTGGCGGGCGAACCACTCACGTAGCTCCTGTGGAGAGAGCGGCTCCCGCCTCCACGAAGCACCACCAGCGGCCACACGAGCAGATCCAGCACCCCCAGGCTCCGCACCCCTAGGCTTAGCACCTCTAGGCTCAGCACCCCGAGGCTCAACACCCCCAGACTCAGCACCCCCAGGCTCAGCACCCCCAGTCTCAGCAACCCCAGACTCAGCACCCCCAGACCCGGCACCCGCAGGCTCAGCACCTCTAGCAGCACCTGAGTCAACAGCTACCTCAATAGGCTCGACTGCGTCTACCTGGGACACACCGGACGAGGCAGGACCCTGAGGGGGGAGGGGATCTACCTTGGGAGGACCTCGCGCACGGAAGAGCGGTGGCAGGGGGAGGGGCGCAGTGCGGTAGGGGAAGAGACGGTAGTAAGGCACCGACTCGTCAAAGGTGATGTCCTGGGAGGACAGAACACGGCGCGAGGTGGGGTGGTAAAATTGCCACCCAGGCGCGTCAAGGCGGAAGCCAAGGAAGACGCAAGGAACAGCACGGGGGGACAGCTTGTATGCAGACAAGTCGCGGACAAACGCCCGAGATCCCCTGACCCGAAACGCAGACGCATCGCCAACCTTCCCGGTCCACCGCAAGGCGGGGGAGGTCTCTGGCAAGGAGACCCGGGGCTGAAGGTTGAGCTGATGCGGTGCGTACTGAACCGCAAACAGCCACAGAAAATGGGGGGCAGCCGCATGGATCATGAACGTACGAGCGACGTCAATGACCATGCCAATGCGGCGCTCACCAATCCCATTTTGCTGTGGAGAGACCGGAAGTGTCAAGGTCTTGCGGATGCCCTGTGCACGAGAGAAGGCTCCCAGACGGGCTGAGGAAAACTCCCCGCCTCTCTCCAAGTGCAAACGCAGAACAGGAAAGTCCAAGCCGAAACTCTCTCTGAGCTGGAGATGAGCTGCGCGGATCAAGTCAATCAACACCTCAGTGACGTCACCCTTGTTACGCAAGGGGAAGACAGTGGTGTAACGGGAGAAGTGGTCAACCACCAGCAGGAAGTACCGCTCGCGTCCCTGCCCACTAACGCGGGCTGGGCCCCACACGTCCATATGGAGAGTGTGCAGCGGAGCCTCTGTGGGAGGAAACTCAGAGGAGTGAGGAGCGGCGCGCTGTCCCCCCACGAGCAGGGAGTAGACGCAGGACCGGACCTGGACGCCGCAGCAAACACCGCACTCAACGCAGCTACCTGGGCAGACTCTGCAGTAGAAGGAGACTTAGAAGTAAGGGTGTACAGGCTCGACCCTGGCGGACGGGTGCACGTGGCCAAGTGTCGGCCTGTCCGAGCACACGTGCAGTGGGTCAATCGCTGACTCGCAGGAGTGAACTGGTCAACCTCCCTATCATGAAGGTCCGCTCCACTCACCAAGTTCGTGGAGAACGAGGGGAGGTAGAGACCAGACAGGATGCCAGAGGGGGCTGCCGGGCATGGTAGGAAAGTGGAGAAGCTAGCAAGGATAAGACCCCCAGAGGGGTCTAGAAGGGAGACTGCAACCGGCCGACTAAGCGGCGTAAGAGTGGTGCGGTCTCGAAAGAAGGAGCGGGACGCACCCGAGTCCAGGGTGAAGGTGTGAAAGGCCTGAGCTGACGCAGTACATGAGAGAGCACACACACCAGCACCTGGGGCAACAGACGCACTAGCACCTAGAGCAGCAGCCTCACCAGCACCTAGAGCAGCGGCCTCAATGCCGGGTCAGGCGGTACACATAGGTAACATGCACCCTCAACACTAGTATCAACAGCATACATAGCAGCAAGAATAGCATCAAAGTCAAGATCAAAGATAGCAACCCCGGCCTTAGTCAGATCTCCCCAGCGAGGGATCTCTGACGCCTCAGGGAACTGGCAACGCCACGCGTCCGTCAGGCGACCAAAGCAGTGCTGGGCGGACTGCGGGCCTCCGCACTGCTCACCAGTGCGGTCGCCGGTACGGAGGAGGTAAGCGTAGGGACCAAAACCCCCACTGCGCTGACGCACAGTGTACCACTCACGAAGCTGTTGAGGGGACAGGGTCACACCACTCCTTTGCTACTGCTGGCGCTGACCACCACCGGCGCCACTCCTCTGAGCAGAGTCGCGACCCGTTCCACCACCGCCGCCTCCGCTGCCGCCGCCGCCTCCGCTGCCGCCGCCGCCTCCGCTGCCGCCGCCGCCTCCGCCGCCTCCTCCACCTCTGCCTCCTCCACTACCTCCACCGCCTCCGCTCCCTCCGCCACCTCCACCGCCTCCATCGCTGCTGCCGCCGCCGCCACCCCCGGTACCACTCCCATCACCACCCCCACTCCCTCCACTACCTCCACCACCACCTCTACCACCCCCTCAAGCCCCCCCTTTCCCTTGTCGGTGCGGCGTCTCCCGCTCGGGGCAGATGCAACGACGACCGACTCGAAACCAACGAGGTCGGTCGCAGCAGCACAGGCAACAGAGGGCAAGAGGGGGGAGGGAGAACACCCCTCAAAGACGGGGGTGCGAGGTTCACCACGAGAGGCTCCTACAAGGACTATTCTCTTCTCTATCAGTAGGAGGGCCTTCTCGAGGAGGTCAACGGTGAGAGTGGTGGGGCAAACTGAGAGGAAGTGGTCCTTGACTACACGGAGAGAGTCAGGGAGCCGGGTAACTATGTAGTAGAGGGTGATGTACATGGGGGGGGGGGGGGGGGGGGGGGGTTCTTGGTGCAGAACTTAGCAGGAAGCGCAGCGCGGTAGCGAGTTTCACTTGTGCGGAGGTGCGTAATGAGGTCAGCGACTGTGGGTAAGGCAGCAAGGTCAGGGAAGAGGTACGGTAGCATGAGGCGGCTCAGTGCAGCAGTGGCAGGGGAAGAGTAGCGTGCAACTACAGTGTCGTACAAGGTCGTACGCAATGTTCCGTCGAAGTCGGCGGACTTAATCTCTTGTACGCTCTCCAGATTCACTCGGTTTCCATCACTTTGTCTCTTCTGCAGATCTGACTTCACTAGAGTCAGTGCCTCAGTGTTAGCAATGGCAAAATCCAAGTTGTCGACATACACAAGGATGTAGAACGACGGCAGCGAATTGTCGGTGCGTAGAAACAGCGACGGGTCAGCAGTAGAAGGAGCAAACCCAAGAGCCGCAAGAGTCGTCCTCAGTGTTTCGTGCCATCGCGAGGCGCCTCGCGGAGACCGTAAACTAGCCGCCGGAGGCTCCACTAGGTACCACGAGGAAACGACCCGGTGAAGCTAGGTGGGCGGCGAGGCCAGATCTCCTCGTGCAAGCAGCCCTGTAAGAAAGCAGTGCTGAAGTCAAGAGAGTGAAGCTCATAGTCACGCTGAGCGGTGACGTGCAGCAGAACCCAAAGAGTGGTCACCTTCGGGGTCGGGTAGAAGGTTTGGAAGAAGTCAACTCCCTATCGCTGACTGAAGCCTCGTGCAACGTAACGCGCCTTGAAGACAGGCAGAGAACCCGGTGGCCGCTTCACCCCGAAAGTCCACATGCCACTGACTATGTTCGCCCTAGGAGGAGGAACCTCGTCAACGTAAGTGCATGTGGACTTCCAGGATGCCATCTCTTCGTCCATGGCTGACTGCCACTAAGAGGAGTAGGGACCCTCTATCGCCTCTGCGTAAGAGCGCGGGGTCGCGATGCCTGGTGCATCCAAGTCTCCCTCAGGTGCGATCAGCATGGACACGAGATGACGCAAAACACTCAAGGTCCTCCTGCTTGTCCTCAAGGACGTCCGTGTCAAGGGCACACTACCCCTGACGCACGGAGGACAGACAGAGTCAGACTTAGCAACAAGACTAGCGGTGTGGTCGAGACGATAGCGAGCAGCAAAGTTGACAAGCTCAGCAACTAAGGCAGACGCAACAGTGTGTCAGAATCCCAACCACTAGACCATTGGGATAAAAGGGCTTGTTTTAGTAGCGGGTCAGTGCGCCCATAACTCCCCAGGCGAACTCGCCTGTAACCCTCTCTAGGATCGATCAGGCATCCACGGTGCAGATCTACTGACACCCCCCCCACACTGAGAGGCCCAGGACTAAGCACACCGACAACGGCCTACATGTGCATATACCGGGAATCGAACCCGAGACCGCTCTGATACCACGTCAGAATCCCAAGCACTAGACCATTGGGATAAAAGGGGTTGTTTGAGTAGTGGGTCAGTGCGCCCATAACCCCCCAGGTGAATGCGCCTGTAACCCTCTCCAGGATCAATCGGGCATCCACGGTGCAGATCTACTGACACAGTGAACTCAAATGAAGGGTCAGTGACAATCGTAGCTATCAGACGGTGATAGTAGGGCTAGCAGCATGAAGTGAGTCAAACTCGGGGTCCGGACCGTGAGCAAGGGAGGACGGAGGAGGAGACGGGAGAGGGACACACAGTGGAACATAGGAAGGATGGAGTGCCATCTGGTGCGTGCCGAGGACACGAGGAGGACGCGGATGTGGAACACGATGAATAGTGCGAGCAGCACGAACAGGCGACGCAGGGCGAGACGTAGGCTGACGACACTCAGCAAGACCTCTAGTTGGTCTGGTTTAAGGAGAAGGACGAGGCAGCGGGGAGGGTGGCGGTAACTGCGACTGCGATTGATAAGGCGGCGGACACAGTAAGGGGGGATTAGGACCAGTAGAGGGTGGGAGGCTAAGAACCTGCTGAAGGAGTGGAACGAAGTACGGCTGTGGCCATGCAGCACCTCCAGAACCAGTAGAGACAGCACCACGACCTCCAGCTCCAGAGTCTCCAGCTCCAACTCCTGCACCACTAGCTCCAACACCAGCAACACCACCAATAGGAACAGCTCCAGCGCCTCCAGCTCCAACTTATGCAGCACCACTAGCTCCAGCACCAGTAGCACCACCAGCAGGAACAGCTCCAGTGACTCCAGCTCCAACTCCTGCAGCACCACCAGCCCGAGAAGCTCCAGTACCTCCAGTACAAGCACCTCCGGGACCAGTGGCTCCAGAACCTCCAGCATCTCCAGTAGCAGCAGGACCTCCAGCTCCACCAGTACGGCTCCAGCGCCGAGCAAACCACTCGCGCAGCTGTGGTGTAGAGAGCGGCTCCCGCCGGGACAAGACACCCGTAGGACCTCCAGAGGACAAAGAACCTCCAGGCTCAGCACGCTCAGGCTCCATACTCTCAGGCTCAGCACCCCCATGCTCCGCACCCTCAGGCTCCACACTCTCAGGCTCAGCAACCCCAGGCTCTACACCCTCATGTGAGAGAAGTAATTATAGTGAGGAGCCACAGCTAGGTAAGTCCTAGGTAGGCAAGTGAAAGTTTAGGCAAAGAAGGAGGATTTCACTAGCAGCAATGAGGATACATATAGCAAACCCTAGATGGGTTGTACTCGCTATAGAGCACCCCACTACAAGCTAGAGAATAACATTCTGACACACCCCCATAGCCAAAGTGGGGTATAATCAGTACAATGAGCAAGCAGGTATGGAGCAGGAGTTCACAAAGGTAAGCATAGCTAGAGCTAATCACAGAGGGCAAGTGAGGAGGAGGAGAGACTGTGGGGGAGAGAAGATGGGAGGCGTCTGCTGAAGCTCCAGACACACAGGAGCTGCTGGCTCAATGGCTACCAAAGCAAAGGCCCGTACTACAGGAGTAACTTGCTCCGCGGAGATTGCAGCCTCCAGACCGGAGCAACTGACCCATAGGCGACTAGCAACTACCGGATATTGTAGCCTCCGGATTGCTGGTGCTGCTGGCGACAAGACTGCTGCCTCCACTCAACCTCCCCTTGCTGCCCAACGCCCCTCTCACACACCCCCTGCACAAACCCTAGCTCCACTCCCATAGCACCCCCCTTAAACCCTAAACCCTAGACTCCCACACATCCACCCCCCTCAGCGATAGCTGCAGCAGTGGAGACGAAGGAGGAGGAGGAGAAGGGGACGGCGCACACAATCGACACCCCCCACAACCATCACCCCCACACTCCTCACCCCCAAAACCCTAAAACGGGTGGGATAGGGGCAGGAGCGCGGGGGATGGTGAGGGGGGGAAAGCGCGAGACCCCCAGGGCGCCAAAACGAACGGGCTGGGCGGGTGGAGGGGGGTGGCGCGCGCTGCTCCCCAGGGCACCGCGACGGACAGGCGGAAGGGACGCGCGCGCGGCTCTCTAGGGCGCCGCGACGGCCTGACGGCGCGCGTGCAGGCTCCCAAGGGTGCCGCGACGAACAAGCGGGGCGCGCGCGGGCTCCTCAGGACGTCGCGACGAACGGGTGGGGCGCTCACGGGCTCCCCAGTGCGTCGCGACGGACGGGCGGGGCGCTCGCGGGCTCCCCACGGCGTCGCGAGGGACGGGCGGGGCGCTCGCGGGCCCCCCAGGGCGCCGCGACGGACAGGCGAGGCGCGCGCGGGCTCCCCCACGGCAGGAAACCGCCGCGCGCCTTGGGGCGCACGGGCGGGCAGAAGACCGCCGCGCGCTTGGAGGTCGTGCGCCACAAGGCACGCGACATAGAGTAGGGCAGCGGAAGCAGCAGTAGGGCCCACAGGCCGGGAGCATGAGTGTTTTGAAACCATGTGAGAGAATTAGTTATAGTGAGGAGCCACAGCTAGGTAAGTCCTAGGTAGGCAAGTGAAAGTTCAGGCAAAGAAGGAGGATTTCACTAGCAGCAATGAGGATAGATATAGCAAACCCTAGATGGGTTGTACTCGCTATAGAGCACCCCACTACAGGCTAGAGAATAATATTCTGACACCTCAAACTCAGCAACCCCAGACTCAGCACCCCCAGGCTCTGCACGCTCAGGCTCAGCACCCCTAGGCCCCGCACCCGCAGGCTCAGCACCCCTAGCAGTACCAGAGTCAACAGCTACCTCGACAGGCTCGACTGGGTCTACCTGGGACACACCTGAGGGGGCAGGACCCTGAGGGGGGAGGGGGTCTACACGAGGAGGACTTGGTGCTAGGAAGAGCGGCGGGGGGGGGGGGGGAGAGGGACAGTGCGGTAGGGGAAGAGTCAGTAAAAGGGAACGGACTTGTCAAACATGACGTCCAGAGAGGACAAGAAGACAGCGCGAGGTGGGGTGGTTAAATTGCCAGCCAGGCGCGTCAGAGAGGAAGCCAAAGAAGACACAGGAAACAGCACGGGAGGACAGCTTGTCCGCGGAAGAATCGTGGACAAAGGCTCGAGATCCCCAGACATGGAACACAGACGCATCGCCAACCTTCCCCGTCCACCGCAGAGCAGGTGTAGTCTCTGGAACGGAGACACGGGGCTGGAGGTTGAGCTGATGCGCAGCGTACTGAACTGTGAACGGCCATAGAAAATGGGGAGCAGCCGCATGGACCATGGACGTACGAGCTACGTCCTTGACCATGCCAATGCGGCGCTCAGCAATCCCATTCTGCTGTGGGGAGGCCAGAAGCGTGAACGTCCGGCGGATGCCCTCCGCACGACAAAAAGCCTGCAAAAGGTTGGAGGAAAACTCTCCACCTCTATCAGAGTGCAGACGCAGAACAGGAAGGTCCAAGCCGAAACTCTCGCTGAGCTGGCGACAGACAGCGCAGATCTAGTTGATCAGCACCTCACTGACCGCACCCTTGCGGCACAAGGGGAAGACTGTGGTGTAACGCGAATAGTCGTCAACGACCAGCAGAAAGTAACGCTTGTGACCCTGTCTACGGACACGGGCTGGGCCCCACACGT
Source organism: Closterium sp. NIES-65 (assembly GCA_948144175.1). NCBI lineage: Eukaryota > Viridiplantae > Streptophyta > Zygnematophyceae > Desmidiales > Closteriaceae > Closterium > Closterium sp. NIES-65. Next base: position 3,628,412 of record CANXME010000106.1, on the reverse strand, counting down.
CCATGTGGAGAGTCTGCAGGGGAGCCTTCGTCGGAGGGAACTCGGAGGAGTGAGGGGCGGTACGCTGCCGTCCCTCGACGCAAGGAATGCAGGTAGGGGCAGGCCGCAGGGGGGAGGGGAGGGAGAGACCGGGGAAGACCAGTGACAAGGACACGGGAGGCCATTCCTCGAAGACGAGGCAGGAAGGGGTGACCAAGGCGGTGGTGCCAGAGGAGAGTCTGGTGAGATAGGAGACGACACGAGCAGGGGGCAAACTCCGGACCAGGCCTTGGACGCGGCAGCAAACACCCGACCAGACGAAGTAACTGGAGGGGACGCAGTAGTCAGGGTGTACACGCTCGACCCAGGCTAGCGAGGTGGCGACCTGTCCGAGTAGACGTACAGTGGGTCACCTGCTGACCACCAGGAGTGAATTGGTCAACCCACACGTCCTGGAGGTCAGCTCCACTCACCAAGTTCGTAGAGAACGAGGGGAGGTGAAGACCCAACAGTGAGTAGGACGGGACCGCCGGACACGGCACAACCGTAGAGGAGTGTGCAAGGGCCCTTAGAGGGGTCCGCCAAGGAGACAGAGACTGGCCAACTAAGCGGCGTGAGTGTGGTGTAGTTGCGAATGAAAGAGCAGGAAGCTCAGAGTCAAGAGTGAAAGTGTGCAAGGCCTCACCAAGCGCAATACGTGAGAGAGCAGGCTCACCAGCACCTGGAGCAGTAGGTTCACCAGTACCTGGAGCAACAGACTCACTAGCACCTAGAGCAGCAGACTCTATACCTGGATCAATTGGCATACACAGGTAACAGTCACCCTCAGCACTAATATTCACAGCATATATGGCAGCAAGGATAGCATCATAATCAAGATCAAAGATAGCAACACCAGACTTAAGCAGATCAGCCTAGCGAGGGAGCTCAGTAGCGTCAGGAAAATGTGCGTGCCAGGCGTCAGCCAGGGGACCGAAACAGCGCTGCGTAGCGTGCGGCAGCCCGCAGGTCTCTCCATGGTGCTCGCCGGTGCAAAGAATGTAAGCGCAGGAACCATCACCCCCAGACCTCCCACTTCCAGCGTACCACTCACGAAGCTGCTGGGGCGACAGAGCCTCACGGGAACGCGATTGCTACTGGCGCTGGCCACTGCCAAAGCCTCCACGCAGCACGGCTCCACTTCGACCAGCACCACCGCCGCCGCCACCCCGACTACCGCTGCCGCCGCCGCCTCCACCTCCACCACCGCCACCGATGCCCCCACTCCCGCCTCCACCCCCAGCTCCACTCCCCCCCCCTCCACCTCCTCCACCGCCACCACCGCCGCTCCCGCCGTCTCCTCCACCACCCTTGCCCCCCTTGCCCTTGCCGATGCGGCACCTACCACTAGGATCAGACACAACCTCGACCGCATCGGTGCCAACGAGGTCGACAGCAGCAGCAGAAGCAACAGAGGGCAAAAGGGGGACGAGGGAGCACCCCCAAAGAAAGGGGCGCGAGGGTCACCGCGAGAAGCTCCTACTGCGACTATCCTAGTCTCAGCTGCAAGGAGGCGCTTCTCGAGCAGGTTGACGGTGAGCTTAGTGGGGCAAAGGGAGAGAAATTGGTCCCTGACTGAGCGGAGAGAGTAAGGGAGGCGGGTGACGAGGTAGAAGAGGGTGATGTACATCGAGGGTGGGTTCTTGGCGTAGAACTCGGAGGGAAGCGCAGCACGGTAGCGGGTGTCACTAGTGCGGAGGTGAGTGATGAGGTCACCGAATGTGGCAAACGCGGCTAGGTCAGGGAACAAGTACGGTAGCATGAGGCGACTGAGGGCAGCAATGGCAGGGGAGGAGTAGCGTGCGACGACAGCGTTATACAAAGTCTTAGCAGTCTTGTACTGGCCAAAGTGCGCATGCTTAGCGGACGGCTGGTGAATATGAACAGCAAGGCGAGGAACTGCATCACGAGTAGTCCAGTGCGAACGTACCGTACTGACAGCGTCGGCAGGAGGTGCAACAGAAGCGCCGGGCTTGTGATCGAATAGCGAGACTCCGTCCCTGGAGTCGCACTGAAGATAGGAGCTGCAAGTCATCGACCCAAACCTCAAAATCGACCGCACGGCCCTCAGCATCGAAGGTGAGTACAGTAGGACTAACCATGGCGGTAGTAGCAGCGGGGCAGGGCGGCGCGGCTCGGCAGGGCGGCGCGACTTGGCTAGGCAGTGTGGTGCGGCTAGGCAGTGTGGCGCGGCAAACAGGCAGGTGCAGCGGCGCGCTTGGCAGGGCGGGCGCTTACCAGGGGCGGGTGCAGGGCAGGGCCACGACTGGCAGGTAGGACAGGGCTGGTACTGGGCGGCAGCTGGGCAGGGCCGCTACGAGGCGGCAGTAGAGCAGAGCCGTGACGGGGCGGCAGCAGGGCAGGGCCGTGAAGGGGCGGCGGTAGAACAGGGCCGCGACGAGGCGGCAGCAGGGCAGGGCTGCGGTTGAGCGGTTGCAGGGTAGGGCCGTGACTGGGCAGCTGCAGGTCAGGGCCGTGACGAGGCGGCAGTGGGGCGAGGCCTCGACGGGGCGGCAGCAGGGTAGGGCGCGACTGGGCGGCTGCAAGGCAGAGCCGCGACGAGGCGGCGATATGGCATGGCCGCAATGGGGCGGCAGCAGGATAGGGCCGCGACGAGCGGCGGCAAGGCGGGGCCGCGACGGGCAGCGACGCCAGGCCGCGACGAGCGGCTAGGGCAGGCCGCGAAGGGCGGCAACAGGGCAGGGCCGCGGCGGGCGGCTAGGTCAGGGCCGCGACGGGCCGCAAAAGGGAAGGGCCGTGACGGGCCATTAGGGCAGGGCCGCTACGGGCCAGGAGGGGAGGGTCGCTACGGGCGGTAGTAAGGCAGGGCGCGCGACGGCGGTGGTGAGGCAGGCGCGAAGCGCGCTTCGGGCTGGGCAGGAAAACAAAAATCTTATCATGGCGGGCCCTAAAAAAAAACGTTTCCACTAGGGAACCTGCCCTGAAACCATGTCAGAAACTAGGAACGAAGAACGACTAGAAACACAGCAATAGATGGTTTGTATATAAAAAACTAATTGGGCTGTACCCCATAAGGAGTGCCCCACTACAACCTACAACATAGTTCTGACATTGGGAACAGCAGCTGCCACTCTTAGAGTTCGCGTATAACAACTCCACGTCAGCAACGACACAACAGTCACCTTTCTACCTCAACTAAGGACAAAACCCCACAATACCCATGACGCCGAATTCTGAAAACCCTGTACCACGTGCACAATAGTTCGCAGTGATTTTGCAGGCAGCGCGGACCCACGCAGTAGATGCAATTAAGAAATCCAACATCATCGCTAAACGCAACGCCGATCGCCACCGCCGCCCCGTCACTTACCAACCCGACGACCTGGTATTACTCGACACTCAAAACCTCCGCATACCCATCACTCTGAAACTCTGCCCCCTATATTGCAAGTCATTTCGCATCACCCACATGATCACCCCCATCACCTCCCACCTCCTCCTCCTTGCTGTATGGTAAGTCAGCCCGTCGTTCCACGTCAGTCACCTTCGCCCGTATGTCCCATCCACCAGCCACCTACCTCGCAACCACCCCGTGAGCTTCACACGACCACTGACGGAGCCAATGATCACGTCCGAAAAAATACTGAGCCACCAAGTTCGTGACCCATGTAGAGCTCGCAGGATCGAGTTCCTGATTCGCTGGAAAGACCGCACGCCCACGAAGGACGATAGGGTGCCCCTGAATAGAACTTAAAACCACCCCGTCCTCACTGAGAATCTCCGCAGCCGCAACTTCCGTGATGTCCACGCACTCTCGTAAGAGGAGCCTCCTTGGGGAGGTGGGTAGTGAAAGGAAAATTCATTTTCCTTATTTCGCGTCCTTGCTTACCGGGTACATGACTGTTTCCGCCAACAGCACCCAGCAGTGAAACGTTACCCACTCGCGACACTCTCCGCAATTAATGATCCCGCCACTGTTCACGACGCGACCCAACCCCACGGTTCGGTTGGTAACCCGTGCTCCATACCTCCGCCTCGACATTTCCCAACCTCGGCGCTAGGCCCGTAGCGCACTCCATTTTCTCGCGTTACCGTTACCACGCTAGCGTCGCGATATATAGTTCACTTATGCCTTCGCTCATTGTACTGTTTTGCTTCAATAGTGCAATTCTCGCTCGCTCGCTCCATTGCACTCGCAACACTTGTTGAGGTACGACATCTAGATTGGATGTGTTTTAAATGCTTATGTATAGCATTTGGCACATATAAGACAAGGGACTTCCATGATCAGTGTGCACACAAAATGTATGGTACCCGAAGAACATCACCACCCTTCAAAATATGTTACGTACTGATCGAATAATGACCCTTGGATAGGATAAGTCTGCTAGAGTTTGGTAGCAGAAGACTTGTTGTAGTGGGAGGACCCTTGTGTCAGAACATTATAGCTTATGCATTTGTGTAGGTTGTAGTGGGGTAGCCCATAAAGGGTACAACCCAATTAGGGTTAGCACTTGTACCCAACTCTTTCATTGTTTATTCATTCTCGTTTCTCGTCATGGTATCGAGCAGGTTCCCTAGTGGGAATGCTACCTAGGGCCCACCACTATTTTTTTTTCCCTGCCCGAAACGCGCTTCACTCTTGCCCGAGTCGCACTTCGTGTGCCCTACCTACCCTCGAGCCGCCTTAAGTGGCCCCTCTCACGGCCCCTTTGACCGCCCTTACGGCCCCTCGCGCCGTCCTCTAAGGCCCCTCACGCCGCCCTTACGGCCCCTTATGGCCCCCTAAGGCCCCTCTCACCGCCCTCTAAGGCCCCTCGCGCCACCCTTACGCCCCCTTACAGCCCCAAAAGGCCCCTCTCGCCGCCCTCTAAGGCCCCTTGCGCCGCCCTTACGGCCCCTTACGGCCCTGCCTAGGCCTCTTACGTCTCCTCCGCGAACACGTCTAGGCCCCTTGCGGCCCCATCTAGGACCCTCCGCGGCCCCGTCTAGGCCCCTTAAGGCCCCGTTTAGGCCCTTCTGCTGCCCTGTCCAAGCCCCTTGCGGCCCCGTCTAGGCCCCTCCGCAGCCACGTCTAGGCCCCTCCACAGCCCTATCTAGGGCCCCTTTCGGCACCGTCTAGGCCCCTTTCGGCCCCGGCTAGGCCCCTTTCATGATGAGAAACGAGAATAAATGAACTATGAAAGAGTTGGGTACAAGTACTAACCCTAATTGGGTTGTACCCCTTATGGGCTACCCCACTACAGCCTACACAAATGTATAAGCTATAATATTCTGACACACACCCATAGGCAAATTGGGGGAGAACAAGTGGTCACAAGACCAGTCAAGCAAAGAAAAGCAAAGCAAGCTCAGGGTGGATCACAAAGTCACCACACAGTTCGAGCACAAGAGTAAGGCCACAAGGCCAGTTCACATGCGAGGTCATATTTATAAAGGTAAACAAGCAAGTGCAGGTATAGAAAGAGTACAGTACAAACAAGATCAAGAAGTGAGCAAGTGAGGCCAGGTAGGCACAAGACCTACCAAAGCAAAGAAGCGCTGATGATCACAAGGCGGAAGGGCCTTGGTGAAGATATCAGAAGTGTTGGCCTCAGAGGCCACGTAGGTGGGGCGGAGCTGACCACGCTGCTGCAGCTCACGAGCCAGGAAGTAGCGGAGAGCAATGTGCTTCGTTTTGTGCTCCAGTCTGTGCTCTCGACACAAGGCCAGCATGGCCTTGTTGTCTACGTACAGAACTGGAGGAGAACGAGGCTGCTCTCCTAGGTCAGTCAGTAGGTAGGTGAGCCAGCGTAGCTCCTGTGCAGCCATGGCTCATGCGTAGATCTCAGCCTCACAGCTGGAGCTGAGAACAGAAGACGAGCGGGTAGACCGCCACGAAACAAAGCCGGAGCCAAGGCTGAAGGTGTAACCCTGTGACGACCGCTGCAGAGCCTAGTCATCAGCCCAAGAAGCGTCAGCGTGACCTGTGAGGACCACTCGATGTCGCCCTCCAAGCACTAGCCCCATGCCAGACGTACTGCACACGTAGCGCAACACCCTCTTCGCTGCAGCCATGTGCTCTAGTCTGTGTCTCCCAGGAGCAACATAGCGTGCCAAGATGCTAAGAGGGTATGCAAGGTCAGATCGTGTGCAGGTCATCAGGTACATGAGGCAGCCAACAAGCTCTCGGTACGGGCCACTCGACTCTACGGACTCATCCGAAGGCAGAGCTGAGAGCGAGTGGCAAGTAGACAGAGGAGTGGCCTAAGGCGAGGAGTACGTGAAGCCGAAGTGCTGAAGGACCTGCTGCACCATGTGTGACTGAGTCAGGGTAATGGTGCGCTGTGCTCTGTCCCGAGTGATCTGCAAGCGAAGGAAGCTGCGCAGTTCACCCAGGTCTGTGCACGTGTGTCTCTTCTGCAGCTCGGACTTCACGTGGGCGAGTCCAGCAGTGTCAGCAGTGGCAAGGACCAAGTCGTCGACGTACACGAGGATGTAGAACGGCGGTAGAGAGTGTCGGTGCGCAGAAACAGCGACGGGTCAGCAGTAGAAGGAGCAAACCCAAGAGCCGCAAGTGTAGTCTTCGGTGTTTCGTGCCACTCACGGGGTGCCTGGCGGAGACCGTAGACTGGCCGTCGGAGGCTCCACTAGGTACCAGGAGGAAACGACCCAGTGAAGCCACGAGGGCGGCGCAGCCAGATCTCCTCGTGCAAGCTGCCTCGCAGGAAAGCTGTGCTGAAGTCAAGAGAGTGAAGCTCGTAGTCGCGTTGAGCAGCTATGTCCAGCAGCACCCAAAGAGTGGTCATCTTCGGGGTGGGAGAGAAGGTCTGAAAGTAGTCAACTCCCTGCCGCTGACTGAAGCCTCGAGCCACGTAACGTGCCTTGAAGACAGGCGGAGAACCCGGCGGCCGCTTCACCCTGAAAATCCACATGCCACTAACAATGTTCGCCCCAGGTGGGGGAACCTCGTCGACGTAGGTGCCTGTGGACTTCCAAGAAGCCATCTCTGCGTCCATGGCGGACTGCCACTGAGAGGAGTAGGGACCCTCGATCGCCTCAGCGTACGATCGAGGAGTCGGGATGTCTGGTGCATCCGGGTCTCCCTCAAGGGCAATCAGCGTGGACACAAGATGGGGCAAAGCAGCAGCAAAGCACTAGAACTCCTCATGCCTGTCCTTAAGGACGTCTGTGCTAAGAGCACACTCACCCCCGACGAACGGAGGACAGACAGACTCAGACTCGGCAACAAGAGTGGCAGCGTAGTGTAGACGAGAGCGAGCAGCGAAGTCGACAAGCTCGGAAACTATAGCAGATGCAGCAATAGACTCAAAGGAAGGGTCACTGACAACAGTGGCAAGAAGGCGCGTGACCGAGGGACTAGCAGCACGAATGGAGTCAGACTCCGGGTGAGGAAGCAAATGGTTCGTCAATCAGACAATGACTCTCTCTCAGCTACAAACCAGCTGCGCGGATCCAGTCGATCAACACCTCAGCGACTTCACCCTTGATGCGTAAGGGGAAGACTGTGGTGTAACGCGAGTAGTCGTCAATCACCAGCAGAAAGTACCGCTCTCGCCCGTGCCCACTAACGCAGGCTGGGCCCCACACGTCCATGTGGAGAGTTTGCAGCGGAGCCTCTGTCGGAGGAAACTCGGAGGAGTGAAGGGCGCCGCGCTGTCGCTCCTCGACGCACAGGACGCAGTTAGGGCCAGGCCTCGGAGGAAGGGGAGGGAGAGACCGAGGGAGACCAGAGACTAGGACACGGGAGGCTATGCCTCGGAGACGAGGCAAGGAGGGGTGACCAAGGCGGTGGTGCCAAAGGAGAGTCTGGTGGGACAGGAGACGACACGAGCAGGGGGTAGACTCAGGACCAGACCTGCACGCTGCAGCAAACACCTCACTCAACGCAGCTACCTGGGAAGACTTAGCAGCCGGAGGAGACTTAGTAGTAAGGGTGTACAGGCTCGACCCTGGCCGACGAGTGAATGTGGCCAAGTGTCGGCCTGTCCGAGCACACGTGTAGTGGGTCACTCGCTGACTCGCAGGAGTGAACTCGTCGACCCCCCTATCCTGTAGGTCCGCTCCACTCACAAAGTTCGTAGAGAACGAGGGGAGGTAGAGACCAGATAGGGTGCCAGAGGGGGCTGCCAGGGACGGTAGGACAGTGGAGAAGCTCGCAAGGACAGGACTCCCAGACGGGTCTGCCAAGGAGACCGCAACTGGCCGAGTGAGCGGCGTAAGAGTGGTGCGGTCTCGAAAGAAGGAGCGGGACGCACTCGAGTCCAGGGTGAAGGTGTGGAAGGCCTGAGCCGACGTAGTACTTGAGAGAGCGGACTCACCAGCACCTGGGGCAGCAGACGCACAGGCACGTGGGGCAGCAGACGAACTAGCACCTAGAGCAACAGCCATACCAGTACCTAGAGCAGCGGCATCAATGCCCGGGTCAAGCGGTACACACAAGTAAGTGTCGCCAGCAACACTAGTATCAACAGGATACATGGCAGCAAGAATAGCATCAAAGTCAAGATCAAAGATAGCAACCCCGGCCTTAGACAGATCTCCCCAGCGAGGGATCTCTCACGCCTCAGGGAAATGGCGACCTAAGCAGCGCAGGGTGATGTGCGGGCCTCCGCACTGCTCACGAGCTCGGTCACGAAGGGCGTAAGCGCAGGGACCAAAACCCCCACCTCGCTGACGCGCAGTGTACCACTTAACGAAGCTGCTGAGGGGACAAGGGCACGCCACTCCGCTGCTGCTGGCGCTGACCACCACTGGCGCCACTCCTCTGCGTAGAGTCGCGACCCGCTCCACCACCGCTGCCGCCGCCTCTGCCGCCTCCTCCACCTCCGCTCCCTCCGCCACCTCCACCGCCTCCGCCTCCTCCACTCCTGCCGCCGCCGCCGCCACCCCTGGCACCACTCCCACCACCACCCCCACTCCCTCCACTGCCTCCAACACCACCTCCACCGCCCCCTCAAGCCCCTCCAGCGCCCTTGCCCCCTTTGCCCCTGCCGGTGCGGCGTCTCCCGCTCGGGGCAGACGCAGCGCCGACCGACTCAAAACCAACAATGTCGGCCGCAGCAGCAGAGGCAACAGAGGGCAAGAGTGGGGAGAGAGAACACCCCTCAAAGACGGGGGTGCGAGGGTCACCAGTTCCTACACCAACTATGCTCTTCTCTATCGCTAGGAGTGCCTTCTCGAGGAGGTCAACAGTGAGAGTGGTGGGGTAGACTGAGAGGAAGTGGTCCCTGACTACGCGAAGAGAGTCAGGGAGCCGGGTGAGTATGTAGTAGAGGGTGATGTACATTGGGGGGGGGTTCTTGGCGCAGAATTGAGCAGAAAGTGCAGCGCGGTAGCGAGTTTCACTAGTGCGGAGGTGCGTAATGAGTTCAGCGACTGTGGGAAAGGCAGCAAGGTCAGAGAAGAGGTACGGTAGCATGAGGCGGCTCAGTGCAGCAGTGGTAGGGGAAGAGTAGGGTGCGACTACAGCGTCGTACAAGGTCTGAGCACTCTTGTACTGGCTAAAGTATGCACGCGTAGTGGTCGGTAAGCGGGGGTGCACAGCAAGGCGAGCAGCAGCATCGCGCATGGCCCACTGTGAGCGAACAGTGGCGTTAGCATCAGCAGCAGGAGCAGGGGAGGCACCAGAAGTGAGGTCAAACAGGGAGAGGCCGTCCGCCCTCTCGCACTGAAGAAAGAGCTGGAGGTCATCGACCCAGACCTCAAAGTCAACGGCATGGCCCTCAGCATCAAAAGTGAAGACACTAGGGGTAGCCATGACTGCAGTGGCCTAGGAGGAAGTGAGCTCACCAGTCCAAGGAAGGAGGGGCCGGGGAGCACCGGTAGGAACAGCAGCTACTAGACAGTAGGGCAGCTCGGTGGCTCGGTGGCAGGGCGGCTCGGCTGCAGGGCGGCTCGGCGGCAGGGCGGCTCGGCTGCTGGGCGGCTCGGTGGCAGGGTGGCTTGGCTGTTGGGCGGCTCGGTTGCTCGGCGGCTCGGCTGCGGGGCGGCTCGGCTGCGGGGCGGCTCGGCTGCTCGGTAGGCGGGCGGCTCGGGTGCTGTGCTGCTCCGCCGCTAGGGTAGGGCGACGGGGCCGCATGTGGCGGCGGGGCCGTAGGTGGCGGCGGGGCCGCAGGTGGCGGCAGGGTCGCAGGTGGCGACGAGGCCGCAGGTGGTGACGGGGCCGCAAGTGGCGACGGGGCCACAGGTGGCAATGTGGCCTCAGGGGGCGGCGGGGCCGCAGGTGGCGGTGGGGCCGCAGGTGGCGACGGGGCCGCAGGTGGCGGCGGGGCCGCAAGTGGCGGCGGGGCCGCAGGTGGCGACGGGGCCGCATGTGGCAACCGGGCTGCAGAGGGTCCTAAACGGGGCCGTAAAGGGGCCAGACGGGGCCATAGGAGGGGCCTATATGAAGCCGCAAGGGGCCGTAAGGAGCCTAGGCGAGGCCGTAAGAGGGCGTAAGGGGCCAGACGGGGCCGCAGAGGGGCCTAGGCAGAGCCGCAAGGGGCCTAGACGGGGCCGTGAACGGGGCCGTAAGGGGCCGTAAGGGGCCTGACGGGGCCGCGAAGGGGCCTAAGCGGGGCCGCGGAGGGGCCGTAAGGGGCCTAGGTGGGGCTGTAAGGGGCCAGACGGGGCCGCGGAGGGGCCTAGGCGAGGCTGCGAAGGGGCCGTAAGGGGCCTAGGCGGGGCCGTAAGGGGCCAGACGGGGCCGCAAAGAGGCCTAGGCGGGGCCGTAAGGGGCCGTAAGGGCGGCGCGAGGGGCCGTAGAAGGCGGCGCGAGGGTCCGTAAGGGCGGCCACTAAGGGCGGCTCGAGGGTAGGTAAGGCACACGAAGCGCTACTCGGGTAGGAGTGAAGCGCGCTCCGGGCACGGAAAAAATAATCGTGGTGGGCCCTAGGCAGCATTCCCACCCGGGAACCTGCTCGATACCATGATGAGAAAGGAGAATGAATGAACTATGAAAGAGTTGGGTACAAGTACTAACCCTAATTGGGTTGTACCCCTTATGCGCTACCCCACTACAGCCTACACAAATGTATAAGCTATAATGTTCTCACATTTCGGCCCCGCCTAGGCCCCGCTCGACCCTGTCTAGGCCCCTCTGCGACCTAGTCGCCGCCACCTGCGGCCACGTCGCCGCCACCTACGGCCATACCGCCGCCACCTGCGGCCTCGCTGCCACCTGCGGCCCCGCCGCCACCTTTGGCTCCGTCGCCGCCGCCACCTACTGTTATAGTCACAGTAGGCTCCAATGTGCCTAATACGAAAGATAGAGTGCACAGTCGGATTTCTGCGCAGCGTCTTCAAACGTTCATAGCGATCTGCTCACAACTCTAAATGCTTTCATTCAACTTGGATCTAGAGTGCCTTGATGTCGCCTAAAAAAGGCAATTTAAATCGCACGCTTTCATTAAGAATTGACGACACAGCGTTGGTTTGAACGAACGGCACTATGGCAGCAACATAGTCTTAGAACACAAGATAGAAAGAGTTAGGAAGAGTTACGAGTTGGGAATGACTCCCAGCTCCTACAAACCCCAAGAGCCGAGGTACAGTGATGTGGAACTGTGCCACACTGTCCCCAACCACGAAGGGTCTCGTAACTACCCTTCACTAGGGCCTACACCAAGTGAAATGTTACACTACACGAAGTAATGTAGCTATCTTCAATATCTTGAGGTGCACCCTTTTGGCGAGCTTCGAAATCACTTGAGGCTTGACACCAAAGGCTGGGTCTCTTCATCACAAACTCATCCTTGAGTTCTTGATGGGTCTTCTGCACACACCTGCGACACGCCGAACGTTTGACACAGGACAAAATAGAAACCGCGCGCGAGACACAAACGACCGCGTAACGCGCGTCTAGCGATAACTCGCTATTGACTCGACACACACACTCGACCTCATGACTCAACATTCACACACAATTATCAGCATGAAATAGATATTATCCCATGCCCTCATACCATTCCATACACACACACATGCACGCACACGGACAACAAGCCGAGTGCAAACCGTAGGGTTGCACCAACACCTACGGCCCTGTTGCCGTCACCCACAGCCCCGTCGCCCTCCCCTAGCGGCCCTATCACCACTCCGCCGCCCGGCGACCGAGCCGCCGAGCAGCACAGTACCCGAGCCGCCCACCTACCGAGCAGCCGAGCCGCCCACCAGCCGAGCTGCCCAGCAGCCGAGACGCCGAGCAGCCGAGCCGCCGAGCAGCCGAGCCGCCCTGCCGCCGAGCCGCCCAGCAGCCGAGCCGCCCTACAGCTGAGCCGCCCAGCAGCCGAGCCGCCCTACCGCCGAGCCGCCCTACTGTCTAGCAGCTGCTCTTCCTACCGGTGCTCCCCGGCCCCTCTTTCCTCGGACTGGTCAGCTCACTTCCTCCTAGGCTACTACAGTCATGGCTACCCCTAGTGTCCTCACATTTCATACTGAGGGCCGTGCTGTTGACTTTGAGTTCTCGGTCGATGACCTCCAACTCTTTCTCCAGTGCAATAGGGCAGACGAACTCTCTCTGTTCGATCTCACCTTTGGTGCCTCTCCTGCCCCACCTGCTACTGCTGACAGCACTATTCGCTCACAGTGCGCCACACGCGATGCTGCTGCTAGCCTTGCTGTTCGTTCCCACTTATCGACCCACTGAGCATGCAAACTTTAGCTAGTACAAGAGTGCTCAGACCTTGTACGACGCTGTAGTTGCACGGTACTCTTCCCCTACCACTGCTGCACTGAGCCGCCTCATGCTACCGTACCTCTTCCCTGACCTTGCTGCCTTTCCCACAGTCGCTAACCTCATTACGCACCTCCGCACTAGTAGCACTCGCTACCGCGCTGCGCTTCCTCTTGAGTTCAGCGCCAAGAACCCCCTCCCCCCATGTACATCACCCTCTACTACATAGTCACTCGGCTCCTTGACTCTCTCCGCGTAGTCAGGGACCACTTCCTCTCAGTCTGCCCCACCACTCTCACTGTTGACCTCCTCGAGAAGACCCTCCTAGCAGCATAGAAGAGCATAGTCGCTGTAGGAGCCTCTGGTGGTGACCCTCGCACCCTCGTCTTTGAGGGGTGTTCTCCCTTCCCCCTCTTGCCCTCCGTTGCCTCTGCTGCTGCAGCCGACCTTGTTGGTTTCGAGTCCGTTAGCGCTGCGTTTGCCCTGAGCGGGAGATGCCGCACCGGCAAGGGCAAGCGGGGCAAGGGAGCTGGAGGGGCTGGTGGAGGTAGTGGAGGTGGTGGTGGAGGCAGCGGAGGGGGTGGGGGTGGTGTTGGGAGATGAGGCGGGGGTGGCGGCGGCGGCGGTAGCAGTGGAGGCTGAGGAGGCACCGGAGGTGGCGGAGGGAGCGGAGGCGGCGGAGGTGGCGGAGGAGGCGGAGGTGGAGGAGGCGGCGGAGGCAGCGGCGACAGCAGAGGACCTGGTCGTGGCTCTGCACAGAGGAGTGGCTTCGGTGGTGGTTCGCACCTGCAGCAGCAGACAGCCGTGAGACCCTGTCCCCTCAGCAGCTTCGTGTGTGGTACGCTGCGCGTCAGGACGGTGGGGGTACAGGTCCCTCCACCTACGTTCTCCGCACGAGCGACTGCACTGGTGAGCACTGCAGGGGCCCGCACCCCACCCAGCGCTGCTTCGGCCGCCTGACGGACGTGTGGCGTCACCAGTTCCCTAGGGACTCTGAGATCCCTCGCTGGGGAGAGCTGTTTAGGGCCGGGGTTGCTATCTTTGATATTGATTTTGATGCTATTCTTGCTGCCATCTATGCTCCTTGCGGGTGACTGTTGCCTCTGTGTACCGCCTAGCCCGGGCATTGAGGCCGCTGCTCTAGGTGCTGGTGAGGCTGCTGCTCTAGGTGCTAGTGCGTCTCCTTCCCTAGGTGCCAGTGCGTCTGCTGCCCCAGGTGCTGGTGAGTCTGCTCTCTCTGGTACTACGTCGGCTCAGGCCTTCCACGCCTTCACCCTAGACTAGGGTGCGTCCCGCTCCTTCTTTCGAGACCGCACCACTCTTACGCCGCTAAGTCGGCCGGTTGTAGTCTCCCTGACAGACCCCTCTGGGGGTCCTGTCCTTGCTAGCTTCTCCACTGTTTCACCGTGTCCGGCAGCCCCTTCTAGCATCTGTCAGGTCTCTACCTCCCCTCGTTCTCTACGAACTTTGTGAGTGGAGCGGACCTACAGGATAGGGGGTCGACAAGTTCACTCTTGCGAGTCAACAAGTGACCCACTACACGTGTGCTCGGATAGGCCGACACTTGGCCACATTCACTCGTCGGCCAGGGTCGAGCCTGTACACCCTTACTACTAAGTCTCCTCCGGCCGCTAAGTCTTCCCAGGTAGCTGCGTCGAGTCAGGTGTTTGCTACAGCGTCCAGGTCTGGTCTTGAGTGTGCTCCCTGTTCGTGTTGTCTACTAACCCACCAGACTCTCCTTTTGCACCACCGCCTTGGTCACCCCTCCCTGCCTCATTTCCGAGGCATGGCCTCCCGTGTCCTAGTCTCTGGTCTCCCTCGGTCTCTCCCTTTCCTACCTCCTGGGCCTGGCCCTACCTGCATCCCCTACGTCGAGGGGCGACAGCGCGCCGCCCCCCACTCCTCTGAGTTTCCTCCAACAGAGGCTCCACTAGAGACTCTCCACATGGACGTGTGGGGCCCCGCCCGCGTCAGTGGGCAGGGACGCGAGCGGTACTTACTGCTGGTGGTTGACGACTACTTGCATTACACCACAGTCTTCCCCTTGCGCAGCAAGGGTGACGTCACTGAGGTGTTGATCGACTGGGTCCGTACAGCTCGTCTCCAGCTCCAGGAGAGCCCGTCTAGGAGCCTTCTGTCGTGCACAGGGCATCCGCCAAACCTTCACGCTTCCAGCCTCTCCACAGCAAAATGGGATTGCTGAGCGCCGCATTGGCATGGTCATAGATGTCGCTCGTACGTCCATGATGCATGCGGCTGCCCCCCATTTTCTATGGCCGTTTGCAGTTCAGTACGCCGCGCATCAGCTCAACCTTCAGCCCCGGGTCTCCCTGCCAGATACCTTCCCCGCCTTGCGGTGGACTGGGAAGGTTGGTGATGCATCTGCGTTTCGGGTCTAGGGATCTCGGGCGTTTGTCCGCGACTTGTGTGCGGACAAGCTGTCCCCCCGTGCTGTTCCCTACGTTTTCCTTGGCTTCCCCCTTGTCGCACCTGGGTGGCAGCTTTACCACCCCACCTCGCGGCGGGTTCCGTCCTCTCAGGATGTCACCTTTGACGAGTTGGTGCCTTACTACCGTCTCTTCCCCTACCGCACTGCGCCCCTCCCCCCGCCGCCGCTCTTCCTTGCGCAAGGTCCTCCCCCGATAGACCCCCTCCCCCCTCAGGGTCCTGCCCCGTCAAGCATATCTCAGGTAGACGCAGTCGAGCCTGTCAAGGTCGCTGTTGACTCTTGTGCTGCTAGAGGTGCTGAGCCAGCGGGTGCTGGGTCTGGAGGTGCTGAGTCTGAGGGTGCTGGACTTAAGTGTGCTGATACTGGGGGTGCTGGGCCTGGGGGTGTTGGGTCTGGTGGTGCTGAGCGAAGGGGTGCTGAGCCTGGGGGTGCGGAGCCTGGGGGTGCTGGGTCTGCTCGTCTGGCTGCCGGCGGTGCTTCGTCGAGGCGGAAGCCGCACTCTCCACAGGAGCTGCCCGAGTGGTTTGCCCGCCACTGGAGACGTGCTGCTAAGACCGGAGGTGCCGCAGGGGCTCCTGGAGCTGGTTCTACTTGAGCTCCTGGCGGTGCTGGTGCTGCTGGAGCTGGAGCTGTTGGGGGTATTGGGGCTGGTGTTTCTACTGGTGCTGGTGCGTCTTGGGGTGCTGCTGAGGCTACTGGTGCTAACGGTCCTACTAGAGTTGGTGCTACTGGAGCTCGAGCTGCGGGGGGTGTTGGCGCTGGCGGTACTGCTGGCGCTTGTGCTTTCGAGGGTGCTCGAGTTGGCGCCGTTGGAGCTGGAGGTGCTGCTGGTGCTGGTGCTGCCGCCGCGGGTACTGGTGCCGTCCTTGCTGGTTCTGGGGGCGCTGCGCGGCCGAGGCCGTACTTAGTTCTGCTCCTGGAGCAGGTTCTTGGTCTCCCGCCCTCTCCTGGTCCTGCTCCTCCCTTAGAGTGTCCACAGCCTGTCTAGACGCAGTCATAGTTACAGCCCACCTTCCCTCTACCTGCTCCTTCTCCATACACTGGTTTTATTAGAGGTGTTGCTGAGCGTCGTGAGCCTGTGTCTCGTCCTGCGTCGCTTGTTTGTGCTGCTCGCACTAGTGGTTGTACTGTACGTCCGCGTCCTTCTGCGGTCCCCGGCACACACCAGATGGCGCTGCGTCCTTCCACTGCTCCTCTTCGTGTCCTGTTGCCGTCTCCTCCAGACTCCTCTCTTCCTACTCTTGCTGACCTAGAGTCTGACTCTCTTCGTGCTGCTAGTCCTTCGGTCACGCGTCTCCTTGCTACTGTTTTCACTGACACTTCCTTTGGGTCCAGTGCTGCGTCTACCCAAGTTGCTGAGCTTGTCGACTTTGCTGCTCGTCGTCCTCTAGACTATGCTGCCAGTCTCGTTGCTGAGTCTGAGTCTGTCTATCTTCCGTTCGTCGGGGGTGAGTGTGCTCTTAGCATAGACGTCCTTGAGGACAGGCAGGAGTAGTTCCAGTGCTTTGCTGCTGCTTTTCCCCATCTCGTGTCTCCGCTGATTGCCCTTGAGGGAGACCCGGATGCACCAGACATCCCGACTCCTCGATCGTACGCTGAGGCGATCGAGGGTCCCTACTCCTCTTAGTGGAAGTCAGCCATGGACGCAGAGATGGCTTCTTAGAAGTCCACAGGCATCTACGTTGATGAGGTTCCCCCAACCGGGGCGAACATCGTTAGTGGCATGTGGATTTTCAGGGTGAAGCGGCCGCCGGGTTCTCCGGTAGTGTTTAAGGCGCGTTACGTGGCTCGAGGCTTCAATCAGTGGCAGGGAGTTTACTACTATCAGACCTTCTCTCCTATCCCAAAGATGACCACCCTTCGGGTGCTCCTGCACATAGCCGCTTAGCGCGACTACGAGCTTCACTCTCTTGACTTCAGAACGGCTTTTCTGCAGGGCAGACTGCACGTGGAGATCTGGCTGCGCCGCCCTCCTGGCTTCACTGGGTCATTTCCTCGTGGTACCCAGTGGAGCCTCCAACGGCTAGTCTACGGTCTCCGCCAGGTGCCCCGTCAGTGCCACGACACACTAACGACTACACTTGCGGCTCTTGGGTTTGCTCCTTCTAGAGCCGACCCATCGCTGTTTCTGAGCAGCAACACCTCTCTACCGCCGTTCTACATCCTCGTGTACGTCGACGACTTGGTCTTTGCCACTGCTGACAGTACTAGACTCGCCCACGTGAAGTCCGAGCTGTAGAAGAGACACACGTGCACAGACCTGGGTGAACTGCGCAGCTACCTTGGCTTGCAGATCCCCCGGGACAGAGCACTGCGCACCATTACCTTTACCCAGTCACACATGGTGCACCAGGTCCTTCAGCACTTCGGCTTCACGTACTCCTCGCCTCAGGCCACTCCTCTGTCTACTCGCCACTTGCTCTCAGCTCTCCCTTCGGATGAGTCCGTAGAGTCGAGTGGCCCGTACCGAGAGCTTGTTGGCTGCCTCATGTACCTGATGACCTGCACTGGACCTGGCCTTGCATACCTTCTTAGCATCTTGGCACACTATGTTGCTCCTGGGAGACACCGACCAGAGCACATGGCTGCAGCGAAGAGGGTGTTGCGCTAGGTGTGCAGTACGTTTGGCATGGGGCTAGTGCTTGGAGGGCGACGTCGAGTGGTCCTCACAGGTCACGCTGAAGCTTCTTGGGCTGAGGACCAGGCTCTGCAGCGATTGTTACAGGGTTACACCTTCAGCCTTGGCTCCGGCTCTGTTTCGTGGCGGTCTACCCGCTCGTCTTCTGTTCTCAGCTCGAGTTGTGAGGCTGAGATCTACGCAGGGGCCATGGCTGCACAGGAGATAGGCTGGCTCACCTACCTGGTGACTGACCTTGGAGAGCCGCCTCGTTCTCCTCTAATTCTGTACGTAGACAACAAGGCCATGCTGGCCTTGTGTCGGGAGCACGGAGTGGAGCACAAAACGAAGCACATTGCTCTCCGCTACTTCCTGGCTCGTGAGTTGCAGCAGCGTGGTCAGCTGTGCCTCACCTACGTGGCCTCTGAGGCCAACACTGTTGATATATTCACCAAGTCCCTTTCGCCTTGTGATCATCAGCGCTTCTGTACTTTGCTAGGTCTTGTGCCTACCTGGCCTCACTTGCTCACTTCTAGATCTTGTTTGTACTGTACTCTTTCTATACGTGCACTTGCTTGTTTACCTTCATATATATGTTCTTGTATGTGAACTGGCCTTGTGGCCTTACTCTTGTGCTCGGACTGTGTGGTGACTTTGTGATCCACCCTGAGCTTGCTTTGCTTTGCTTGACTGGTCTTGTGACTGCGTGTTCTCCTCCACTTTGCCTATGGGGGTGTGTTAGAATATTATAGCTTATACATTTGTGTAGGCTGTAGTGGATTAGCCCATAAGGGGTACAAGCTAATTAGGGTTAGCACTTGTACCCAACTTTTCATAGTTCATTCATTCTCGTTTCTCGTCACCTTGTGCATTTCAAAATGTTATATTTGTCTAGCTTGTAGTGGGGTACTCTATAGCGAGTATAGCCCAAATTAGGGTTCCCTATTTGTACTCAACTGCTTGCTAATGCTAACCCTCTTTCCTGTTCTAAACTTTCTGCCACTGTTTTTTATATGCTATCAGAGCGAGATCGCTCCTAGCCTGTGGGCCCACCTGCTTCCGCTGCTGTCCTACTTGTCGCGAGCCTCGGGCGCGCGACGTCTTCTTCCTACTGCGCACCCTTGGCGTGTGGCGTTTTTTTCTTTCCGCAGTGCGCTCGGGGCGCGTGGCAGTTTTCTGCATCCCACGCGCTCGGGGCGCGTGGCGGTTTCCTGCCCGCCGCGCGCGGCCTGTGCGTTGTCCCCTCCCGTCGCCCGTCGTGGCGCTTGCTTGATGCCGTAGAGGGGTTTTTGGAGGAGGCGGACGCCGCCGTCGCTTTCCTCGAAGGCATGTGGTTGCTCGACGACAATGACGGCATTGATGAGTGTGTACAAGAATGCACTTTTGACGTTGATCTGTCGGAGTGGACGCTGCTTGACGGCTGCAATGCAGCTGAGAATCGGGATCGAGGTGTGTCGTCCGACGGGCGCAGGTCTGGCTATAATCCACCATGTGAGTTTGCTCAAATTCACGCACCACCCATCTCGCTTTGTACTTGTCAATTGAATCGTCAGTTGAGTGTTTTGATTCCGAAGATCCATTTGCCGCTGAGAATCTTCCTCCTCTTTGCAGATGATCGGGGAACGAGCTTCCAAGTCCCGCGGCGCTTCAGTGCTGCTACTTCGACTGCCATGGCTGCCTTCCATTTTTCGCTGTCGGGACCAGATAGGGCCTGGCGCACGGTGGTGGGTTCCTTGGGTGAGGCGTGGCAAACTACGACTGCAAACCCAAGGATGCGGAGGCCGGTTTCATTGGTCTTTTCGTAGGCGAGGTGATTGTATTCGTGGAAGCTGGTAACTTCGACAACGTCGACCTCGTTGTCGTGGCCGGTGCGGATGGTGTCTTGCGTGGGATTTCCCAGTGGTAACTCGGCATCCGGAGATCGGCGCGCCTGTTGTAATTATGGGCTTTACGAGTTGTATTGTTTGGATCAAATTGGGAAATAGGTGTGTAGGTTGGATTCTAGAAGGGGCTTGTAAGGGGGATGTTGGGAAAGGAGTCAAATGGTGTGTTGTTTGTTGTGTCTGCGTCCTCTGCCAGGTCAACCTCATCCTGTGACATGGCGAAGCTGCGATGCCCCTCGAAAACGCTTTCCGGTGCCTTGTCAGCTTCGCGGTGTTCCTTGAACAATGGCAGGGTCAGTTCTTGTAGAAGATGCAATCATGTGATTTTGTCACTTCTTGTGTCGCGTAGTCCAGCACGATCCACGCCTTGTATTCCTTTTCAATCCCAAGGTTAACGCCCCAGCGTTCCCGATCAGTAAACTTTCCGGTCCTTGCTGTGTGTTGCCTGTACTGTACCATGCAGCCGAACATACGAAGAAGACGCGTGTCTGCTTTTCTGCCCGTAGAAGCCTTGGAAGGTGAGGTGTTGTTCTCGATGATTTGGAAGGACAGCAAGTTGTGCAGCCGAACAGCATGGTTCATCGCGAATGGCCAGTACTGTGTTGGGATGGCATACTGCTACTTCAGGGCCCTCATCCTTGTGGCGAGGCTCCTGTTTGTCCGTTCTGCTACTCCTTGCTGCTCGTATGTGTAAGGCAGGTACACCAAGTGCTCAATCCCCTTCTTGGCAAAGTGTTCCTTGAACTCAGTTGAGAAGAACTACGCACCGACGTCTGTTTGGAAGGATTTCAGCTTCAGTCGTGTCTATCGCTCGGCGCATTTCGCCCAGGTTATTAAGCAGTCGAAAGCTCGCGAGCGGTAGTTGATGTTGATGGCCCAGATGTAGCGTGTGGAAGCATCAATGAAGGTTATCATGAAGTCGCTCTAGACTTTTTCTATTGGTTAGTAGCGTTCGTAACCAGGAGGTAAGTCGGGGAAGGGCTTGTGAGCCAGTGACGCGGAGGGGCCGACGAGGCAAGGTGGGTCTTTTGAGGTCGCTTTATATACGTCACAACCTGGTAGAAGTAATCCCTCCGAATAAAAAACTTCGGCTTCAATGGAGTTCTTGAGCGTGGCGTGCGAAGGATGTCCGAGCCGCTGGTGCCAAATCTCCGGTTTGGCACAATAACCGACTGTATTCTTGTAATATTTTTCTCTCTTTGCTTCGTCTCGTTGCTCCTTTTCATGTCCTTGATTGGTGGCGGCGTTTACATCTTTTGCGAAGGCTCGAGCAAAGGCTCGTTCCAGAACAGCTTCGGGAGTCTTGGCGACATCGTCTGTGTCGAGCAATCGCGGGATTTGTGCCGCCTGAGGCCATTCGGAAGCTAGAAGTCCCTCTATCAGGACGCGATGATAAAGGTATTCGTCGCCGGCGACCGGGATCAACTGAGGTCCTTGTTCCGGCGATGGCCCTTCCTCGGTAGGTTCGGGTGATTCTACTGCTCCCCCAAAGTCGTATGTCATGCCTTCTGACTCCTCTTGTGCTTCCGAAGATATTGGTCTGGAAGAGGAGGTCCGCTATAGCTAGTGCCGCGTGTTGCCAAGTACGGATCGATTTCTGCCACGTCTGCAGAAGGAAGTACTGTAGCCTCGGGATAAGGGGGGCTTGGTGGTCCCCAGCCGCCTCCAGGAGCAGCTCCGTCCACTGGTGGTTCAACGACTCCCCACGCGCCAACTGTAGCACTGGCCCAGCTGGGTGATATCGGTCTTGTTTCTCCCCATCCTCTAGTGTCACCTTGTTCCATTCTTGTAGGTCCGGTATCTCCGGGAGTAGAGGTTGAAGCATTTGGGATGGCGCGTAGGCGAAGGAATTTATCTAAAGTGGGGCATTCGAGGTCCATTTTCTCACGGTGCAGCCAGGTCAGCATCTCCGTGGGAGTCATATTCAGCAAAAGAGTCCTGTTCGAGTTGTCGGTGCTGCCATGTGAGGCGAAGTTTTATACGAAGAAGCTGTCTTCGTCTATCGCCTTGTCGATATAAGTGTTTTGTAAAATAGCTCAAAGGTTTTTTCTTCGCAGCTGCTTAGAATGCCAACCCCACACTTCATCAATTAACAGCGGAGAGAAGGTTGAACTGAAGGTCGGCGACGACGAGCACATCAATGATGTGAATGGTAAAATTCTTGTCGTTCGACAACAGGTAAATTTCGTCAATGTAGTACGCCTTTATTCGATTTTTGTTTGCAATGGTGATTTTGCACGGTCGTCACATGCGGTTGGAGTTATTAATGAATGTTGGTGAGACCACCATGTGTAGTCTGCATCAGCTATCAAGATACCAGGTTATGAAGTTGTCGTGGCTTTGTCGCACGACGCCGGCAATCTTAGGAGCGACGATGCGGTTAATATCAATGCAGTAAGGCGAGAGATCATTCTCGTGCTTTGCGGGAAAGATGGGAGGAGACTCCGCCGTGAAGGCAGTTTGAAATCAGGTGGGATGTTGGTCGGCCTCTTGATCTAGAGACTAAATGTAGGGTCGTTTTTTGGGCTTGGCGAGATTGGGTCAATTGGCATGATTAGCAGAAAATTAATGTCGTTGTAGTAGCGAAAGGCTCTACGACACACCATGCGGCTCAGGACTGACCCTTTTCTTTTGACCTTGGATGAAATGCGTGCAGGGGTTTGCGAAGTGCTTGCAACGGATGTTGGCGACACCATCTCTGACGCGGCTGGAGTTGAGGAGGGCGCTAAGGGCTATTGATGAGAAAACTGAAACGAGAATGAAATGACTAAGTGAAAGTTGGGTACAAATACAAACCCTAGAAAGCTGTACCCCATATGTGCTACCCCACTATAGCCTACAATAGCTATGTCATATAAATCTGACACACCCCCATAGGCAAAGTGGGGGAGTACAAGGGGTCACAAGACCAGTCAGGCAAAGCAAAGCAAAGTAAGCTCAGGGTGGATCACAAAGTCACCACACATTCCGAGCACAAGGTGAAGGCCACAAGGTCAGTTCAAATGCAGGAGTACACATATATATATATAAAAGGCTAGACAAGCAAAAGCAAGAGTAGGCAGTGGGGAGGCCAGCTGTAACTGTGACTGCGACTAAACAGGCTGTGGACACTCTAAGGGAGGAGGAGGACCAGTGGAAGGCGGGAGACCAAGAACCTGCTAAAGGAGCGGAACGAAGAACAGTCGAGGCTGCGAGGCAACTCTAGATATAACAGGGACAGCACTAGCACCCCCAGCGGCAGCACCAGCTTCAACAGCACCTCCAGCTCCAGTACCTCCAGCAGCACCAGTAGTCACCCCTGTAGGACCGCCTCCAGGACCAACAGCAGTAGCCTCAACGCCAACACCCTCAGCAGCTCTAGCTTCAGTCATACCCACAGGCCCAGCAGCTCCAGTACTCCCAGTACGAGCACCTCCGGGACCCGCCGCACCAGCACCCTCAGCAGCAGAAGAAGCTCCAGCTCCAGCAGTACGCCTCCAGCGCTGGGCAAACCACTCGCGCAGCTCCTGTGGAGAGAGTGGCTCCCGCCAAGACGAAGCAGCCAAAGAACCTCCAGGCCCAGCACAGCGAGACGCCACACGAGCAGGCCCAGCACCCGCAGGCTCCGTACCCCCAGGCTCAGCAGCTCCAGACGTGGCACCCCCAGGATCAGCACCTCCACACGTAGCACCCCCAGGCTCAGCACCCCCAGGCGTAGCACCCCGAGGCTCAGCACCCACAGGCTCAGCACCCCCAGTCTCAGAACCTCCAGGCTTAGCACCCCAAGTAGTACCACCCGTAGGCCCAACACCCCGAGGCTCAACACCCCCAGCACCACCAGAGTCACCAGTAACCTCGACTAGCTCGACTGCGTCTACCTCGGACACACCTGAAGGGGCAGGACCCTGAGGGGGAAGGGGGTCTACCGGGGGGGGACCTCGCACAAGGAAGAGCGGTGGCGGGGGGAGGGACGGAGTGCGGTAGGGGAAGAGGCGGTAGTAGGGGACCGACTCATCAAACCTGACGTTCTGGGAGGACAGAACACGGCGAGAGGTGGGGTGGTAGAACTGCCACCCTGGCGCGTCAGGGGGGAATCCAAGGAAGACCCAAGGAGCAGCAGGAGGGGACAGCTTGTCCGCAGACAAGTCATAGACAAACGCCCAAGATCCCCAGACACGGAACGCAGACGCATCGCCAACCTTCCCCGTCCACAACAAAGCTGGGGAGGTCTCCGGCATGGAGACCCTTGGGTGAAGGTTGATCTGATGCGCCGCGTACCGAAACGCAAACGGCCACAGAAAATGGGGGGCAGCCACATGCATCATGGACATACGGGCGACGTCCATGACCATGCCAATGCGGCGCTCAGCAATCCCATTTTGCTGTGGAGAGTCCGGAAGCGTAAAGGTCTGGCGGATACCTCGTGCACGGCAATAGGCTCGCAGAATACTAGAGGAGAACTCTCCGCCTCGGTCAGAGTGCAGACGTAGAACAGGAAAGTCCGAGCCGAAGCTCTGCCTGAGTTGGAGACGAGCTGCGCGGATCCACTCGATCAACACCTTAGTGACAACACCCTTGCTGCGCAAGGGGAAGACTGTGGTGTAACGCGAGCAGTCGTCAACCACCAGCAGAAAGTACCGCTCGTGAACCTGTCCACGGACGCGGGCTGGGCCCCACACGTCCATGTGAAGCGTCTACAGCGGGGCCTCTCTTAGAGGAAACTGGGAGGAGTGAGGGGCAGCCAGCTGCCGCCCCTCGACACAGGGGACGCAGGTAGGGCCAGGCCCCGGAGGAAGGAGAGGGAGGGACCGGGGAAGACCAGTGACAAGGACACGGGAGGCCATGCCTCAGAAACGAAGCAGGGATGGGTGACCAAGGCGGTGGTGCCAGAGGAGAGTCTCGTGAGACAGGAGGCGACACAAGCAGGGGGCAGACTCAGGATCAGACCTGGACGCTGCCGCAAACACCTGACCCGACGCAGCTACCTGACTAGACGCAGTGACAGGAGGAGACTCAGTGGTTAGTGTGTACAGGCTCGACCCCGGCCGACGTATAAACGTAGCCAGGTGTCGGCCTGTGCGAGCGTTCGTGCAGTGGGTCACCTGCTGACTCACTGGAGTGAACTTGTGAACCCCCGCATCCTGTTGGTCAGCACCACTCACCAAGTTCATAGAGAACGAGGGGAGGTAAAGACCAGACAAGGTGCCAGAGGGGGCCGCCGGACACGGGAGGACAGTGGAGAAGTGAGAAAGGATAGGACCCCCAAAGGGGTCTGCCAGAGAGACTGCAACCGGCCGACCAAGCGGCGTGAGTGTGGTGGGGTCTCGAAAGAAGGAGCGAGAAGCCCCTGAGTCAAGGGTGAAAGTGAGGGAGGCCGAAGCCGACGCGGTTCCGGAGAGCGCAGACTCACCAGCACCTGGGGAAACAGACGCACTGGCACCTAGAGCAGCAGCCTCGCTAGCACCTAGAGCAGCAGCCTCACCAGTACCTAGAGCACCAGTCTCAATGCCCGGGTCGGGCGGGAAAACACCCCTAACAGTCACCCTCATCACGAATAGTCATAGCATACATGGCAGCAAGAATAGCATCAAAGTCAAGGTCAAAGATAGCTACTCCCACCCTAGACAGCTCACCCCAGCGGGGGATCTCAGTGGCCTCCGGGAACTAGTGACGCCAAGCGTCCGTCAGGCGGCCAAAGCAGCGCTGGGTGGGGTGCGCACCCCAACACTGCTCACCCGCGCGGTCGTCGGTGCGTAGGACGTAGGTGCACGGACCAGTACCCCCACCCCGCTGACGTGCAGCGTACCACTCACGGATCTGCTGAGGGGGGGGGATGTCCCGAGTGCGCTGCTGTTGCTGCTGCTGCTGCTGGCATGGACCACCACCGGAGCCGGCCCGCTGTGTAGCGCCACCCCGACCAGCTCCACCTCCTCCGCCACCGCCTCCTCCACCGCCGCCACCTCCGCTACCTCCGCTCCCACCGCCACCGCCACCGCCGCCTCCGCCTCCACTGCCTCCAACGACACCTCCACCCCCGCCACCACTCCCACCCCCACCCCCACTCCCTCCGCCGCCTCCACCGCCGCCTCCACCGCCCCCGCTAGCTCCTCCAGCGCCCCGGCCCCCCTTGCCCTTGCCAGAGCGGCGTCTCCCGCTAGGGGTAGACGCTGCACCGACCGACTCAAGACCAACGAGGTCGGCTACAGCAGCAGAGGCGACAGAGGGCCAAGGGGGGGAGGGGGAACACCCCTCAAAGGTGGGGGTGCGAGGGTCACCACGAGAGGCTCTTACAGCGACTATGCTCTTCTCTGCTGCTAGGAGGGCCTTCTCGAGGAGGTCAACGGTGAGAGTGGTGGGGCAAACAGAGAGGAAGTGGTCCTGGACTACGCGAAGAGAGTCAGGGAGCCGGGTGACTATGTAGTAGAGGGTGATGTACATGGGGTGGGGGGGGGTTCTTGGCGCAGAACTCAGCAGGAAGCGCAGCGCGGTAGTGAGTGTCACTAGTGCGGAGGTGCGTAATGAGGTCAGCGACTGTAGGAAAGGCAGCAAGGTCAGGGAAGAGGTACGGTAGCATGAGGTAGCTCAGTGGAGCAGTGGCAGGGGAGGAGTAGCATGCAACTACAGCGTCGTACAAGGTCTGAGCACTCTTGTACTAGCTAAAGTGTGCACGCTAAGAGGTAGGCAGGTGGCGACGCACAGCAAGACGTGCAGCAGCATCGCGTGTGGCCCACTATGAGCGAACAGTGGCGTCAGCATCAGCAGCACGGGCAGGAGAGGCACCAGAGGTGAGGTCAAAGAGGGAGACACTGTCTGCCCTATCGCATTGTAGGAAAAGCTGCAGGTCATCTATCCACACGTCAAAGTCAATGGCCCCACCCTCAGCATCAAAAGCGAGGACACTAGGGGTAGCCATGACAGCAGTACTCTAGTAGCGCGAACAGTGGGGTAAGGGCAGTGCAGTGGTAGAGGTGCTGCTCTTACCAGATAGGGGCGGCTCAAGCTGCTCGGCGGTGACTGCAGCTCGGGCAGCTCGGGCGACTCAGCGGCTCGGGTGGCTCGGGCGACTCGGCGGTTCGGGCGGCTCGGGCGACTCGGCGGCTCGGGCGGCTCCGGCAACTCGGCGGATCGTGCGGCTCGGGCGGTAGGGGTAGGCGACGGGGCCGGGGCCGCAGGTATGCGACGGGGCCGGGGCCGCAGGTAGGCGAAGGGGCCGGGGCCGCAGGTAGGCAACGGGGCGGGGGCCGCACGTAGGCGAAGGGGCCGGGGCCGCAGGTAGGCGACGGGGCCGGGGCTGCAGGTAAGCGACGGGGCCGGGGCCGTAGGTAGGCGAAGGGGCTGGTGCCGCAGGTAGGCGACGGGGCCAGGGCCATAGGTAGGCGACGGGGCCGGGGCCGCAGGTGGGCGACGGGGCCGAGGCCGCAGGTAGGCGACGGGGCCGGGGCCGCAGGTAGGCGATGGGGCCGGGGCCGCAGGTGGGCGACGGGGCTGAGGCCGCAGGTAGGCGACGGGGCCGGGGTCGCAGGTAGGCGACGGGGCCGGGGCCGCAGGTAGGGCGGCGCGAGGGCCGCGAGGTAGGCAACGGGGCCGCAGGGCGGCGGATCGGGGCCGGGAAGGGCGGCGCGGGGGCCGCAGGGCTAGGCGACGAGGTCGCTAGGGCGGCGGATCGGGGCCGAGAGGGCGGCGCGACGCAGCCGCTAGGGGGTCGCGACGGGATCAGAGAGGGGAGCGCGACTCGGGCAGGGGCTGAGCACGCTACGGGCATGAAAAAAAAAAAAATCGAATCGGTGGGCCCTAGGAACAATTCCCACGATGGAACCTGCTCGATACCATGAGAAAACTGAAACGAGAATGAAATGACTAAGTGAAAGTTGGGTACAAATACAAACCCTAGAAAACTGTACCCCGTGTGTGCTACCCCACTATAGCCTACAATAGCTATGTCATATAAATCTGACTGTTGACCATGTGAGTTGTTGCCGCGTCTTTCATTAGCATTTTTGCGCTTGTTTGGTCCATGGTGCGACCAGGTTTCTTGCAGTATTTGCAAAAGCGCCCTTTCTTTTTTTGTGACTCCCCTTCGGTTGCTCCAGCGAATTACACTAATTTCTCCCGCTTGCGGTTCTTCTCATTGTACAGATCGATCTCCTTCTGCTTGGAGAGGAGCATGTCGCAAAGAGCGGACTCGGAGATGGTTGCTCGAGCGCGGAGCAACGAGTGGCATTGACGCCAATCGGGTCCTAGTTCGGAGAGGACCATTGAGAAGAACATGTCGTCAAGGACGGTTCCGCTGCACTTCTTGATGTGGTCGTGTAGATTGCGGTATCGATTAATATACGGCCGCTTTCTCGCCTTGATGTTTTTTTACTGATGTTAGTTGATTGAGCAGGCGACTCATGGTAACTAAATCCGTTACCATGTGTGAATTCCGCAGGTGCCCCCAAGACACTTGCGCTTGTGCCCACTCCGATTTGTAGGAGCAGATGCCAAGCTGCTCGACGGGGGAGAGATTTCGGAGAAGAGCGGTGTACGCGAAAAGGGACTTGTGGTAGTAGTGATTCTTCTCCTCGATGTTTCCTTCCGATTGAAAATGTAAGGTCACGTCGTAGTACATCCAGATCTGCGCGGTTGTTGCGAGGAGCTAAAAAATGAAGCTCTACATGTAGAAATCCTTATCGTCAAATTGAGTTAAGGTTTACAGCTTTGAGGTCAAAACGAACTTCGTTTGCATTGTTGCGATTGCCTCTATTTGTGCACGTTGTTGACTGTCGTCCGCAGGAGCTGAAGCTTGACGGTTGTCAAAGGTAAAGGACCTCTCAGAGTTGACGCGGCAGTGTTCTCCAATGAGAGGTA